>CM069457.1:36414852-36586336 GCA_035610835.1 Ophiura sarsii | reverse complement strand
CCCAACGCCGGCAAAAGAAACGCAATCGCCGCTGGCCAAGACAGCGGCCGCCACAAAGAACTTCAAAGGTCAAGAGGTCAAACGGGTACATGAGATAGGTCAAGTGAAGGCCATCAAGAAGCCAGCGGCGGCTATTAATAGCATCAAGGAAGATGTCATGCCCAGATTTGGGGTTAAAGTTAATAATGAAGAGGAATTAGAAAAGGTAGGTTATGTTTCTTTCTTTTGCAGGGGGTTACTACATCCCCCTCACAATCATGCCTTGTGCCCATTTAGGCCGGGGAGGGTTGCCTGTTATATGGGCAAAGTTTTGAAAAGTTGCTCAGAAATTGCGGGCATATTTAGATCAAATTAGCTCATCTTGATCAAATTTGAAAGTAGCAAAAGATGCTCGCGTGTACGGCAACATCATTGTTCCTTTTGATGGTGCATACTTCACAAGCCCAAACAGTATGCTATTTGTTGACGTAGTGCCAGGGTAACATTTAAAAAATACACGCCTAGCTGGCCGGTAGGAATTTTGCTGTTGGTAAATATTTTGGCCCCGCTAAAATAAACTTCCTGCTATACAAAATATGGCCGACACAATATTTTGGACGCATAGAAAATATGATCTGTGGTTAACAAGTTTAGAAGTATAGGAAGTGTTGCTTTATGTAAGAGGCAAGAACACTTTTAAAAAATATGGTTTTTGGACCGCGGAGTGTTAGCAAACTTGTTTACATGTTTTTATTTGTTTTTACATAGATCAAAATTATGCTTAAATTGTGAATTTTGATTTGTATAGTGTTGTGCATAAATTAGGTCAATACATTCGAATATTTTGTTTCTCAAAAAACAAAAAAAATAGAAATCATTGCACTTGTGCAAATGTTGATATGCTCACAATAGCACTCCCCCCTTGCAGGGTCGTGCCATTGTTCACACATCAACGTATACACATTTATTGACCTATAATCATCACATTCAGTAAGATAATAAGTTTTTGATTATTGTTTGTGATTTATCCCCCTATAGGCAATGGAGTACACAAACAAATGGGCGATAGATGTATTTAGGATAGACACGTTGTCTCATAATAGGTCACTTACAGCAATCACATATAGAATATTTGAGGTGAGTACTCAGGGAATAAACTAAAGATGTGATCTGTTTCACAGCTTGATAAACCAAAAACAATTTAAATTTGAGATCCCCATCCCCCCCCCATTTTTGAACAAAAAATTAGCATTTTCAGTAATCTTCCTCTTTTTGGGGGTGTTTCCTCTCGCACGCCTGATAATATGAAAACAATCTTAAAGACTATGATATACTTAAAATGTAATATTCATGATGAAGACTTACTTTAACAATGTAGGGTAAAGTCGCCTATTTTCGGTCAGCGCCTATTTTTGGTCACTTCGCCCAAATCGTGTAATAAAAATGACTTCGTCGTTATATATAAACTGACGACTAAAAAAACCCCGCTTAGTTGATGCCAGGTATTGCTTTTAAAATGGCGACGACCAATGCAATTACACGATTTTGACCAGTGACCGAAAATAGGTGCTGACCGAAAATAGGCGACTTTACCCTATGCAATATTGTAACACTTTCCAAGTGGCTAGTATTAGTTTTATAATATTCAAAACAAATTTTTCAGAAACATTTCCCAACTGTCAAAGTCTATCTCAAAAATTACTGAACCAATACCAGCAATTGTTTGTACTTTTTTTTCAATGCATTTCTCATGGTGATTCCAAATATGGTGATGAAATTCAATAATTATGACATTTTTTAAACATTTTGTGAAATTTTGGAACTGTCGGCTGCAGACGACTGCCGCGTGGAATGTGTTCATAATTGTATTTAGGCCTATAAAAAAAGAGGTTTTGGGGTTTTTGTTGTTGAAAAAGTTGAGGTGGCAATCAAACTTTTTTTAAAAGCTTATTTAACATTAATCCTTGTGGCACTTTTGTCTTGATTTATTCCCCTGCAGGCAAGGGGTATTACGAAAGAATTTGAGATTCCTCATAGGACACTGGTACAGTATTTAATGACGATAGAAGACCACTATCACAAAGATGTCAAGTATCACAACCAGATTCATGCAGCTGATGTGGTACACTCGACAAACTATCTCCTATCATCCCCAGCACTTGCAGTAAGTTATGTGATGCCCATGTGATAGCCACTCGATGTCCATGCTGTATCCATGTGATATCAATGTAGTGACCATGTGATGTTAGTGTGATATCCATGTGCTGACCATGTGATTATAATGTGATGCCCATGTGATATTCATGCGATGCGCATAGTATATATGTGGTACTTAAAGCACTTTGGCAAATTGGCTCTACAGAATTTTAGAAATGTTGGGGAAAATGTGTTTTTTCTTGTTCATTGAGCCAATTCTTTTAGCCTCCAAGCACTCCATCAGTTAGGAACAATTTTGTAGAATTGGCCCAATCGCAAAAACCTTAGACGGAATACTTGTATGTGACCATTTCTGATATCGAGGGTTTAGTGCAACAAGGGTCCATCTGCAGTAGCTGCTAGATGCTATCATATGTGGTAGCCAATAGCAGACCCCTTGATATAAACTAAAAGTAACACAGGGCAGCTATAGCAGATAGGATATTACTATATTATGTAACCATTTCTGATAAATTCTCTTCTGTGTTGACATCAACAGAATGTATTCACCGACCTTGAAATATTGGCCGCCCTATTCTCTGCTGCAATACACGACGTAGATCACCCGGGTCTTAGCAATCAGTTTCTAATAAACACAAGTAAGTCTTCGACAAAGATCTGCCATTACTACACCACATGAATGTTCATGAGTTTATTGTGTCGATTCATTGGCCAACTCCCACTACAAGTACCTAAGGTTTATATTACAGTTTTTGTATACCGCAAAACCTGAATCAAAGTATTAAGAAATAGGAAAATACAAGAAATATTTGTTTCCACATTACTTTTCCTCATGAAAGAGCAATTGATGATTTAAACAAGTTCCATTTCCCACGTTTTGAAGTTTTATAGAAATTCTACACTCGTAACCTAAAAAGTTAATGCGAGAAATGGATAGCACTCATATACCTTGTGCAGCTGTAGGAAGCTTGTGAACAACCTGTTTTTCACACACTTGCTGCTGCTTACAGCCCAAATTGTGAAAATAATATCGCTAGTTGATTGTTCTGAGGAAACTTCCCCCTGAGTGCAATGAAGATTTTAAGGACAGCACCACAATGCATTGCATTTTTGCAAAACGCCGTAAATGGTCCCCAATTCATCTTGGTTCCCATAGACATATGCACAAAATCATGGCTTCATAGCGCCATCATCGTACAAGCTCTTAGATTCTTGTTTACATCAATTAATAAATTAGTTCTCAGTGTTCCTTTTTCTTATTTTTAAAACTTAAGAGTTCCACAAATGCATCATGTGAAAAAGCCTTAGTCAGCTGGTGCTCCTGCAATGCATTGTGGGATATCCTTAAAATCTTCTTTGTGAACAACCTGTTTTTCACACACTTGCCGCCACTCACAGCCCTAATTTTGAAAATAATATCGCTAGTTGATTATACTGAGGAAACTTCCCCCCGAGTGTATGCAAACTACAATCTCAAATTTACACTATAGTTTGATCAGTTCTGAATTGATTCAGAAGGGCGTAGGCGCATGTGAATGTTAAAAAACCCGCATTGGGCATCATGTGTGACGCATGCATTTGACCAAAATCGTGTGTGCTTGACCAAAATCGTGTGCGCTTGACCAAAATCATGGCCACAATCGCACGCATAGGCTTTGATTACTTTTGCTTATAGACATTTTGATTTTAAAAAATCAGATTTCTCGCCGATTTGGAACTGATTGAACTATAGATGAAACTATTCTCTAAAGTAAAGCTCAAAGCGTAGTTGTGATCACTTCAGCAGCAAAATGCCCCTGCAGTGTAAAATATGATATTACTCTGTATTTGAGTGTGCTATCGGTTTCACCGGTAAACCATTTGTTGAGTGTTCTTTAAGGAAGCCAATGTTCTGGATGTGAAGTGATTTTATAAGATTTTTTTATATTTAATAGAATACTGGATCACCCTTCAGGGGGCTCTTGGATTTAAATAAATATCTTGCTAAGGAGACGTTAAAAAAATGTTTTTTGTGTGTTTTTTCTTTCAAAATATTGCCATTTCAACAAATGTTTTAATTTCAAAAAAAGTTTGGAGGGGCAAAAAAAAATCAACATTTTTCGTAAAATACAGGTGCAATGTTTTTAAAAAGTGAAAAGCAGGTATATTTCTTTTGATTGATTTTTCGTGAAAAGCTCTGTGTACACTGATATTGGCGCTTTCAGTTGCCTTGAGACATAATTATGACTACCGCTGCCAATTGTTAATTTATTAGATTTGATCAAATATTCCAGCATGAGCTGTGTTATATGGAAACTGTAACAATTGTCTACCATTTCACAATGTGTGTTATATTGCATCCTAATAATATGGACAAGAATTTGTCACAAGAAAACGGACCAAATTGACACAATTTAAATTGCGTCTTAATGGAATTGCCGAGTGCATTATGAACAGCGATACAAAATTGCTAATGTCTTCCTCAGGGAAAAGCTTATTCAGCGGTCAGAATTTGTTAATGAAGAACAATAGCGTAGTTAGTGTATACATGCTTATACTAGAAAATTGTTCGTTTATCATCTACTACTCACTTTGAAAAACACTTTTTCTTTTTTCTTTCTTTTTTTGTGTAAAACTATTCCTACCTTATTTTCCAAATTCCTTCTTTTCTTCTTTTAAAGAAAAACATCATTCTACATTGTATGAATATATTTTGCTGGTTATTTAGTCACACTTTTAAAACATTTTTTTAAATCAATCAAGTTACAAATTACTAAGATATGATTGACACTTGATTACTAAGCCCTTTTCAGTAAGTTAACACTTTCCACACGGCTATTGGTTTTACCATGACAAAACAGATTTTTCAAAAACCTTTTCCAACTTTCAAATTCTATCTCAAGAATTACTGAACCAATACTATGCATGTTTGTACTTATTTTAATGCATTTCTCAAGTTGATTCCAACTATGGCGATGAAAATCAATAATTTTTACATTTTTGAAACATTTTGTGAAATTTTTGAACCGCCGTCTGTAGGCGGCTGCCGTCTGGAAAGCGTTAATAACCATCATTTGGTAGGAATAAAACAAAATTAAAAATCTTTTACCTGACAGGTTCCTAATTGGCAAGGTTTCCAAATTGGCAATATTGGATAACGATGAGTCCTCAAGGCCAATGAGTAACTATAGTTTGATCAGTATCAAATTGGCGAAGCCTCCTTACAACAACAAATAACTACAGAAAACGTGGGCACACATGAAGGCAACAAGCTCACTGTGTATCATATGCGTGGCGATTGTGTGTGGCCAAAATTGTGTGCGTGTGGCCATGATTGCGCCGCCCATTAATTACCCCGCGGGTATGCTTGGATTACTTTTGCGTGCGGAGATAAAAAATAATTATTTCTCGCCAATTTGGAACCGATTAAACCATAGCTGTGTATTTCAAGGTGCTAAATGAAAAGGACTGCAACATATTTGAATTTATTTATGCTAATGTATGCAAATTTTATGCAATTATGCAAAGTTCCATATTGGCAAAACCATATAACGATGAGTCCTAGAGGCTTGTAACAAATTCAAAGTATTACATAAAAAGGACTGCAACATATTTGAATTTATTTATGTTAATGTATGCTTAATTTATGCATTCATGCAGGTTCCGAATTGGCAATAATGTATAATGATGAGTCAGTGCTGGAGGCGCACTCGCTGGCTGTGGCTTTCAAAGTATTACAAGAAAAGAACTGCAACATATTTGAATCGCTGACCCGTAAACAGATGCAAACATTAAGGAAAATGACGATTGACATGGTGAGTAAACACAGATTTTAGTTTTACCATATACAATTTAGATTTCTCAGAAATCTTTTCCTCAGTGTGCAATATGTACTATTTTATTTGTGTAGCAATTCCAAATATTACGTAGCATTTCATCACATCTGTATGCGATACAATTGGGAAATTGATTAGCAATTCTTCAAAATTGTGTAGCATTTCGCTATGCGATACCGGGTATAATTATTGCGCACTGCTTTTCCTAATTTCAAAGTCTATCTCAAGGATTACTGAACCAATTACTAGGCATGTTTGTGCTTTTTTGAATTCATTTCTCATGGTGATTCCAAGTATGGTGCTGAAATTCATCAACTCTGACATTTTTGAAACGTTAATTAAATTAAAGAGTTTAACGGGTTCGCCGTCGGACAAGTTTTAATCTGTCAAGCTTTCGTCAGGATTAGCTCTGCTTCTTCAGGACCAAATTATTATAATATTAAGCAAAACATAGAGATTGTGACCTCTATTGTTTTCATAATTTGGGCTGCACCTTGCCTGATGATTTGAGAGTAGGTGCCCTTTCCTTCTTGTGAAAGATGATTGGAGGCTCTGAAATATGCTGTTCAGATTAATTGCCGCTCTTTCCACTGAACAGAGATGGTGGCTCTGAAGAGCTCTACGCGTAGGTTTTCCATAAAAAATTTAGCTATCGTTTAAATACCTAGTTTGGGGGTTAGGGTTAATTTGACTGACCCCAAGATTGTGTTGAAACTGATCTTGCATGCCTTACCAGTATAGATCTTGTGACTGTATTATATATGTATGATTACCTACACAGGTCCTGGCAACAGACATGACAAAACATATGGGTCTCTTAGCGGATCTTAAAACTATGGTAGAAACTAAGAAGGTGGCTGGCTCAGGGGTTTTATTATTGGACAACTACCAAGATAGGATACAGGTAAGGGCTATGATTATCATGTAATTGCTATTGTATGATTATCAGGTCCACGCGGCATCTCTTTACCACCTTTATTATTGCTCATCAGGAAACAAAACAAAATCACCCCTAAAAGACGGTTAAACATTTGTTCAGTCCCCTACTTATTGATTATGCTGTTGCTGTTCAATAACCCTAACCCTACCATATACCACAATATACCACGACTGGGCACTATTATTAGGATCATCATTAACACTCTCCATGCAGCTATTAGTTTTACCAAATACAAAACAGATTTTTCAGAAACATTTCCCAACTTTCAAGGTCTATTCAAAGGATTACTGCATCAATACTAGGCATGTTTATACTTATTCAAATGCATTTCACATGGTGATTTCAAATATGGTAATGAAAGTCAACAATGTGAACATATATTGAAACATTTTGGAATGTCGTCTACAGATGCCTGCCATGTGGAAAGTACTAATGATAAATGCATGTTGGAAGACTTGTGCATTTGATCTGCATTTTTAATTTGTTGCTAGTTGATGTATTATGACTTTCAAAAAGATATACAGTCCTCAAAATAAGTTTTTATACTGACCAGGTAATAAATGTTCTCTTAACTCCAAACTATAGCTCATACGTACAAATATTAAATTATAAAGTTGTAAAGAAATGTTTTCTCTTTAATTTGGTTCAGTTCCAGTAGGCCTTCATCTAATTCGTCTATGGAAAATAGTTTATGAATGTTATTTTTTCAGCAAACAAACCCAGAACTGTTTTTAATCATAATTCTGTTATGAATTTGCATGAAAAATCAAGTTTCTTAAGAAATTCATCCACTTTCATAGAAAAAGCCACAGACATTTTCACCAATATCACAAAACTTTCACATTATATCATGAAACTGTCACACACAAGTGACAAAAATGATTGTTTTCATCCTGTTTTTCACAGTCATAATTATCATCTTTTGCATGTGTATAGACCTTTTCAAGTCAGGTTTTCATTTCAAATCTGGTTCAATGATTTATCAATCTCTTTGGTTCTAAATGGCCATAACTATATCCGATTCAAGGCTAATATTAGCCAAGGGCGTCCAGGCATCATTTGGAAGCTCCAGGCGTCATTTGGACGCCCTAAAAAATGCTAAAGCCGCCCTTAAATTTATTTAATTTTAAAACGATCTATTTATTTTAAAACATTTTTTAATATTTGTTCAAAATTTCAACCCCAAAAGGTGGGTATATACTATTTTATATCAAAAAACACTGTTTTTTGCGCAATATTTTAAATTTGGACCAATTTTTATTTATAATAATTCAGCGCTCATAGCTTCCGATGCAGTCAATTTACACAGGAACGTGGACGCTCCGCTCGCGCTGCTCACTCAACTTTATTTCGGTCCCACTTTTGGACACCTAACTTTCAATCCTGGCTAAGGCCCTGATCTGAATAGTAATATGTATGTACTGTGGGAACGAACTATACCATCAGGTATGATCTATACATTTTAAACATTTTCCAATTTCTATTTTAAATGGTCTTTGTTCCGAATGGTCACACATATATAATGGTTTGAATTGAATTACTTAAAATTGCAATGTGAATCTTGATTTTGAAATGGTCTATACAAACGCATGATCGTTATTTCAGGTCCTTAAGAATCTTGTGCACTGTGCTGATCTTGGCAACCCGTGCAAGCCGCTAGTGTACTACAAGAACTGGGTGGATCGATTCTCTGAGGAATCCTTCTGCCAGGGCGACCGAGAGAGGGTCGAAGGGCTGGAGATTAGTCCGATGGCGGATAGGCTGAACGCCTCCAGCTCGGTGGAGAAGTCACAGGTATGGTGCATTGTGTGGTCTGGTATTCAGGCATCGAAGAGCGTTGTGTAGTTTCATAGATGTAAGATTGAGAAACCGGACTTTGCAGCCATTGCTGTTAGCTAGGATGTCTAAAATAGTGTGCCTTTGCATTCCTCTTGAGTGCAGAAATAATGATTGGTTACCAACTCTGTAAATGCGTACAGTAATATAATGAACATATGAAATGGCATGACCTATGCACGGATTTGCACACATTCGTCACATTTCATAGTTTGTGCTTGGAACTCATATTGAAGCCACTTATCGTGCCATTTTGTTATGCCCATTATATCCTAGACGCCTTTTTGTTCAATTTGGCAAACATCAGGTTTTTGATAGGTACACTAATTTAGACACCATAATGGTCGCAGTGGCTACATCTGACAATATTTTAGGCGTCCGGTTTCCACATCTTAATTCTATGAGTGTCATAAAAGTACTGAAGTCAATAATAGCTGCCGTTTAACAATTTTGGAAGAAAAAACTATTGCTGCCCTTTTAGCTTGAACGAAATTTGTTACAATTCTTGAAATGGCATTATATCTTTTTATGTCAATCTATTGATTTTGCCATAGGGCAGCTTTGCAATTAAAATTAAAACTCACAAGGGAGCTATTTGACCTTGGTAACTGTGTGACACTACTGACACTCTCCATGTCCTTGTAAAATGCGTAACCTCATTACATGTTTTGACGTGCTATGTGTATTTCATTCAGGTTCTAAGCAACCTGATCCACTGTGCCGATCTAGGCAACCCGTGTAAGCCGCCGGAATTTTACTTTGATTGGGTGGAGCGTATTATGGACGACAATTTTGTGCAGGGCGACAAGGAACGGGAATTAGGTTGGCCTATAAGTCCGCTTATGGACCGTTATAATGTGTCTATACCCAAATCGCAGGTAGGATTGAGAGGCATGCGGTGAGAATAATGGATGCGTGGTTCATCAGGAGTAGGCATGTTTGTTCTCATCTGAATACATTGGATAAACTGGAAAATGACCATGGGAATCCTTCATATAGGAAAAGTCGGGAAGTCTCGATCTTTACCGGGGTTTTAGGCATGCTTATTCCCATTGATATGGATATTCATATACTGCTTTGGAATTTCTAATTTTGAGAGGACCAGGCCTACTGTAGTATGACATCATCAATGTATATAAATTAATAAATCTCAACAGGCCTAGTGCATGGATAAGAAGAAAGAGAATGGTTGAAAATAATTTATATTTCCCTCTTGGTGGTCAAGAAATGAAAAATTCATTAGCTCAACCGGGATTTGAATCGGTACCTCCCAAACACTAGGCAGACCCTCTACCAACTGAGCTAACAAGAACAATTGGTATCAAAGCGTTAGAAATGCATCTAAAGGTTGGGATTCAAATTCACATATTTCTCCTGCTTCTCTAGCAACAAGCACGATGGAGAAAAAAGTAGGGAACACATGGGCATTGGAATTTAAGCCATTAACGATTCGATACCAATTAGCCTCAATAGCTCAGTTGACAGAGTGTCTTTCTAGTGTCCGGGAGGTCCCAGGTTCAAATCCCTGTCGATGAAATGAATTTATAATTTCTGGGCCACAACAAGGGAATGATTAACTACTATCGTCACTACCACCTTGTAAACTAAGTAACTTTGATTTCAAAGAAAATAGTTCTATATATAGGCACTAATAAGTCAGAGGTTAACATATTTGCACTCATTCCATTCCATTTCTCATTATGGTTCACTTGGACTTCTTCTTGTCTGCAAGTAATTAACATTTAGGAGAAAATAATCATGAAAATTACACTACGTTTCATTTGCATGCAGCATCAAATACAGTATGAATAGAGAGGGGGGAAGACTAGACTACATCCCCCACTCTTCAATATTGCCTTACGGTCGCTATTTAAAAGCTGTACAAATAGAGATCGAAGGACGTATGAGGGCGACAGAGAGTCTCAGTCTAGGGGCAATCCCATTTCTGAGATGTCTTGATGTAAAGGCTGTCACAGATCCCCATTTTCCGCCTCGCTTTTATTTCATTAAATACATGTACTCTCAGCCAAAGGGATACAATCTTGAGTTGGCGCAATGCATTGTGAGTGCGACGTTAAAATCTTCTTTGAATGACCAATGTGATACCAGGTTTCTAGATAATATTTGTGTTTATGAAATGTCAGCCTGGTCCTCACAAACATGATATAAGGCAAAAAAAAAGTTGCCTTCCCCCCCCCCCCCCCCCCCCCCCACCACCAAATGTTTGCAAATTTGTTTGGGTCAGGATTTCTTTTTAATAACAGTAGTTGAAAATTTAGCAAAAACATCAGGACAAATAATTTATTGCTGGGATTTTTTTTTTAATCTGATCATATTTTTTAATAATTTTGTACTGAAACTAACCTGAATCTACTAATGTTTCACCCTTTGGCCTGGTGATTTTGCATCACCGTGCATATTTCCAAGGTGGGCTGTAACTTGGACAAAAGTATTCACCCTTGGATAGAAAATACGGCCAACACTGTGTTTTCCTTTCCCTCTCTTTTACAGTTTAAAAATATATTTTCACGAAAGGGCAACACAGCAATTTATTTTTTTGGCCGAACTATGAATATAATAAAACAGTTTCTTGATATCTTTCTTGTTTCCTTTCTTTCCCCCCAAGGTTGGCTTCATAGACTTCATAGTTCACCCGCTGTGGGAAACGTGGGCGGATCTGGTATTCCCAGACGCTCAGGAGATCTTAGAGTATCTTGAGAACAATAGAGATCATTACTATGCGCAGACGGAGGACAGTCCCACGCCGGAAGAATCACAAGACAGGGACGATCGGGACAAAGAGAACACCCCGACTGGGGGTACCGGCGGATACGAGGAGAGGGATCAATTTGATCTGACGCTGGAGGATTGCGAGGGGGAGGCGGCGGCGGAGCAGGACTATCATCAGAAACGGAAGAGCTCAGAAGAGGTGCGAAAACTGTCCAAAGAGTTGAACCAGCGGGATATTCAGGGGTGTAGCACACAGGAGAGAAGAGCCAGCCAGGAAGGGAAAGACGATTGTGGGTACGCCTTCTCGAATCTCACAAATAGCAACACGAGGGAGACTGATATTTGATGGGAAGGGGGAGGGGTCAATTGTGGGATTCTGGCTATGCTGATTTGTGTTTAATTTTGTAAATGTTAATTATATATATAGCAATAATGTTGCTCTTGCATTTGTTTATTGAATACATTGAAAATCAATAATATTAACTACTTATTGTTAAAAAATACCTCAATGCAAACAAACCTGAAATACCTCTGATCACCAATGTTTCAAAAAGTAATTTTGTCGCCCATTTACAATATCCCTTAGCATAGCCATCTTCACAATTCATAGCACCCAATACTATGTATTATTATTATTCAGAATGGAAGTCTCTAAAATGACTCTGAAATTATACAAAATTGGTAAAAAGAATATAATTTGCACTAATATTGTTTGATAATTTTCATTTAATAACCATTTAATTAAAATTTCAGCAAAATAAACCCCTACTTTAGGAGCATTCCCATAGAGATCAGGGTATGAAAAACACTGTCCTTAGCATAATGCCTTAGTAGATTTTCGTTATAACGCTGTCAGTTTGTTCACATTTGCATCTATTTTGGTGCATGTCACTTAGCTCATCAATATGATAATTAGATGCATAACGTCACTGTTCTGTCAAAAACCTTGTATGTTTTCCGGCCCTTCAGCATGTATAAAGTAATACTGCCCAACTGTTATGCATATGAAGTGTTGCTGTATACATGTTCAGGGGCAAGAGCACTTACAAACTTTTAATAGATGTGTTTTCTGGCCCTTGAACATGTTTAGAGCACCTAGCCCAATGTTATACATAAAGTATTGCTTTATACATGCTGAAGGGCCGGATGGAGATGGAAGGTTTCGACAGATCAATGACGATAACATAGTTGATATGAATTAACATAACATGGTTTCTAATTGATTTATTCAGGGTGTTCACAACTCGATTAGGCAACTACGAGTCATAGTGGAAGGGGACAGCCGAAAATAGGACACACTCTAAGGAGAACAGCGCCCTGGGTGGATTGTGATCTGCCATGCCATATGCTCAATCACCATGAGTCGAGGGTCACCAAAATGATACGAACAATAACATGTCTTCACTTAAGGAGAACAGCACCTTCAGTGTAGTATGAACTGCCAAGCTATTATACTCAATTATCAGAGGGCCAAGGGTCACCCGCATGACTCAAACATGAACAAGTCTGCATCTAAAGAGAATACCTGCATCTCTGGTGTTGCATGAACAGCCATACCTTCATGTCAAACGTCAAAGTTCAATGGCGCCCTCTGTGTAACCTTAACTGCTCATGGTCAAAGGTCACATCGGCCCAAACCTACAGTTATTTTTTACTGCAAAAAAAAGATAGGTGACAATTTGCAGCAACAATGATCAACCATCCTGGATGGATTTCACGCTAATCATATCCACTCGAAGTTCAACATTGAAGGTAGTGATAAGGAGAAAGAATTTGAATGAGTTTGTACTGCAAAACTTTCGGATTAACCCAACTCTGTCTTAAGCAGATGGAAGCTGGTAAATGACTGGTTGATGACTCATGCTCATTTGTGCCCAGCAACAACAGAAATACCACCCGATTGGTCCAAATGCAATGTGTTGAACAGACGTCACGCTGCACCACAGGAGGCACACAGTGCGCCCTATCGCGTCACACGGTGTACAACCCTGCATGAAATTACCGAAGCATTGATGTTACCTGCAGAGGACGCTGTTGATGTTATCAGTAGAAAGTCATATATATACATCTTTGAAGTCCCTCTCCCTGCTGAAGTGAATTGGTAGAAGATGTACTCCTAAAATTGTGTATGCAAAGTGTGCATGAGATTTGCATTTTGTAGTAGCTGTACACACAGTGGGTAGAGTTATAGGTGTATTAGAACAGTGCATCATGACTAAATTATACACTATGATTTAATCAGTTAGTCTTCATATGACACTTGTAGATCCTTGTCATTGGATTGATGGATTTTAATATTAATCGACATTGGTAATCTGTCCCATTTTATTGAAAGATATTTCATTTGTATGATTTGTAGTATCACTTTTAATCCATGTTATGCGATCCATTAAACATGCGTTCCACCCCCCATTTTTCAACTCGACCTGGTTTTCGTGAAAAGATGTAGCTATTGCACGTGAGCTTTTGTTTTGACTATGCAAGTGCAATGTTGACCATCACACCCTCTGGTGGTTGTAACCTTTGACTCAAAAACTGTCAACCGATGTGGGTGGATTTGTTTCGATAACATATCGAGGGTTTATATAGTGCAACAAGAGTCATCCGCAACTGCCAGATGTTTCCATTTTGAAAAATGGTGACTTTACACTGATTAGTTGTGGACGGTCACATATATGTATATCTTATTATTTTTTTTAAAAATTGAGATTTTGACAACATTTTACGGAATATTTGGCAAGCTTTTCAATGATTCCTAGTATTTGAAAATTGAAGTAATGCTTTTGGAAATACTGTAAACGTGAAAATAAAAACACACAAACATTCATTTCGTGTAGATATATGTAATGAACTTTCAAATCGCAAATTAAAAAAACAAAACGAAATGGATGAAAATCGGCAAAGCGCAAAAATGTAATCACACACAAATTACCACTAGAAGGCTAATGTTTGTTTATTTTCTTTATATTTTACCAACTATTTTGCTCTGTATCACAAAATAGATCTGGTCGACAACATGTACCTTTTGTAACATGTGTCCCATATTGTGTTTGTTGCCCTGTCATGAGAAAATAAATGCTGCCCAATTCTGAATCTGTTACACTTTTCACAGCTTATTTGATAGATTTGCGTGTATTTATAACATGTGTCCCGGCCATATGGTTTCTGGAACAGATAGGTGTTTTGATCATTTCAATTCCGTAATTGAACCTCATTGAGAGCAGAATAGTAATATTTATTTTACTCAGCAATATTGTGTTTCTTGCCCGTGATGAGAAAATAAATGTTGCTGAATTCTGCACCTGTTATAGTTTTCACAGCTTATTCGATAGATTTGCGTACGCGTATGGGGCACTAAAAATATATATGGCGCACTGCTGAATGCAGAATACATCCTAGACTAGATACAAATCTTGCTTAAACAGTGTTGTTACACTTTATTCCATTGTGGAATTGATTAAAGTCTAGCCTCATTTTCATTTGATTCAACAGTCACTATACTACCAAGATATGGCCATGTAATCTATCAAAGCTTGTGAATTGTCCAATTTATTATGCAAATTCCATTTTGAAAACCAGTTATGTATTTATTGAAGACTATAAATCAGGCTCAATTTCTGCAGAAAAAGAAAAGGTGAGATGTTCAAAGGAAGATGTAAATGACTCTTCATGTGGCCTCAGTTAGTGATCCCCACTTTATTCTAATTCATTTACACATGTCCTGTAACTTATACTTAAATATTTACACATTTTTATTTTATTGCCAAATTATTGTGGTATGTAAAGAGCGT
This sequence comes from Ophiura sarsii, assembly GCA_035610835.1. NCBI lineage: Eukaryota > Metazoa > Echinodermata > Ophiuroidea > Amphilepidida > Ophiuridae > Ophiura > Ophiura sarsii. The sequence goes on along the minus strand of CM069457.1, from coordinate 36,571,088 downwards.
GAATATTAATTCAGGAAATATTCATCGCATTCGAATGGCACTTATATTACCTTACCCAAAGAAGATTTCTTGTGCACTCCAGCATGGATCACTTTCATCACATGAACACTGGTTTCTGTAACATATCTACTGGTTCCAATTGACATTACATTGCAATGAAAGGCATAATGTTGTTAAATGAGGGTCTTTAAGAAAATCCTGCTGCAAGGAATGCGACTTAAATTCAGTCCTTTTTATATGCACATTCAACTTTTTAAAAAACTGTTATGCCTATTCTTACCATGTATTATAGGGTGGAAGTCAGATGACCTGCAGCTGTTAATTACTTTAACACATGTTCTGCACTGTTTATTTTGTGCAAGAAATCTTCTTTGTTATTTACCAACATTATATTATCTATATACTGTAAAGCATGTATCTTTGCATCTTCAAAGACTCACATTTTTTGCAACATGAAATTGTTTGAATCATTCATTACATTTAAAGAAATTGCGATCATGAAAAGTTTTCATCAATTGTAAATTTTGTAAAAATAATTTCATGCATGCAAATTTGTCATGCTTTACAGTATTATTTGTACATTGATGATAAAAAGCTACAGTGGGAGTGTTCCCTCTCCCCTTTCCTCCCCTCCATCCCCCCCCTTCCCCTTCACCAATCAAATAATGTGCAATGATGTATTGATGTGAATTGTTGTAGATCATACAGACAGTGAAGAAAGTTCCCTTTTCAATTATTTGAATGATGTCTGTTTGTAAATATTGATATTTTTTATAATAAATTGATTAAATAATAGTTATTTTTATTAGTTGATTATCATAGGTTATTATGTTTGCTGTTATTTGTGTTCTGAATGGGCCACTGAGAATGTAATTAACAGTGTGGTGGGTTGTTATAATGAGGTGCGATTATTAGAATATGTGCTGATATCACTGCACAAATTTAGATGAATGATGTTTCCATGATCTAAATAGGCTGGGTATTCGCTCTTTGTACGGATCCGACATTTGCGAGGAGAACCTTTGAACTGGAATCAGATTGAATGAAAGTGTTGCATCATTTCACAATGTCTCACTGCCATGAGCAGTCATATTGTGCGGAGAGAGAGTAGGACTAGTAACAAAACGCTATCGAATAGTCCCATTCTATGCGGTACCAGTTCGAGACTCCTCACAAATGACGGATTCGTGCAAAGAGCGATTACAATTAGCAGCTTGGTTATCCTAGTGGGGGTGGAAGGGGAGTATAACGGGAAGGGGAGTGGAGGTAAAGAGAGGGAAATTGTGTCAGAATTGATATGCATCCAGGTTACAGGTTGGACATTTCATGTATCTGTATTTTCCTGAGCACATGGTGTGGATGTTAAATTCAAAGCGTTATGGTGGCAATGACTTTATGAAAAAAGGTCAGGTGTTTTTCACTTATAGCTATGTATTGGTTGAATGTCACTCTAAATTGAGTTATAGAAAACAGAAAAATCAAAACATCCTTTTAACATAAGTGGGCTGATTTAATACATCTTGTTAATAACAATGTTATCTGTACTTTTCCCTCAATTTTTCATCGTTAAACATTCACTGAAATATAAGTGTGTTTTGATTCTCTAATATTTTGCATTTTGAAATGCACTGAAATCCGTGTTTTTATTCATTCATCAAGATGACATTTTGTGAGCTCAGTCTTTTATAATTTGCCAATTTCCCCCTTTTGATTAGCAATTCATCTTTTATATTATTTTTGCCAAAGATAGTTCAATTTTTGTTTCTTAGTACTTTAATTGCATTCAGGGTAATTGTGTTAAAGTTGTGCATGCAGCATTGTGTTCAATAAATTGTCAAGTGTGCAGTAAACCCCCTGAGAACTACCTGCCCATTGGTCAGAAAGTGGGTTACATTATCCGTTACACCAATCAGAGACAATGCTAGAAGAATTATAGTCCTGATAAAGATGGGAGTGAAGTATTTTATAAGCAGTATTTTAATTGGTTATTAAATGAGTAGGGTAAAGTCGCCAGTTTTCGGTCACTTAAGCCGCGATTCATTCTATTTTATTATCAAATCAATAATTATGCTACTACTTTTTGTCAATAATTTCAACATAATAACCCTCACAATATACCAAGAAATTATCGTTTAGTGACCGTTAGTTTCGCAACGCGAGTGAAAACAATGGCCTCGGTGACATACACGATTTTCGGTCACAGTGGTTCCTAATTTCAGTCACAGTGGTTCCTAATTTCGGTCACAGAGTATCGGTTTGTTCGTTGCAAGTTCATCATGATTATAATAATTATGTAGTTGTTTTTATACAGGGTGTATCAGAAAGAACTGTACCGAGGCAATATGATTTATTACGGTATGAATTCGATTGATATTGTTCAAACCGTTTTCACATATATCTTGCGCAAACGCCCAGCTTTCATAAACATTTAAAATTTTCAACATCGGACATTTCTGATGGAAAATATAGACTTTCTGGTAAAGATGGTAGATTTCAATTTTGGTCGAAACGATCAATTTAAAAATCTGTGAAATTACTAACCCTACCTGAGATATCCATAGGACAGGGTTTATTTTTGGTCGCCATATCTCAACTTTTGACATAACTTGTATAACTATTTATTGTTTGCATACTTTTGTGGGTGAAATTTGGAGATAAATTCTGATTTTCAATCCGCAAATAAACCAGGATTTGTTCTGCTTGAGTGGTTTTAACTTTCCTTTCTTTGGTGGTAGTTTTGAATATTGCTTATGTGGTGTGGGCTACATTGTTTGAAATGTTGGGTAATTGGTAGAGAGGATTGATTGAAATTGAAAATACGTTTTTCATCGATTTTCGATTATGTCTTGCCACACAAAAAGAAAAAGAGATATCTCAATGAAATTAACATATAATATAGGAAACATGTTGACCTTTATATTGCAGGTGTTTAAATTTAAAACAATAATCATTTTGTATTTTTCATGTATTTTAGAAAAACGGTACAGTTCTTTCTGATACACCCTGTATTATAATCGTTTTGTTGTCTCGCCCTGATGTAATCAGAAAGAGACTATGTTATCACTATTTCTGTCCGGCGTCTGGCGTATGCCGTCCGCCGTCCGCCGTCCGCCGTCCGCCGTCAGCCGTGTGCTAAGAATTACCTTTGTGACGCGATATCTGGAGATCCGTAAGGCCTATCGTGATGGGACTTGGTGGAGGGAAGGGGGGTGGTGCGTTCTGTTGCTGATTGATTTTTCAAGGTCATCGGGGGTCATACAAGGTCATCGGGGTCAAATATGCTTAAAACTTTTGAGACGCGTTGTGACGCGATATCTAGAGATCCGTAAGGCCTATCTTGATGGGACTTGATGTCAGGGAAGGGGGTGGGGTGTTCTTTTGCTGATTAGATTTTCAAGGTCATTGGAGGTCATTTGAGGTCATCGGGGTCAAATATGCGGTCAAATAAGATCCGTAAGGCCGATCTTGATGGGATTTGGTGGAGAGAAGGGGGTGGTGTGTTCTTTTTGCTGATTAAATTTTCAAGGTCATTGGAGGTCATTGGAGGTCATCGGGGTCAAATATGCGGTCAAATAAGATCCGTAAGGCCGATCTTGATGGGATTTGGTGGAGAGAAGGGGGTGGTGTGTTCTTTTTGCTGATTAAATTTTCAAGGTCATCGGAGGTCATTCAAGGTCATCGGGGGTCAAATATGGGGTCAAATAGATCAGTAAGGCCTATCTTGATGGGATTTGGTGGAGGGAAGAGGGATGGTGTGTTCTTTTTGTTGATTAAATTTTCAAGGTCACCAGAGGTCATCGGGGTCAAATATGGGGTCAAATAGATCAGTAAGGCCTATATTGATGAGATTTGGTGGAGGGAAGGGGAGTGGTGTGTTCTTTTTGCTGAATAAATTTTCAAGGTCATCAGAGGTCATTCAAGGTCATCGGGGGTCAAATAAGATCCATAAGGCCTATCTTGATTGGATTTGGTGGAGGGAAGGGGGATGGTGTGTTCTTTTTGTTCTTAATTTTTCGGGGTCATCGGGGGTCAAATATGGGGTCAAATAGATCAGTAAGGCCTATCTTGATGGGATTTGGTGGACGGAAGAGGGATGGTGTGTTCTTTTTGTTGATTAATTTTTCGGGGTCATTGGGGGTCAAATATGGGGTCAAATAGATCAGTAAGGCCTATCTTGATGGGATTTGGTGGAGGAAAGGGGGGTGGTGTGTTCTTTTTGTTGATTAATTTTTCGGGGTCATTGGGGGTCAAATATGGGGTCAAATAGATCAGTAAGGCCTATCTTGATGGGATTTGGTGGAGGGAAGGGGGGTGGTGTGTTCTTTTTGTTGATTAATTTTTCGGGGTCATCGGGGGTCAAATATGGGGTCAAATAGATCAGTAAGGCCTATCTTGATGGGATTTGGTGGACGGAAGAGGGATGGTGTGTTCTTTTTGTTGATTAATTTTTCGGGGTCATCGGGGTCAAATATGGGGTCAAATAGATCAGTAAGGCCTATCTTGATGGGATTTGGTGGACGGAAGAGGGATGGGGTGTTCTTTTTGTTGATTATTTTTTCGGGGTCATCGGGGGTCAAATATGGGGTCAAATAGATCAGTAAGGCCTATCTTGATGGGATTTGGTGGAGGGAAGAGGGATGGTGTGTTCTTTTTGTTGATTAATTTTTCGGGGTCATCGGGGGTCAAATATGGGGTCAAATAGATCAGTAAGGCCTATCTTGATTGGATTTGGTGGAGGGAAGGGGGTTGGTGTGTTCTTTTTGCTGATTAAATTTTCAAGGTCATCAGAGGTCATCTGGGGTCAAATAAGATCTGTAAGGCCTATCTTGATGTGATTTGGTGTAGGGAAGGGGGTTGGTGTGTTCTTTTTGTTGATTAAATTTTTCAAGGCATTTCATCCCTTGCATTAACTACAATGCATACCTCTGTGACAGTGCTACATTGTATCATATGTTTCATCATCATTTCTTTCAAGTCACTTTTGATGAACAGGCGAGACGCGCCGTTCGAGAACCGCCTTGTATATATTACATGAACATGAGTCAGTGTTTGTTTTCGTTCGGTTTTATTTCTCATGAACTGGTTACGAGGAAATTAAAATGTGAATGCTTTGTCGCGTGGCGATCGCATCCCTGGGTGATGGCGCACTGAATCATGATCAGGTCTGTTATGTACAGCATGTCCCCAAAATATGTGACTGAGGTATATTCTCTTTTAGATTACACAAAAAACCCTAAAGAAGTGATTTACTTTATTTTCTTAAGTTATCAGCTCTCATGTTTTTTTGGAGCCAATGTTTTTCGGGACATGCTAGTGTTATTTTATATACCCAAGCAAGCAATAGAATTACTGTACATAAAGTTGTACAAATCAAATCAGATTCATTTTCAGGTGTTTTTTTTCTGCAGCAGCAAGTAGTTGGTATTACAGTATTTCAGTCTTATTTTTCATTATTGAAGTATGGCGACAAAAAACCCACATTTTGTTCTACTGGGGGACAACCTTTTCAGATTGGGTCAGTTAGTTGACTTTTTTTTCAAAATGAAAAAAATAATCATGAAAATCTATAAAAAAATGTGGGGGTGGACATTTTCAAGAATTAGGTCGGTATTCATTGGCATGTTACCCCCCTGCAATGGGCAAAGTTGGTTACCCCAAACACCACAGAGAATATACAGCTGTTATAACAACTCGGATAGATGGTAGAGTATTGTAGAATTTATTACCACGGATAATGGCTCAAATTGATGGTTAGAAATGGCTGGAAATTTGAAGGGCATGGATCCGTAATGCATTATTTCATTATCATTGAAATGATTAAAATAAATAAATAAATAAATAAAAACAATTATGCCTAATATTGGTTCAGTAATCCTTGAGTTAGACATTGAAAGTTAGTAAGGTTTATGAAAAATATGTTTTGTATAATGGTAAAACTAATAGCCGTGTGGAAAGTGTTAAAGCTAGCATTATGAAATACTCTACATGTTGGTAAAAGCTGTTCTCAAAAAGTTTGAGATTGATGTTGCGTTAATAATGATGTAAAAACGATGAGTTTTGCAATCAATTTTTATTTTGTGTTCATAATAACTGTACACACTGTATGCAAGTATTTATTATAATAATGATGAGGCTACAGGCTTGTAATCATAAGCTATATTGTGTATTCTCTCGGCCTCAAAAACAAAAAATGTTGTGTACATAACTTTTATAAATACCTCTATCAAATCCTCCCCATTGCGGGCGCTTTTGAGTTGGACGGGTTTATTTGTGGTGTGTCACGTTCCAAGCGCACAATTTGTATATATGAATTTAAAAGGAATATATAGGGTGAGTCAGAAAGAACAGGCATTTGAGACCTGTTACCACAAAATGAGCGTTAAGTCGCCAGTGTGCATTAGGAGAAATGGTCCAATAAACATCCCAAAAATCAATTTTAATTTGAACAACACTGAGCAACATCGTTTTAAAGCTTGTTCTCAGAGCATTTTGAATCTCGACAAACTTAACTAACCCTCATTTTGTGATGACAGGTCTCATTTTTTTGGATAATTGTCACAGAATTTTAGGCTTCATAATCAGTTACAATTACATTACAATGCTGGAAAGCTCACAGTTTCAACTTAAATTGTAAAAGTCAGCCAGCCATTTACTATTACTATTATCATATGCATTGCCATTCTGTTGATCGGTTCTAATCAATATTATAAATGTAAAACAACTTAAACAAGGATCGATTCCGAAATTCCTTTTTTTTTAATACACGCAAACAATTGTCGTTTTACAGTTCCTGTTCTTTGTGACTCATGACTCACCCTGCACGTAACCTGTATTGTGATGACCCTTTGTAAATATACCCAGCCCCCAGAAATTCAACCTGTCATTCAGCAAGCAACACAAGGATTATTATCAAAAAAATGTGTATATAATATAATATAAATATAAATACATTAAAGTTATTATAGCTATGTGTATGTACAGTTAGTACATTGTTATTTACAATAAACTAATATAATTTACAACTTCAACAACAAACAATGTGTTATGATTGCTTATTCTGTATTGACTCTTTCCATGCGGCAGGTGGCTGCAGACGACATTATTGAATCTCATTACCATATTTGGAATCACCATGAGAAATGCATGGAAATAAGTACAAACATGCCTAGTATTGGTTCAGTAATTATTGAGGTAGACCTTGGTTCAGTAATTATTGAGGTAGACCTTGAAAGTTGGGCGATGTTTCTGAAAAAAATGTTTTGTATAATGGTAAATAATAGCCGCGTGGAAAGTGCCCGGTTATCTTCAACATAATTTCAAAGCTTAAAATGTGCTCTTTCAACTCATAATAACTCCGATTCAACTCGGGCCTCCAACATGTCCATTTTGATGCGACGGGTCACATTTTTAGGTCAAATAAAAAATAAACATTTCAGTCATAACGTTTTTGTTCATGTGTTTCGGAGATTCCTTCTTAGTAAGTAGCATTTTAAACAAGTGGTGACCAACCCCTCCTCGGAACCATGAAATAAAAATGTCCTCTCCAGATTGAAACGTAAAGTTTATCGCTATCAAAGAAGATTGTGTACTAATTTATTTTTTAAATAAATGAAAAGTAAGGATGCTAAGCATGTGTTTTTACTTTTTGAAAAGTAAGGACGTTAAACTTATTTGCCTACCGTTTCTTATCGGCCTGAAAACAGGGGAAGGACCTGTATGCAAACATGGGCGTCATGGTAGTACATCATTCAAGAAGACGTGAAATGTCCGGTGAAACAGGTGTTTAAGGTACAGTGTTGTAGTCGAGTCTGAGACCGTCGAGTCCCTACTGTCGGAGTCCGAGTCCTTGATATCGGAGTCCGGAGTCCTTATGTATTTTAAGTTCTGATCACATGTCATTACTTTTGCTATCTATAGGCCAACATATCAGTGATTTTTTTAACCATTCACAACTAAATGTTGATACTGTCGCGGAGACGAGCTGTAGTGTGCGTGTTGACTTGTTTGTCAAATCTGACACCTATTTTAAATCTGGTACCTATTTTATTCTGGGCACAGGGTTGAAATAGGAAATATGTATTTGGAAAAGGCGCCCGGGTCCAATGTGGGGATAGAACCCCACGCTACTCCCTTCCACTGATGAAAAGACAAAAAGGTTGGACAATTTATTTTGTTTTTACTTTATTTATGCAATTCATTTACAACTGCCACCACCGCTACGCCAACCACAAGTAACCACAATTACAATAGGTACAACAACTACAATCGCTCTACAACCAACTTAGCTACAAACAAAACGGCACACCTCATGGTTTAATACATGGGTTTACCTTTCTCTTTGAAAATTTCACCCTACAAGATCAAAATTGTAGATGATCGTTCTGATCCACCACCGCACCTATAATACAATTATACAAGAGATAGGCCACCGATAATTAATCTAATTTACTATACTATCATACTCCGGGAGGCACAGCATCCAGCAATCGTTTTATAGACACGATTTATGATAAGAAGCCTACGCATTTCAAGTATACAAAATCTTAGATGATTGTTCGGCAAATGAACTGCCAATGTTATCAGTCTACAAAACGCATTGCGCGCCAATTAGCAGAAGACGTTTAATCAAATATTCGCTAATTCTATCAATATCCAAAAGTGTGCCAAATTTAGCTGACTACATTCTACAATTAATTAATTTAGTCACCAACACGCCCATACTCAATCGAAAAGTTGCACTGCCTAATTAATTCGCACAATCTGTCTAAGTTTTTGAGATTAAATCCTCGTAAATTTAAACAATCAGCCCATAACAAATAGGCTTCACAATTTGCTCCAAAATGGTCTCATCCTCAGCTCCATGTGGGCCTACTACAAATTCGATCACAATAACACCGTCATATCCGTGCAATTTGGCTCATAAAATACAATACAAATTTTTTGGATAACACCTCATAAATCGTCAATTCTCACCCATCAGTATATGTGGTGGTATGGGAAAACCCATCGGAAGTCGCTAGTGTATTAATATTGAGATATTTGGGTCATACCAAAATATTCCTAGCAAATGAGTTCCAAGTCAATTTTCCAACTTTGGTCCCAAGATAGAGATAAATACCTTGAACTTTAGTCTCCAGGAGTTTTTTGGTGGACAAATTAACTTGGACACCTTAGTTTTCAAAAGTGGTTCTAATAAAATCCGAAAATACCGCCAAATTTTTTCAATTTAGTTTATTGAGTGGATAAACCAGAGAGTCTCAATGATGTATATATCCGTTGTAACTTTCCAGAAAGTAATGAGAACGTGTGGTCTAGCGGTTGCGTCCTTCGCTTGCCATGCGGAGGACCTGAGGTCAATTCTGCTGGGAGCCATATCTTTTTTGTATAATACATTGGTACTTTTTGATGTTCCATTATATTAATTACTTACAATATCATTAGTTTGTTTATTCACGAGACTCTTTTTTTTATCTATTCATATTTTTTTATTTTTTTGTTTAATGAATATAAATTATCACGATTTTCTTTTTTTGATTCGGCTGTTGTGTTGTGATGTTCGTGAATTATTTTTACAAAACGATTGACTATTAGTATTATAATAATTATCCTGGCGCTCCGAGAAATCCAAGTTATTTTGTTGCATTATTGAATTTGTCATAAATTACGTTTTCCTCGTAATTAATAAACATTGGAATTTAAATTAAATTATAAATTATGATATTTTTTCTTTCAATTTTTTTTTCTCCATAAACTTCACCACATATCGCTCACATAACGTCTCGGTGATTTCCTTCCAGAAACAACACACTAGTGATCCTCTTGCCGACTTCCACAAAATTCAACAGATCTATTCCAAGTCTTCTCACTTGACACTAAAAACACTTGTCCACCCAGTTTTTTAGAAGACCTTGTTATGCAAAATTCCAGATGTTAAGTTTATTTTAGTAATTTTCTGAACCTTGATTATCAAATTTTATGTGTAAAATGCTATGTGTAAAATGCTACGTAAAATGACATTGTCACCATGGTAACCCCTTGTGAATTCCGACAATGCATTGTAAAGATTTTGAAAGTAAAGAACTTACAATTGTTAATAATATCGCAAAAAAACTAGGTTCATATCAAAAGTCCTTTTCATATGACAAGCTATTCTGTGTGACATAACAATGTACATAGTTTTATTATTATTAGAGCATTTAAAAGATTTTGTGTACACCTTTGAATTGTCAGTTTCAATTTTTAGTGTTGCGTTTAAACTTGCCGACTTTACTACAGTATTACTGTAGTTCTAGATGGAATTTCTGAAAAAGGAAAAAGGAAAAAACCAAGTTGCTAGAAAATGACCATGTGAAGGGTTTTCCCTTGCCACACATGCTTATCAGATATAATTAAATAATAAACCCGACATTTTGGGTGGGCGCTTATCGTTTTTAAACTCATTTATCGTACTAAATAAAATGTACAAGTGGTCATTTGAAGATGCTGACCATTTGATAGTCATTTGAAGATGCTGACCATTTGATGGTCATTTGAAGATGCTGACCATTTGATGTGCTAAATGAAATATATGTACAAGCAGTGGCGTAGCTGGGATTTTTTTCAGGGGGGGGCAAGATTTCTAAAATTTCCGTAAAAGGTTGCCCCCAAAAAAATTCTAGTCACTTACCTCGTGAATTTCACGTAAGTGGGGGGTTGAGGTCAAAAAATTTCGCACAGTCCAAAAAAAATCGCACAGTCCAAAAAAAAATCGCACAATAAATGTACAATTTTTCCTTCTATTTGGCTAATAACCTCGATCTTTTTTCTCAAATTTTTCCTATTTCCCTTTTTTCTCACCCCCTTTATTTTTTTTAGGGGGGTGGGGGGCGGGGGCCGAAATTGGTTTTTTTCGTCAGGGGGGGCATTTGCCCCCCCTGCCTCCCCCCCCCCCCTGAGCTACGCCGCTTATAAGGGATTGTTTGTTGGCAGTCATTGAGAAAAACAGGGGTGGGCGCTTAATACGGTATACATTTAGAAGTTTTCTACACCACGCCACCACAATATAGTATATTTAGTTTTTGGGAACGCATCTGGGTATTTCCACAGTAGTGATACCTTTTCTTGTTTGTGGCTCTAAATCTTGTTTCAAATTGATTTTCTAGCTCATATTTGGCCAACACTACTGTAAAGTAGCAGGGAGATAGCGAGCAAAATTTCTTCATACCTTATTTAGTAAATAAGCTTTCATAATACATCAAGATTAGACCTGTGTGTTCCTGTCCTTTTAAGATATCTTATGTGCCCGCAGTGTTAACATTTTTTTGGGACACCCTGTATAATTTAAAGGTGGTGTGTGAATAAAATGCTATTTATGGTACAAAATATTTCAAATTTCACAATTACTTGCGAAATAATTTGTCTTCTCAAATGTTTACCTTTTGTAACCCAGCCCATTCAGAAGTTCCCTCGACCGCTCACTTACAGGGAACAGACGATGTCTAAATAAGGGCCTAATTATAATAAAACATAAACATTTTCCCCCGGTTTTTAAAGAGCAGCTATTTTTTTTGTTTTCATCAATTATCCAAAACGATAGTCAGTCACATAGGCCTATATGAATGATGTATGTTTGGTCGTTGTTGAACGGGGTTCAACAAGGCCCGTTCAACAAGGTCTTCGTAGTTGTTTATCTTGAATCGACAACGGTAAAACAGTAAGCTGCCCTCTTGTCGATTCAAGATAAACCTCATTGAACCCCTAAATACAACATTAATAAGCCTAGGCCTAATATAATTCATAGGCCTATCCATATCCATATTTCTTTTGCACGAACACAACTAGGGCCTAGTTAATAATTGAACGAACATCATGAGCGCAGTACAAAGATGCACGCAGCACGCGCCCAAAATTATCACGCGAATGGTTGTGCGCGCTTCACGCAATGAATGCGATACGCTGCTTAATTGTGTTCGTTCAACTATTAATTTGCCTATAAATTAAACACGCAATGCGTTAAATTTTTAAGAATAAAATAGAATCACGACCGTCATTTTGAAACGTCCAAAATGTCTATCTAAATCACCAATCATCACATTAATTTAACCACACAGCTAAAAAAGAGCACTGCACGATTTTAAGCATCAATAATATTTTCACAGGTCCGTCATAGCAAAGGGCAATATGTTTCCAAAAATGTGAGTCAGAATTTGTGAAACCGAAATGGGCCAAATCCAAAAACATCGTTTTTGCGACGGACGGAATTTGACTGATATTTTCAAATATAACCATTTCTTAGTTTTGAAATTGAGAGCCATAAGTAAGTTTTCTAAAGAAGTAACTCATTACCCTTCAATATGAAATAAATGAAATATAACATTCATTCCATTTGTTGCCATGGCAACGACATTTATTCGTGCGACGGACGGAATCGACAAAAACAGGGTTCCCAGAACCTTCAAACAATTGTGCCAATATTGTCAAATATATTTGGAGCTCAATTTTATTTTTAGCATTTATTACTAGTCAAAACCCTTTTATAAAACATACAAACAGAATGTTGGTGAAATTCTGTCCATTGCCTGTGCATATGTTTGATTTGAAAGCTTGTGCACTTGCGACGGACGGAACTTGTTTCCATACATGTTATTCTATAATTATCGCATTGTTTTATAAATGAATGTCAAACTCAACTGAAACATTCTAAATATACATGCAGTAAGTCAATTGCAATTTACAAAGACCAGTAAATAAAGTTTTCCCAGCCCCATGTACATGTATATAGTCTCACTTAATTACTTTTTAAACAGTTTTCTGCTCAAGCAGTTAAAACGAAGCTAGATTATCCTATCCTACTATTTTTAACCTTTGGGGTCATTCCACCCCAACTCAACAAATGGATTACACTGGTTGATTCATCAAAAATAGATTTTGTTCATATTTAATAGCTGGTAGAGATATGAAAAACCTGAAATTTTGAGGTTCTAATTCCGTTTCGTTTTCTCGTAGCGGCAATTTGAAGTTTAGGGGGGGGGGGGGGGGGGGCGGTCACCGAAATTCCGCAAAAAACACGCGTCGCGAAATAAAAGTCCATGTTGAGCGGCCATTATCTCAAGAAGTAAACCCCCTAGAATATTGAGATTTGGTATCTAAAACTAACTTTTTAATATGCTGATTTCAAAACTTTAATCAACAAAATTGTAGCATGTTCCAGTTTTAAATGACAAGGGCCTGAAAATGGGCCAAAGTCTGGTTTGGACCAATGTTCGGGGGGTCCTAACGCAAAAAGTACAAATAATTTTGATATCCAATTTTGGGGGATTGTAGCCAAGTAGCAGTACTACCTATATATGCAGAGTTATGCACTGATTATACTTGTATGACTTGGATACACCCTTCCAAAAAATATTTTAAAGTGTTTTTGACCCGAACTTGACCTCCCCCCCCCCCCCCGAAAACCAATGTCAGCAAATACCGCACCATTTTATTTGTATACATATGTTAAAGATGTGTCTCTAATGAAGTTATTTGAAAAGTGTCAGTTTGGTGTCGGAGTATCTTCATGGTCAGGCAACTCTTTTAAATTCGGGTATTTTGCCCATTTTCTATGCATCATGACTACTGAATTCGGAAACCCATTTCAGATTTTGAGCAACATTTTTAAGAAAAAGTGTCTCAAGAATTGTGACATTATGAAAGATATGGGGGAACAAAAATCAGGGTACATGTATGGCGGAATACACTCCTCCATGCATGGTTTCCCCCGTGGCCTAGCGGTAGATCGTCTGCCTCTGAACCCAGAGGTCCGGGGTTCAAGCCCCGGGGGAGTGGGGGCACTTTTTCCCCTTGCTATTTGGCCGTGAAAAAAAATTCTTTGGAAAAGGTGCCTCGGGGGTTAGGGTTATGGAGCGATTTTTTTCTCACTATTTTTCTTTTTTCTTCTAATTTTGGTCTAATTTACCCTAACACTCTTGAGTACTACGAATCACTACGATGCGGTGTGCTTGTGTAACTCGGCTCGGCAGTTTTTCGATGAAATAATGGCCCCAGGGTACATGTATGGCGGAATACACTCCGCCATGCATGGTTATGGCCCTATGCTGTAGTACCAATTTGAATTAAAAAAATTGTTCTCCTTTTTGTCTGTAGATTTGAAGTACATTGTTTGCTGATTGTTTAAAAATAATAATAAAAAAATGCATTATTTTTTGGTCGAGTAAATAAATCGTTTGTAGGCTATGTCAAAATGCGACGGGCGGAACCAGCACCATTATTTATTTTTTTCTTCTTATTTTAAAAACACATATTAGAAACTTTTTTACTTTTAATATATTTCTGACCGCTTACTTATTAAATTGCAAAAATAAAAATTGGCATCTTCCTTCGCTTAAATATATACAGTCATTTGAATAGATTCCGTCCGTCGCACTTAAAAAGCGCCATATTTGACTTTGGCCGCCATTTTTACACGTCAAAATGAAAATTGCGAGAGAAAAAAAAAAATCAAATACCTCCATGTGTTAGTAATTGAACCAAAAATAAATTTTAAGTTGATAAATAACTTAATTAATGAAGTTTGATGACCATTTTTGGATTTGGCCCAGATGCATTGAAAAACATATTGGCCTTCTTTCAAATATAATCATGATAATAGGCCTTCTATTCCATCGCCGTTGATCAGTCACACGCCGCATCATAATTTTAGAATGGCGTACCCTACTCAATTTTTGGCATACAGATTTTAATTAGTAAGTTTCATAATACTTAAAACAGGCTGTAGTTTTAAAATACTAACACAATCAGGCCTACATTTACCCCACAACAACATGCTAGGCTAGCGTCAACTGGTTTACACTTTAACAAACATTATACATATTATAATCGTCAGGTCTCGTCAATCTGAACACCCATAAATGTACATTATTTTTATATACGGATTATAAAAACAATTTTCCTGAAAGCTGCCAGAAAAGTCTCTCTCAATTATAATCCGCCAGGTCAATCGAAAATACACAAATCAATAGGCTCGTGGCAAGGCCTACGATACAAAACTGGGATGTTTTGAATTTATAAAACCATCGAATATATCAAGACACTATTGATTCAAAACATGCCTACGATCTACAAAAGTGTTCCAAAAATCACCGTGTCCCTCGCCATCGCATAGGCCTAGGCTACGCACAGTAAGTTTTAATAATAAAAAAAGCCCAGAAAAGAGGCCGTACTTTATCTGACGAAACCCAAAATTTATTTAACATGATTATCAATGTAAATGTCATGCATTCATATTTGTAGAATACGTTTGCCTGGACTGGATGCTAAAAGAACTCACTGATTTATTAATAAACTTACTCTTCAAAAAATCCTCGGATAAAACTCTTCAAAAGTATCGTCACACACAATCCGGTACCCATCCGGTCGCATCAAATTCAAATCCGCAATGTGATGTGCCTGTCGCGCACCACGCAGAAACCGTCGCGTGCGCCGATTGGCTAGGTCCTGGTTGTTACAAGACGCGTCGCTAATTGATTGGAAATATTTTTTTGCAGCCCTATCCCATCATGCACTAATTAAATGCAGTACCGTAAAACGGGGTGAATAGGGACATGGGGGGAGGGGGGGGGGGGGGGGGGGGGGGGGTGAATAGGGACTAAATTGGGAAAAGTTCTTTAAATGTCCCCAATCACCCCGTTTTACGGTACACAAATTGGGCCGGTGACATTTAAAAAACTGTTCCCATATTTGTCCGAGGGCAATTCCGTAAGGTCGGACGTACATTTCGCACACTTCTAAGGTGTGAATATCCCAAAGTGTTAGAGATAAGTGGAAAGTTTACAACAGTTTAATATGTCCCCTTGATAGTACTATAATTCCACCAAAAATTATCAGCCATCAATTTTGATAATGAGATAAATGTTACAAAAACACCCGGGGTCGGACGTACGCACACGGAGCACATTTTTAACACAAGATTTGGAAAACCCCAAACTCTGAAGTGTTAGAGATCTTTTTTTTAAGGTAAAAATTTGCGTTTTTCTTAGTTTTCAAATATCAATGATAGTAAAACTACTTCATAAAACATTGACTACAGTGCTTTTTGGACTGCGAAATTTTGTGTCCGCGCGAATTTTTTTGACGTGCGATTTTTTTTTGACTTCACCCCCCCCCCCCCCCCCCCCCCCCCCCCCCCCCCCTGACTTGGAAAAAAAATTGGGGCAACCTTTTACGAAAATTTGAGGTGAAAACGCACCCCCTTGGGCAAAAGTGTCTGACGGGGATGTGTATGGATGGTTGTATGAGACCTTCCTCTACAGTCTACACAATGCAAAAGAAAATAATTCCACAGCTATCTTTTCAAGAATAATTGACACACGAAAAGGAGGGAGTCGGACGTACATTTTTGAGGGGTCGGACGTACCCGTGTGAATTCTTCAATGGTGTACGTCCGACCCCACTTGCATCAGGAATTTTATGAGAAATAGCACAATCCCAATCAGGGCCGTAAGACACTTTTTTCAAATGGGGGGGCGTTTTCAAAAAAAAAATAACGGAAGATGCGCGCGAAAATTTTCGAATTTTGCACCTATTTTTTGCAACGATCGAGGTACATTTTGGTCCTAAACAAGATTGTAGCAAAGAATATTGCATTTTGGGAAGACAAATGCGCGCGTAGCGCGCGAAATTTTTTTCATCTGTGTACAAATTTTCCGGGGAAGATTTTCAAGGGGGGGCGATCGCCACCATCGCCCCCCCCCCCCCCCCCCCCCCCCCCCCCTTCCTACGGGCCTGCCAATGAATTTGACTTTATATCATCAGCCATCATATGATAATGGTGCACTCTGTGGGTGAAGATTTATGTAATCATTTAATTAACATTTTCAGTTTTAAATAAATTTAGCATTATCAGACGACAAATTTGTACGTCCGACCCCCAATTTTTGCTTTTTTTGGTAAATTTTGTAACTTTGCCTTACTATTAATGGCTGATCAATTTAATATATAATGCTATTTGGTAAGAGTTATTTTTAAAAGCAAAAAAAATCTTGTTAAAGATGTAAATAAATATCAAAATATTAAGTTTAACAGAATTTGGGATTTTCCTTGCTTTATTGTCAAAATGTAGAAAAAATATGAAAAATTAGAATTGATAACATGCTTAAATGATTCTAAGGTAAACAATCTGTGTTTTTTTTCATAACACAGCACTTTAAAACTCAGCATTCGCTGCATTATTTGAGAACAATCCAATTTTATTACAAATTTTAGCCAAAAATAAGTAGGACAAATTGTAGCCTACGTCCGACCCCCAAATTTGTCAGTTTTGGTATGATTTGTCACTTTGAGTTGATATTTTCTAGGCAAATTATGGTCATAAATCTAAAATGGTGTGTCATAAGAAATGAATTTTAAAGCAAAAACTAACTGAAAATATTGTTTAATAATCTCAGAATAACACATGTGACATAATTCAAGGTTTTTCCTCTATTTGTTGACCAAATGTGGGAAAATGTATTTATCGGTGAATTTTTGTTGTTGTTGTTGTTAAAAAGACAAATATGGTTAACTTTCCCAAGGTTAACAATGTGTCCTTTCATAATGTGGCCTTTAAAAATTCTACAGTGACCATATTTTTTGAGAAAATTCCAGTTATACAACCAATCCAAGTAAAAAAAAGTTGGACAAATTGTACGTTCGACCTCCCAAATTGGCTAATTTTAGTATTTTTTGTTAATTTTAATAGATATTAACTAGGCAAGTAATGGCTAATTGAATTAAAAACAATGCTGAATAGATAGAGTTGCATTTGAAGGAAAAATATCCTCTAAAAGTTTTAAATGAACATCCGATTGTAAATATGACAGCATTCGTTGAGATTCAAAATTCTCCCTGTATTTATTGACGGAATCGTAGAAACACAGATTTTATTGAGTGAAATAAAAAATAAAAAAGATATAATGATTTAATTATTTCATGTAAAAAACAATATGTATTTTTTATAATTTTGCACTTAAAACTCCATACTGACTGTACTTTTTGGGAAATTGCAGTGAAATATTGAGAAAAAATGACATTTTTACAAGATTTAGTACAATTTGACCAACATTTTTTTCTTCAATATATTTTGAAAATAAATCACAGATATTAGACATTTCTATTTGTACAGTATTAAACTTCAGGAAGGCTGTAAAAGCTAAGAAAGTACAAGATAACACAAACAACTGATCATATTTACTCCTTACCTCTCATTAAAAGGGGGTCGGACGTAGTACACTGGGTCGGACGTACCCCCAATTTTTTCAAGTAGGCCTACGGGAACTTGTAGAAGTTTAATACTATAATTTTTAAATAAGTTGTATGAAATGTACTATACATATTAGTTAGTATCATATCATTGGTCTTGGTTTTTAGCTGATATTAAAAAATGTTACATTTGGGGGTCGGACGTACATAATTGAAGTGCCTGGAGATAAACGATACACTCACAACGAAAACTAGTCGCGCACACGCTTGACTAGCTTAAAACCAGTCAGTCTGGCTAGTCCAGCATGCTTGACAAGTTTATTCTAGGCAAGCGGTACTTCAAACTAGTCGGGCGAGCTGGACTAGCTTCAGATATCGGAAAAACTAGTTGAGAATGCTTGACTAGGTTAAAATCAGTGCTGGACTAGTTTTTGCACCAGCCTCGACGAACTAGTGAAGCGGGAACCTGAAGACTGACTAGTTTAAAGCTGAGATCCCAACTGCACATGCGTTGATCATAGCCTCATCGAGAGAACAGCAACTGTTCAGAGCGCTGAAGAAATTTCTCTTTTTAGCGGAAATACGAGGGTCATTCAATAAGTTCTACCTCCTACCTCATAACTTCACTGTTTTATAAGCTAGTCGTATGAAATATTCCACAATTGTAGCTTTGAATCTCAGCTACAGATTTATAGTAAATTGGTCTGAGTACTGGTTTTACTTTTCTGGAGATGCAGTAAAAACCAAACATCCATTTAGTGCGACGGAAACGGATAAAAAACAGCATAATATCTCTTAAGTGCTAGTTATTTGGCTAATTCTAAGAGACAAAACGTAGCTATCGGTCAATTAAAACCGTTCTAAATTACAGATATATCTTGAACAGACTATAAACAATAAAGGTGACTTGATTTCTTGAGGGAAAATTCCGTCTTATTAGCCAGAACCAGACCAGGACAGCCATTAATTGTAACCCAACCCCAAAGAACCGCTGCAAAAAGTCATATTTGCTTTTCATAAGAAATAAGAGATCTTCAATACACAGGACTCAATGGATATATTTATCTCGAAGAGATAATTGTCTACCATTGACTACCTGATTAACTATTCTAAAGGTTGCATGTAAGGAAAACTCATAAAGTGACTATGATATTAAGTTTTAACACTCGAGGCATCACTGTGGCTTGACTTGTTACAACGAAAATTTGACTGAAAGTAGTATTCCGGTATGCTAAAGACGTAGCAATACATTCGAGTTGATATTATACCTTTTGCAAGACTACAAAGGTTGATATTGCCTACAATCTGATTTATACATGAAAATACAGTATTATATTCAGAAATCATCCATTATTTTCTATTTTCAGTATTTACATCGGGCTGTTATATCTAATCATACAACACGGAAAGAAAACGAAAAAAATTATCTTTAGGCTAATTTTCCGTGTCCGTTGTCCAAAATCTCTCTCTGGCTTTGATCGCATCATAACAAAAGTGAGACAGATATCATATATAATTTACTATAGATTTGTAGCTATGATTAGTCAGAGCTATAATCCTGACAAATGTCATGAGGCTGACATTTATAATAGCGATGTTATGAGTGAGGAGGTAGAACTTATTGAATGACCCTCGTATGTAACACAAACATGAAAAGAATGATAAAGGTGCAACACCAAACTGCAAGGGTCAAAATATAAGTTTGGCCACCAAAGATTCACTTGAAAGGAATTCAGCGAAAAAACCTGAATGAAAAGCATGTGGTAACACAGGTGCAAAATTCGGCACATGTGCGTCTACGACACTGGCGATTGCCGACCATGTAAAAACCACCAGATAGTTCGCAGAATTCCAAAATGGATGAAAAGAATGGGCCGATTAGAGTGATCAGTGTCTTAACGCAGAGCAACCAGCAAGATCAATTTCAACGCATGATACTTCATGGGTCTGAATTTGATATAGATAGAGGTCACGCTATTTTCCCATAGCAACCGATGACTAGGCAAAAGCTAGCTAGTCGAGCATGACTGACTAGGCAAAAGCTAGTCCAAATGGGCACCATCTGGACTAGCTTTTAGCCAGTCAAAAACTAGTCGAGCGACTAGTTTAACTAGTCAAGCAGGCTTGACCATCTAGGCAAAAGCTAGTCTAGCGACTAGCCTAAATTGGCTTGACTAGATAAAAGCTAGTCCAGATGGGCACCATCTGGACTAGTTTTTATCTAGTCAGGCTTACCAGTTTAGGTTTTCAGTGTATAACAAAGTAAATAAAGGGGTTATCTTGGAAAACTCTGGTTCTCCATAAACACTACAGTGGTAGACTATGTTTTGAATGGAAAAATCAAAATTATTGATATTATTCTGGATGAAAAAAAGAAGAGCATT
Organism: Ophiura sarsii; assembly: GCA_035610835.1. NCBI lineage: Eukaryota > Metazoa > Echinodermata > Ophiuroidea > Amphilepidida > Ophiuridae > Ophiura > Ophiura sarsii. The sequence goes on along the minus strand of CM069457.1, from coordinate 36,550,488 downwards.
TTAGGGTTATTTTTAATCTAAATTTGTATTTTTTAGGTTTTATGATAAAATAGCCTGAAATTTCATGAAAGTACACACTGTTTCCTTCAATAGGACACATATGTTGGAAAGATTTGACGTTTTTTAAATTTGGACCATTTGGTTTACCTATTCACGGAATTTCCCCCCTATATTCACCCCATGTCCCTATTCACCCCGTTTTACGGTACGTAAAATGAACAAGAAGTGTAATTAAAAACAAATAGCTCGCACAGTTTGGGTAGGAAATTTAATTATATTTGCAATCCCGTTAATAATACAATACATTTGAAATTATTAGATAGGCATATACGAATTGATTGAGAGATTCAAAAAGTGTTCAGAAGTTCATAGATTGAGAAATGACGAAGGGGTGATGCTGCAGAGCCAGGCCTAAAAAAAAAATCGTTTGATTGGCCTAACATGATAAAAACAAAATGAATAGGGTAGGTCGGTCGGGATTTTTTGTTGTTTTTGAAATCACCAGCTTTGGGACTTAAGGTTGTTCCTATGGCTATTTTTTTATTTGATATTTTAATAGAGCTTGCTGAGCTCCACAATAAACTTAAATTTGAGATTTATCGGAGGTACGGTTTTCTAGATAGGCCTAGGGCCTATGACAATTTTATTGTCAAAAATGAAGCAAAATTCATTTCTTTTGTTTCTTATTGTTTTGTTTTTTTGACCCCCTAGCCTACTGAGCAAAATAATTAATCTATGCAAAAATATTTAATTAATTTTTACAAGAAAAGTATAAATGCTACAAAGCTGAAATTTTCACGTGGATGAACACACATGCTCGGAGGCGGTCAGAAGGCGAGCGTCCGGGCTGAAAATAGGAGTGGCGCTGTTTAAATGATCATATCGTAAAATCTAATTGGAAGGGGTATTCTTGACGATTTTATGAAAGTCTAATATTTGTTTGATAGAATAAAGCATTCGGGACTTTCCAAAAAGAGGTACTAAGGACCCAAAATCGCGACTCTTAGCTCTATTTTACGCGTAATCCAATGGGCGGTATATTTAGTGATGTGCCCCCTTGTTTCAGCGATTTTTAAATTTTTTAAACGTTGTGTTGATGCGTGAATTTGGTAAGAAATACATACCTGAAACTGAAAGTATTAATATAGGCCTTATAGGTGCTTAATGCAACAAAATTGTTTTATACAGTGTTTAAAATTAATAATAGGCCTAATGCTGTTGTTGTTCAACATTTTGGAAAGCATATTTCAACAAAAAAATATTTTAATATTTCTCACACTATATTTTGTAGTACGTAATAACATGCATTGCACGTGCGGTCAATCTAGTCATAGTCCTTTTGATAGTCCCGACGCCCGTGCGATGTTATACAATGAACATCGTGTTACCACTGGTTACATGGAATTGCGTACTGGGGATGATGTTGAAGTGTTTAGATTGCCGATGAAACGGAGTTGGTCTGTTCGAATACTTAGGTTGCATAAAACGGTACGTTTGGGCTGTCAAATTGTTCAAAAAAATGAAATAAAAACTTTTTTAAAATAAAAAAATATACGTGCGGCCCTGAAATTACGTGCGGGCGGTCGAGGACAACCAAACAATTAATTTGGTTGGCCTTACCGCCCTGCGAACGGGTGCGCCGTCTTTATACCGTACTCAAACCGGGCTCTCACCGTTTGCCGCCGCTTTTACTCACCCGGCAGGAGTTTTGAGAGCGGTCTAACTTCCTGCCGGGCGCGGATGGCCGGCAATGTCCCCGGCAACGTGTTCAACGGACGGGAAACGGCCCACCGTGTGACATCACCGTGTGCCGCCGTCTGCACCAATTTGTCACACGGTAATGGGCCGGCCAGCTCACACGGATACATGTGAGTAATACAGAGAATGTGAGTGAAGCGGCGAGCTTGAGCGCTCAGCTTATTTATACAGGGCAGTTTGATGACGTTATCAAGACGGTTCGGTCGGTACCCAAACGTTTCGGCCGGTGAGGACCTGGTGAGGAGGTGGTATGAGCCCGGTTCCAGGCCGATAAGGACCTGTTATAGAACAGTATGAACCCGGTGACAAAAAAAATCAATGCGGCCGTTGACATTTTTTGCTGATTGTTCACCGTGTTGGACTCTGTTGTTTTTCTATAAGACGGTAAGCATGGTAAGGGGCCGCCCAGCGCACACGGATACATGTGAGGGGCCCATCAGGAAGTTTTTGATTTGAGTTTTTGAGTTTGGCAAGTAAATTGCAAGTAAATTGCTGTAAATTGAACTATTGATCAAATGCATATACAAGTATACATTTTTGGAAAGGAAATAGATCAGAGAATCCAAATTTGGTGTCAATTTTGACCATAAATTTCTGAGAAAATCACAAAATTCACTTTTTTGACCCAATTTGTTTAGGGACAAGCTGACAAAATTATTTGTTAGTAAAAAATGCAAAAAATTGCTTGATTATACTATTAGGACACTAATCTAGTGCAGATTTTCTCGTTTTTTCTTTTAAAGCTGTATTTTTGAAATTTTGACCAAAAAGTGCCATTTTGGTTAACATTTAAAAAATACAGCTTTAGAAGGAGAAAATTGGCACTAGATTAGTGTCTTTAGTATAATCAAGCAATTTGAGCATTTTTGACTCAAAAATAATTTTGTTAGCTTGTCCCACATAAATTTGATCAAAAAAGTGATTTTTTTGTGATTTTCTCCAAAAAAAATCAACATTTTTTTGTCAAAATTTATGCCAAAAATGGATTCTCTGACCAAAATCCCTTCCAAAAATGTATACTTTTATATGCATTTGATTTATAGTTTAATAATTACAGCATTCACAAAATTTTTAAAAAAAAGTCATGTTTACATTAAAAGGCAAACAATAAAACTCCCCAACCTTACCCCTCGCTTCGCGCGAATCCCCAATTGTTTTTTTCTTGTAACCCCCCATGTATTTAGTTACCCCCCCCCCCCCCCCCCCCCCCCCCCCCTCGGACCCCGGACCCCGGCCGCGAATTTATTAACCGTACTCACTCACTGTATACATGTATTTCTGTACAATTAGGCCGGGAGCCCAGAAGGTTTAATCAGCTGAAAAGGTACAAAAGGTTTGATGGTCCGTTTAGTTGGGTGCTAAGAGTCAATATTTTATATTGCTGCCGTGTCGTAGTAGCCTGTACGGGTGGCCACTATAGAAGGTCAAAGGTCATATAGGGGTCAAAATGTATCTATTAGTTTCATTAGGTCAAAGGTCAGCACACATTAGCGGTATAGCCTCCTGACCATTGACCTAATAAAACTAATAGAAGCGTAACTTGTAGATATGGCAAACTATTCTTTTTATGGCTCGTGGCATCCATCTGAACAATTTGAGACCATTTTCATTAAAATAGGAGCATTTGAGAATTTGACCCCTGTGCAAAAAATTTGAGGCAACATTTGACCTTTGACCTATTTTGCCCTATATCTCGGAAACTAAGCATCGGGTGGAAATACAACCACTTCCTTTTTTGCTCCTTATGGTCTCAGGAAGAGTTTGATATGCATTTCATTACAATCAGACCATTTTTACATTTTGACCCCTATATGACCTTTGACCTTCTATAGCTGCCACCCGTACAGGCTACGGGGGGTAGCGATAGGTTTGTTCACAAAACCGGCAAAAAAACCCCGCATGGTGAAATACGCAAATCTACCGACGGAGGCTCGATTTTACCGACGCCCTGGACCCCCCCACCCCCCCTGGGTACGCCACTGGTCGAACCTCATCTATAATGTGAATTGAAACAATTAAGCTGCCTTATGCTAAAACACACAACACTGTTCCAATGCATATTATTCTCGTCACACGCATGCACATAGCAGCTACGTTTAGTGTACCATTCAACATTCAAAGAGAGACAAAAATCGAACCATTTGCGCATTATCTGAAATCAAAAGGCTTTGAAATCGTCACCTGTGATTTCGGCCTATGAATAGAATCACAAAGCTGAAAAGATCGAAAGTGATGGACTTTTAACATTAAGCATAATCGTCACCTGTGATTTCGGCCTATGAATAGAATCACAAAGCTGAAAAGATCGAAAGTGATGGACTTTTAACATTAAGCATAATCGTCACCTGTGATTTCGGCATATGAATAGAATCACAAAGCTGAAAAAGATCGAAAGTAATGGACTTTTAACATTTAGCATAATGTAGGAGGCCACACTATACCTTTACACGTAAAACACAAAAATAAACGTGTTAAAATGTTTATTAAGTGTTATCAGAAAAAGACACGTTTCTTTTTACAGTATAGAGGCCTGTAGTACAGTAGAGCTTAAAATGGCACCAAATAAGACCAGTAAAGATGAGATACAGCCAGTGCTTGCCAAATTGAAAGCATTTTTTGAAGGAGAAATTGGGAAGGGAAAGCTATACCTGTCTTTGCAACGACTCTCATGGCACAACTTGGGTTATGATGATAACAGTAGGTGGGTAACATAATTATTCTTTATTATGGCCGTTTTTCACTCTACTGATTCCATCAATATTTTGGTCAGAAAATAGCCTCCTTCCCAGTCAATGGAACGGCTGAGTCACGTGGTTGGAAGATCGGTCTCAGATGGATAGACTATAGTACAAATTGCGTGTCACATTGTACAACTGCCGGCTAACCCATTGATCACAACCGGAAATGACGTGTAATGAGGTACGCATCATCTGATATGCTTTTTCAATTTGGCGGCATTTTTTAATAACACGTCATCGTTGAGTGTTATTGCAGTTGCAAAGATGGTGGATCAACGCTGTAACTGATGAGTGAGTTTTGGTATGATTGGAGCATTTATCCGTAAGTAATATTACAGAGAAATACTGGCCAATGCTAATAATGCCATTTTATTTTCAAGAAGCAGATTTCTTTTCTTTTCAATCAGTGGAACTCCCTACAGAGAGCTAGAATTCAGAGCTAGATACGTTGATTGGACTTACAAAATTCGCAATGTCTTACATACGGAATAAAACAGAGGGCCGCGGGCAGCTATTATTTGTAAGTTTAACTGCAAATGAATTACTGCCTTGTGCCGTGCTTTATCCGTAGAGATAAAGTCTTCCCAAATGTGGCGTGACTAAAGTGGTGCGGGGCCGCCCCCACCTATCAATGCTATCATTCAGTTGAATATACCCGTTCGGTTAAATTCGGGGGAATTCAAGTGGTTTTTTACTCCATTTCTATCCAATTTCAAGACGTTCGGGGGAATCGAGACTTATTACTTTAAGGGCATACAAAACATTCCTTGACTAGGTGGACACATTTGCCAGCCCTGACACATTTGCCAGTGCCCTCCTAAGTGGGCATATTTGCCAGTATTTACAGTAAATCCCAAAGTAGCGCTTCCACACAAAAAGTGGCATCTTCTATCCTTCATATATCGATAGCTGAACTAGATACCAAAATATATTTTGTGTAGTCCTTGCTACCAAAATCTATGATTTTGGTACTTACTCAAGGCTTAGTGTTGAAGGGAACCAATTTAATAACCTAACCATTTTCTTGACCAGACTTATTGCATAGTCTATGAAGGAAATTGGGTCTCCTGGTGAAGTCAATAGTTTCTTGTTCTATTCATTCATTTATTAAGTTTATTGATTCTTTTGTCATGTTTGTCCTATGCTGGGCATGCATGGATAAACATAGGCCTAATACCTTCTTATCTTTTCTGGCATTTCTGGAGCAAGCAATAACTTCTTTTCATAAACATGAATGCCTAAGATGAGATGGATGCTGATTATGCAATCTGCACAGATTAGTTTTTTACAAGCATGGACTTATTTTATAGACTGATTAAGTCTGTGTTTCAAGAGATGGTTATCTTCCACTTTACACACTTGCCTGAATAAGTACCAAAATCCTAGATTTTGGTACCAAGGACTAATTTTGTGTTGCTTCAAATCAATTCTTGGTTACGGTTTACTAGAAAAAAGATGCCATTTCAGTCATTTTGCCAAAAACTATTTTTGAAATTTCATTTTAAAGCTTTCATTGAAGTGCACTATTACTTAACAAACAGGGAATCCTCTAACCTTATTAATACTGATAGCTATACTTATACCTAACTATTTTGTGAAACCTCTAAAAATACTTTGTTTTAGTGGAAAATAAATTTAATTTCAGTCATTTTGCCACCACAAATCAATAAAGAAATTGTTGATGTTTTGATTTTTTTCAAGATTTGATTGAAATGATAATTGTTGGATATTGACATTGCAAAACTCACCTTGTTTAATGATTAGGATACCAAATACCAAATACAATTTCATTCATCACATGTAGTCATAATGTGGACTGTTTGTTATATTAAAAATGGATAAGATGAAGAAGTTGATGTGTTATTCAAAAAATAAATTGGATATATAAATAATTATTCATATTTAAATATTATTCAAGATGTTTAATTATAGAAGCACAAACAATCGAATTTATTCAATTCAATCCAAGACATAGGCCAACAGAAATGGTTTGAGTGTCCTCGTACAACCGACCCTAATTTTGAAACTGACAAAAAAGTTGTGTCTTTTTTGTTATTACTAGTGCAAATGAATACTGATTTTTACCGACCCTAATTTTTGAAATTCCAGCAAACGGTTTAGGGTTTTTTCCAGAATTCTGCTTTCCGGAAATACACTAACATATTTTGAAACTGTCATGAAGTGATTTAATATTAAATATCCCCATTCACATCTTATTTTAAAGTGAATTAAAGAAATTATTTTAATTTAATATGAAAAAAAAAATTGACAGACCGACCCTAACTTTTGGAGGGATCTATAATATTTTGTTGTTTTATTGGAAAATAGATTAAACATCGGTATTGTTTGGCCAAAAAAAACCCCACCCAAGCACACACCAATCCCCTCCCCCACCACAAACCCCTACCACCCCACCATAACCCCACTCTACCTCCCCACCCCACCATAACAACCACCCCCTACCTGTGTCCACGTCCCCTCCCTACCTCAAACCCTGTCCACCCCACCACAAACCTCCCCACCAAAAATGGCCGCCATAACTGGTCAAATCTCATAAAATGGACATATAGCAATCAAATTGTATGATAAAAGTATAGTTTTAATAGTGGGATGTATGTATTAGAACACTAGACACTCATATCCTGAATGTTTGCTTCGTTAACAAATGCTGCAAAAGGTTAAAATAACTGAAAAACAGTATTAGTTCACTGTTAGTGTTACATTAGATATGACCACATTATTATATATATACTAACAGCTTTTAATCCATCCAGTAAACGTATTTGTATATGTGACAAGGTATAATTAAATGGTATAGACTCCATTTTGACAACGTGATGTTATTAAGGGGGGACTTAAGGAAGTTTTTTGTTGAAGTTTGTTGGTGCTGTAATTATTGAACCATGACTCAAATGTATATAAAAGTATACCTTTTTGGAAAGGAAATGGATCAGAGAATCCAAATTTGGCATTAATTTTGACCAAAAATGTTGATTTTTTGAGAAAATCACAAAAAATCACTTTTTTGACCCATTTTTTTTTAACAAAGCTAACAAACACAATTTTGAGTTAAAAATGCCCAAATCACTTGATGATGATGTTAAGACACTACTGGAGGGACGAATTTTTTTTTAAAAAATCTAATCCAATATTTTTTGAAATTTTGACAAAAAAGTGTAAAAAAAAATAAAAAATCTATTTTTTCACGTTTTTTGGCACTTTTTGGTCAACATTTTCAAAAATATTAGATTAGGTTTAAAAAAAAAAAAATCGTCCCTTCATTAGTGTCTTAACATCATTATAAAGTGATTTGGCCATTTTTTACTCAAAATTATTTTTTGTTAGCTTTGTTCAAAAAAATTTGGGTCAAAAAAGTGAATTTTGTGATTTTCTCAAAAAATCTACTTTTTTGATCAAAATTGACGCCAAATTTGGATTCTCTGATCCATTTCCTTTCCAAAAATGTATACTTTTATATACATTTGATTAATAGTTCAATAATTACAGCACTCACAAAATTCAAAAAATCAAATCAAAAACTTCCTTAAGTCCCCCCTTAAGATGGGCATTATAATGATCATTTCATTAAAATGATCCCATAATGGTCAATAAAACTATATCCAAATGGTCAAAATATTTACCACAGGTGGCCACCAATTGATCAAAATATGGAGTCACCATTTAATCATACCTTGTCACATACAAATACGTTTACTGGGTTGATTAAAATCTATAGATATAATCTTTTGTTCATATCTAATATAACACTAACAATAACACTAATACTGTTTTTCAGTTATTTTTTAAAATAACTGATAAACAGTATTAGTTTTTTGCAGCCATTTTGGATATTTTAAAATACTCAAACTAGATCTACAGCCCCTAGGCTTTATCATAGACATAATTGAATGCTGCCTTATTATGGGGGTATTGGTATGGTCATTTACAATACAAAACAATTGTTTTTAGGTAATTTAACATCAACTTAACCACTCTGGAATCCATTTTGGAAAGTGATACAGAATCAAAATTGTAACAGAGGTGGGCCTTATATCTAAAAGCAATAGCTTAGCAGTTTCAAACATGCTATTTGGTGAAGGTGTTGTAATATACACTCTTTACACTATCTATTGTGGATTATCATACACTCATGTAGACTATTTTTACATTTACAGTGACCATTTTCGTGGCCATCTTGGATTTAAAGTATGTTATTACAATGCAAATATACTGGATATGAGTTACTATTGGTCTAATGCGTACATCCTATGTTGAAACTAAACTTTCATCATACATTTTGGTTGATATTATACCATTTTATGGAATTTCGACAATTTGTTCAGTCATTTTGGGATCCATTTTTGGGGTCATTTTGGATTTATAAGTATGTTAACTACTTACTAGTGGTATAATACATACACCCTATCATTTAAACTAGAATTTCATCAACATTTAGGTTGATATTATCTCATTTTATGGAATTTGACAATTTTCCAGCCACGTTGGGAACCATTTTTGGGCCATTTTGGCAACCATTTTGGATTTCGAACTATGTTAACAGAGCACAAATACTGGATATGAGTTACTTGTGGTCTAACAGATACATACCGTTAAAATTATATTTGTATCATACATTTCGGTTGATATTATGCTATTTTATGGAATTTTGACCACTTTGACCATTTATGTCCATTAATTTGGCGGCCATTTTATTTCCAAAAGGAGAAAAGCAACGTTGTTTAAAATGAGGATGTTGCACTTCTTCGATTATGCTAATTTTCTGCCATATAAGTGGAAGCTTAAAAATTGGTTTGATTTCATTTTTTGATTTTCACTGTACAGTCTCTATACTGTTCCTGTCTTTCTTTATTTTCGGAAATCAGTGAGTTACCGCCTTTTGGAGCAAAAATGTTTCGACCAATTTTCAAAAACCACTTTACCAAGCAATCTTTATTTCCAAATAATGTACACCTGAAAGACAACAGAAAACCGCATTCAAATATCTTCTCAACTTTTTTAATTATGATTTTTTTAATATTTTGTGAGAAAACTGAAAATGTGGACAATTTGGTATATTTTTTTAATTAACAACAATTTTGTTCGTGTGCAATTTTCAAAACAATAACCCCATACATTTTACGTTTTCTTCATTGCATTTCATTAAGGACATTCCTATCAATGCTTTTCCATGATTAAAAGAACCAACCATATTTCCACCATTTTGGCTTAAAAAATAGTGAAATATATTCAAATTTCCGGGAATTTCCGGAAATTACCGAACATGCTACCCCGGCCGGACCCGAACATGCTACAGATGTAGAACAAAGTTTCACGTTCTGCACCTAACTCAATTTTTTCAAAAACAAAAGTGAGTTAGCGCCTTTTGGAACTAAGCTCTTCGTATGTTAACAAAGCAAAAATACTAAATATGAGGTTCTAGTGGTCTAATACATTCCATTGATATAAAACCATACTCTGATCATACATGTTGGTTTATATATATGCCAATATATGGAATTTTACCATTTTTGTCGGCCATCTTGGATTTAGGTGTGTTAACAAAGCAAAAGTTCTGGATATAAGTGTCTAGTGGTCTAATACATACATCTTACTATTAAAACTATACTTTTATCATACAATTTGATTGCTATAATGTCAATTTATGAGATTTGACCAGTTATGGCGGCCATTTTGGACGCCATTTCGGATTTCTGGCTGGGGGCCAGTTTTTATTTTTGGGAACATCCTGATTATGTTTTGGGACTATCTAAGGAACTTTAAAAAGTTGGTTTGGGTTAGTCCTGGGGTGCAAAGGGGATGGTACTACGTGCGTCACTGGGGTATTTCATTACCACCTGCACCTCCGTAGTCCTATACCACGGTTCAATTGTTATTTTTTTTGTTATTCCCATCGTATAACTTAAACTCTCCAGGATCAGTACATGTACATGTATAGCATGGATGAAGACTAGCCTGATAATCATGTCCTCCTTTACATATATTTTTAATAGCTCTACACGAGTTCCTAAACAAAATCAAATTGACGCTATAGGCCACTTGCGCGCGTGAACATTTGTTAATTTTGTACTCATTTCGTCATAATTCCATGCACCCTTGTATTTGTAAAATAAAACCGACAGTGCCAATCTCAACCGACAGACTCGTCAAAGTGGCGATCGCCCCCGGGGATCGCCCCCTCAACCCCTTCTTGCTACGCCACTGGTTCATCACACCACCTTAGCATAAATTGAATGTTTTCACTTTAAGGAATTGCTCCAAATTCAATGGTGTTTCGGATTTAAAATGCTGCGTACCGGATAGGCCGCGCCTAATGGATCTGTTTTCTTTTTTGAAAAGTGTAGCTCTTGATTATAGTGGAATTTGATGGGGTTGTACAATTTGAAACTTGATTTCAAGAAAACTGAAAGTGCATGTTTTGTTATGACACAATTCTCTTTATGATACTCTTCCTTTATTTCGGCTTGCATTCAAACTTAACCCCCCCCCCCCCCCCAAGCGAGGATTTTTGTTTGTTTGGTAAATATGTTATAATAAAATTATGTTATAATTATGGCGCGCAATTAGGCATTGTCTTGAGTGTGAAGAATTGTCAGTCCTGATTGTCACTCTTTATGATCAACGAGGAAATTGACAATTTTTGACAAGAAGTATTTTTCCTGATTTTGACTCGCCCTGTAGTGTAAAGTAACCTATGTCAAATTATATGATTTTTTCAGATGGGGATCATCTATTATTCCAGAATGAATGCTAATGACGAGAACATATACTACAGTAAATTGGTTCTTCACAAAATACCAACCAACAACAACTGCTCTACTCTCCTCATAGAAATATCAGTACAAGAAGACAAGAACAAAACTGTACATCAACCAACAATAACACATACCAATAACCTGAACCCATGTCCCCTCTGCAAAGGTGTTAGAGAGACCAGACCAACATTCGAGGTATGAAATGAGTATCGTGAGAAAAATACAACTATTTATGCAATTATTGATGTATACAGTTTCAGAAATATCAAATTATCATCTCCGTTATGTGCTGTTGCATTCGGTATTATCACTATATTATCCCTATAAACAGCTACATTATAGCCTATTTTTACAAACCTTAAGAAGTGGTTGCACCACCCCCTCCCCTGTCACAGTCCATACTGCACAGTGAGAGTTCATCAACGCCCCCCCCCCCCTCCCACTCCCCTCCCCAATTTGGTCCCCAAACAACTGAAAATGTGGTTTAGTTGATCTGGAATGTTTTATTTCGGACAACATTAGGCTCATTTCAGGCAAATTTGACATACATACCAAGATCTTGCGGAATGTGGATGCACACATCAACATCTGCGCATGTGCATTGTTTGTTTGTTTTCATTTATCTCGAAACAGCACATACGCTGAGTGACATACAGGCTGTCCCAAAATGATTAGGACCCATCGATGCCCAAAGTTCAATATATTTTTTTCATCATCAAAATCAATGAGATTAGATCCGTTGTTTTTCTATTATATTTGCTATACTGTACCCTTTCATTAGATCATGAATATCGGACTTATTTTAATGAAGTTACACTCCATTGTGTAAGACATGGTGATTTCACCTTTTTGGCAAAGTGCAAAAAATGTGTTTTTAAACAGCTTGTTTGAAAGAAACTAATACATTTTCTTAATCTCTTGTCTGCTAATATCTTTGATTCCTTTCTATTTTAAACTGCTGTTGTAACATATTGTTGTTCAAACATTAATACTTCTTAATTTTGATTAAATTTGAAGAATAAAAATGGATCGTCACGCATGAGCGACCCCAAGCTTTGTTTCTATAATGAGCTAGTTTTGAGGCTAAACTTGAGGGACATTTAAACAGGTAAAGACGTAGGCATTGGTAATTAGCAGTGGCTTAGACTTCTTTTTCATATTGGGGATGCAATTTCATACAAACTTGGTAAAAATGATATAGTTCCTTAGTGTTTAATCTCACGAAATCCATTCCCCAATGTGAAAATGAAATCTAAGCAACTGGTGATTCACCAAATACTACTTCATTTAGAAGTCCCTAAACACTTGTCAAATAAAACAATGCATGGGGTCACTCAAGTGTGACAAACTTCTTTTACACGTTAATTGAATTAAGGAGAAGAATTATTAATGATTTGAACACCCATAACTAATAACAGTTACAACAGAAGGACACACAAGATTATATTGAGTAGATAAGAGATTATGAGAACACACACACGTTTCTTTCAAACAAGATGTAATAGCACACACATTTTTTAGCACTTTGCCGAAAAGGTGAAATCACCATGTTTTACATAATGGAGTGTATCTTGAGTTTGATAAATCTGATATTCATGATCTAAAATTCTAATGAAATAGTACAGTATGACGAAGATGATGTAAACACAACGGACCTAATCCCATCGATTTTGATGATGACAACGTTTCTTGAACTTTGAGCATCGATGGGTACTAATCATTTTGGGACAGCCTGTACATACGTTGTTGTGTGAATCACTATACTCAGTAGTGGTAACATCCAACAACTTCGCTTCATTCATGTATATATCAGTGGTACACTTTGAATAACTAACGCGCTTTTTGGTAAATATGTTGTAATTATGGCGCGCAATTAGGCATTGTTTTGAATACTTCATTACTAATAAAGAAGTGTGTCCACTTTTATGATCAATGTTGAAATGGACCAATTTTAGACAAGAAGTATTTTTCCTGATTTTGACACTCGCCCTGTAAAGTAACCAATGTCGAATGATATGATTTTTTTTTTCAGATGGAGATAAGCATATATTATGAACACTTCTAGTGAGCGAAACCGACGGGTCATCAATTTGGCAGTGCAGCGGGCCGTCACTTAGAACAAACTATGAATCGCAGCAAATCCGCAGACATTTCTTGTCCAACAAAAATAATGGCTGCCTACAGAATTCTTATCATTGTCCCTAGATAAACCCTTGTGGTATGTCAAAAAACCCTTGAACACTTGCTATGCTAGTTGGAGATTGACCAACCAACAAATCTGCTATGGTCTCTATCCTGTCATGGCCCGGCGAGACTTCACCTAAATTGTAAAAAGCACAACCACACAATATGGCACCATCAGCAGAATCTGAACTTCCGAACATGGACCTGCAACTTGACAAGCTAAGTAGATTTTGTTTCTGTTATTGTATCGTATTGTTTTTACAATTTGGCGCTGTACATGTAGCTCAAGTTGATATGTGAGACACGATTTTGAGAAAAAAAACATCATAATAAACTTTCCCCCGGCGATATGCAAAGTTCGCGGGAAATAACGAAATCCAAAAAGAGCTCAAATAATGTATTTAATTTTGACGACTCATTATAAACGCGCAAATGGGGAGAACATTCACACATTAATATTCTGATTATGATATCTCATCAAAAGATATCAACATTATATATTTTGAGGGATGGGTCGACACATCGTTCAAAATATATAAATGCAAATATCCGATGATGTGACATCTTACTTAGAACATTTTTTTTGTAAATGTTCTTCCCATCTGGGCGTTTATAATAGGTCGACAAAATAAATATGAGTATGGAAAGTAGGAGTGCAATTTCAATTGTGTGTCACTTTTTATTTTTTTATCTATTATATTAACTGGTAGCATGCATCTAAAGAGCGTCATGCAATACATTTCAGTTTTGTTATAGTCGATGGCTTTTATATAAATTCTATGTTGGTTGGTACAAATGCGATTGAAACCTTATTCAAATCCTTTATTTACAGAATGAATGGTAATGAAGAAAACATATACTACAGTAATTTGTTTCTTCACACATACCAACCAACAACAACTGCTCTAACTGAAAGGTTTGATCCCATGGTCGCATCAACTAAGAACCTACTCCTCATCCGTACAAGAAGACAAGAACAAAGCTGTACATTATCCGACAATAATAACGCACCATGAACATGCACACCCATGTCACCCCTGCAAAGGTGTTAGAGACCAAAACTAACGTTAGAGGTAGGTAATGAGTATCACGCAGAAAAATTACAATTAATGATGTATTTAGTTTCGGAAATATCAAATTATCGTCTCCATTATGTGCTTTTTGTATTCGGCAATATCAGTTGCCCTATTAAATCAACCGTATACTTTTAAAAAAACCTTAAGTGGTGGTGGCGCCGCCCCCCCCCCCCCCCCCCCCACACCCGTCATGGTCCTTACAATCCAGTGATCAACGCCACCCAGTTTTTTTACCCCAACATGCTGTTAGCTTAAAATTGATCTGAAATGTTTAATTTCGGAAAACATTAGCTCATTTCAAGTATATTTGACATAAAAAAATCATTATAATAGCCTATTTTTACAAACCTTAAGAAGTGGTTGCACCACGCCCCCTCCCCCGTCACATCCATACTGCACAGTGAGAGTTCATCAACGCCCCCCCCCCCCCTCCCACTCCCCTCCCCAATTTGGTCCCCAAACAAATGATATAGTTCCTTAGTGTTTAATCTCACGAAATTCATTCCCCAATGTGAAAATGAAATCTAAGCAACTGGTGATTCACCAAATACTACTTCATTTAGAAGTCCCTAAACATTTGTCAAATAAAACAATGCATGTGGTCACTCAAGTGTGACAAACTTCTTTTACACGTTATTTGAATTAAGGAGAAGAATTATTAATGATTTGAACACCCATAACTAATAACAGTTACAACAGAAGGACACACAAGATTATATTGAGTAGACAAGAGATTATGAGAATACACACGTTTCTTTCAAACAAGATGTAATAGCACACACATTTTTTAGCACTTTGCCGAAAAGGTGAAATCACCATGTTTTACATAATGGAGTGTATCTTGAGTTTGATAAATCTGATATTTATGATCTAAAATTCTAATGAAATAGTACAGTATGACGAAGATGATGTAAACACAACGGACCTAATCCCATCGATATTTTGATGATGACAACAATTCTTGAACTTTGAGCATCGATGGGTACTAATCATTTTGGGACAGCCTGTACGTTGTTGTGTGAATCACTATACTCAGTAGTGGTAACATCCAACAACTTCGCTTCATTCATGTATATATCAGTGGTACACTGTAAATTGGGTGTTTAGATCCTAAACACAAAGCTAAACACTATCTTGAAGACACTTTCTAAACATGTTTAATTACTAAACATGTTTAGATGATTATCATCTAAACATGTTTACAACCTAAACACTAATGCTAAATACTAGTTTGACTACACTTTCTAAATATGTTTAAATGCTAAACATGTTTAGTGTCATCATAAATGTTTAGCACTGAAACATGTCCATCACTTCAATGTTTAGAAAGCAAACATTTTAAGATGATCAAATGTTTAGATTCTAAACATGTTCCGTGGCAGTGCATGCAATCAGGCTTTGTCAGTGGTTGCTATGGCCGTCAACATGTTAGGTTGTGGTCAAAAGTTATAAGAAGTTGATGTGATATTGTTGGTAAGATGGTTAGATCCTATACTTAAATTCATCAAACTATTCGCTCATCATAAATGTAGATCACGGCATATGCTGTATTGAAGTTAAGTAAGCTTAAACTATTACACACACACGATGAGCATAACAATTGATACTACATGTATAGGCTCTCACCACCTTACCTCGTAACGTCTCACCAACTCACTGAACAACATTTGTGACCATAACATATTTGACGGCCTCCCACGTGACATCACAGTTCTATTTGGTTCAATTTGAGATGGAAAATCTGATTTTCCATCCCAATTTACTAAATACGATGCCCACTTAGTGAAATCCAAAATGGCGACAGTCGCTAACATGACCCAATACGTTCAACCAATAACATTCAATATTGTTCGTCACGTGTTCAACAGATGTTTAAATGCTAAACGCCTGATAACCTAAACATGTTTAGGTAGTATTTACTTCATATAACGTGTGTTTAATTACTAAACGTATATGGCCTAATGTGTTTAGCAAGTGTTTCGACTAGCAAACGTTTAGACTTTAAATATGTAATGCTAAAGAATTAAACATGTTTTGTTAAGTCGAGTATGTTTAATTGCTAAGCACCTATCAAGTGCTTAGCAATTGGACACAAGCGCTCAGAAAGTAAACATGTTTAGATGTTTAATTTCAAAACACTCAATTTGCAGTGTACACTTTGAATAACTAACGCGCTTTTTGGTAAATATGTTGTAATTATGGCGCGCAATTAGGCATTGTTTTGAATACTTCATTAAGTATCAAGAAGTGTGTCCACTTTTATGATCAATGAGGAAATGGACCAATTTTAGACAAGAAGTATTTTTCCTGATTTTGACTCGCCCTGTAAAGTAACCAATGTCGAATGATATGATTTTATTTTCAGATGGAAATAAGCAGCAGATAATGAACACTTCTAGTGAGCGAAACCGACGGGTCATCAATTTTGCAGTGCAGCGGGCCGTCACTTTAACAACAAACTATGAATCCAGCAAATCCGCAGACATTCTTGCCCAACAAAAATAATGGCTGTCTACATAATTCTTATCATTGTCCCTAGATAAACCCTTGTGGTGTGTCAAAAAACCCTTGAACACTTGCTATGCTAGTTGGAGATTGACCAACAAATCTGCTATGGTCTCTATCCTGTCATGGCCCGGCGAGACTTCACCTAAATTGTAAAAAGCACAACCACACAATATGGCATCATCAGCAGAATCTGAACTTCCGAACATGGACCTGCAACTTGACAAGCTAAGTAGATTTTGTTTCTGTTATTGTATCGTATTGTTTTTACAATTTGGCGCTGTACATGTAGCTCAAGTTGATCTGTGAGACACGATTTTGAGAAAAAACATCATAATAAACTTTCCCCCGGCGGTGTGCAAAGTTCGCGGGAAATAACGGAATCCAAAAAACTCAAATAAGCATATTATATACATGTATTTAATTTTGACGACTCATTATAAACGCGCAAATGGGGAGAACATTCACACATTAATATTCTGATTATGATATCTCATCAAAGGATATCAACATTATATATTTTGAGGGATGGGTCGACACATCGTTCAAAATATATAAATGCAAATATCAAATGATGTGACATCTTACTTAAAACATTTGTTGTAAATGTTCTTCCCATCTGGGCGTTTATAATAGGTCGACAAAATAAATATGAGTATGGAAAGTAGGAGTGCAATTTCAATTGTGTGTCACTTTTGTTTTTATCTATTATATTAACTGGTAGCATGCATCTAAAGAGCGTCATGCAATACATTTCAGTTTTGTTATAGTCGATGGCTTTTATATAAATTCTATGTTGGTTGGTACAAATGCGACTGAAACCTTATTCAAATCCTTTATTTACAGAATGAATGGTAATGACGAGAACATATACTACAGTAATTTGTTTCTTCACACATACCAACCAACAACAACTGCTCTAACTGAAAGGTTTGATCCCATGGTCGCATCAACTAAGAACCTACTCCTCATCCGTACAAGAAGACAATACCAAAGCTGTACATTATCCGACAATAACGCACCATGAACATGCACACCCATGTCACCCCGGCAAAGGTGTTAGAGACCAAAGCCAACGTTAGAGGTAGGTTATGAATATCAAGCAGAAAAATATAATAATTGATGTATTAAGTTTTGAAAATATCAAATTATCGTCTCCATTATGCCCTTTTTGTATTCGGCAATATCAGTTGCCCTATTAAATCAACCGTATACTTTTTTAAAAACCTTAAGTGGTGGCGCCGCCCCCCCCCCCCCACCCCCACCCCCGTCATGGTCCTTACAATCCAGTGATCAACGCCACCCAGTTTTGTACCCCAAAATGCTGTTAGCTTAAAATTGATCTGAAATGCTTAATTTCGGACAACATTAGCTCATTTCAAATATATTTGACATAAAAACCAATGAATAAAAAAATCATTGCACTTGCGGAAATGTTGATATGCTCACAATATTAGCACCCCTACAAGGTCGTGCCATTTTTAACAAATCGACACCAGCGCGTGTGCATTGATATTTCCAATTTATCTCGAAACAACACATACGCATTTATATTGCAATGAATCCACAATATTCACAACTCTATTGGTTTTGCTAAGGCCAAAAAGGTTTATCTCAGAAACCCGATCGCATTGGCATGTGAAATAGTCTTCAGCGCGTAGCTCTACGCGGCGGCGGCGATGGTTTTTTTTAAATTGTTTTTTTGCTATAGGGGAGGATGGGGCAACTGGACCGGTTAAGCATATTTCATGATATAAAAGCTTAAAGCTCGTGTAAATATTTATGGAATTGCTATGAAAATATCACCCATGTAACTGTTTACATATAACATATAATCAATGTTAAAAAATATCCAAACAAAAGGCCAATTACCCCATCGTTGGGGCAACTGGTCTTATATGTTCCAACGGTTAGAATACACAGAAATCATTTATTGACAATACGGTAACTAAGCAGTATTTTCTTTACAAACTCATTTCCATATTATTTAAAGTGTAAAAATGATACAGGTCTATGAAACCCATGTTTTATACAGTTTTCGTGGTTAACGTGTAAAAGCAGTAATACTAATGGTGTACAAAGCAAGCGCAATTTTCGACTGCACGTTTATTAGATAAAACGGTATGAACCTAGTTAAATGGTTACATGGTTGTGATATTCAGACGCCCCATACATTTGTCTATATATACCCCTTTCTTTAATGATTTTATTTACTTCATATAATCATCATTTAGTACTTATAATAAACCATCTTGATATTTAGCCAGCTTTTCATGTTACAGGGGAAGTTAGTCAATATGACAATGATGACCCAACGGTTAATATACACAAAAAGCAGTGGATAAAATACATAAATGTGACGCGATCAAGAGGAATGAGTCGGATGTCGACCCTGGTCGAAAATGAGTTTTTAATACAGTTTTAAAGAAGACACCTATAAGCTTTCAGGATTCACACCACTAAATAAATAATGGAAGAGTCCACGAAAGGCTTGTTGAATTGGTTGGGATGACCCTCCTCTAAGTGAAATATATAAAAATGCTTCAAAAATAGTGTTGTTGGCCAAACTTTTGATCGGATGATTATTAAATGAAGATTATCAAACAATATCAGTGCAAATTTTCTTCTTTGACCAATTTTGTATGATTTTTTAGTCATTTTAGAGACTTCAGATAATTGATTAGAATTGCTTAGACCTACAATCTTGGAAAAAAGTCCTTGGAACGCTGAGCACGCGTGTTGGGTATTGCGTGCCTGTATTGATAGTTAAGTGTCTTCGGCTATAAACTGAAATTGTTCAAATGAGATTTGTCCTTCCCCACTCCCCATCGATCAATGTTGGGACACTCTGGCAAGCTGCAGGAGCCACTGGCCTTGGTCAACATTGTACGGGGGGAGTGGGGGTGACACTTTTCCGTTAATCACACGCAAGTGTTCCAAGACTTTTTTCCAGGATTGTATAAGAGGAATGCAAAATATTTGATCTAAATTTGGGTTTTCTATCATAAGTCAAAAACGGCATGTCGTATGAATCTCATATTACACACGATTTGAGTAAACAATACGGGCATCACAAATATGAAACAAAAATGATGATAGGGAATTTTTTTATTAAGGGATTGGTTAGTGAAAACAATTATGTATGTCATATTGGACTACAATTTGACCTATTTCTTGATCCCGCGCGCAATAATCTGATGTTCATAATTGAATAAAGTAAAAGTATAAAGTTCTTGCTGAGAAATTAACATTTCTAATGCTTATTTTCTTTTTAACCATGTTAAATTTATTGTAAATGCGACAGGGAAAAGCCATGTACTGCGTTTCGTATGCCGAGTTCAATAGACGAATCAGACATGTAATAATTACGACATCGTATTCTGTATTTAATCTTACCGGTAATTATTTACATGCGAATGTTTTTAGGCCAACATACTAATTTCAATACAATAGCATTTCATACCGTTATTTGATATGATTAATTTTCGAAGTAATTAACACGTTAACAAATGTAATTTTAAAGTAAAACTAATTATTTAATATTTCAGAGAATGCATATCTTCAGTAGAAAGCATGCAACAATAGAAATCGATACAAAGTGTACGCTGCTTAAAATAATATACGTTAAATCTTTAAGATTTGAGGCAGATTTTGATGTTCAATGAAACGCCGCAGACACGCTGGCACCATCCTCTGAATATGGATTTTGATTGGTTCATTTTAGGCCTATGGATGTCCACCTTTCATGCGACTTTGAAATCTAACTATAGCCGACGTATGGATGCATGACATAATGTCAATGATTCACACGCGTGCTACTACTTCACTAATATACTCTGTTGGTCAAAATGGTTTACACACGAGAAATACCTCCAGAAACATGCGCATATGTGAAATTATTGAGAAATCACATGAAAATGTCATTTCGCTGTATAGCAAAAGAGTGCAACATATCAGTTAGCAGTGCTCTTCGCATCGTGAAAAGAACACCGGAGAATAGAGACCGGCGGCGTAGGCGAACAGGAAGACCACGCAAGATTACACCTGCGATGGAACGCCACATTCTCCGTCAAGTGAAGAAACTTAGAGTGTCGGAAGGATCATTTACAATACCACGTTTAATGAGAGTATGTGGACTGAGTAACGCCAATTTAAGTAGAAGGACTGTGCTTAATGTGTTACATAGGAATGGTTACAAATTCCGACAATCACGAAAGAAGGGATTGATAACTGCAGCTGATCTAACAAAACGACTACACTATGCTCAGAAAATGGCAAAGAGACCGGCCAGTTTTTGGTGCAAAGATGTTGGATTTTATCTGGATGCTGTGTCATTTGCGCATAAGAAAAATCCTTTGGATCAAGCCAAAGCCCCCAAATCCAGAATCTATAGATTGAAAGGTGAAGGACTTTCATTCGGTTGTACTTCCAAAGGTAAAAAGGAAGGAACTGGTGGAAATTACGCCAAGTTTATAGTGGCCATAAGTTACGACAAAGGAATGGTTTTATGCGAACCTTTTGAGAAGATGACAGGCGCATTCTTTGCTGAATTCATCGAGGAACATTTTACAGAAGCATTCAGAATTGCAGACAAAGACACTGATCTGTTTGTACAAGACGGTGATCCGTCGCAGAATAGTAAACTCGCTCGTGATTCTATGGATAAAGTTAATGCCCAGCTATTGCAGATTCCTGCACGGAGTCCGGATCTAAACCCGATCGAAAACTTTTTCCACTTAGTTAGTGGACGGCTTAGGGCAGATGCTATTCTGCATCAATACACGAATGAATCAATGGATGAATTTAAAGCAAGAATAATTCGAATCATGAACGCTATTCCTCGTGAAATAATAGACAAGACAATAGCT
Organism: Ophiura sarsii; assembly: GCA_035610835.1. NCBI lineage: Eukaryota > Metazoa > Echinodermata > Ophiuroidea > Amphilepidida > Ophiuridae > Ophiura > Ophiura sarsii. The sequence goes on along the minus strand of CM069457.1, from coordinate 36,528,586 downwards.
TCAATGAGGAAGCGTCTTCTTCAGATCATCACAGGCCGCGGACAAAGGGTCAAATATTGAAAATGAAACAAACTGCTTCATTCTGTTGAAACCGAACATTTTTAAAGTCCTTTGAGACTTTGACAATCTATATAGTACTCAGTTTTCGAATTACACATTTTGGAAATAAAAACAGGAGGATAGCATTCATGACGCCAAGGAAGTTTTTCTTGGTATTGCGTGTTATGCAATTTTCCTCTGCATTTATAAAAAATACTTTTAATAATGTTATCACATTGCATATATGTTTGTTATTTGAAATATAAAACTAAACATTGACACTTTACACGCGGCAGGCGTCTGCAGACGACAATCCAAAATTGAACAAAATGTTTCAAAAATAGTTGGAATCACCATGTGAAATGCATTCAAATAAGTGCAAACGTGTCATATTATATGTTCGGTTAAATGAAATTTAAAAAAAACAGGAGGATAACATTCATGACGCCTAAATGTGGTTTCTCTTGGTATTGCGTGTTATGCAATTTTCCACTGTATTTATAAAAATACTTTTAATAATGTTATCACATTGCCTATTTGTTTGTTATTTGAAATATGAAACTAAACATTGACACTTTCCACGCGGCAGTCGTCTGCAGACAATTGCACAAAATGTTTCAAACATATTTGGAATCATCATGAGAAATGCATTCAAATAAGTGCAAACGTGTCTCAATTATTTGTTCAGTTATCCTTTAGACAGACATGAAAGTAAGGAAAGGTTTCTGAAAAATCTGTTTTGTACCGTGGTTAAACCAATAGCCGCGTGTAAAAGTGTTAACATTTGCCGAGCAGTAACGTTTATTTGCAATAATATTCCTATCTACTGAAGATAGCTCATAACAGAAAAAGGGGAAAAAACACGCCATTAGAGCGACTCGAACCAACGCGAAACAGGCTATAAAGTGTATAAACGAGCGCTCCTACCAGTTACGCCAAGCGGTCAATGCTTACACAAGCGTGGATTTGTTTAATTATACATGTTATAATTATGTATTATCGTAAAGTGTCACACACTTTACCACAGTTTACCATCAGTTTACCATTGGGACATTTTGCTTAAAATAGGCAATTAAACATTTTTTCATACTGCCTTTGAGTTATCAAGATATGCATATGTGTTAGCTATACCAATCATGCATGTTGAAACTCCGAAATATAAGTCGCATGGGTCGCACCTACGCATTTTGATAACAGTTTACCATTTAAAATGAAAACAAAATATGTATACTAATATTTTACTATAGAAACAACGGTAAAGTGTACAATGAACACGTGTTTCAAGGCAACACTTTACCATTCACTTTACCATACACTTTACCAATACCGTCTCAACTCGTTTGATGATTACTTTGTGAATAAAATTCTATTCATTTATCGCAGCGCTATTTTAATGAATAAATAAAAGAAAATATATTACTTAAATGGTTTATTTATGTATTCGTGTATGTTATACATTACGTAAATGGTTTAGGTATTCACGTATTTAGTTGTTTTGGTTGTTTCTGAGGATGTGATTGAACTGAATAGCATATAAATAATATTATCGCCGTTCTTCCTCATCGGACTCAATAGCTCAGTTGGTAGAGCACTGGTCTTTCCATCCAGAGGTCCCAGGTTCAAATCCTGGATCTGCAAATTATTTTACTGACTATCATTTATAATTTGTGGAGTAAGAAGAAACATTTACTCAGTATCCAACTATGTCCAACTATTGTTTTTCCAAACATTTTAAAATATTTCCAAAAAATAAATGCCAAATGTTTTTTTCAAAAAATGCGTAAAAAAAAGTAATATTTGAAAAAATCCAGACAATAAGGGTTTGTGAATAAAAAAGACAAAACATTTCAAAAATGTTAAAAATAAATTCCGAAAATTGTAGGGGAAAAAAACCTCTCTTTGACATTTTGAGCCCAAAAATGTTTGTGAATAATAATTATGTGGAAATGTAGAGCTAAACCCAAATGTAGTTTTTCAAAAGATCTTTTTAATAAAACAGCCAAAATAGTGTACGTATGAACATTCGAGAGAAAAAATTAGTGTTTTTTGAAGAAAAAAATGGGTGTTTCTTGCATTTTTTCTTGGTGATTATTGGGCCGGTGGATTATCGTCCCTTTGCAACACAAGTGATGCAAAACAACGACCGCAGGGTTTGAGTATGCGCTGTTGGGCTACGGGAATTTGACTGTGAAATCCAAAATGTCTCCATCTGACAGTCATCATCGCCGTCTCCCTCTCAAGTACCGCTCCACCTCTGACAAGGGTGATAGGTTGACTGCTGGTGCAGAATATTGGGGTATCGGCAGCAATCTCTATGTCTCGTGCGAAGCTGGTCTTTGGGGCGGGTAAATGTACGAGCTCTCCCTCCAACAGCAGTAGAAAGTCAGCCCATGCGATAACCTACAAACAGAAAAAGAAAGAAAAGCAAATTAAGCATTATAATTATATCTTAATATTTAAATCATGATAGAATGTCTGAATGTCTAAATTGGAGACACCAGATTCAAACATACAATAATCGTACATTCCATAGCTTTAACACCAATGTTTTGTAGGTTTACTTAAAAATATATCCACTCGGTTTTTTCTATTTATGTTTGTAAGCACCTGCTGACTCCAACGAAAGTCATTAAGTAGAATGACTTCTGCGTCTGCAGCTCCAATCCAGGCATAGGTAGTTGTGGCTGGGTTGCAAAACACTCTGTATACGCATGTTAGTGGTTGCAAGATGAAACTCTTTCCACAGTTGGTGGGTCCTGTGATGATCACATTTCTGTATTTTCCACGGCCTTCGATGAGGAGGGTTTTTATAGCCGTGGCAAATTCATCTTTGGTTATGTCATTTCTCTGGAGAATGTCAAGGGCTTGCTGCAACCACTGCTGTTCACACCCGGGGACGCACCCTTCATCCAGGAATCTACCAAGGAGCTCTACTCGGCGCAGTTTTGACCTTTCAAGCTCAGCTTCTGCTCCAGCCATCTCCCACGCAGTGCCCAAGATCTCGTCAACAGTTTTCATCGGTTTGTTGAAGATGAATTCGGCGAGATCCGTCTTCCCGTCACGCTTCTGTTGGTTGGCGAACGCCAACAGTTGAGGCCTGGTTTTGATGTTGTTATCTATGACGATTTCTCCTACGTCATAGTTACAGAGCCGCTGCCTTTTCCTCTTCCGGCGTTGTGGTTCCTGTCCAGTCCAGGCCTCAAGAGCGGCTTGGGTACGTGGAGGATTATCCAATACAGGGTGGTTTGCTGAAACCAACGCGTCGGTGTCATCCTTTGTGACATACAACCATGCCGAATAATAGTTCGAGTGGACTGAACTAAAGTGAACCACGATTTCATGGGCTCTCTCCAGGCTATGTTTGACTCGCAGCCATCGCTGCACTCTGTCCAACTTGATGGCCATGTGGTAATGAGAACCACCATCCGCGTGTTTTTCTAGTGAACACACCCATTGCACAACTAGCGCTGGTGTTCGTCCGAACGCGTGTATAACCGCGTCACTAAATGAAACGCGAGTTGGAAAACGCGTTATGTCAGCGCGACTATACGTCATTAGGTATACTTGTCGCGGTTGGCGAGGGTCTAACTCTCTCGTTTCAGCCATGATCAGAATGGTAAGCATTCACAAATCGGTGGCTTTATTTATCAGTTTAATTCATCCTAATGACACGCATGTGATTTTAGAAGATTGTTAAATCTATAGAATTCATTATCGTACATTTTAAGCATCGACAAAGCGTATTTAGTAAAGTGGTCAGATCCAATACTTACCAAATCAATATAGCCTGGATAAAGACGAAAGTGATGCAAACACTATATAAAAAGCTGTGTTAAGTTCAATCTGTACCATTTACCACTCTGTCATATGGTGATGCAAATCAAGTCTATAAAATAGTGCAGACGATAGCTCTGTCGAATCTGTCAAACGGAAATTACTGCTATCTACTGAAGATAGTTATTTACAATTATTAAGGCCTAAGTTATTCTACAATTATTATTCGTGTTACTTTCAACCCCATATTATATAGATTCTGTTACCTTTAGAAACTCTTTTGCATATCTGACAATACATGAATAACTAATCTCGTAGGAGTATCTGAAAACGCCACATTATGCAGTGCAATAATGGGCAATTATACTTCTGAGAAATGCATTAGTTAGTATGGGGAACTATTTTCACTGAACTTTCCCGTATTAAATGAATGTCTTCTTTAAAAAAAATACGGGGGTTGCCAAGCCTATGGTCCACTGCCAAATCTTGTGCAATTTGAGATTCATGTGATATATCGTTTTCGATTTATGATAGAAAAACTAAATTTAGATGAAATATTTTGCAATCTGCGTATACAATCTTGGAAAAAAGTCCTTGGAACGCTGAGCACGCGTGTTGGGTATTGCGTGCCTGTATTGATAGTTAAGTGTCTTCGGCTATAAACTGAAATTGTTCAAATGAGATTTGTCCTTCCCCACTCCCCATCGATCAATGTTGGGACACTCTGGCAAGCTGCAGGAGCCACTGGCCTTGGTCAACATTGTACGGGGGGAGTGGGGGTGACACTTTTCCGTTAATCACACGCAAGTGTTCCAAGACTTTTTTCCAGGATTGTAGGCTAGACCTGGGCAATCTACAAACATGTGTATCTTTGACGGCGCATATCTCGAAAATTTTGCCTTGAACTTATATTTTGTTGTTGTTTACAGGAAAGCCAAGACCATGATCTTCACACAGAATGCAAAGTTGAAGCAACCAGTTGCTTTATAAGCGAGAAAATGGCGAATAATCATGGTCCATTTTACACAGTAAGCAATGGGGAATTTATTAGTGGTGTGTACTCTACATGGAAATCCAGTTAATTTATGAAAATCGGGATTTCGTATTGCCCACGCCTATCTCACGGGCTGTCTGGTTGCTATGGTCATACGAACAGATTAAAAAAAAGTTTTCAAATTAATGATACGCTGAATTTCTGTGGCTATTTACCATTTAATGTAAGTTTTCTATTGAATTAGGAGCATTTAGTGTAGAAAAAAGCAGCACAAGAAACTGCTTAATTCAGGCTATTCAGCCGCGTAAGAACGTAGGTTTAGTCAACTGTCACTGGTTTAGTAATAGTATACTACTACTTTTCAAAGTCAATTTACACTGCTTTAAAATTGTAATTAAGCTTATTAACAGATAGATCGAACAGTGACCAAGTTGTCTGTTCACACACAGGACTGATAGGGGTATGTAAGACAACTTTGAGAGGATGCAGACAACTCTCAAATAAGCTTACTTTTTTACAAATCAAGTGATATTCAAAATGTAAACATTGGATTGGAATGATACCATGTCTGTCTGCACAAAGTAAGGTCTCCCTATTCATGTAAGTCCACCATAGAACGATTATTCAGATATTAGATAGAGGTCAAATATTTGTTTCCACAACAACCCCCTCCCTCCCCTTCCCCGAATACACGAAGTAAACAAAGATGAAAAACCCCAGCTGTTTAGTCATAGCCGTGGGTTATTATCATGATCATCAGACTCACACTTGACTAGTCAAGGGTGCAGTGTAATAGCCAGTGCCTAGCTAGTGGGTGAAGGGGTGGGGAGAAGAGGGTGGGAGGGGATATATACTGTATACAGGGGAAGGGGAGAAAAGGGGTTAGGCCTATCTATACATGTAAACCCTGATTATCATACCATATCTTTTCTTTCTGAAATTCCATTACAGATTGGCTAACCGTGTTACAGTAGGCCTAGGCCTATCCCAGGATTTGATTTGTTTCAAAGATCTTCGTTTAAGGGTTGAGAAGCGTGTAAAGAAGAAGGGATTTGCCAGTTCTATGCAAATGAAGTGTCTCTTGCAGCCTCTGTCATGGAGTCTTACATACAGGTAACCCCCGGAATTTTTTTCTTCTAATTTGAACTATTCCCATAATTTCATATACAACTAAATGTGTCACTTGCCCCCCCCCCCCCCCCCCCCCCCAGTTACATCTCAGTATACACAAAAAGGAGATTATAGACATTCTAAATTTGTAATATGTATTCATTACTATCATTACAACTGGTCAATTCATGCTACAAAGGCATTGAAAGTTCAAGAAATAAAGACAAACTGTGTGACCAACTTTTATCGCGTGCACGTTATTTCACCATTGAAAAGCATGCTATCTTCAGTAGATAGCAAACATAATTCAAACAAACTTTGTCATACAAAAGCCTGTTAAAACTGATTTAAGTGGTTGCAATGCTATCAATGTGTTGCAGTATATTCAACCTAACAGAAAAAAATATAATTTCAAAAATATAAAGAGCTTAAGAGGCGTAAATAACCGAGCCTTGATTTAAAAAACGTTGATGTTTCTTTAAATGCAATAAAATGATAGTCACGTGATATTAATAATAACAGCTATTTATTACAAATTTCAGATACAGTTTTTAATATCTGTTATTAATAATGTGTGTTCAATTTTAGGCCCATAGGCCAATTCTTTGAATTACTGAATTTTTGTTTCACTCGAAGGTATCAATTATTAAAATGAACCCTTATTCCCAATGGCGTTGTGGCCGAGTGGTTAAGGCGTCGGACTTAAGTTCTGATACCCTTGGGTTCGCGGGTTCGAATCCCGCCATCGCCGATATATTTTGAACACAAGAAAAAGAGATATAATTTCTAGTTGTGATTTAAACAAATGGCAAATAGAACTGGGAAGAATGCAAAATTAGCAGTCTTTGTCAATTTGCAAATTAGTACGGTTGCCTAATGAAGCAAGGAGCTAGTTGCTCTAAGTACTAATTAACATGAATGAGTGCAGTTATTAAGAGGCGTAAATAACCGAGCCTTGATTTAAAAAACGTTGATGTTTCTTTAAATGCAATAAAATGATAGTCACGTGATATTAATAATAACAGCTATTTATTACAAATTTCAGATACAGTTTTTAATATCTGTTATTAATAATGTGTGTTCAATTTTAGGCCCATAGGCCTACTCTTTAAATTACTGAATTACCGAGTCCCGTCTTCGCCGATATATTTTGGACACAAGAAAAAGAGAGATATTTCTAGTTGTGATTTAAACAAATGGCAAAAAGAACTGGGAAGAATGCAAAATTAGCAGTCTTTGTCAATTTGCAAATTAGTACGGTTGCCTAATGAAGCAATGAGCTAGTTGCTTTAAGTACTAATTAACATGAATGAGTGCAGTTATTAAGGATTCACACCACTAAATAAATAATGGAAGAGTCCACGAAAGGCTTGTTGAATTGGTTGGGATGACCCTCCTCTAAGTGAAATATATAAAAATGCTTCAAAAATAGTGTTGTTGGCCAAACTTTTGATCGGATGATTATTAAATGAAGATTATCAAACAATATCAGTGCAAATTTTCTTCTTTGACCAATTTTGTATGATTTTTTAGTCATTTTAGAGACTTCAGATAATTGATTAGAATTGCTTAGACCTAGGCTAGACCTGGGCAATCTACAAACATGTGTATCTTTGACGGCGCATATCTCGAAAATTTTGCCTTGAACTTATATTTTGTTGTTGTTTACAGGAAAGCCAAGACCATGATCTTCACACAGAATGCAAAGTTGAAGCAACCAGTTGCTTTATAAGCGAGAAAATGGCGAATAATCATGGTCCATTTTACACAGTAAGCAATGGGGAATTTATTAGTGGTGTGTACTCTACATGGAAATCCAGTTAATTTATGAAAATCGGGATTTCGTATTGCCCACGCCTATCTCACGGGCTGTCTGGTTGCTATGGTCATACGAACAGATTAAAAAAAAGTTTTCAAATTAATGATACGCTGAATTTCTGTGGCTATTTACCATTTAATGTAAGTTTTCTATTGAATTAGGAGCATTTAGTGTAGAAAAAAGCAGCACAAGAAACTGCTTAATTCAGGCTATTCAGCCGCGTAAGAACGTAGGTTTAGTCAACTGTCACTGGTTTAGTAATAGTATACTACTACTTTTCAAAGTCAATTTACACTGCTTTAAAATTGTAATTAAGCTTATTAACAGATAGATCGAACAGTGACCAAGTTGTCTGTTCACACACAGGACTGATAGGGGTATGTAAGACAACTTTGAGAGGATGCAGACAACTCTCAAATAAGCTTACTTTTTTACAAATCAAGTGATATTCAAAATGTAAACATTGGATTGGAATGATACCATGTCTGTCTGCACAAAGTAAGGTCTCCCTATTCATGTAAGTCCACCATAGAACGATCCCATATTCAGATATTAGATAGAGGTCAAATATTTGTTTCCACAACAACCCCCTCCCTCCCCTTCCCCGAATACACGAAGTAAACAAAGATGAAAAACCCCAGCTGTTTAGTCATAGCCGTGGGTTATTATCATGATCATCAGACTCACACTTGACTAGTCAAGGGTGCAGTGTAATAGCCAGTGCCTAGCTAGTGGGTGAAGGGGTGGGGAGAAGAGGGTGGGAGGGGATATATACTGTATACAGGGGAAGGGGAGAAAAGGGGTTAGGCCTATCTATACATGTAAACCCTGATTATCATACCATATCTTTTCTTTCTGAAATTCCATTACAGATTGGCTAACCGTGTTACAGTAGGCCTAGGCCTATCCCAGGATTTGATTTGTTTCAAAGATCTTCGTTTAAGGGTTGAGAAGCGTGTAAAGAAGAAGGGATTTGCCAGTTCTATGCAAATGAAGTGTCTCTTGCAGCCTCTGTCATGGAGTCTTACATACAGGTAACCCCCGGAATTTTTTTCTTCTAATTTGAACTATTCCCATAATTTCATATACAACTAAATGTGTCACTTGCCCCCCCCCCCCCCCCCCCCCAGTTACATCTCAGTATACACAAAAAGGAGATTATAGACATTCTAAATTTGTAATATGTATTCATTACTATCATTACAACTGGTCAATTCATGCTACAAAGGCATTGAAAGTTCAAGAAATAAAGACAAACTGTGTGACCAACTTTTATCGCGTGCACGTTATTTCACCATTGAAAAGCATGCTATCTTCAGTAGATAGCAAACATAATTCAAACAAACTTTGTCATACAAAAGCCTGTTAAAACTGATTTAAGTGGTTGCAATGCTATCAATGTGTTGCAGTATATTCAACCTAACAGAAAAAAATATAATTTCAAAAATATAAAGAGCTTAAGAGGCGTAAATAACCGAGCCTTGATTTAAAAAACGTTGATGTTTCTTTAAATGCAATAAAATGATAGTCACGTGATATTAATAATAACAGCTATTTATTACAAATTTCAGATACAGTTTTTAATATCTGTTATTAATAATGTGTGTTCAATTTTAGGCCCATAGGCCAATTCTTTGAATTACTGAATTTTTGTTTCACTCGAAGGTATCAATTATTAAAATGAACCCTTATTCCCAATGGCGTTGTGGCCGAGTGGTTAAGGCGTCGGACTTAAGTTCTGATACCCTTGGGTTCGCGGGTTCGAATCCCGCCATCGCCGATATATTTTGAACACAAGAAAAAGAGATATAATTTCTAGTTGTGATTTAAACAAATGGCAAATAGAACTGGGAAGAATGCAAAATTAGCAGTCTTTGTCAATTTGCAAATTAGTACGGTTGCCTAATGAAGCAAGGAGCTAGTTGCTCTAAGTACTAATTAACATGAATGAGTGCAGTTATTAAGAGGCGTAAATAACCGAGCCTTGATTTAAAAAACGTTGATGTTTCTTTAAATGCAATAAAATGATAGTCACGTGATATTAATAATAACAGCTATTTATTACAAATTTCAGATACAGTTTTTAATATCTGTTATTAATAATGTGTGTTCAATTTTAGGCCCATAGGCCTACTCTTTAAATTACTGAATTACCGAGTCCCGTCTTCGCCGATATATTTTGGACACAAGAAAAAGAGAGATATTTCTAGTTGTGATTTAAACAAATGGCAAAAAGAACTGGGAAGAATGCAAAATTAGCAGTCTTTGTCAATTTGCAAATTAGTACGGTTGCCTAATGAAGCAATGAGCTAGTTGCTTTAAGTACTAATTAACATGAATGAGTGCAGTTATTAAGGATTCACACCACTAAATAAATAATGGAAGAGTCCACGAAAGGCTTGTTGAATTGGTTGGGATGACCCTCCTCTAAGTGAAATATATAAAAATGCTTCAAAAATAGTGTTGTTGGCCAAACTTTTGATCGGATGATTATTAAATGAAGATTATCAAACAATATCAGTGCAAATTTTCTTCTTTGACCAATTTTGTATGATTTTTTAGTCATTTTAGAGACTTCAGATAATTGATTAGAATTGCTTAGACCTAGGCTAGACCTGGGCAATCTACAAACATGTGTATCTTTGACGGCGCATATCTCGAAAATTTTGCCTTGAACTTATATTTTGTTGTTGTTTACAGGAAAGCCAAGACCATGATCTTCACACAGAATGCAAAGTTGAAGCAACCAGTTGCTTTATAAGCGAGAAAATGGCGAATAATCATGGTCCATTTTACACAGTAAGCAATGGGGAATTTATTAGTGGTGTGTACTCTACATGGAAATCCAGTTAATTTATGAAAATCGGGATTTCGTATTGCCCACGCCTATCTCACGGGCTGTCTGGTTGCTATGGTCATACGAACAGATTAAAAAAAAGTTTTCAAATTAATGATACGCTGAATTTCTGTGGCTATTTACCATTTAATGTAAGTTTTCTATTGAATTAGGAGCATTTAGTGTAGAAAAAAGCAGCACAAGAAACTGCTTAATTCAGGCTATTCAGCCGCGTAAGAACGTAGGTTTAGTCAACTGTCACTGGTTTAGTAATAGTATACTACTACTTTTCAAAGTCAATTTACACTGCTTTAAAATTGTAATTAAGCTTATTAACAGATAGATCGAACAGTGACCAAGTTGTCTGTTCACACACAGGACTGATAGGGGTATGTAAGACAACTTTGAGAGGATGCAGACAACTCTCAAATAAGCTTACTTTTTTACAAATCAAGTGATATTCAAAATGTAAACATTGGATTGGAATGATACCATGTCTGTCTGCACAAAGTAAGGTCTCCCTATTCATGTAAGTCCACCATAGAACGATCCCATATTCAGATATTAGATAGAGGTCAAATATTTGTTTCCACAACAACCCCCTCCCTCCCCTTCCCCGAATACACGAAGTAAACAAAGATGAAAAACCCCAGCTGTTTAGTCATAGCCGTGGGTTATTATCATGATCATCAGACTCACACTTGACTAGTCAAGGGTGCAGTGTAATAGCCAGTGCCTAGCTAGTGGGTGAAGGGGTGGGGAGAAGAGGGTGGGAGGGGATATATACTGTATACAGGGGAAGGGGAGAAAAGGGGTTAGGCCTATCTATACATGTAAACCCTGATTATCATACCATATCTTTTCTTTCTGAAATTCCATTACAGATTGGCTAACCGTGTTACAGTAGGCCTAGGCCTATCCCAGGATTTGATTTGTTTCAAAGATCTTCGTTTAAGGGTTGAGAAGCGTGTAAAGAAGAAGGGATTTGCCAGTTCTATGCAAATGAAGTGTCTCTTGCAGCCTCTGTCATGGAGTCTTACATACAGGTAACCCCCGGAATTTTTTTCTTCTAATTTGAACTATTCCCATAATTTCATATACAACTAAATGTGTCACTTGCCCCCCCCCCCCCCCCCCCCCCAGTTACATCTCAGTATACACAAAAAGGAGATTATAGACATTCTAAATTTGTAATATGTATTCATTACTATCATTACAACTGGTCAATTCATGCTACAAAGGCATTGAAAGTTCAAGAAATAAAGACAAACTGTGTGACCAACTTTTATCGCGTGCACGTTATTTCACCATTGAAAAGCATGCTATCTTCAGTAGATAGCAAACATAATTCAAACAAACTTTGTCATACAAAAGCCTGTTAAAACTGATTTAAGTGGTTGCAATGCTATCAATGTGTTGCAGTATATTCAACCTAACAGAAAAAAATATAATTTCAAAAATATAAAGAGCTTAAGAGGCGTAAATAACCGAGCCTTGATTTAAAAAACGTTGATGTTTCTTTAAATGCAATAAAATGATAGTCACGTGATATTAATAATAACAGCTATTTATTACAAATTTCAGATACAGTTTTTAATATCTGTTATTAATAATGTGTGTTCAATTTTAGGCCCATAGGCCAATTCTTTGAATTACTGAATTTTTGTTTCACTCGAAGGTATCAATTATTAAAATGAACCCTTATTCCCAATGGCGTTGTGGCCGAGTGGTTAAGGCGTCGGACTTAAGTTCTGATACCCTTGGGTTCGCGGGTTCGAATCCCGCCATCGCCGATATATTTTGAACACAAGAAAAAGAGATATAATTTCTAGTTGTGATTTAAACAAATGGCAAATAGAACTGGGAAGAATGCAAAATTAGCAGTCTTTGTCAATTTGCAAATTAGTACGGTTGCCTAATGAAGCAAGGAGCTAGTTGCTCTAAGTACTAATTAACATGAATGAGTGCAGTTATTAAGAGGCGTAAATAACCGAGCCTTGATTTAAAAAACGTTGATGTTTCTTTAAATGCAATAAAATGATAGTCACGTGATATTAATAATAACAGCTATTTATTACAAATTTCAGATACAGTTTTTAATATCTGTTATTAATAATGTGTGTTCAATTTTAGGCCCATAGGCCTACTCTTTAAATTACTGAATTACCGAGTCCCGTCTTCGCCGATATATTTTGGACACAAGAAAAAGAGAGATATTTCTAGTTGTGATTTAAACAAATGGCAAAAAGAACTGGGAAGAATGCAAAATTAGCAGTCTTTGTCAATTTGCAAATTAGTACGGTTGCCTAATGAAGCAATGAGCTAGTTGCTTTAAGTACTAATTAACATGAATGAGTGCAGTTATTAAGGATTCACACCACTAAATAAATAATGGAAGAGTCCACGAAAGGCTTGTTGAATTGGTTGGGATGACCCTCCTCTAAGTGAAATATATAAAAATGCTTCAAAAATAGTGTTGTTGGCCAAACTTTTGATCGGATGATTATTAAATGAAGATTATCAAACAATATCAGTGCAAATTTTCTTCTTTGACCAATTTTGTATGATTTTTTAGTCATTTTAGAGACTTCAGATAATTGATTAGAATTGCTTAGACCTAGGCTAGACCTGGGCAATCTACAAACATGTGTATCTTTGACGGCGCATATCTCGAAAATTTTGCCTTGAACTTATATTTTGTTGTTGTTTACAGGAAAGCCAAGACCATGATCTTCACACAGAATGCAAAGTTGAAGCAACCAGTTGCTTTATAAGCGAGAAAATGGCGAATAATCATGGTCCATTTTACACAGTAAGCAATGGGGAATTTATTAGTGGTGTGTACTCTACATGGAAATCCAGTTAATTTATGAAAATCGGGATTTCGTATTGCCCACGCCTATCTCACGGGCTGTCTGGTTGCTATGGTCATACGAACAGATTAAAAAAAAGTTTTCAAATTAATGATACGCTGAATTTCTGTGGCTATTTACCATTTAATGTAAGTTTTCTATTGAATTAGGAGCATTTAGTGTAGAAAAAAGCAGCACAAGAAACTGCTTAATTCAGGCTATTCAGCCGCGTAAGAACGTAGGTTTAGTCAACTGTCACTGGTTTAGTAATAGTATACTACTACTTTTCAAAGTCAATTTACACTGCTTTAAAATTGTAATTAAGCTTATTAACAGATAGATCGAACAGTGACCAAGTTGTCTGTTCACACACAGGACTGATAGGGGTATGTAAGACAACTTTGAGAGGATGCAGACAACTCTCAAATAAGCTTACTTTTTTACAAATCAAGTGATATTCAAAATGTAAACATTGGATTGGAATGATACCATGTCTGTCTGCACAAAGTAAGGTCTCCCTATTCATGTAAGTCCACCATAGAACGATCCCATATTCAGATATTAGATAGAGGTCAAATATTTGTTTCCACAACAACCCCCTCCCTCCCCTTCCCCGAATACACGAAGTAAACAAAGATGAAAAACCCCAGCTGTTTAGTCATAGCCGTGGGTTATTATCATGATCATCAGACTCACACTTGACTAGTCAAGGGTGCAGTGTAATAGCCAGTGCCTAGCTAGTGGGTGAAGGGGTGGGGAGAAGAGGGTGGGAGGGGATATATACTGTATACAGGGGAAGGGGAGAAAAGGGGTTAGGCCTATCTATACATGTAAACCCTGATTATCATACCATATCTTTTCTTTCTGAAATTCCATTACAGATTGGCTAACCGTGTTACAGTAGGCCTAGGCCTATCCCAGGATTTGATTTGTTTCAAAGATCTTCGTTTAAGGGTTGAGAAGCGTGTAAAGAAGAAGGGATTTGCCAGTTCTATGCAAATGAAGTGTCTCTTGCAGCCTCTGTCATGGAGTCTTACATACAGGTAACCCCCGGAATTTTTTTCTTCTAATTTGAACTATTCCCATAATTTCATATACAACTAAATGTGTCACTTGCCCCCCCCCCCCCCCCCCCCCCCAGTTACATCTCAGTATACACAAAAAGGAGATTATAGACATTCTAAATTTGTAATATGTATTCATTACTATCATTACAACTGGTCAATTCATGCTACAAAGGCATTGAAAGTTCAAGAAATAAAGACAAACTGTGTGACCAACTTTTATCGCGTGCACGTTATTTCACCATTGAAAAGCATGCTATCTTCAGTAGATAGCAAACATAATTCAAACAAACTTTGTCATACAAAAGCCTGTTAAAACTGATTTAAGTGGTTGCAATGCTATCAATGTGTTGCAGTATATTCAACCTAACAGAAAAAAATATAATTTCAAAAATATAAAGAGCTTAAGAGGCGTAAATAACCGAGCCTTGATTTAAAAAACGTTGATGTTTCTTTAAATGCAATAAAATGATAGTCACGTGATATTAATAATAACAGCTATTTATTACAAATTTCAGATACAGTTTTTAATATCTGTTATTAATAATGTGTGTTCAATTTTAGGCCCATAGGCCTACTCTTTAAATTACTGAATTACCGAGTCCCGTCTTCGCCGATATATTTTGGACACAAGAAAAAGAGAGATATTTCTAGTTGTGATTTAAACAAATGGCAAAAAGAACTGGGAAGAATGCAAAATTAGCAGTCTTTGTCAATTTGCAAATTAGTACGGTTGCCTAATGAAGCAATGAGCTAGTTGCTTTAAGTACTAATTAACATGAATGAGTGCAGTTATTAAGGATTCACACCACTAAATAAATAATGGAAGAGTCCACGAAAGGCTTGTTGAATTGGTTGGGATGACCCTCCTCTAAGTGAAATATATAAAAATGCTTCAAAAATAGTGTTGTTGGCCAAACTTTTGATCGGATGATTATTAAATGAAGATTATCAAACAATATCAGTGCAAATTTTCTTCTTTGACCAATTTTGTATGATTTTTTAGTCATTTTAGAGACTTCAGATAATTGATTAGAATTGCTTAGACCTAGGCTAGACCTGGGCAATCTACAAACATGTGTATCTTTGACGGCGCATATCTCGAAAATTTTGCCTTGAACTTATATTTTGTTGTTGTTTACAGGAAAGCCAAGACCATGATCTTCACACAGAATGCAAAGTTGAAGCAACCAGTTGCTTTATAAGCGAGAAAATGGCGAATAATCATGGTCCATTTTACACAGTAAGCAATGGGGAATTTATTAGTGGTGTGTACTCTACATGGAAATCCAGTTAATTTATGAAAATCGGGATTTCGTATTGCCCACGCCTATCTCACGGGCTGTCTGGTTGCTATGGTCATACGAACAGATTAAAAAAAAGTTTTCAAATTAATGATACGCTGAATTTCTGTGGCTATTTACCATTTAATGTAAGTTTTCTATTGAATTAGGAGCATTTAGTGTAGAAAAAAGCAGCACAAGAAACTGCTTAATTCAGGCTATTCAGCCGCGTAAGAACGTAGGTTTAGTCAACTGTCACTGGTTTAGTAATAGTATACTACTACTTTTCAAAGTCAATTTACACTGCTTTAAAATTGTAATTAAGCTTATTAACAGATAGATCGAACAGTGACCAAGTTGTCTGTTCACACACAGGACTGATAGGGGTATGTAAGACAACTTTGAGAGGATGCAGACAACTCTCAAATAAGCTTACTTTTTTACAAATCAAGTGATATTCAAAATGTAAACATTGGATTGGAATGATACCATGTCTGTCTGCACAAAGTAAGGTCTCCCTATTCATGTAAGTCCACCATAGAACGATCCCATATTCAGATATTAGATAGAGGTCAAATATTTGTTTCCACAACAACCCCCTCCCTCCCCTTCCCCGAATACACGAAGTAAACAAAGATGAAAAACCCCAGCTGTTTAGTCATAGCCGTGGGTTATTATCATGATCATCAGACTCACACTTGACTAGTCAAGGGTGCAGTGTAATAGCCAGTGCCTAGCTAGTGGGTGAAGGGGTGGGGAGAAGAGGGTGGGAGGGGATATATACTGTATACAGGGGAAGGGGAGAAAAGGGGTTAGGCCTATCTATACATGTAAACCCTGATTATCATACCATATCTTTTCTTTCTGAAATTCCATTACAGATTGGCTAACCGTGTTACAGTAGGCCTAGGCCTATCCCAGGATTTGATTTGTTTCAAAGATCTTCGTTTAAGGGTTGAGAAGCGTGTAAAGAAGAAGGGATTTGCCAGTTCTATGCAAATGAAGTGTCTCTTGCAGCCTCTGTCATGGAGTCTTACATACAGGTAACCCCCGGAATTTTTTTCTTCTAATTTGAACTATTCCCATAATTTCATATACAACTAAATGTGTCACTTGCCCCCCCCCCCCCCCCCCCCCCCCCCCAGTTACATCTCAGTATACACAAAAAGGAGATTATAGACATTCTAAATTTGTAATATGTATTCATTACTATCATTACAACTGGTCAATTCATGCTACAAAGGCATTGAAAGTTCAAGAAATAAAGACAAACTGTGTGACCAACTTTTATCGCGTGCACGTTATTTCACCATTGAAAAGCATGCTATCTTCAGTAGATAGCAAACATAATTCAAACAAACTTTGTCATACAAAAGCCTGTTAAAACTGATTTAAGTGGTTGCAATGCTATCAATGTGTTGCAGTATATTCAACCTAACAGAAAAAAATATAATTTCAAAAATATAAAGAGCTTAAGAGGCGTAAATAACCGAGCCTTGATTTAAAAAACGTTGATGTTTCTTTAAATGCAATAAAATGATAGTCACGTGATATTAATAATAACAGCTATTTATTACAAATTTCAGATACAGTTTTTAATATCTGTTATTAATAATGTGTGTTCAATTTTAGGCCCATAGGCCAATTCTTTGAATTACTGAATTTTTGTTTCACTCGAAGGTATCAATTATTAAAATGAACCCTTATTCCCAATGGCGTTGTGGCCGAGTGGTTAAGGCGTCGGACTTAAGTTCTGATACCCTTGGGTTCGCGGGTTCGAATCCCGCCATCGCCGATATATTTTGAACACAAGAAAAAGAGATATAATTTCTAGTTGTGATTTAAACAAATGGCAAATAGAACTGGGAAGAATGCAAAATTAGCAGTCTTTGTCAATTTGCAAATTAGTACGGTTGCCTAATGAAGCAAGGAGCTAGTTGCTCTAAGTACTAATTAACATGAATGAGTGCAGTTATTAAGAGGCGTAAATAACCGAGCCTTGATTTAAAAAACGTTGATGTTTCTTTAAATGCAATAAAATGATAGTCACGTGATATTAATAATAACAGCTATTTATTACAAATTTCAGATACAGTTTTTAATATCTGTTATTAATAATGTGTGTTCAATTTTAGGCCCATAGGCCTACTCTTTAAATTACTGAATTACCGAGTCCCGTCTTCGCCGATATATTTTGGACACAAGAAAAAGAGAGATATTTCTAGTTGTGATTTAAACAAATGGCAAAAAGAACTGGGAAGAATGCAAAATTAGCAGTCTTTGTCAATTTGCAAATTAGTACGGTTGCCTAATGAAGCAATGAGCTAGTTGCTTTAAGTACTAATTAACATGAATGAGTGCAGTTATTAAGGATTCACACCACTAAATAAATAATGGAAGAGTCCACGAAAGGCTTGTTGAATTGGTTGGGATGACCCTCCTCTAAGTGAAATATATAAAAATGCTTCAAAAATAGTGTTGTTGGCCAAACTTTTGATCGGATGATTATTAAATGAAGATTATCAAACAATATCAGTGCAAATTTTCTTCTTTGACCAATTTTGTATGATTTTTTAGTCATTTTAGAGACTTCAGATAATTGATTAGAATTGCTTAGACCTAGGCTAGACCTGGGCAATCTACAAACATGTGTATCTTTGACGGCGCATATCTCGAAAATTTTGCCTTGAACTTATATTTTGTTGTTGTTTACAGGAAAGCCAAGACCATGATCTTCACACAGAATGCAAAGTTGAAGCAACCAGTTGCTTTATAAGCGAGAAAATGGCGAATAATCATGGTCCATTTTACACAGTAAGCAATGGGGAATTTATTAGTGGTGTGTACTCTACATGGAAATCCAGTTAATTTATGAAAATCGGGATTTCGTATTGCCCACGCCTATCTCACGGGCTGTCTGGTTGCTATGGTCATACGAACAGATTAAAAAAAAGTTTTCAAATTAATGATACGCTGAATTTCTGTGGCTATTTACCATTTAATGTAAGTTTTCTATTGAATTAGGAGCATTTAGTGTAGAAAAAAGCAGCACAAGAAACTGCTTAATTCAGGCTATTCAGCCGCGTAAGAACGTAGGTTTAGTCAACTGTCACTGGTTTAGTAATAGTATACTACTACTTTTCAAAGTCAATTTACACTGCTTTAAAATTGTAATTAAGCTTATTAACAGATAGATCGAACAGTGACCAAGTTGTCTGTTCACACACAGGACTGATAGGGGTATGTAAGACAACTTTGAGAGGATGCAGACAACTCTCAAATAAGCTTACTTTTTTACAAATCAAGTGATATTCAAAATGTAAACATTGGATTGGAATGATACCATGTCTGTCTGCACAAAGTAAGGTCTCCCTATTCATGTAAGTCCACCATAGAACGATCCCATATTCAGATATTAGATAGAGGTCAAATATTTGTTTCCACAACAACCCCCTCCCTTCCCTTCCCCGAATACACGAAGTAAACAAAGATGAAAAACCCCAGCTGTTTAGTCATAGCCGTGGGTTATTATCATGATCATCAGACTCACACTCGACTAGTCAAGGGTGCAGTGTAATAGCCAGTGCCTAGCTAGTGGGTGAAGGGGTGGGGAGAAGAGGGTGGGAGGGGATATATACTGTATACAGGGGAAGGGGAGAAAAGGGGTTAGGCCTATCTATACATGTAAACCCTGATTATCATACCATATCTTTTCTTTCTGAAATTCCATTACAGATTGGCTAACCGTGTTACAGTAGGCCTAGGCCTATCCCAGGATTTGATTTGTTTCAAAGATCTTCGTTTAAGGGTTGAGAAGCGTGTAAAGAAGAAGGGATTTGCCAGTTCTATGCAAATGAAGTGTCTCTTGCAGCCTCTGTCATGGAGTCTTACATACAGGTAACCCCCGGAATTTTTTTCTTCTAATTTGAACTATTCCCATAATTTCATATACAACTAAATGTGTCACTTGCCCCCCCCCCCCCCCCCCCCCCCCCCAGTTACATCTCAGTATACACAAAAAGGAGATTATAGACATTCTAAATTTGTAATATGTATTCATTACTATCATTACAACTGGTCAATTCATGCTACAAAGGCATTGAAAGTTCAAGAAATAAAGACAAACTGTGTGACCAACTTTTATCGCGTGCACGTTATTTCACCATTGAAAAGCATGCTATCTTCAGTAGATAGCAAACATAATTCAAACAAACTTTGTCATACAAAAGCCTGTTAAAACTGATTTAAGTGGTTGCAATGCTATCAATGTGTTGCAGTATATTCAACCTAACAGAAAAAAATATAATTTCAAAAATATAAAGAGCTTAAGAGGCGTAAATAACCGAGCCTTGATTTAAAAAACGTTGATGTTTCTTTAAATGCAATAAAATGATAGTCACGTGATATTAATAATAACAGCTATTTATTACAAATTTCAGATACAGTTTTTAATATCTGTTATTAATAATGTGTGTTCAATTTTAGGCCCATAGGCCAATTCTTTGAATTACTGAATTTTTGTTTCACTCGAAGGTATCAATTATTAAAATGAACCCTTATTCCCAATGGCGTTGTGGCCGAGTGGTTAAGGCGTCGGACTTAAGTTCTGATACCCTTGGGTTCGCGGGTTCGAATCCCGCCATCGCCGATATATTTTGAACACAAGAAAAAGAGATATAATTTCTAGTTGTGATTTAAACAAATGGCAAATAGAACTGGGAAGAATGCAAAATTAGCAGTCTTTGTCAATTTGCAAATTAGTACGGTTGCCTAATGAAGCAAGGAGCTAGTTGCTCTAAGTACTAATTAACATGAATGAGTGCAGTTATTAAGAGGCGTAAATAACCGAGCCTTGATTTAAAAAACGTTGATGTTTCTTTAAATGCAATAAAATGATAGTCACGTGATATTAATAATAACAGCTATTTATTACAAATTTCAGATACAGTTTTTAATATCTGTTATTAATAATGTGTGTTCAATTTTAGGCCCATAGGCCTACTCTTTAAATTACTGAATTACCGAGTCCCGTCTTCGCCGATATATTTTGGACACAAGAAAAAGAGAGATATTTCTAGTTGTGATTTAAACAAATGGCAAAAAGAACTGGGAAGAATGCAAAATTAGCAGTCTTTGTCAATTTGCAAATTAGTACGGTTGCCTAATGAAGCAATGAGCTAGTTGCTTTAAGTACTAATTAACATGAATGAGTGCAGTTATTAAGGATTCACACCACTAAATAAATAATGGAAGAGTCCACGAAAGGCTTGTTGAATTGGTTGGGATGACCCTCCTCTAAGTGAAATATATAAAAATGCTTCAAAAATAGTGTTGTTGGCCAAACTTTTGATCGGATGATTATTAAATGAAGATTATCAAACAATATCAGTGCAAATTTTCTTCTTTGACCAATTTTGTATGATTTTTTAGTCATTTTAGAGACTTCAGATAATTGATTAGAATTGCTTAGACCTAGGCTAGACCTGGGCAATCTACAAACATGTGTATCTTTGACGGCGCATATCTCGAAAATTTTGCCTTGAACTTATATTTTGTTGTTGTTTACAGGAAAGCCAAGACCATGATCTTCACACAGAATGCAAAGTTGAAGCAACCAGTTGCTTTATAAGCGAGAAAATGGCGAATAATCATGGTCCATTTTACACAGTAAGCAATGGGGAATTTATTAGTGGTGTGTACTCTACATGGAAATCCAGTTAATTTATGAAAATCGGGATTTCGTATTGCCCACGCCTATCTCACGGGCTGTCTGGTTGCTATGGTCATACGAACAGATTAAAAAAAAGTTTTCAAATTAATGATACGCTGAATTTCTGTGGCTATTTACCATTTAATGTAAGTTTTCTATTGAATTAGGAGCATTTAGTGTAGAAAAAAGCAGCACAAGAAACTGCTTAATTCAGGCTATTCAGCCGCGTAAGAACGTAGGTTTAGTCAACTGTCACTGGTTTAGTAATAGTATACTACTACTTTTCAAAGTCAATTTACACTGCTTTAAAATTGTAATTAAGCTTATTAACAGATAGATCGAACAGTGACCAAGTTGTCTGTTCACACACAGGACTGATAGGGGTATGTAAGACAACTTTGAGAGGATGCAGACAACTCTCAAATAAGCTTACTTTTTTACAAATCAAGTGATATTCAAAATGTAAACATTGGATTGGAATGATACCATGTCTGTCTGCACAAAGTAAGGTCTCCCTATTCATGTAAGTCCACCATAGAACGATCCCATATTCAGATATTAGATAGAGGTCAAATATTTGTTTCCACAACAACCCCCTCCCTCCCCTTCCCCGAATACACGAAGTAAACAAAGATGAAAAACCCCAGCTGTTTAGTCATAGCCGTGGGTTATTATCATGATCATCAGACTCACACTTGACTAGTCAAGGGTGCAGTGTAATAGCCAGTGCCTAGCTAGTGGGTGAAGGGGTGGGGAGAAGAGGGTGGGAGGGGATATATACTGTATACAGGGGAAGGGGAGAAAAGGGGTTAGGCCTATCTATACATGTAAACCCTGATTATCATACCATATCTTTTCTTTCTGAAATTCCATTACAGATTGGCTAACCGTGTTACAGTAGGCCTAGGCCTATCCCAGGATTTGATTTGTTTCAAAGATCTTCGTTTAAGGGTTGAGAAGCGTGTAAAGAAGAAGGGATTTGCCAGTTCTATGCAAATGAAGTGTCTCTTGCAGCCTCTGTCATGGAGTCTTACATACAGGTAACCCCCGGAATTTTTTTCTTCTAATTTGAACTATTCCCATAATTTCATATACAACTAAATGTGTCACTTGCCCCCCCCCCCCCCCCCCCCCCCAGTTACATCTCAGTATACACAAAAAGGAGATTATAGACATTCTAAATTTGTAATATGTATTCATTACTATCATTACAACTGGTCAATTCATGCTACAAAGGCATTGAAAGTTCAAGAAATAAAGACAAACTGTGTGACCAACTTTTATCGCGTGCACGTTATTTCACCATTGAAAAGCATGCTATCTTCAGTAGATAGCAAACATAATTCAAACAAACTTTGTCATACAAAAGCCTGTTAAAACTGATTTAAGTGGTTGCAATGCTATCAATGTGTTGCAGTATATTCAACCTAACAGAAAAAAATATAATTTCAAAAATATAAAGAGCTTAAGAGGCGTAAATAACCGAGCCTTGATTTAAAAAACGTTGATGTTTCTTTAAATGCAATAAAATGATAGTCACGTGATATTAATAATAACAGCTATTTATTACAAATTTCAGATACAGTTTTTAATATCTGTTATTAATAATGTGTGTTCAATTTTAGGCCCATAGGCCAATTCTTTGAATTACTGAATTTTTGTTTCACTCGAAGGTATCAATTATTAAAATGAACCCTTATTCCCAATGGCGTTGTGGCCGAGTGGTTAAGGCGTCGGACTTAAGTTCTGATACCCTTGGGTTCGCGGGTTCGAATCCCGCCATCGCCGATATATTTTGAACACAAGAAAAAGAGATATAATTTCTAGTTGTGATTTAAACAAATGGCAAATAGAACTGGGAAGAATGCAAAATTAGCAGTCTTTGTCAATTTGCAAATTAGTACGGTTGCCTAATGAAGCAAGGAGCTAGTTGCTCTAAGTACTAATTAACATGAATGAGTGCAGTTATTAAGAGGCGTAAATAACCGAGCCTTGATTTAAAAAACGTTGATGTTTCTTTAAATGCAATAAAATGATAGTCACGTGATATTAATAATAACAGCTATTTATTACAAATTTCAGATACAGTTTTTAATATCTGTTATTAATAATGTGTGTTCAATTTTAGGCCCATAGGCCTACTCTTTAAATTACTGAATTACCGAGTCCCGTCTTCGCCGATATATTTTGGACACAAGAAAAAGAGAGATATTTCTAGTTGTGATTTAAACAAATGGCAAAAAGAACTGGGAAGAATGCAAAATTAGCAGTCTTTGTCAATTTGCAAATTAGTACGGTTGCCTAATGAAGCAATGAGCTAGTTGCTTTAAGTACTAATTAACATGAATGAGTGCAGTTATTAAGGATTCACACCACTAAATAAATAATGGAAGAGTCCACGAAAGGCTTGTTGAATTGGTTGGGATGACCCTCCTCTAAGTGAAATATATAAAAATGCTTCAAAAATAGTGTTGTTGGCCAAACTTTTGATCGGATGATTATTAAATGAAGATTATCAAACAATATCAGTGCAAATTTTCTTCTTTGACCAATTTTGTATGATTTTTTAGTCATTTTAGAGACTTCAGATAATTGATTAGAATTGCTTAGACCTAGGCTAGACCTGGGCAATCTACAAACATGTGTATCTTTGACGGCGCATATCTCGAAAATTTTGCCTTGAACTTATATTTTGTTGTTGTTTACAGGAAAGCCAAGACCATGATCTTCACACAGAATGCAAAGTTGAAGCAACCAGTTGCTTTATAAGCGAGAAAATGGCGAATAATCATGGTCCATTTTACACAGTAAGCAATGGGGAATTTATTAGTGGTGTGTACTCTACATGGAAATCCAGTTAATTTATGAAAATCGGGATTTCGTATTGCCCACGCCTATCTCACGGGCTGTCTGGTTGCTATGGTCATACGAACAGATTAAAAAAAAGTTTTCAAATTAATGATACGCTGAATTTCTGTGGCTATTTACCATTTAATGTAAGTTTTCTATTGAATTAGGAGCATTTAGTGTAGAAAAAAGCAGCACAAGAAACTGCTTAATTCAGGCTATTCAGCCGCGTAAGAACGTAGGTTTAGTCAACTGTCACTGGTTTAGTAATAGTATACTACTACTTTTCAAAGTCAATTTACACTGCTTTAAAATTGTAATTAAGCTTATTAACAGATAGATCGAACAGTGACCAAGTTGTCTGTTCACACACAGGACTGATAGGGGTATGTAAGACAACTTTGAGAGGATGCAGACAACTCTCAAATAAGCTTACTTTTTTACAAATCAAGTGATATTCAAAATGTAAACATTGGATTGGAATGATACCATGTCTGTCTGCACAAAGTAAGGTCTCCCTATTCATGTAAGTCCACCATAGAACGATCCCATATTCAGATATTAGATAGAGGTCAAATATTTGTTTCCACAACAACCCCCTCCCTCCCCTTCCCCGAATACACGAAGTAAACAAAGATGAAAAACCCCAGCTGTTTAGTCATAGCCGTGGGTTATTATCATGATCATCAGACTCACACTTGACTAGTCAAGGGTGCAGTGTAATAGCCAGTGCCTAGCTAGTGGGTGAAGGGGTGGGGAGAAGAGGGTGGGAGGGGATATATACTGTATACAGGGGAAGGGGAGAAAAGGGGTTAGGCCTATCTATACATGTAAACCCTGATTATCATACCATATCTTTTCTTTCTGAAATTCCATTACAGATTGGCTAACCGTGTTACAGTAGGCCTAGGCCTATCCCAGGATTTGATTTGTTTCAAAGATCTTCGTTTAAGGGTTGAGAAGCGTGTAAAGAAGAAGGGATTTGCCAGTTCTATGCAAATGAAGTGTCTCTTGCAGCCTCTGTCATGGAGTCTTACATACAGGTAACCCCCGGAATTTTTTTCTTCTAATTTGAACTATTCCCATAATTTCATATACAACTAAATGTGTCACTTGCCCCCCCCCCCCCCCCCCCCCAGTTACATCTCAGTATACACAAAAAGGAGATTATAGACATTCTAAATTTGTAATATGTATTCATTACTATCATTACAACTGGTCAATTCATGCTACAAAGGCATTGAAAGTTCAAGAAATAAAGACAAACTGTGTGACCAACTTTTATCGCGTGCACGTTA
The DNA here is from genome assembly GCA_035610835.1 of Ophiura sarsii. NCBI lineage: Eukaryota > Metazoa > Echinodermata > Ophiuroidea > Amphilepidida > Ophiuridae > Ophiura > Ophiura sarsii. The sequence goes on along the minus strand of CM069457.1, from coordinate 36,502,960 downwards.
TTTCACCATTGAAAAGCATGCTATCTTCAGTAGATAGCAAACATAATTCAAACAAACTTTGTCATACAAAAGCCTGTTAAAACTGATTTAAGTGGTTGCAATGCTATCAATGTGTTGCAGTATATTCAACCTAACAGAAAAAAATATAATTTCAAAAATATAAAGAGCTTAAGAGGCGTAAATAACCGAGCCTTGATTTAAAAAACGTTGATGTTTCTTTAAATGCAATAAAATGATAGTCACGTGATATTAATAATAACAGCTATTTATTACAAATTTCAGATACAGTTTTTAATATCTGTTATTAATAATGTGTGTTCAATTTTAGGCCCATAGGCCAATTCTTTGAATTACTGAATTTTTGTTTCACTCGAAGGTATCAATTATTAAAATGAACCCTTATTCCCAATGGCGTTGTGGCCGAGTGGTTAAGGCGTCGGACTTAAGTTCTGATACCCTTGGGTTCGCGGGTTCGAATCCCGCCATCGCCGATATATTTTGAACACAAGAAAAAGAGATATAATTTCTAGTTGTGATTTAAACAAATGGCAAATAGAACTGGGAAGAATGCAAAATTAGCAGTCTTTGTCAATTTGCAAATTAGTACGGTTGCCTAATGAAGCAAGGAGCTAGTTGCTCTAAGTACTAATTAACATGAATGAGTGCAGTTATTAAGAGGCGTAAATAACCGAGCCTTGATTTAAAAAACGTTGATGTTTCTTTAAATGCAATAAAATGATAGTCACGTGATATTAATAATAACAGCTATTTATTACAAATTTCAGATACAGTTTTTAATATCTGTTATTAATAATGTGTGTTCAATTTTAGGCCCATAGGCCTACTCTTTAAATTACTGAATTACCGAGTCCCGTCTTCGCCGATATATTTTGGACACAAGAAAAAGAGAGATATTTCTAGTTGTGATTTAAACAAATGGCAAAAAGAACTGGGAAGAATGCAAAATTAGCAGTCTTTGTCAATTTGCAAATTAGTACGGTTGCCTAATGAAGCAATGAGCTAGTTGCTTTAAGTACTAATTAACATGAATGAGTGCAGTTATTAAGGATTCACACCACTAAATAAATAATGGAAGAGTCCACGAAAGGCTTGTTGAATTGGTTGGGATGACCCTCCTCTAAGTGAAATATATAAAAATGCTTCAAAAATAGTGTTGTTGGCCAAACTTTTGATCGGATGATTATTAAATGAAGATTATCAAACAATATCAGTGCAAATTTTCTTCTTTGACCAATTTTGTATGATTTTTTAGTCATTTTAGAGACTTCAGATAATTGATTAGAATTGCTTAGACCTAGGCTAGACCTGGGCAATCTACAAACATGTGTATCTTTGACGGCGCATATCTCGAAAATTTTGCCTTGAACTTATATTTTGTTGTTGTTTACAGGAAAGCCAAGACCATGATCTTCACACAGAATGCAAAGTTGAAGCAACCAGTTGCTTTATAAGCGAGAAAATGGCGAATAATCATGGTCCATTTTACACAGTAAGCAATGGGGAATTTATTAGTGGTGTGTACTCTACATGGAAATCCAGTTAATTTATGAAAATCGGGATTTCGTATTGCCCACGCCTATCTCACGGGCTGTCTGGTTGCTATGGTCATACGAACAGATTAAAAAAAAGTTTTCAAATTAATGATACGCTGAATTTCTGTGGCTATTTACCATTTAATGTAAGTTTTCTATTGAATTAGGAGCATTTAGTGTAGAAAAAAGCAGCACAAGAAACTGCTTAATTCAGGCTATTCAGCCGCGTAAGAACGTAGGTTTAGTCAACTGTCACTGGTTTAGTAATAGTATACTACTACTTTTCAAAGTCAATTTACACTGCTTTAAAATTGTAATTAAGCTTATTAACAGATAGATCGAACAGTGACCAAGTTGTCTGTTCACACACAGGACTGATAGGGGTATGTAAGACAACTTTGAGAGGATGCAGACAACTCTCAAATAAGCTTACTTTTTTACAAATCAAGTGATATTCAAAATGTAAACATTGGATTGGAATGATACCATGTCTGTCTGCACAAAGTAAGGTCTCCCTATTCATGTAAGTCCACCATAGAACGATCCCATATTCAGATATTAGATAGAGGTCAAATATTTGTTTCCACAACAACCCCCTCCCTCCCCTTCCCCGAATACACGAAGTAAACAAAGATGAAAAACCCCAGCTGTTTAGTCATAGCCGTGGGTTATTATCATGATCATCAGACTCACACTTGACTAGTCAAGGGTGCAGTGTAATAGCCAGTGCCTAGCTAGTGGGTGAAGGGGTGGGGAGAAGAGGGTGGGAGGGGATATATACTGTATACAGGGGAAGGGGAGAAAAGGGGTTAGGCCTATCTATACATGTAAACCCTGATTATCATACCATATCTTTTCTTTCTGAAATTCCATTACAGATTGGCTAACCGTGTTACAGTAGGCCTAGGCCTATCCCAGGATTTGATTTGTTTCAAAGATCTTCGTTTAAGGGTTGAGAAGCGTGTAAAGAAGAAGGGATTTGCCAGTTCTATGCAAATGAAGTGTCTCTTGCAGCCTCTGTCATGGAGTCTTACATACAGGTAACCCCCGGAATTTTTTTCTTCTAATTTGAACTATTCCCATAATTTCATATACAACTAAATGTGTCACTTGCCCCCCCCCCCCCCCCCCCCCCAGTTACATCTCAGTATACACAAAAAGGAGATTATAGACATTCTAAATTTGTAATATGTATTCATTACTATCATTACAACTGGTCAATTCATGCTACAAAGGCATTGAAAGTTCAAGAAATAAAGACAAACTGTGTGACCAACTTTTATCGCGTGCACGTTATTTCACCATTGAAAAGCATGCTATCTTCAGTAGATAGCAAACATAATTCAAACAAACTTTGTCATACAAAAGCCTGTTAAAACTGATTTAAGTGGTTGCAATGCTATCAATGTGTTGCAGTATATTCAACCTAACAGAAAAAAATATAATTTCAAAAATATAAAGAGCTTAAGAGGCGTAAATAACCGAGCCTTGATTTAAAAAACGTTGATGTTTCTTTAAATGCAATAAAATGATAGTCACGTGATATTAATAATAACAGCTATTTATTACAAATTTCAGATACAGTTTTTAATATCTGTTATTAATAATGTGTGTTCAATTTTAGGCCCATAGGCCAATTCTTTGAATTACTGAATTTTTGTTTCACTCGAAGGTATCAATTATTAAAATGAACCCTTATTCCCAATGGCGTTGTGGCCGAGTGGTTAAGGCGTCGGACTTAAGTTCTGATACCCTTGGGTTCGCGGGTTCGAATCCCGCCATCGCCGATATATTTTGAACACAAGAAAAAGAGATATAATTTCTAGTTGTGATTTAAACAAATGGCAAATAGAACTGGGAAGAATGCAAAATTAGCAGTCTTTGTCAATTTGCAAATTAGTACGGTTGCCTAATGAAGCAAGGAGCTAGTTGCTCTAAGTACTAATTAACATGAATGAGTGCAGTTATTAAGAGGCGTAAATAACCGAGCCTTGATTTAAAAAACGTTGATGTTTCTTTAAATGCAATAAAATGATAGTCACGTGATATTAATAATAACAGCTATTTATTACAAATTTCAGATACAGTTTTTAATATCTGTTATTAATAATGTGTGTTCAATTTTAGGCCCATAGGCCTACTCTTTAAATTACTGAATTACCGAGTCCCGTCTTCGCCGATATATTTTGGACACAAGAAAAAGAGAGATATTTCTAGTTGTGATTTAAACAAATGGCAAAAAGAACTGGGAAGAATGCAAAATTAGCAGTCTTTGTCAATTTGCAAATTAGTACGGTTGCCTAATGAAGCAATGAGCTAGTTGCTTTAAGTACTAATTAACATGAATGAGTGCAGTTATTAAGGATTCACACCACTAAATAAATAATGGAAGAGTCCACGAAAGGCTTGTTGAATTGGTTGGGATGACCCTCCTCTAAGTGAAATATATAAAAATGCTTCAAAAATAGTGTTGTTGGCCAAACTTTTGATCGGATGATTATTAAATGAAGATTATCAAACAATATCAGTGCAAATTTTCTTCTTTGACCAATTTTGTATGATTTTTTAGTCATTTTAGAGACTTCAGATAATTGATTAGAATTGCTTAGACCTAGGCTAGACCTGGGCAATCTACAAACATGTGTATCTTTGACGGCGCATATCTCGAAAATTTTGCCTTGAACTTATATTTTGTTGTTGTTTACAGGAAAGCCAAGACCATGATCTTCACACAGAATGCAAAGTTGAAGCAACCAGTTGCTTTATAAGCGAGAAAATGGCGAATAATCATGGTCCATTTTACACAGTAAGCAATGGGGAATTTATTAGTGGTGTGTACTCTACATGGAAATCCAGTTAATTTATGAAAATCGGGATTTCGTATTGCCCACGCCTATCTCACGGGCTGTCTGGTTGCTATGGTCATACGAACAGATTAAAAAAAAGTTTTCAAATTAATGATACGCTGAATTTCTGTGGCTATTTACCATTTAATGTAAGTTTTCTATTGAATTAGGAGCATTTAGTGTAGAAAAAAGCAGCACAAGAAACTGCTTAATTCAGGCTATTCAGCCGCGTAAGAACGTAGGTTTAGTCAACTGTCACTGGTTTAGTAATAGTATACTACTACTTTTCAAAGTCAATTTACACTGCTTTAAAATTGTAATTAAGCTTATTAACAGATAGATCGAACAGTGACCAAGTTGTCTGTTCACACACAGGACTGATAGGGGTATGTAAGACAACTTTGAGAGGATGCAGACAACTCTCAAATAAGCTTACTTTTTTACAAATCAAGTGATATTCAAAATGTAAACATTGGATTGGAATGATACCATGTCTGTCTGCACAAAGTAAGGTCTCCCTATTCATGTAAGTCCACCATAGAACGATCCCATATTCAGATATTAGATAGAGGTCAAATATTTGTTTCCACAACAACCCCCTCCCTCCCCTTCCCCGAATACACGAAGTAAACAAAGATGAAAAACCCCAGCTGTTTAGTCATAGCCGTGGGTTATTATCATGATCATCAGACTCACACTTGACTAGTCAAGGGTGCAGTGTAATAGCCAGTGCCTAGCTAGTGGGTGAAGGGGTGGGGAGAAGAGGGTGGGAGGGGATATATACTGTATACAGGGGAAGGGGAGAAAAGGGGTTAGGCCTATCTATACATGTAAACCCTGATTATCATACCATATCTTTTCTTTCTGAAATTCCATTACAGATTGGCTAACCGTGTTACAGTAGGCCTAGGCCTATCCCAGGATTTGATTTGTTTCAAAGATCTTCGTTTAAGGGTTGAGAAGCGTGTAAAGAAGAAGGGATTTGCCAGTTCTATGCAAATGAAGTGTCTCTTGCAGCCTCTGTCATGGAGTCTTACATACAGGTAACCCCCGGAATTTTTTTCTTCTAATTTGAACTATTCCCATAATTTCATATACAACTAAATGTGTCACTTGCCCCCCCCCCCCCCCCCCCCCCCAGTTACATCTCAGTATACACAAAAAGGAGATTATAGACATTCTAAATTTGTAATATGTATTCATTACTATCATTACAACTGGTCAATTCATGCTACAAAGGCATTGAAAGTTCAAGAAATAAAGACAAACTGTGTGACCAACTTTTATCGCGTGCACGTTATTTCACCATTGAAAAGCATGCTATCTTCAGTAGATAGCAAACATAATTCAAACAAACTTTGTCATACAAAAGCCTGTTAAAACTGATTTAAGTGGTTGCAATGCTATCAATGTGTTGCAGTATATTCAACCTAACAGAAAAAAATATAATTTCAAAAATATAAAGAGCTTAAGAGGCGTAAATAACCGAGCCTTGATTTAAAAAACGTTGATGTTTCTTTAAATGCAATAAAATGATAGTCACGTGATATTAATAATAACAGCTATTTATTACAAATTTCAGATACAGTTTTTAATATCTGTTATTAATAATGTGTGTTCAATTTTAGGCCCATAGGCCTACTCTTTAAATTACTGAATTACCGAGTCCCGTCTTCGCCGATATATTTTGGACACAAGAAAAAGAGAGATATTTCTAGTTGTGATTTAAACAAATGGCAAAAAGAACTGGGAAGAATGCAAAATTAGCAGTCTTTGTCAATTTGCAAATTAGTACGGTTGCCTAATGAAGCAATGAGCTAGTTGCTTTAAGTACTAATTAACATGAATGAGTGCAGTTATTAAGGATTCACACCACTAAATAAATAATGGAAGAGTCCACGAAAGGCTTGTTGAATTGGTTGGGATGACCCTCCTCTAAGTGAAATATATAAAAATGCTTCAAAAATAGTGTTGTTGGCCAAACTTTTGATCGGATGATTATTAAATGAAGATTATCAAACAATATCAGTGCAAATTTTCTTCTTTGACCAATTTTGTATGATTTTTTAGTCATTTTAGAGACTTCAGATAATTGATTAGAATTGCTTAGACCTAGGCTAGACCTGGGCAATCTACAAACATGTGTATCTTTGACGGCGCATATCTCGAAAATTTTGCCTTGAACTTATATTTTGTTGTTGTTTACAGGAAAGCCAAGACCATGATCTTCACACAGAATGCAAAGTTGAAGCAACCAGTTGCTTTATAAGCGAGAAAATGGCGAATAATCATGGTCCATTTTACACAGTAAGCAATGGGGAATTTATTAGTGGTGTGTACTCTACATGGAAATCCAGTTAATTTATGAAAATCGGGATTTCGTATTGCCCACGCCTATCTCACGGGCTGTCTGGTTGCTATGGTCATACGAACAGATTAAAAAAAAGTTTTCAAATTAATGATACGCTGAATTTCTGTGGCTATTTACCATTTAATGTAAGTTTTCTATTGAATTAGGAGCATTTAGTGTAGAAAAAAGCAGCACAAGAAACTGCTTAATTCAGGCTATTCAGCCGCGTAAGAACGTAGGTTTAGTCAACTGTCACTGGTTTAGTAATAGTATACTACTACTTTTCAAAGTCAATTTACACTGCTTTAAAATTGTAATTAAGCTTATTAACAGATAGATCGAACAGTGACCAAGTTGTCTGTTCACACACAGGACTGATAGGGGTATGTAAGACAACTTTGAGAGGATGCAGACAACTCTCAAATAAGCTTACTTTTTTACAAATCAAGTGATATTCAAAATGTAAACATTGGATTGGAATGATACCATGTCTGTCTGCACAAAGTAAGGTCTCCCTATTCATGTAAGTCCACCATAGAACGATCCCATATTCAGATATTAGATAGAGGTCAAATATTTGTTTCCACAACAACCCCCTCCCTCCCCTTCCCCGAATACACGAAGTAAACAAAGATGAAAAACCCCAGCTGTTTAGTCATAGCCGTGGGTTATTATCATGATCATCAGACTCACACTTGACTAGTCAAGGGTGCAGTGTAATAGCCAGTGCCTAGCTAGTGGGTGAAGGGGTGGGGAGAAGAGGGTGGGAGGGGATATATACTGTATACAGGGGAAGGGGAGAAAAGGGGTTAGGCCTATCTATACATGTAAACCCTGATTATCATACCATATCTTTTCTTTCTGAAATTCCATTACAGATTGGCTAACCGTGTTACAGTAGGCCTAGGCCTATCCCAGGATTTGATTTGTTTCAAAGATCTTCGTTTAAGGGTTGAGAAGCGTGTAAAGAAGAAGGGATTTGCCAGTTCTATGCAAATGAAGTGTCTCTTGCAGCCTCTGTCATGGAGTCTTACATACAGGTAACCCCCGGAATTTTTTTCTTCTAATTTGAACTATTCCCATAATTTCATATACAACTAAATGTGTCACTTGCCCCCCCCCCCCCCCCCCCCCCCCCCCAGTTACATCTCAGTATACACAAAAAGGAGATTATAGACATTCTAAATTTGTAATATGTATTCATTACTATCATTACAACTGGTCAATTCATGCTACAAAGGCATTGAAAGTTCAAGAAATAAAGACAAACTGTGTGACCAACTTTTATCGCGTGCACGTTATTTCACCATTGAAAAGCATGCTATCTTCAGTAGATAGCAAACATAATTCAAACAAACTTTGTCATACAAAAGCCTGTTAAAACTGATTTAAGTGGTTGCAATGCTATCAATGTGTTGCAGTATATTCAACCTAACAGAAAAAAATATAATTTCAAAAATATAAAGAGCTTAAGAGGCGTAAATAACCGAGCCTTGATTTAAAAAACGTTGATGTTTCTTTAAATGCAATAAAATGATAGTCACGTGATATTAATAATAACAGCTATTTATTACAAATTTCAGATACAGTTTTTAATATCTGTTATTAATAATGTGTGTTCAATTTTAGGCCCATAGGCCAATTCTTTGAATTACTGAATTTTTGTTTCACTCGAAGGTATCAATTATTAAAATGAACCCTTATTCCCAATGGCGTTGTGGCCGAGTGGTTAAGGCGTCGGACTTAAGTTCTGATACCCTTGGGTTCGCGGGTTCGAATCCCGCCATCGCCGATATATTTTGAACACAAGAAAAAGAGATATAATTTCTAGTTGTGATTTAAACAAATGGCAAATAGAACTGGGAAGAATGCAAAATTAGCAGTCTTTGTCAATTTGCAAATTAGTACGGTTGCCTAATGAAGCAAGGAGCTAGTTGCTCTAAGTACTAATTAACATGAATGAGTGCAGTTATTAAGAGGCGTAAATAACCGAGCCTTGATTTAAAAAACGTTGATGTTTCTTTAAATGCAATAAAATGATAGTCACGTGATATTAATAATAACAGCTATTTATTACAAATTTCAGATACAGTTTTTAATATCTGTTATTAATAATGTGTGTTCAATTTTAGGCCCATAGGCCTACTCTTTAAATTACTGAATTACCGAGTCCCGTCTTCGCCGATATATTTTGGACACAAGAAAAAGAGAGATATTTCTAGTTGTGATTTAAACAAATGGCAAAAAGAACTGGGAAGAATGCAAAATTAGCAGTCTTTGTCAATTTGCAAATTAGTACGGTTGCCTAATGAAGCAATGAGCTAGTTGCTTTAAGTACTAATTAACATGAATGAGTGCAGTTATTAAGGATTCACACCACTAAATAAATAATGGAAGAGTCCACGAAAGGCTTGTTGAATTGGTTGGGATGACCCTCCTCTAAGTGAAATATATAAAAATGCTTCAAAAATAGTGTTGTTGGCCAAACTTTTGATCGGATGATTATTAAATGAAGATTATCAAACAATATCAGTGCAAATTTTCTTCTTTGACCAATTTTGTATGATTTTTTAGTCATTTTAGAGACTTCAGATAATTGATTAGAATTGCTTAGACCTAGGCTAGACCTGGGCAATCTACAAACATGTGTATCTTTGACGGCGCATATCTCGAAAATTTTGCCTTGAACTTATATTTTGTTGTTGTTTACAGGAAAGCCAAGACCATGATCTTCACACAGAATGCAAAGTTGAAGCAACCAGTTGCTTTATAAGCGAGAAAATGGCGAATAATCATGGTCCATTTTACACAGTAAGCAATGGGGAATTTATTAGTGGTGTGTACTCTACATGGAAATCCAGTTAATTTATGAAAATCGGGATTTCGTATTGCCCACGCCTATCTCACGGGCTGTCTGGTTGCTATGGTCATACGAACAGATTAAAAAAAAGTTTTCAAATTAATGATACGCTGAATTTCTGTGGCTATTTACCATTTAATGTAAGTTTTCTATTGAATTAGGAGCATTTAGTGTAGAAAAAAGCAGCACAAGAAACTGCTTAATTCAGGCTATTCAGCCGCGTAAGAACGTAGGTTTAGTCAACTGTCACTGGTTTAGTAATAGTATACTACTACTTTTCAAAGTCAATTTACACTGCTTTAAAATTGTAATTAAGCTTATTAACAGATAGATCGAACAGTGACCAAGTTGTCTGTTCACACACAGGACTGATAGGGGTATGTAAGACAACTTTGAGAGGATGCAGACAACTCTCAAATAAGCTTACTTTTTTACAAATCAAGTGATATTCAAAATGTAAACATTGGATTGGAATGATACCATGTCTGTCTGCACAAAGTAAGGTCTCCCTATTCATGTAAGTCCACCATAGAACGATCCCATATTCAGATATTAGATAGAGGTCAAATATTTGTTTCCACAACAACCCCCTCCCTTCCCTTCCCCGAATACACGAAGTAAACAAAGATGAAAAACCCCAGCTGTTTAGTCATAGCCGTGGGTTATTATCATGATCATCAGACTCACACTCGACTAGTCAAGGGTGCAGTGTAATAGCCAGTGCCTAGCTAGTGGGTGAAGGGGTGGGGAGAAGAGGGTGGGAGGGGATATATACTGTATACAGGGGAAGGGGAGAAAAGGGGTTAGGCCTATCTATACATGTAAACCCTGATTATCATACCATATCTTTTCTTTCTGAAATTCCATTACAGATTGGCTAACCGTGTTACAGTAGGCCTAGGCCTATCCCAGGATTTGATTTGTTTCAAAGATCTTCGTTTAAGGGTTGAGAAGCGTGTAAAGAAGAAGGGATTTGCCAGTTCTATGCAAATGAAGTGTCTCTTGCAGCCTCTGTCATGGAGTCTTACATACAGGTAACCCCCGGAATTTTTTTCTTCTAATTTGAACTATTCCCATAATTTCATATACAACTAAATGTGTCACTTGCCCCCCCCCCCCCCCCCCCCCCCCCCAGTTACATCTCAGTATACACAAAAAGGAGATTATAGACATTCTAAATTTGTAATATGTATTCATTACTATCATTACAACTGGTCAATTCATGCTACAAAGGCATTGAAAGTTCAAGAAATAAAGACAAACTGTGTGACCAACTTTTATCGCGTGCACGTTATTTCACCATTGAAAAGCATGCTATCTTCAGTAGATAGCAAACATAATTCAAACAAACTTTGTCATACAAAAGCCTGTTAAAACTGATTTAAGTGGTTGCAATGCTATCAATGTGTTGCAGTATATTCAACCTAACAGAAAAAAATATAATTTCAAAAATATAAAGAGCTTAAGAGGCGTAAATAACCGAGCCTTGATTTAAAAAACGTTGATGTTTCTTTAAATGCAATAAAATGATAGTCACGTGATATTAATAATAACAGCTATTTATTACAAATTTCAGATACAGTTTTTAATATCTGTTATTAATAATGTGTGTTCAATTTTAGGCCCATAGGCCAATTCTTTGAATTACTGAATTTTTGTTTCACTCGAAGGTATCAATTATTAAAATGAACCCTTATTCCCAATGGCGTTGTGGCCGAGTGGTTAAGGCGTCGGACTTAAGTTCTGATACCCTTGGGTTCGCGGGTTCGAATCCCGCCATCGCCGATATATTTTGAACACAAGAAAAAGAGATATAATTTCTAGTTGTGATTTAAACAAATGGCAAATAGAACTGGGAAGAATGCAAAATTAGCAGTCTTTGTCAATTTGCAAATTAGTACGGTTGCCTAATGAAGCAAGGAGCTAGTTGCTCTAAGTACTAATTAACATGAATGAGTGCAGTTATTAAGAGGCGTAAATAACCGAGCCTTGATTTAAAAAACGTTGATGTTTCTTTAAATGCAATAAAATGATAGTCACGTGATATTAATAATAACAGCTATTTATTACAAATTTCAGATACAGTTTTTAATATCTGTTATTAATAATGTGTGTTCAATTTTAGGCCCATAGGCCTACTCTTTAAATTACTGAATTACCGAGTCCCGTCTTCGCCGATATATTTTGGACACAAGAAAAAGAGAGATATTTCTAGTTGTGATTTAAACAAATGGCAAAAAGAACTGGGAAGAATGCAAAATTAGCAGTCTTTGTCAATTTGCAAATTAGTACGGTTGCCTAATGAAGCAATGAGCTAGTTGCTTTAAGTACTAATTAACATGAATGAGTGCAGTTATTAAGGATTCACACCACTAAATAAATAATGGAAGAGTCCACGAAAGGCTTGTTGAATTGGTTGGGATGACCCTCCTCTAAGTGAAATATATAAAAATGCTTCAAAAATAGTGTTGTTGGCCAAACTTTTGATCGGATGATTATTAAATGAAGATTATCAAACAATATCAGTGCAAATTTTCTTCTTTGACCAATTTTGTATGATTTTTTAGTCATTTTAGAGACTTCAGATAATTGATTAGAATTGCTTAGACCTAGGCTAGACCTGGGCAATCTACAAACATGTGTATCTTTGACGGCGCATATCTCGAAAATTTTGCCTTGAACTTATATTTTGTTGTTGTTTACAGGAAAGCCAAGACCATGATCTTCACACAGAATGCAAAGTTGAAGCAACCAGTTGCTTTATAAGCGAGAAAATGGCGAATAATCATGGTCCATTTTACACAGTAAGCAATGGGGAATTTATTAGTGGTGTGTACTCTACATGGAAATCCAGTTAATTTATGAAAATCGGGATTTCGTATTGCCCACGCCTATCTCACGGGCTGTCTGGTTGCTATGGTCATACGAACAGATTAAAAAAAAGTTTTCAAATTAATGATACGCTGAATTTCTGTGGCTATTTACCATTTAATGTAAGTTTTCTATTGAATTAGGAGCATTTAGTGTAGAAAAAAGCAGCACAAGAAACTGCTTAATTCAGGCTATTCAGCCGCGTAAGAACGTAGGTTTAGTCAACTGTCACTGGTTTAGTAATAGTATACTACTACTTTTCAAAGTCAATTTACACTGCTTTAAAATTGTAATTAAGCTTATTAACAGATAGATCGAACAGTGACCAAGTTGTCTGTTCACACACAGGACTGATAGGGGTATGTAAGACAACTTTGAGAGGATGCAGACAACTCTCAAATAAGCTTACTTTTTTACAAATCAAGTGATATTCAAAATGTAAACATTGGATTGGAATGATACCATGTCTGTCTGCACAAAGTAAGGTCTCCCTATTCATGTAAGTCCACCATAGAACGATCCCATATTCAGATATTAGATAGAGGTCAAATATTTGTTTCCACAACAACCCCCTCCCTCCCCTTCCCCGAATACACGAAGTAAACAAAGATGAAAAACCCCAGCTGTTTAGTCATAGCCGTGGGTTATTATCATGATCATCAGACTCACACTTGACTAGTCAAGGGTGCAGTGTAATAGCCAGTGCCTAGCTAGTGGGTGAAGGGGTGGGGAGAAGAGGGTGGGAGTTACCATTTCTTTTCGTTATCGAACGCATGATGAGTGCATTCAAGCACTCATTACGTAACGCTTTGTTACGTCATCACTGCGCGAGTGATAGCTTTTCAGGTCTCATTCTCGGTTCGTTCTTCAGACCGCACACACACACACACGTTATCAGCTAAAGCTTTGATAGATTCTTCATTTCACTGAAATGGAAGAAGAAAATCCAGCCTCTGTTCTTCAAGCGATAAATTCTTTGGCCGCTTCTATAGACAAGCGAGTAGATAACGCATGCAAAAAACAGCGAATAGGGGAAGCAGTGACCTTCAAGAACGAAGGTAATAAGGACCAATATCTCCACTCGGTCGAACTTTTAAAGCTTGTCGAGAGAGCCACGGAAGATATCGAGCAAGGAGACATCTTAGCTGCACAAGGCAATCTTGCCACGTGTATCGGCCTGTTGGTCAAGAGGCAAAAACTTATTAAGTTAGCTGACCGCTCCCCATCAGGCTGGTCTACTGTGAAGGAATATATAGCAGATAACCTCGCAGAAGATGAGGAAGACGAGAAACGACTCCGCAAGGCAGAAAAATCTGCGGCTGCAAAAAGAGCCGAATCGCTCAAGAAGTCCAGAGCTTCCAAGACACGCCCATACCGGCCTCAGTTTCAGCCGGCACGCACGATGCCTCCTCGTGGTGCTTTTCGTGGCTTCAGTCACCGTGGATCATACAACAACAACAACCGTTTTGCCGCCAACCGCCAGTGTTTCGCATGCGGCGCAGCTGGACACATCGCCACCTACTGGCCATCCAGAACCGGCCGTCCGTTGCCACCAGTTCCCGGCGTCGCATATTGATTTTAACGCACCTAATGGAGTAAAAGGTAAATTAAAACCTTGCTTGGATTTTTGGGAAAATGTTCTTTCATCCAGTGCTTATATATCTGATGTAATTGATTCTGGTTACAAGATACCATTTGACACAATTCCGCCTACATCGTACGCTCGGAATAACAAATCTAGTCTGATTCACCCCAATTTCGTTGAATCCGCCATTGCGGAACTATTGCGTAACAATTGCGTAATCCAGGTTAATTCTCTCAACCTTATTGTTGCAACGCATTGACCGTGGCAGACGGTAAAAAGCTCAGATTAGTATTAGATCTGAGGATTCCAAATCAATACATTCAAAACTCAAAGTTCAAGTACGACGATTTAAAGCTCATTGCTCAAGTTCTCGACCGCGATCAATATTATGTTAAGTACGATCTTAAGTCAGGGTATCACCACGTTGACATTTTTCCACCTCACCAGAAATATTTAGGTTTTGCTTGGCGTCATCATGATTCTATTACCAGATATTACACTTTCACGGTTCTCCCTTTTGGATTAAGCAGTGCTTGTTACATTTTTACAAAGCTTTGCAGGCCTTTGGTATATCATTGGCGCGCACGCGGCATCCAGGCATTCATGTATATCGATGATGGCTTAATTGTATCCCCGAGTGCCGAATCAGCTGCCATCAACATGGCTATTGTGCGTGACACAATCACTCGTTCAGGCTTTATCCCTAATTCAACCAAGTGCGTTTGGAACCCTGTCTCTAGTATCCAGTTTTTGGGCCTCATTATTGATTCCCCATCTACATCTTTCATTGTACCGCAGCTTAAGATCGATTCACTCTTTTCTACTATCAACAGTATCAAATCAGCTGTGCGCTCAACAATCAGAGTTCCTATCAAATCGTTAGCCCGCTTTACTGGTCTAATTATATGTCCCTCGCACTCGGTCCAGTCGCAAGGTTAATGACCCGAGCGACGTATAGTGTCATTGAATCTAGATTATTTTGGTCAGATTCTGTTTTTGTTCCTGACTCCGTCATTTCAGAGTTTGATTTTTGGCTATCAAACATAACCTCACTGAACGGTTTCCCGTTCAAGTATCGTCTTGTACCAACCATGCAAATATTTTCCGATGCCAGCGCCACCGGTTACGGCGGTTACATCCAAGGTCACGATATTCGCGTTCAGGGTCATTGGTCCGATATCGACGCCTCCAAAAGTTCTACCTGGCGCGAACTTTCCGCTGTGCATAGAATTCTGTTAGAGTTACATAACGTTCTCGTTCATCAGAAAGTCAAATGGTTCTCAGACAATTCTAATGTCCCCCGCATCATTAAATGTGGCAGCCCAAAACCAGACTTACAAGACATTTCTATGTCAATATTTTCAATATGTAGACAGCATGATATCATTCTTTTTCCATTATGGATTCCAAGAGCTGAGAATACCTTAGCTGACGAGCTCAGTAAAATTCAAGATTTTGACGATTGGTCTTTAGATGACTCTTCCTTCTCCTTAATTGATGCCTTATGGGGCCCCCACTCGGTGGATCGCTTTGCATCCCCTCACAATGCTAAACTTCCTGTATTCAATACTAGATTTTGCAGGGGATCATCGGGTGTGGACGCTTTTTGTCAAAATTGGAGCGTCGGTAACAATTATTTTTGCCCCCCTGCATCTTTGATCGTGCAAGTGTTTTCCCGCCTGAAATCATTCAAAGCCGCCGGTACGCTAATTATTCCCAAGTGGACATCTGCCATGTTTTGGCCTGTTATTTGTCCCGACGGCTCTCATTTAGAGGAGCATATTATGGATTGGAGGTTGTTAAACGTTTCTTTTCACCCTCCGACATTAGGCAATTCTCTTTTTTGTCATACTCCCTCCTTTCTCACTTTGGCCATTAGAGTAGATTTCTCGGCTCCCCCACGCGCGAGCAATAGAGGATTTTGTTGTGCAGATCTAGGTTACTGCCATTTTTGCGCGGGATAGCTTGTAACCACTTATATTAATATAATATTATAAGGCCAATTTCATTATATAGCTTATCCGCTGCAAAAAACAACACGGGTCAATGGATTTGTATCCCTTGATACCTTTTGTCCTACTCCTAGTTACTTGTGCTTGACAATGTTCGATCAATTTTAGTTCGGTCACTTTCCATCAATACTATTCGATAAACCTTTTACTTATTTGTATAATCTCACGCCTTTTCTAGTGAGCGCTTTTGTCCGCGGGTTGTTATGTTTGTAATCTCATGTTTTGTGGGCACAACACGGGTTGTATGTATTTATTACGCATGTTGGGCAGTGCTTTTTTAAACTCGCTAGGTTTTTATTTTTTATTGAAAACCCTTTGATAGTGTTTACCTTTTCAATAACCATGCCGATTTCAGAGCATAAGAGTGGATAGCCAGAGATTTTTTCTCGCCAATGCCAATTTGTAGGCATTCATACACGCAGGATATTTAATCCACGCGATGAGCTTTTGAGCTAATGCCGAATTTGCGAGCATTATTATTATTTACACGCACCTATACAATTCATTCAGTGCTTTATTTGGTGGCATTCCTGCACAAACCATCACAGACAGTTTGGCGACTTCGTATTAGTTAGCCTTCTTTGGCGGTTCTCAATTATTGTGTGGTCTGGCCAACTATGCCATTTCCAACTCCGTTCAACACATCTGCATCTGTATTCTGTTTATTTTGTACTCGTGTTTTCTTTTAACATAAGGTAGATTTAGAAAAGAAATTTGGTTTCTTACGGAGGAACGGAGTAAGAAATTACCATTTCTTTTCGTTATCGAACGCATGATGAGTGCATTCAAGCACTCATTACGTAACGCTTTGTTACGTCATCACTGCGCGAGTGATAGCTTTTCAGGTCTCATTCTCGGTTCGTTCTTCAGACCGCACACCCACCCGCCCCACCCGATAGTGATAGTGTTACTTTCAGGCGCAAAATGTAATCAATTATTCGGTTAATCCATTAGTTTTATTTATGCTAATTTCACTTTTATTTCATTCTTGGAGCCGAGGAGTGCACCTTCGTTTGGCATTCTGGTTGCACCCACGTTTCCTACCTACGGGAGGTTTTTCGTGGCCACCGAGTGCCGACGGCCCCGGGGTCGTCGGACTGATGCCAAACGCCAAGTGTTCTGCCACTTATAATTTGTCCCTTACACTTTGTTTTATTATTGTTTTTTGTTTTTTGGTCGTTTTTTAGTGTCATACACATGTTTTTTCGATCATTTCCGATTTTGCTTGTTGTATGCATTTTAAGAATACCCGCCCAACAGATCGATAGCATTAACCCAAGAATTTGGATGATATTACTTTTGTTGTTACATGCACAATTTATGAACTATAGTTCGAGTTGACCTTACTCGCCTCATCATTGACGGGGCATACGTATTATGTTAAATTTGTCATTGACATTTATAGTTGCAATTTGCATGCACTTTCGTGCCGAACTCTCCACTGTTGTTGTCTGTTTCTTGTTTTTTGTTTTCCTGTTGTACAGAGATTTGGAGTGACTTGGCGTCCACATTGCATGACCCTACCTTAAAGCAGCTCGCCACTGTGAATCTTCCGAATCTTCTCATGTCAGCGAAGGCCACTTCGACCACCAAAAAGTGCATTGCATCCTGGAAACAATGGGAGAAATGGGCTTCATCTACACCGGAGATTGTTTCTTTTCCCGTCAATCCATTTCATTTCGCTCTTTACGTTTCGCACCTCGCCAACACCGGTTTAAAAACTGTAGCAGATTCCGCGGCAGCGGCTGTTAGTTGGGTACACGGTTTAGCCGGACTGACTTCTCCAACCACCAACTCCTTGGTTAAATCATCATTGCAGGGTTTTAAGCGTCTAAACTCTTCCCCGACGGTTCGTAAAGAGCCAATTACACCCGTCATTTTGGCTAAGATTCTTGCTTCGTATGGGCACTCTACAGCAACATTAGCGGATCTCCGTGTTTTTGTTCATTTGTTTCGTAAGTTATGCCGGTTTTCTCCGTTTCAACGATTTAAGTTCAGTGACAAGAAAGGACTGCGTCATCACGTCTGACCGTATGACAATTCATCTTCCTAGGTCAAAGACCGATCAATTCAGACAGGGAGCTGACGTTGTAATCGCTAGAACATTCAGGTCAACATGTCCCGTGGTCGCAGCCGAGCGATATCTCATGGCTTTAGGAGATCCGGTAGACTCTCCATTACCAGTCTTACGTAGATTTACCAACACCAAATCTGGTCTTATCCCATCAGTTTCCCCCTCAGTTACACGCGAACTCGCGAGATCGTTTTAGACGCACTCAAACCTCTTGTTCCGGACATATCCGTTTATGGCCTGCACAGCCTCAGGTCAGGAGGTGCTTCAGCCGCTTGTAACTCTAGTGTACCATCTTTTTTGATATCAAAGCAAGGACGGTGGAAGACTGAAACGGCGAGAAACGCTTATATGAAAATAAGCCCTTCCACTAGTCTATTGGCTTCAAAGTCCCTCGGAATATGATTTGATAATGATAATAAACAATAACTTTGATACAATATGATATGAATACGATTAGAATATGAATATGAATATGAAATAATAATAATTATTGTGTGGTCTGGCCAACTATGCCATTTCCAACTCCGTTCAACACATCTGCATCTGTATTCTGTTTATTTTGTACTCGTGTTTTCTTTTAACATAAGGTAGATTTAGAAAAGAAATTTGGTTTCTTACGGAGGAACGGAGTAAGAAAGGGATATATACTGTATACAGGGGAAGGGGAGAAAAGGGGTTAGGCCTATCTATACATGTAAACCCTGATTATCATACCATATCTTTTCTTTCTGAAATTCCATTACAGATTGGCTAACCGTGTTACAGTAGGCCTAGGCCTATCCCAGGATTTGATTTGTTTCAAAGATCTTCGTTTAAGGGTTGAGAAGCGTGTAAAGAAGAAGGGATTTGCCAGTTCTATGCAAATGAAGTGTCTCTTGCAGCCTCTGTCATGGAGTCTTACATACAGGTAACCCCCGGAATTTTTTTCTTCTAATTTGAACTATTCCCATAATTTCATATACAACTAAATGTGTCACTTGCCCCCCCCCCCCCCCCCCAGTTACATCTCAGTATACACAAAAAGGAGATTATAGACATTCTAAATTTGTCATATGTATTCATTACTATCATTACAACTGGTCAATTCATGCTACAAAGGCATTGAAAGTTCAAGAAATAAAGACAAACTGTGTGACCAACTTTTATCGCGTGCACGTTATTTCACCATTGAAAAGCATGCTATCTTCAGTAGATAGCAAACATAATTCAAACAAACTTTGTCATACAAAAGCCTGTTAAAACTGATTTAAGTGGTTGCAATGCTATCAATGTGTTGCAGTATATTCAACCTAACAGAAAAAAATATAATTTCAAAAATATAAAGAGCTTAAGAGGCGTAAATAACCGAGCCTTGATTTAAAAAACGTTGATGTTTCTTTAAATGCAATAAAATGATAGTCACGTGATATTAATAATAACAGCTATTTATTACAAATTTCAGATACAGTTTTTAATATCTGTTATTAATAATGTGTGTTCAATTTTAGGCCCATAGGCCAATTCTTTGAATTACTGAATTTTTGTTTCACTCGAAGGTATCAATTATTAAAATGAACCCTTATTCCCAATGGCGTTGTGGCCGAGTGGTTAAGGCGTCGGACTTAAGTTCTGATACCCTTGGGTTCGCGGGTTCGAATCCCGCCATCGCCGATATATTTTGAACACAAGAAAAAGAGATATAATTTCTAGTTGTGATTTAAACAAATGGCAAATAGAACTGGGAAGAATGCAAAATTAGCAGTCTTTGTCAATTTGCAAATTAGTACGGTTGCCTAATGAAGCAAGGAGGCGTAAATAACCGAGCCTTGATTTAAAAAACGTTGATGTTTCTATAAATGCAATAAAATGATAGTCACGTGATATTAATAATAACAGCTGTTTATTACAAATTTCAGATACAGTTTTTAATATCTGTTATTAATAATGTGTGTTCAATTTTAGGCCCATAGGCCTACTCTTTAAATTACTGAATTACCGAGTCCCGTCTTCGCCGATATATTTTGGACACAAGAAAAAGAGAGATATTTCTAGTTGTGATTTAAACAAATGGCAAAAAGAACTGGGAAGAATGCAAAATTAGCAGTCTTTGTCAATTTGCAAATTAGTACGGTTGCCTAATGAAGCAATGAGCTAGTTGCTTTAAGTACTAATTAACATGAATGAGTGCAGTTATTAAGGATTCACACCACTAAATAAATAATGGAAGAGTCCACGAAAGGCTTGTTGAATTGGTTGGGATGACCCTCCTCTAAGTGAAATATATAAAAATGCTTCAAAAATAGTGTTGTTGGCCAAACTTTTGATCGGATGATTATTAAATGAAGATTATCAAACAATATCAGTGCAAATTTTCTTCTTTGACCAATTTTGTATGATTTTTTAGTCATTTTAGAGACTTCAGATAATTGATTAGAATTGCTTAGACCTAGGCTAGACCTGGGCAATCTACAAACATGTGTATCTTTGACGGCGCATATCTCGAAAATTTTGCCTTGAACTTATATTTTGTTGTTGTTTACAGGAAAGCCAAGACCATGATCTTCACACAGAATGCAAAGTTGAAGCAACCAGTTGCTTTATAAGCGAGAAAATGGCGAATAATCATGGTCCATTTTACACAGTAAGCAATGGGGAATTTATTAGTGGTGTGTACTCTACATGGAAATCCAGTTAATTTATGAAAATCGGGATTTCGTATTGCCCACGCCTATCTCACGGGCTGTCTGGTTGCTATGGTCATACGAACAGATTAAAAAAAAGTTTTCAAATTAATGATACGCTGAATTTCTGTGGCTATTTACCATTTAATGTAAGTTTTCTATTGAATTAGGAGCATTTAGTGTAGAAAAAAGCAGCACAAGAAACTGCTTAATTCAGGCTATTCAGCCGCGTAAGAACGTAGGTTTAGTCAACTGTCACTGGTTTAGTAATAGTATACTACTACTTTTCAAAGTCAATTTACACTGCTTTAAAATTGTAATTAAGCTTATTAACAGATAGATCGAACAGTGACCAAGTTGTCTGTTCACACACAGGACTGATAGGGGTATGTAAGACAACTTTGAGAGGATGCAGACAACTCTCAAATAAGCTTACTTTTTTACAAATCAAGTGATATTCAAAATGTAAACATTGGATTGGAATGATACCATGTCTGTCTGCACAAAGTAAGGTCTCCCTATTCATGTAAGTCCACCATAGAACGATCCCATATTCAGATATTAGATAGAGGTCAAATATTTGTTTCCACAACAACCCCCTCCCTCCCCTTCCCCGAATACACGAAGTAAACAAAGATGAAAAACCCCAGCTGTTTAGTCATAGCCGTGGGTTATTATCATGATCATCAGACTCACACTTGACTAGTCAAGGGTGCAGTGTAATAGCCAGTGCCTAGCTAGTGGGTGAAGGGGTGGGGAGAAGAGGGTGGGAGGGGATATATACTGTATACAGGGGAAGGGGAGAAAAGGGGTTAGGCCTATCTATACATGTAAACCCTGATTATCATACCATATCTTTTCTTTCTGAAATTCCATTACAGATTGGCTAACCGTGTTACAGTAGGCCTAGGCCTATCCCAGGATTTGATTTGTTTCAAAGATCTTCGTTTAAGGGTTGAGAAGCGTGTAAAGAAGAAGGGATTTGCCAGTTCTATGCAAATGAAGTGTCTCTTGCAGCCTCTGTCATGGAGTCTTACATACAGGTAACCCCCGGAATTTTTTTCTTCTAATTTGAACTATTCCCATAATTTCATATACAACTAAATGTGTCACTTGCCCCCCCCCACCCCCCCCCCCCCCCCAGTTACATCTCAGTATACACAAAAAGGAGATTATAGACATTCTAAATTTGTCATATGTATTCATTACTATCATTACAACTGGTCAATTCATGCTACAAAGGCATTGAAAGTTCAAGAAATAAAGACAAACTGTGTGACCAACTTTTATCGCGTGCACGTTATTTCACCATTGAAAAGCATGCTATCTTCAGTAGATAGCAAACATAATTCAAACAAACTTTGTCATACAAAAGCCTGTTAAAACTGATTTAAGTGGTTGCAATGCTATCAATGTGTTGCAGTATATTCAACCTAACAGAAAAAAATATAATTTCAAAAATATAAAGAGCTTAAGAGGCGTAAATAACCGAGCCTTGATTTAAAAAACGTTGATGTTTCTTTAAATGCAATAAAATGATAGTCACGTGATATTAATAATAACAGCTATTTATTACAAATTTCAGATACAGTTTTTAATATCTGTTATTAATAATGTGTGTTCAATTTTAGGCCCATAGGCCAATTCTTTGAATTACTGAATTTTTGTTTCACTCGAAGGTATCAATTATTAAAATGAACCCTTATTCCCAATGGCGTTGTGGCCGAGTGGTTAAGGCGTCGGACTTAAGTTCTGATACCCTTGGGTTCGCGGGTTCGAATCCCGCCATCGCCGATATATTTTGAACACAAGAAAAAGAGATATAATTTCTAGTTGTGATTTAAACAAATGGCAAATAGAACTGGGAAGAATGCAAAATTAGCAGTCTTTGTCAATTTGCAAATTAGTACGGTTGCCTAATGAAGCAAGGAGGCGTAAATAACCGAGCCTTGATTTAAAAAACGTTGATGTTTCTATAAATGCAATAAAATGATAGTCACGTGATATTAATAATAACAGCTGTTTATTACAAATTTCAGATACAGTTTTTAATATCTGTTATTAATAATGTGTGTTCAATTTTAGGCCCATAGGCCTACTCTTTAAATTACTGAATTACCGAGTCCCGTCTTCGCCGATATATTTTGGACACAAGAAAAAGAGAGATATTTCTAGTTGTGATTTAAACAAATGGCAAAAAGAACTGGGAAGAATGCAAAATTAGCAGTCTTTGTCAATTTGCAAATTAGTACGGTTGCCTAATGAAGCAATGAGCTAGTTGCTTTAAGTACTAATTAACATGAATGAGTGCAGTTATTAAGGATTCACACCACTAAATAAATAATGGAAGAGTCCACGAAAGGCTTGTTGAATTGGTTGGGATGACCCTCCTCTAAGTGAAATATATAAAAATGCTTCAAAAATAGTGTTGTTGGCCAAACTTTTGATCGGATGATTATTAAATGAAGATTATCAAACAATATCAGTGCAAATTTTCTTCTTTGACCAATTTTGTATGATTTTTTAGTCATTTTAGAGACTTCAGATAATTGATTAGAATTGCTTAGACCTAGGCTAGACCTGGGCAATCTACAAACATGTGTATCTTTGACGGCGCATATCTCGAAAATTTTGCCTTGAACTTATATTTTGTTGTTGTTTACAGGAAAGCCAAGACCATGATCTTCACACAGAATGCAAAGTTGAAGCAACCAGTTGCTTTATAAGCGAGAAAATGGCGAATAATCATGGTCCATTTTACACAGTAAGCAATGGGGAATTTATTAGTGGTGTGTACTCTTCAGAAACTGAAAACCCCATGTCGATACGACGTTTTGCCATTCCAAAGTTATGTCAAATTGTATACATGAATTTCCATCAAAACGTATGTAAGCCGCCATTTTGAATTGGCCATATCTCAATTTGGGATTCCCCGACATCCGACTCATTCCTCTTGATCGCGTCACAAATCATGATATTTCGTCATAGCAAATACCTTTACAGACACCATTCAAAATATAATAAAGATGTAATTCACAATACCGAGGTTTTAAACCATTCTAAACCAATTTCATGTCATATTGTAATCCTTCAATATCAGAAATAGTGGTATTAGACCCGAAATGCCCCAAAATGTCTAAGAACTTGAAAGAATGTGAATTATTTCATATTCTATTCACATTTCAATACCGAGTCATGTTTTATTGACACTAACAACTCATTTTCAAAATGAATTTTACAATTTTGATTAAGTTTTTGCAGGCGGTCCAGTTGCCCACACCCCTTCGGACCACTTACCCCAACAAATGACGTAGCACTTTGTCGAGATGAAACGTTATTAAAACACGCCTGTGACGTAATACATTTTACGCCAAAATGTTTTAAAACATACCACCATTTGTCATAATAATCAATAACTCCAATACATTTCAGAAAAAAGGCAAAACTGCATTTTTGCTTTTAGCCATTACACAGATTTCTGTAGCCAGTGAGTATCTTTGAATTCGCAAATATTACGGTGTGTCCCAAATTAGCAATATGCGCCATTTTACGGTCATTTCAACCACAACCTATGGTTTTAATCATATTTCGGAATGTCCCTAAGCACACTACAATATAGCACCCATCAAATGCAATATGCACCTAGTATCTTAAGACGACTGTACTGCATGTACAGTCATCAAAAAAAGTAACTATACAGGTAATAAATGTACTTTTAACACTACAAATATATATCCTACCTAGAAATATTAAATCATAAAGTTGTTGAGAAATTTATCTTCTTCAATAAGAGATATTGCACGCTAGGATCGGTTGAATATTTAAGAAGCGACAATCCAAAATGTAAGGTAAAGTCACAATTTCAAATTCACGTTTTACATTTCAACACGGGGGAGAGAATGACAGGTAGCGTGTGTGTGGCGTATTGATCCATCGGAACAATGCGGCCGACTGTCCAACCTGTGCATGTATCCCCCAATTGCACTACCGGTAATCAATAAGATACCCGTAGATTTGGTCCGCGTGTAGAAAATAAAAATGTGAAAATGAAAATCGGACTTCTCCTTACATTTTTGAGTGCCACTTCCTCAATAATCACTCGATCCTAGCGTGCAATATCTCATATTAAAGAAGACAAATTTCTCAACAACTTTATAATTTAATATTTTTAGATAGGATATATATTTTAGAAGCCCATTTATTACCTGTATAGTTACTTTTTTTGATGACTGTATATATTTACTGTTGCATATCAATTTATTATTCTGTCAATTATATAAAGTACATTAAACATGATCTAAACCCATCTTCATATATCGCCCATACTGTCTGTGAATTTTCGATCAGTCACTCAAGGAGTTAGCTTCAAAGATATGGAGAAAAATCACAGTGTAAATACCCTAAAGTTCCAAATGTTTTGGATTGTAGAAGGTAAAGATATATGTCAAGTATCAACAAAAGTCGTATTGTTCAAAAGAAAGCAGTATGCCCATACAATTACAAAATCCTTCAGTTGCCCCATATTCCCCTAAAGCTCGAATCAACACGAAAATGGTACCGGTATGCATAATTTGGAAGCCGGTCAAATCAAACATTGCCGATAAAAAAATAAAATAAAATAAAATAAAATCGCATACTAATTCTCTAACTAAATATTGAAAAAATTGCACAGCACTTAGCACTTAGCTTTTTTGCAAAATGTTTCTGAGTCAAACGGTTTTTTTGGGCCTAACCAATTATTATTTATTTTGTACTAGGAAATAAAAAGTAATTTGCAGCATCTACTCTTCGGTTTGAGACATGATGTAAAACTAAGTCATTGATTAATAAAATAAATACATTTTATAATGGTAGATTTGACAAAAGTGCTCGATTGATGAAACAACCATCTAAGCATGCTAAGAATACCTGTACCGTACGCTAAAACGTGTTCTGTAATGATAATGCCATTAATATTCCCCCTAATTGCATAAATGTGATTTATTTATTTCCTCACGTTTTTTTTATTTCTGGTTCTTTCCTTTCAGTATTCGACCAATCACGTTTGCTAGATTGGATGCTGGGCATTTTGACGTGGGATGGCATGTGAAGATCCAACATAATACCGACTGCTTTGAATATTAAGAACATTAAGCAACGCGTATCATTTTCAAATGGTAGAATTGGTGGCAACTGGGTGCCCCACAATGTTTGAGCATCGGTAAATGTACCAAACCTTTCAAATTACCACTCAAAGAGGCGTATTATTTCTATGCACGCGTTTCAAATGCTAATCAAATTTCTCGCTGATTTGGCATTAGTCTATATCTAATTTTCGAAACGCGCTCGTGATTCGTATTCAGAAACGTTTAATCGTTTAAGATGTCCTCAAACAAAAATTAATTCTTAATCCAAGTTTTCGATCAATGCGTTATCAGGCAACATAGGCCTAAATAATGTACTAGAAATTATCGCTACCCTTAACCCTTCATTCACTACTAACAGATTTGGGTTGCACTATCATTTATAGGGTAAAAATGTATGCAGAGCTTGTTCATCATACATGCCTCTGATGCCTGAACTCTGCCACTGAAGGGTAGTAGATAATTTCTAGAAATTGTAAAAGAAAGGAAAAAAAATTGAGAACGAATTCCCCCACCATCCGTATCGGACTACTTTTAATCGAAGATGGATACGATTCAAAAGTATTTGTAATGAAATATTCGATTAAAATGATATCAATGTAAACAGTAATTAACCAAATATTATTGAGATTTTACAATCATAATCCAGATTTTTGTTTTATTAGCATTAAAAGCATGAATCACTTGTGTGTGTCTTTTTATTAAGCGTATACAGCATTTTCATTATTCATCAGAATGCATATTGGAATAATCAAAATTTGGATTATGCATCCGGAATCAAGAACCAATTTGCATAATACAAATTTAAATAACCGGGAATATGCAAATATAAATTTGATTATGCCAATATATTTGATAATTCAGATTGGAATAATCAGATTTTGGAATCATCAGATTTTGGAATCAAGATCAAGTATTTGAATAATTCGGATTATATAGATTTGAATATTCAGGATTATAATAATATAATAATAATAATATAAATTTGAATGTTCATGATTATTCCAATATGAATTTGACCAAAACGGATTAGGCTAATTATGAATATTCATGAATTAATTAATAATCCAATATAAATTTGAATAATACTGTGATTATGCATGAATATGAAATATTCATGATAATGCTAATAATATGCTAATATGAATTTGAATATTTATGATCTATACAAATTTGAATAATCAATATTTGAATTATGCAAATAATACGGATATGAATATTCACAATTATGAATTTGAATACTCCGGATTAAATGTGAATAATGCAAATATAAATAATCCAATATGGATTATGCAAATATAAATTTGAATATTCATGAATATATTGGATTTTTCAAATTAGCATATTCATGAAAATACTTCCATCCTCTGAAAAAAGGCTGTTCCATCAAATAACCCCCCTCTCAACAAGTTTATTTGCTGGAATAGCCATTTGAGAGGGTAAGTTTATTTGATGGAACAGACTTTTCAGAGGGAGCAAGTTTATTTGATGGAATAGCCATTTC
Organism: Ophiura sarsii; assembly: GCA_035610835.1. Taxonomy (NCBI): domain Eukaryota; kingdom Metazoa; phylum Echinodermata; class Ophiuroidea; order Amphilepidida; family Ophiuridae; genus Ophiura; species Ophiura sarsii. Next base: position 36,475,522 of record CM069457.1, on the reverse strand, counting down.
AGAAGGGGTAATTTGATGGGTAAGTTTATTTGATGGCGTAAGTTTATTAGATGGAACAGCCATTGAAATGACAATAACTCCGCTCCGCAACATCGTATCTCATCGATCGAGGTGTCAAAATACGCAGAACAAAATTATGCACTTGGTTATTTGCTTCGATTAATGCATACCCTTTCGAGCCGTTATATATTGGATCATTTCTAAGTGTTTCGATACTTTTTGTGAGCAGTTTAGTTGATGCAACCATCGGATCAAACCTTACAGTTAAAGCAGTTGTTGTTGGTTGGTATTTGTGAAGAACCAAATTACTGGAGTATGTTCTCGTCATTAGTATTCATTCTGGAATAATAAAGGATTTGAATAAGGTTTCAGTCGCATTTGTACCAACCACATAGAATTAATATTATAAAAGCCATCGACTATATCAAAACTGAAATGTAATTGCACGACGCTATTTAGATACATGCTACCATGGCTAATACATGAAAAACAAATAAAGGGTTCAACAAAAGAAAGTATACCACTTTGTTTATGTCATTTTGAGTAATTTTTAATTTGTTGTTGACCAAACAGGCTAGATAGGCATTTAGATGAATCTTTTAGGCATAATTTGATACCAAATTTGCCCCCTAACAACAAAGATAAACCATGATTAGCACCATTTAAAGGAAAATATCCCATTTTCAAAAGTCGCATTTCTAATACACAAGCACGAGAAGATTTGGTTAATCTGTCCATATTCTACCCATCCATAACATTCCTTTACATTCAGATCCTTCACCCATGCATCTGTTTACATTTGAATTAGCCCGCGCATTGAGGGATATGCGCGGTGATCAGTACGGGATAAATACGGCATTATGTGTGTTAACAATTGGCCCTTTCTTCTCGTGCTGTGTATTGGAAATGCGAATTTTGAAAATGGGATATTTTCCTTTAAATGGTGCTAATTATGGTTTATCTTTCTTGTTAGGGGTCAAATTTGGTATCAAATTATGCCTAAAAGATTCATCTCAATGCCTATCTAGCTTGTTTGGACAAAAACAAATTGAAAGTTACTCAAAATGACATAAACAAAGTGGTATACTTTCTTTTGTTGAACCCTTTATGACACACAATTGAAATTGCACTCCTATTTTCCATACTCATAATTTTATTTTTTTCGACCCATTATATTGACCAGCCTGATATTGACGCACAGATGGTAAGAACATTTTTTACACTTTAAATGTTCTGAGTAAAGATGTCTCATCAAGATATTTCCATTTATATATTATGAACGATGTGTGCACCCAACCCTCAACATATATAATTTTGATATCTTTTGATTAAAGTGCGAATGTTCTCCCCATATTATGTGCGTTTATAATGGGTCCACAACATGAAATAGGGCCTATAAGGCTTATTTTATTAGCTATTTTTTTGGATTCCGTTATTTCCCACGATCTTCGCGTACCGCCGGGGTAAATTTTCTCAAAATCGTGTCTCACAGATTAACTTACGCTACAGCACCAAGATTGTAAAAACAATACGATACAAATAACAATATCATAAACAAAATCTACTTAGCTTGTCAAGTTGATTAGCTGTTTCAGGTCCATGTTCTGAAGTTGAGATTCTATATTATGTGGTTGACAGCTTTTGACATTAGGTGAAGTCTCGCCGGACATTCAAGGATACTAGATACCATAGCAGAGTAGAGACCATAGCGGATTTGTTGATTGGTCAGTCTCCCATTAGCAAGTGTTCAAAGGTTTTCTGACAAACCAAAAGTGTTCATCTAGGGATGATAATGATAAGAATTCTGTTAGTCCAGAGGCTAACTCTCATACGAGGCCTAGTTAAGGCGAATCGTTCAACCGGTGTACCTTCTCAAATCTGATCACATAGGTAGTTAGTATAGACCCTCCAGATAAGTGCCAGGTAGTGAGTCAATCCAAATTGTGGTGTCACATTTTTTTTACGGGCCTTTTTAAAGAATATCTCATTTGATAGTAAAATTGCACGAGTTCAGGGTAGGGGAAACATAAATCATCATATCTATGCTTAATTTTAACCGAATTGCGTCATTCTTGCATCAAAATATGCCAATTAATTACCGCTCTCACATTAACATTTCACTGAAGCTGTGTATCACACAAATAATACGAAATACTAATATAACATATCCATTTGACAAAATGTTACCATTTTTTTTGCATACTATTTTCAACATTCAGCAAAGTTGATTTAGAAATAATTCTAATAAGTTATTTATCATTAAATGTTGTTGTATTGGCAGTCAAACATGTTGGTGTCGTATTGGAAATAAATTGGACAGATAATAACTTCACATGTTTACATGCTGTTTTTTTCAAAGTGTCCCATAGAACAGTGGAATTTGATCGTTTTAGGTGAGAGGGAATATTGATTGTCACATCATTGCGTTTTATCAACGAAAATATGTTATCTTGGTAGGCATGGATATGGTATGAACCTCTCTCCTCTCTCCTCTTGGTCCGAAATAGTTCTCCTCGAATAGCTTCGATTATGGCCTTTCCAGACCAATGACATGACAAGAAAGCATTTCATTTTTGATATACTATTATACAGCTTAACCCATATTTGTGAAGTATGTCTTAAAAGTCACCTCGTAAGTGACTTGTATTTATTTTAATTGAAAGCATTTTAGGGGTTCTTGCTTGCTTGCTTAAAGGCAAAGGTCCACTCTGACTAGTTCACCCAGAGTGAACTGGCTTACACCTGTTCATTTGGTGACAGATGAAATAGAGTTAAGAAATCTCAACCTTGAGATATTCCCAAAGGATATGGCTGGTAAGAGTGGACCTAAGGGTTTAACTCGGTGGTGTCCCTGAACTACGATGGCTCTCTACACTTTTGCATTACATTCCAGTTGCCTGTAATGTTTGAGCCCAAGTTTGACAAGTTGAACTGGCCATCACGCTAGTGTTAGTAAGTTCCACCCCAGAAATACATCCATCCAACACCATTGACCGCATGCTGGGGGACCTTGAGTGAGGCAGCGGTGGAACTGGTAGCAAGCCCGTATGCGCTGCAGTCTTGCCACATAACTTAGCACACGTGGTGACAATTTCAGCCAGATTTGGGCTAGTTTTAAACCTAATATCTGCATCTGCTCTTCGGATAATATAATGTGATTTTTTTTCGAAATTTGAACTTTTGTTTTTCCAAAATATGATATAGCACTAGTTTTCTATGACAAATTGAAGTTAAAAGTTGGAATTTCTGAACACAACAACATTTTTCAAAAGTAACATATAGGGCTTCTATAGTTACACCCAGACTAAAGAGCCTTGAGCCATGCTTAGGACAGCGGTGGAAATGGTAGCAAGCACGCTGGCAAGACACAGTGGTGTGAAATAAATCAAATAAATAGTGTAGGAGGGGATGAAGTTATTACCCTGGATAAAGCATCAAAGCCGTGGTCAAGAAATTTGGATAACTCTTCGATCTCATACAGGGAACGCAAACGTCGGTCATTTATTGCAGTCTTTATGTTACTTGTCTCTAATCCAGTATCCTGCTTGAATAAATAAATAAATGTCAGAGCAGGTCTTCCCGGTTTTCTTTTGCCATGCTTGGTGCACCAGTTTGGATACTGGCTCCTCACTTCTAAAACAGTGGCCAGCCAACCTTGTTCGTCTCTTCTGAATCTTCTGGCTTAATTTTGGGATGTCACCATACACTTGGGTATTTGGTATGTTGTTTCCAGTTGACATTGAGTACTGCTCTCAATTATGGTGTAGCAGCCATCAAGCTCCTTCTGTAACTGGGAGTAATGGTCCAAGCTTCGCATCCATATAACAGAACTGACTCTACCGTTGAGGCAAAGAGTTTGAATTTCCGAGAAAGAGTAGACTTCCATATGTTGGTTATTTTGCTACATGGTCTCCATGCTGCTCCTTTGCGTTGCTATGCCATTTACTGTACTCTCCATCCAGACACCAAGATATTTTAAATCTTGACCTCCAACTTTATACCATCATTTGTCTGTATGGATCACTTCTGACTCAGGTTATATAACATAATTTTTTTCTTTTCAGCATTTATTTTCAGACCGACCTTTGCTATTCAACTCTTTGTAGCAGATTTTGAGAATTTTCAGCATGTTGCTACGGTTGATTAATGATAGTGTCAAATGCCTTTCTAAAATCAATGTAGTGATTACTGATGTTAGGTTGTTGGCCTTAACTCCTTCTATAAGCTTCCACAGTGCCAGTATGTGGCCGACTGTCGTCCTTCCGACCCGGAAGACGTTTTGATTGGTTCTCAAATTCTGATCCAGCTCTGGTCTGATTCTGTCCAGATCATTCTGTTGTACGTTTTGGCAACAATATAACTTAGGCTGTTACCTCGGTAATTGCCTCCTAGGCTAAGATTGCCTGATTTTGGTATTGGAACTATGTTGAGCACAGACCACTGGCTCGTTTCCCCCAGTCAGTAATGCTTCATTGCAGAAGTTCAACACAATGTCATCAAGGTCGCATATTTACGGAACTTCAGGTGGGATGTTGTCTTCACCGTTGCTTTTTCCTTCCACCAATGACTTTTTAGGTTGTCATATTCCTCTTGGTCGGAAGGACCTGTTCTAGTTTCCAGATCTTTTAAGAATTGATGTGATTTCCTCCTCCTCCCTCGAACCTTTGGTGGATGCTTTCCCACCAGTGATTTCATTGATCCGTCTCCAGCTTAGAGCATGCTTGGAATTGAAATGGGCCGCTTCTACTTCCTTGATCTTGCTGATCTTCTTATATATGACTAGACTAGATTGTAGGCTTCCTCAGTTCTCTATGGGGTTCTGGGCCATCATGACATATAATGGTTACACACTAGTTAGATAAAATCCATGTGTAATACAAAATATTGAAAATGTTATATTGAAAGTAAACAATATTCGTCATGCTAAAATCATTCAGTTGGAAAGACTGAGTAAATCATTACACATTACAGTCGTCAGACAAATCAGTTATGTTGGCCCAGAAACCCTAAAATGATTTCAAATAAATTAAATACAAGCTACATATTATTATATTTTATGAACTGACTGCTAAAGTATTACGAAATGCTTTATGCCATGTCATTGGCCATGTCATTGGCTGGAAAGACCATAATCGAAGCTAGTCGAGGAGAACTATTTCGGACCAAGAGGAGAGAGGTTCATACCGTATCCATGGGTACCAAGATAACCTATTTTCGTTGATACTCGCAATGATGTGTCAATTAATATTTCCTCTCACCTAAAACAATAAAATTCAACTGTTTATAGGACACTTTGTAAAAACAGCATGTAAACATGTGAAGTTATTATCTGTCCATTACATTTCCAATATGACAACAACATGTTTGCCTGCCAATACGACAACATTTAATGATAAATAACTTATTAGAATTAATTCTAAATAAACTTTGTTGAATGTTGAAAATAGAATGCAATAAACATGTTAATATTTTGTCAAACGATATGTTATTATTAGTATTTCGAATTTATTTGTGTGATACACAGCTTCATGGAAATATTAACGTGAGAGAGGTAGCCATTTGGCATATTTTAATGCAAAACTGACGCAATTCGGTTAAAAATAAATATATATATGATGATTTATGTTTCCCCTACCCTGAAATCGTGCTATTTTGATATCGAATGAGACACCTTTTAAAAAGGCCTGTAAAAAAAATGTGACACCACAATTTGGATTGACTCACTAGTGACCTGGCACTTATCTAGAGGGTCTATACTAACTACCTATGTGATCAAATTTGAGAAGGTACACCGGTTGAACGATCACTTTTTTTAGGGGTCCCAGCCTCTGGACTATGTAGGCAATCATTAGTTTTTGTCGGGCAAGAAATGTCTGCGGATTTGCTGCGATTCATAGTTTGTTCTTGAAGGCCAATGAAGGTCCGCTGCACTGCAACAGTGATGACCCGTCGGTTTCGCTCGCTAGAAGTGTTCATTATCTGCTTTCCATCTGAAAAAATCATATCATTTGACATAGGTAAGTCTAGGTTAAAATCAGGAAAAATACTTCTTGTCAAATATTGGTCAATTTCCTCATTGATCATAACGAGTGGACACACGTACTTCTTCATAAAGTTTTCAACCATAATTACAACATATTTACCAAAATGCGCGTAATTCAAACTGTACCACGGATACACATGAATGAAGCGAAGTTGGTGAATGTTACCACTACTGAGTGTAGTGATTCACACAACACAATGTATGTGTCACTCAGCGTATGTGTTGTTTCGAGATAAATGAAAACAATCAAACAAACAAACAATGCACACGCGCTGATGTTGATGTGTTAATAATGCTATTGCGTGCATATCCACATTCCGCAAGTGCAATGATTTCGTTCATTTGTTTGTATGTCAAATTTGCCTGAAATTAGTTTAACGTTGTCCGAAATAAAACATTTCAGAACAGCGAGAATACTCTCTTAATTCCAAAGATTGAAAATTCAATCTAAAAGATTGACTATTCAATCTTTCATAGATTGCCGTGAGGGAACAAACTTTTACGTTTGACATTCAATCTTTTTTTGGATTGGAAGGTTTCAATCTGGAAAAGATTGAAGGTATCAATCTATTAATCAATCTATTAGATTGTTATGTTCAATCTAATTTGGATTGAAAACATTTACAATCCAGAATTTAGATTGAACTATTCAATCTATTGGATTGAAAGTTTCAACCGTTTTTCGATTAAAAGTTTTCAATCTGTAGTGAAAGATTGATATTTTCAAGCTTACATACATATTGATATTTTCGTACACACGAATAAATGACCGGCAATTGGAAGAACAATATAGGAGTAAATCTTGCTGATTTTTTTATGAACACGATAGGATAGAACGTCAGCATTGCTAATGTGGTCAAAAATCATGGGAATCGAATACGCGCGGGAGGCTGCGGAAGGATGTCGTTGCCGGAACCGGTGAGGAAGCGAAAATATCGGTTTAAAACGGTAGGCGCTGTTTAGGTGCCCGTAGCGGAAAAGACATTCATGCGAAATAAAAACTACCAACATTGTTACGTGGTGGGGTAAAAACACGGTCTTGACAAAGAGCCGAAATGCGTGTATTTCAATGGGGGGAATTATTTAGTGGTTCCCCCTGGTAGGCGCTACTTACTAGCGGGAGCCCGTTCCACTATAATTTGCGTAATGTTGTATGCATTCTGACTATGTGACTATGTATCAATAAAAGGCTCTCTCAGTTTTCAACTTAACGCTCACGTTGTACTGATAATAGGTGATAGATAATGGGAGTTTTTAAGCTATAAATTGCTGAAAACCGTACATAATTGACCAAGATATGAGCAAAAACACAGGGCTTTTTCAGACTGTTTCTACGGGCCAGTGTTTGTTTATCTTCACGCGTACTGCAACCATGCAATCGCCGCGAGTAACACATAACGCGTCGTAGTGCGCCGTGAAAATAGACGCGCATACACGCGAGCGGGCAAATAATGGAGAAATACACTGTACTACGGGAGATTAGACATTGGGGTAGAAATAAACCGGCAGCGGGGTGGGGGAGGGTTATGAAGTAATGTGGTTTGGGAGGGGACGGGCCGGGTTAATGAAGAAATGTGGAATAACCGAGGGCCATGAGGTAATGAAATAATGTTGTTTCTGATAGATCAAAACAAGGGATGGTGAATTAAAATCACGTAACATGGTGTCAGATGTAGGATTTGATACTGATTAGCGAGATTAAACTTATAGCGTAACAGGCCGGGAGGGCCACGGGTGTTTATAAAATAGTGTGGTTTCTTAACCATGGGATATAGCTTGGCAATAACGGGAAACAAATTCGGATCAGAATATAGACCTGTATTATATTTAGTTAACTTTATGACGGGAAAACATTCAATTTCAGGTTAGAAAATAGGCTTAATGCATTTACTCATGAATGTATTCTCTAAACAATTTCGCATTTTCCAACACTTTTGTAGGTGTTCTATCTGGTAGTAGGCCATGAACCTGCGCTACGGGAGATGGTTCGGGTTTAGGCCTTGGGGTTAAGATAAGACACGGGGCGAGAGGGGTGGGGTTGTGTGTTATGATCACTGAAGTATGTGTATTAATGAAGAAATGTGACACACAATTGCGTAACAGGGAGGGTCACTGGAATGAAAAAGTGTGGTATCTTAAAAGTAAACCATGGGATAGCTTGAGGTACTGACGGAAGCATTCAATTTCAGGTCAAAATATTATAGAACTGCATTATATTTACTCATATGTAGGGGAGAGTGGAGAGTGTTCGACCTATTTTCATTTGAAGAGTTCTATATAGATACACCAATTTTAAAGATTGAATGGATAATATTATGCGAAAGATTGATATCTTGGCTACATAGGCCTACGACCATGATCTCAGTACTGGCCTTACTGTAAAAGCAGGAGTAAATGATAAAGACAGGCGTCTCAAAAAGGAGAACTTGCACGAAGCCGGGGTAGGTTCGCCCATTCGCCCTAGGCTCAGAATTAGGCTACACAAAGAACCATAATCCAATACATAGATTCGTTATTCTTCGTTATTTTATTCCAAAATGAAATTTAGGAGTCCAAAATATAGGGGTGGATGCACTTTTGCGGAACAAACTCGTTTAGAATTTTAAAATAATAGGAAATATCACATTTCGAAATATTCTCCTCTAATATTAGTGTATAACTATTTTTATAGTTACAATTATCTTGTAAAAGGAAAATTGCAATTTTGAAATTATGCAAAATCATAACTATATAAATCCCTATTGGTGAACCTATCATCATAGGGCGTATGTGCCCCATAATATAGCGCAATAAGTGCATTGACCTATACGACGGATGTCCCACATACATTCATTGATGGGTTGTTAACTGTATCAAACCCATAATCAATTCCATACCTACTTAATGATAATTTTAATGATAATTTACATTAAAACCTTCTCTACGAATATCTTTGGAAAAATATCAATATGAAAAATGGAAGAAAATTCACTTTTGTAAATGAGAAATTGGTTTTGGATGATAAGTTGACAAACATGTTTTAATGTGGGAAACTTGCAACATACTACTTTATCTATTGTGTGTTCGCCAGATTCAACAAGTGGCCGCAAAGATGAGAATCACGGGGTGGGCGAACCTGCCCATAGGGCGTACGCTACCCGCTCTCCCCTATATATACATGTGATATGGGGTAATAATGGGAAACATTCAATTTCAGGTCAGGAAATGGGTCTATTCATTTTTTATGAATGTATTCTTACCAATTTCGTGATAAATGTTCGGTTTTTTTAAAGTCATTTTGCAGGTGTCCATCTGGTATATGCGCTGTTTACTAGCCCGTTCGAAGAACGGGTGTCCCGCTAGTCCAAATAATAGATGCATATTGGTCTACAGTCATCAAAAAAGTAACTAGGCCTATACAGGTAATAAATGGACTTTTAACTCAATAAATATATATCCTACCTAAAAATAGTAAACCATAAAAATGTTGGGAAATTTATCATCTTTAATATGAGATATTGCAAAGTTGGATCGGTTGAATATTGAAGAAATGACAATTAAAATTGTAAGGTAAAGTCACAATTTCATTTTCACATTTTACATTTCAACACGGGGGAGAGTATGACAGGTAGCGTGTGTGTGGCGTATTGATCCATCGGAACAATACGACCGACTGTCCAACCTGCGCATGCATACCCAAATGCACTACCGGTAATCGATAAGGTACCAGTAGATGGGTCCGCGTGTAGAAAATTAAAATGTGAAAATTAAAATCGGACTTCACCTTACATTTGGGAGTGTCACTTCCTCAATAATCACTTAATCCTAGTGTGCAATATCTCATATTGAAGACGATGAATTTCCCAACAACTTTATAATTAAATATTTTTATGTAGGATATATATTTGTAGAGTTAGAAGCCCATTTATATTACCTGTATAGTTACTTTTTTGATGACTGTAGTCCTTGCTACCAAAATCTATTCTATTTTGGTAGCAAGGACTAATATTGGTCAAGAATCAGGTGAGCATTAAAATTTAAATCTGTCCATTTATGTCCGTGAACAATTTAGACATCAATTATTTATGTTAATAAATCACATGATAGCCTCGTCTTTTGGTATGGTTCCCTCTTACACAGTTGCCTGAACAAGTACCCAAATCATAGATGGGTACTGCAAGGACTTATCTATAGGGAGTTTTAGACCTAATGGTGGCTATACTATCGTTCGTGCTTCACTATACTATAGCCACACCACCCTCTATAGACACACGACGTCGCGAAAATCACATTTTGAAATCAAGATTTTCACATCAAATATAATTGAAATCAATCAAAATGCACTCCCCATGTTGTTCCTAGAACTCTTATACATTGATTGATTTAATTAATTTTGATCAAGCATCCTCCTTTTTTTGGGAAAATATTGAGGTGAAAAATCGGCAGTGCTGACACTCAATGTGAATTTCGCGACGTGAACTTAGTCAAAAGGGAGTTTTGTGATCCTAGGTAGCCAGCTACCTAGTCTTTACAATGGGTACTTGTTAAATCAACTCTGTAAAGTTGAACCAGAACTGTGACTTCTAGGAACCCTAGAACCGTCAATTTTAAAAGTGAGCTATCGCGTGACTAATTTACATAAATAATTACTGTCTAAATTCTGTTTTTACGGACAGAACAGACATGTTAAACTTAAAAATGTAGTGTTCACCTGGCTCTTGACCAATATGTATCTGTTATTTGGATGAAATTCAATCCGGTAGCCTTACACAGAAAAAACACACACCTAATTGAGTAATTGACCATGCGTTGTTGTTTTGTTCAAAATGGCCGACAAAAGGTGATTTTGTGTTTTATACCCCTGTTTTATTTGCTAGTCCTGTATAACAAATTCCAATGCGACTTTTCTGAACACTTTTGCTAGCTCTTAATTTCATAGCAATGCCATGAATAAATAGTGAACATTCAAGGACAACTTTGAGTCTCCAAAAAGGTGAGTGGGACATAAAAACGGAGGATTTTCAGGTGACTAAAATTTCGTCTGAAATGGTTCCCTTCAACATTATGCATTGAGCCGATTACCCAAATCATAGATTTGGTATCTATCGGGACTACCAGCTACCTAGGACATGTCACCATTGGGACTAAGGGTGTTCCACTATTAATTGATGACTCTCTGCGAACTAGTGCTTCTTGAAAATAAAATCATCATTATTAGCATTGGCCAATATTTCTCTGTATCATTACTTACGAATACTGCTCCAATCATACCAAACCGCAGTCAGTTACCCTCGGTTACAGCTTTGAACCACCAGCTTTGCAACTGCAAACACATTCAACATACTCAACATGACACTTGATCTGTTATTAAATAATCGCGCCCAATTCGGAAAAAGCAGACCAGATCTGACCAGATGATGCGTGCGTACGTCATGAAATCGGCCATGACCCCGGGACACGTAATTTCCGGGTTGTGACCTATATGGGTAGGTAGTTAGCCGCAATAGCAGCTCTGATTGTTGTACATTTTAATTACAATGATCCACGATTTGCACTCATTCACATTTTGAAGTGTGACCCCCGCTGTGCTGTGACAATCAATTCATCAATATTATGTATTTCATCATTTGTCATTGTTTAGTGATACACAGTGGCGTTTTGTTGCTGGCAGTGTGGGGTGATTGGCAAGACAAGACGCGTGGTGTGTGGGGGTGGGGGGGGGGGGGGGGGGGGGGGCGAAAATTCAGTGTGGCTTTTAATTGTAAATATTGCCTGAAATTAGCAATGATTATATTTATTACGGTGAGTATGGCACGCCCAAGCGTACAAAACTATGTCAAGATTTCTTATTCTCGCCGAGTTTCACACACCCATCGAGTTTTACTCGCCCGTATCAAGTTCCACACGCTATATGTCGAGTTTCACACACTGCTATCGAGTTTCACACACTGTTATCGAGTTCACACAGCCCTATCGAGTTTCACACACTGCCTATTCAAGATTAAAATGCTATAGGCCTATGTCGAGTTGCACACACTGCTTATCAAGTTCATCGCTATTTTATGTCGAGATTCACACTATACGGTACCCGATAGAGTTTCACTCGCTCTTGGTCAAAGGTCACCTCATGTGTTGTGTCACACAATGCCTGTTACTTATAACCAAATTTCAGTAAAGTCTAAACTTTAATTAAGCCTTGTTTCATTAGGGATTATCTATACCTATATTTTTCGCTACGGTGGTAAACAGCGCCCTCACCTTTTCATGTTTTCTGGTATGTCTGTGCACCATTTCGGCAGGTGCTTCCTCCTGGGGCATTATTTAGGCCGATAAATCAAAAATAAATTATTCTATCATTTAGGTGCAAAGGATGGGTTCATTTCGTACAAAAACTATAATATCCGAATTCGAAACGCAAGTTTATAAACTGAAAACTCGTAATTATAAACTCAAATCTGGAAAATATATACTTGAAACTCTGAAACTAGAACTCAAATTTAAAAAAATAATAAACTCGATACTCCAAATTATTAACTCGAAACTATAAACTCGAAACTTGAAGTTAAAAGTGCAAAACTCGAAAATAAAAAATAAAAAAAACTACGAAACTCAAAACTCAAATTTATAAAATAAAAACTCGAAATTAAAAACACTAATCTGGAAAATATTAACTCGAAACTCCGATACTAAAAACTCAAACTTATAAACTCCAAATTATAAACTCGAAAATTAAAACTTGAAATTATAGACTGGAAACTTCCAATTATAAACGTGAAACTCTGAAACTTGAAACTCATTTTTATAATGAACCTTCCATATCATTTTCTAAACTCTAAATGATAAACTCAAAACTCGACAAAATTATTAACTTGAAACTCCAAAAATAAAAACTTGAAATTATAAACTCGAATCTTCAAAATATAACGCGAATCTCTAAAACCTCAAAACACAAATTTATAAACTCGATTTTATGAACTCGAAACTTGACCGTATAAACGCAAAACTCAAACTTAAACTCGAAATATAATCAACTCAAAACTCGAAATTATATTTATAACTCTCAATTCTCGGTGACTTCAATTCTCGATGAGTAGTGCGCTATTCTCGGTATATAATCTCGATATGAGTGTGTAGGATGCTAACTTATGAGGTGTTCGCTTTTAAGGAAACTACTTGCCTTGTTTGGTGATCCGGTGAGGTCGGGTCATGATCCGGTGAGGTCAGGTCAGGACAGGTCAAAGGTTGATCCTGGTCCAATCAGAGATCACCAAATGGTGCGGGGTTTCCCAAAAAGCATTTAAAAACGCATTGCAGCGTGTGAATCTTTCTTTTCTTTTGCTGACTCTCAAGCAGTAAACATGTATCATTATTTGTAATACCCGGCCGGGATTGTCTTCGTCTTTTAATAAAATGATTTAAAACTACAAAGTGTTCTCCGTTTCATCTTTGACTACTACATGTGTGTACTCTATAAAACCAGTTAAGTACCACGTTATAATGGTGGCAACGGTAGTAGATTAGATGGCGCGGCATTTGAATTTTGGGATCAATTTCAGAACGCAACCAAAATTGACTTTGAACTTTCAAAGGGTGCATTAGCAGATGTTTATGGCAAGCGCTCACAATTGCGTAAGGTCCGAGATTATGCATACTCGAGACCGAGACAAAGGGGTGAATCTTTAGAAACCTATGCAGCGTCACTTATGAAATTGGTTAATTCTGCATTTACGGGTGATTATGATTATGGCGCAGCATTCAGAGATAGGGAGGTTTTACGGCAATTCACCAGAGGTTTGTCATCTGAAATGAGGACAAAAATCATAGAGCAAGGTCCACAAACCTTGCAAGCAACCTTAGAGTTGACTAAAAGGTTAGAATTTGCGAAACAATTTGAAGAATCGCAAGAATGTGTAATTACAGAGGACACATTAAATACTTCAGTAAACACTGTGGGCCCAACTAATGAAATGTCACACTTGACAGAAATGATGTCACAATTGTGTGATGAGGTAAAACAGGTCAAAGACACAAATTCTGACTTACAAAAAGAGTTGAGTTTTATGAAAAGTAAAGCAGAATATACTCAAAGGGATGGTGACACAAACAAGGGTAATACTCAGAGCTTTGATCCAAATTGGGAAAGGAGAGGGCGAAGTAGGGACAGATATAATAGTCCCAACAGGTATAGAAATAGGACTGACTCTCGCTCACCACAGTCAAATTCTCCGTTCCGTTCACAAAGATTCGGATCATCAGAGAGAAATTACTCTCCACATTCAAGGAGTACTTTTGGACATTCTCCTGATAATAGGTATAGATCACCTGGTAGATATGACTCCAGGAGAAATTCACCTGGTAGATATGACTCCAGGAGAAATTCACCTGGTAGATATGACTCCAGGAGAAATTCACCTGGTAGATATGATCCTAGGAGAAATTCACCTGGGAGATATGATCCTAGAGGGACGGTATACTCACAATCTAGGGCAAGAAGTCCTTCACCAGGAAGGCAAGTTTCATTTGCTCCAGGCACTTCTGATAGGAATGAGAATTTCAGACAAAATCAAGGTAGAACAGGTTATTTAAACGGGCCGAGGTCGATAATGAGGGGAAATTGTCGGCCAGGTTGGAGAATGTAGATCAAAACAAAACAATGTACCCCACAAATATCAAGAACAAAATTGAGACAGAGAATCTTTCGTATATACATATCAATTTGAGTCAGAGCGTCAGAAATGCTTTTATTGACACTGGGGCAAGAATATGTGTAATGAATGAAAAGGTTTTTAGAAATGTATCAAGCTTGAAACATAAGACATTGAAACCGGTGAGAAGGGATTCAATTACGTCAGTCAGGGGAAAACCCTTAGACATTCTTGGTTGCATTGATGTAAACTTTTCAATTGGGGACAAACATTTTGTGCACAAATTCATGATAGCCAGAGATATTCAACAAGAAATAATACTGGGCTGGGATTTTCTTTCAACTTATGATATAGATGTACTTGTGTCAGAATCATGTCTATCCATGGGAAAACAGAGAATTCCATTGTTGACGAGAGAGGATTTATTCCCATCCATTTGTAGTGCAGTGATTGCGGAAACACTAGTGGTACCATCAAATAGTGAAATGATCATTCCTCTGAAACTAATGGATGATTTGCATTCTGACTTTGGTATTTATGGCAGTCATGAAGGAATTTTTGAACATGATGCACATGTGAATGATAATATCATGATTGCTAATGTAGCCACAGTATCACATGATGGTATATTTCCAGTTCTTGTAATGAATTTATCAAGTCAAGATATCAATCTACATATTGGTAGTGCAATGGGCTATTTTTATTCGGTGCATGACAATGGTGGGGAAGTGTATGAGATTATGGAAAATATGGGTAATATGAATGAAATTCATGATCATACGGTTCCATTTCAACGTCAGAATCAACATTCAGGCCATACTTCTTCCCAAGAGAGAGAGAGACCGAAAGGAAAACCATATCCACCAATTGATTTATCAAATTCAGATCTCAATGATGAGCAGAAAGCTCAGGTAGAAACACTTTTGGATGAGTTTGACGATATTTTTTGCAAACATTCACGTGATTATGGTAGAACTGACTTAGTAAAACACAAAGTCAATTTAACAACTTCAGAACCTCCAAGATCACGTTTATATCGTGTAGCTCCAAAACAAAGGGAGATTATGAGACAAAAAGTAGAAGAATTGTTGGAAGATGACTTGATCGAACAGTCAGAATCTAACTTCGCAGCTCCAGCTCTCTTGGTAAGAAAGAAAACGCCTGATAACTCTGTACAATATCGATTGGTTATTGATTTTCGTGCGACAAATAGTATCTCTATGAAAGATTCCCACAGTTTGCCAAGAATAGATGATTCTATAGATGCCTTGGTGGGGAACTCTCATTTCAGCACTTTAGACTTAGCTAATGGGTTCTGGCAAGTCGAGATGGAACCAGATGATCAAGATATCACTACCTTCTCCACAGGAGATGGTTTGTATAAATGGAAAGTAATGCCAATGGGGTTGAAAAACAGTAGTGCAACATTCCAAAGACTAATGGAATTAGTCTTTAATGGGATGCATTGGACAAAAGTATGCTTTTTCATTGATGATGTGATTATATTTGGCAAAACATTTGATCATAAGCTAGCAAACATGAAAGACGCTTTCACAAGATTGAGAAAAGCAGGCTTGAAAGTCAGACCTGACAAGTGTCAATTATTTTGCAAAGAAGTTACTTTCTTAGGTCACATTGTATCAAAAGAAGGGGTAAAACCTGATCCATCAAACATTGATAAGGTAAAGAAATGGCCTACGCCACACAATGTCACAACTCTCAGAGGTTGGTTGGGATTGACTGGTTTCTATCGAAAGTATATCAAAGACTATGCCAAAATAGCGCAGCCAATGTACGAAATAACAAAGAAAGGTGTACCTTTTGTTTGGACTGAGGAGTGTGAATATGCATTTCACACGCTGCGCGAAGCGCTGATTTCGCCACCAATTTTAAGATATCCAAATTATGAGAGACCATTCAAACTTTATGTAGATGCAAGTGGTTTTGCACTCGGTGCAATTTTGGCTCAAGTAGACACTGATCGAAAAGAGCATGTTGTAGCATATGCTAGTCATTCTTTAACTACCTCGGAGAGAAAATGGTCAACATACGATCGTGAGTTATGGGCAATTGTTTGGTCAATTCGTCATTTCAGGCACTATTTGCAATTCACTGAATTTACAATTATCACCGATCATAAACCTCTGGTTGGGCTAAGAAAGATGCCAATTGAAAATGATCCAACAGGAAGACGAGCACGATGGGCCATTGAAATCGATCCTCTAATGTGGACAGTGGTGCATAAATCTGGTAAAATGCACAAAAATGCAGATGCTATGTCCAGAAAAGAGGAAGACAAATTACATATCAGTGAAATAGCAAAATTGACTGAGAAGAAAGAAGCAAAAACGAGACTAGGAAATTCAATAAGGGATGCCACATCAGATTCCATATGTGAGAATGAAGTCATTCATGTGAGAAGAAAGGAGGCTGAAGAGTTGGATGATATTGAGAATACTCTAAGCTCGATTTTCTTAACACAGGATGATGAAAAATTCACATTGGAAACTGATCGAGCAAAACTTAAGAGAATGCAAATACAAGACAAGGAAATTAGTGAGGTAATGTCTTGGGTTTGCAAAGGTTATTGTCCAAACGGACAGAGACTTAAAGGGAATGCTAAATTGCTCAAATTCAGGCAAATCTTCAAAGATTTGAAGATGGTACAAGGAATATTATGGCGGAGATACGAACAAAAAGGCCAAGCACCAATTTACCAAGCGGTAATTCCTTCAGCCTTAGTTCCAGACATATTGTCTCAAGTGCATGGTTCCAAACTTTCTGGTCATTATGGTGCAGAGAAAACAGTCAAAAATGCACTTCAATCATTTTTTTGGCCACTCATGCATAGGGATATTTCTGAATTTTGTAGATCATGCATCGCATGTCAGAAAGATAGTAATCCAGTACCAAAAAGGAAAGCTCCTTTGAAACCTGTGCATGCAAGCAGGCCATTTGAAATGGTAGCAGTAGATATTTTGGAATTGGGACTGACATCCGAGGGTAATAGGTATTTGTTAGTAATCACTGATTATTTTACGAAATATGTCAATATGTACCCTATTCATAATCAAACAGCAGAGACTGTAGCCAATTGTATGTTTGTGAATTACATCAGGCAACATTCAATACCTGAAAAAATACATAGTGATCAAGGTGTACAATTTGAAGCAAACATTACTCAAAGATTGTGTGAAAAATTGGGAATTCAAAAATCCCGAACTTCGCCGGGTCATCCAGAATGTGATGGTCAAGCTGAAAGAATGATGAGAACTATAAGAGCACAATTAGTTCGAAATTTGACCTCATCTTCTGTGAGAGACTGGGATAAGTTTATTCCATACTTGGAATTTTCATACAATACAACTGTTCACTCATCAACGGGATATAGTCCGTTTTATTTATTGCATGGTAGACAACCAAGATTACCTGGGGGTGTAATGTATGGATCCTATCAACCTCCTGAGAATGGGGAGACAAATGCACAGTCGAAGGTTAGGCAAATGTGTAATAAGTATAGTGCAGCAGCTGAAATGGTGCAAAAGAATAGTGCCGAAGCCAAGAGAAATCAAAAACGGCTCTATGACAGAAACAAGCGATTCACACCATATAAAATAGGTGAAAGAGTGTTTCTCTCTAATCCAGCAAGTGTTAGATCAAAACTTACACACAGGTGGAAAGGTCCATACATGATAATTCAGGCATGGAATGATGACTTAAATTATCAGATTGTTGAGATGGGTAAACCAGCTTCAAAACCCATGAAAGTGCATTATAACAGGTTGAAACCCATGTATGAAAAATGTTCAAGGGGATTATATGAAGATACCAAGAAGGTAGAAATTCCAACATTTGTACAGAGTGATCCAGAACAAATAACACAATCACAATTTAGGCGGAAAAGGAGAGATATGACTCCTTTTCGCAATCAAAGAGTTCAGCATTTACCAAAAATGTTAAGTCCTAATAGAGATATAAACAGATCTCGTAATTTATCAGATTCTAGTCCTAAACGAGACATGAACAGATCTCGTCATTTATCAGATTCTAGTCCTAAACGAGACATGAACAGATCTCGTCATTTATCAGATTCAAGTCCATTGAGAGGCATGGACAGATCACCCAGGGTAAGGGTAGATCCACGTCAGCTTCCGGCTGATAGACGGTCAGCATTAAGGACTGCGCAAGCATTCGCTCAAGCTAGCAATCGGCCAATTGATAAAAATGCTGATGCCGGTGTTAGAACGCGATCTGGTAGGCTGGTGAGACCTCCAAAGAAATTAAATCTTTGAGAATTTTTGGAAACTGTGTTATTGTTCTGATTTCATGATAATATGAATAACAAAACAGAATTTTTCATGATGATATGACTGGTCAAATTATGATAACTGGTCAAGTTCATTATCTCGAGAGATTTGTATGGAGATCCAACATGTCATATCAAAATAATATTAAATATTCTAAATTTTGAATTGGATGTATGGTTGTGTACTGAAGGATATTGGTTATTATTCTATGTAAGGCATATTTTTGACAGTAAAAAAGTGTTCAACCAAGGAATTTGTATATTCTATATCTAGCATGGTATGTGTGTGAATGTTTAGACTGCTTAAAATGCTGTACTAAGGGATTTTATGATTATTCTGCAGGCATGAAATGCATGTAGTATTTCAAATGCTAGAGAATATTTGATTGATCCATGTAGGGTTTACAATGGTATAAAATAATGCTACCTTGGAATGTTTATATTCTATACCAGGAATGGTATTTGTGAGCAATTACTATACTATTTGTGAATGCTAATGGAATTATTGATTATTCTACAGAATTCAAATATGTGAATTTGACATGCAACAATGCAAGGGATTTTCGACTTTGTAAAGCAGGGCAAATGAAGGTATTTAATAATACTGTGGCATGCCAGGTATAAATGCTGGCATGTTACAATGCAAGATCATAGGTCATGAACAATGACATGACAGGTGATCAACTATTGAATGTAATAGAATTACAAATATTGCAATATTCAAGTCGCATTTGACAATGAATCATTTCAATAAGTATAATATAATAATTTAATGTATGAAGTCTATACATGAATACTTGGATACACGGTATCAACCATTGAGGATACTTGAATGAATTATTTTGGAATGAGGTCAATTAACAGTTGTAGTAATAAGATCTTGTCATACAATAAGAGACGAGCACATGGAAATGGGAGAAAAGGTTAAATTTCAAACAAAAAAGAAATTTACAATGAGAAATGGTAAAGTAAAGTAACTAGGATAAGGTCTATATATAAACACCTGGATACCGAGCGGTCTGATAATGATGGAAGAATTTTGGAAGGTATACAATGAATTGTATGAACAAGAAATTTTGGTGAAGGGAAAACTAACTGGGAATTATGACTTATAATTTTTATTTTATATCGATTTATGATCCCTTTATAAACAATTATAGTCCCTTTATAAAAGAAAGTAGTGAGGGAGATGGATGATGAGGTCATCATCCCGTAAGAAGGAGAGTTATGTAGGATGCTAACTTATGAGGTGTTCGCTTTTAAGGAAACTACTTGCCTTGTTTGGTGATCCGGTGAGGTCGGGTCATGATCCGGTGAGGTCAGGTCAGGACAGGTCAAAGGTTGATCCTGGTCCAATCAGAGATCACCAAATGGTGCGGGGTTTCCCAAAAAGCATTTAAAAACGCATTGCAGCGTGTGAATCTTTCTTTTCTTTTGCTGACTCTCAAGCAGTAAACATGTATCATTATTTGTAATACCCGGCCGGGATTGTCTTCGTCTTTTAATAAAATGATTTAAAACTACAAAGTGTTCTCCGTTTCATCTTTGACTACTACATGTGTGTACTCTATAAAACCAGTTAAGTACCACGTTATAAGTGTGCGCTATTCTCGGTACTGACTACTGAGTGAGGCGAATCTCGATGTGTAGCGCGCTTAACTCGGTGCACAGTGAGGTTATCTATTCTCGATGTAGTGAGGTAATCTCGATATAGGCATATAGGCCTACGAGGGGGTATCAAAAAGTTCTTGACATCACCAAGATGTGAAGGAGCCAGAAACTTTTTTTTAATATGTAACCCTTCAGACATCTTTAAAAAGTCACTGTGCAAAGTCACACATTTCTGCCACTTTTTATTACCTGTCCACAGACTGCCATTGTATATAGAGATCTTCAGACTGATCCTCAAATTGCCTCAGATTGCGTTATTCCCAAAACAGCAATAAATGGTTTAAAGTGTTGACAGAAAGAGGTCAAAGGTCATGTAGGGGTCATTAGAGGTCAATCTGTGTAAAACCCATGTTACCCATAAGATTATTGTCACCAAGCTGGTTTGTAACGACCTTTGACCCCGTTCTGTCAAAACTTTAAACTATTTATTGCTGTTTTTGTGAATAACGACAAAATCTGAGGATCAATCAATGGCGGTCACTCTGAGGATCTCTACAATGGCGGTCTGTGGACAGGTAATAAAAAGTGGGAGAAATGTGTGACTTTGCACAGTGACTTTTTAAAGATACCTGAAGGATCACATATACAAAAAAAAGGTTTCTGGCTCCTTTCTGACTTCTTGGTGATGTCAAGAACTTTTTGATACCCCCTCATACTGAGCTAAACTCGATATATAGTGAGCTAAACTCGATATATAGTGAAGTAATCTCGGTATGTAGTTAGGTAATCTCGATATGTAGAGAGGTAATCTCGGTATGTAGTGAGCTAAACTCGATATATAGTGAGCTAAACACGGTAAAGAGCTAAAACTCATCAAGTGTGTGACAATTGGATGATTTATAGCCGCTCTGGCGTTCCATATTACCAGTGTGTTAAACTTGACATACGCGTGTGAAACTTGGTAGGGGGAAGTAAACTCGATAACCAGTGTGTGAAACTCGACATATAGCGTGTGGAACCTACTAAGGGCTCGATAGGTAGTGTGTGAAACTTGACGTGAGTGAGAAATCTCAACATGATTTTGTCCGTTCGGGCGCGCCATAGGTGAGCATTATCATGCATAACATGGAGAGGGGAGGGGGTGGGGATTTAGGGACAGTGATGGAAATAAGACCCGCCCGCCCGCCCAATGCGGGAAACTTTCGTGTCGGGCGGGTGAAGATACAAAGGTACCCGTCCGACTGGCGGGTAACATTTGTGAAGCTCAAAGTGTAAGTAACAGTAAGTTCAGGGTAATTTCATCATCAGATGATCGTGTGTCACGATGATAGAGGAGATCAGGTTGATAGGAGATTAAAGAGAGTATTGGATTGATGAACATGATGAATACGAGGAGCTGTTACGGGCTAGGTTTACAGTGGAACATACAATAAAGACAAAAACATGTAAATGTAGTTTAAAAGTAGTCTTGCTCTTAATTGTTTGCTGCAAAATGTTATGAAAAAACCTTGGGCTGGTAGAATTTTTGTCGGGCAGGTAAATTCTGTGAGTTACCTGCCCGACTGGCTAGTTAAAAAAAAAAATCTGAAGTTCCATCCCTGTTTAGGGATACCCCACCCCGTATTTACACATGCACTGCAAAAACTAGGGTGTTACTTTAAACACCGGTTGGAGTAAATACGAGTCCCTTGCCGGGCCCCTTGCATCACTGCACTGCGCATTGTATTGCGTGTGCATGTATGGAAGCATAAGTGTGTCATTTCCGCCTTAACCCCAGATAAGGGACGTAAACCCCAGATAAGGCGGGCCTTATCTGGGATTAACGCTCCTTATCTGGGGTTAAGGCGCCTTATCTATGGATAAGGCGTCTTATCCATAGTAAACGCTCGTTACCCCAGATAAGGGACGTAAACTCCAAATAAGGTGCCTTATCTATGGATAAGGCGCCTTATTCCTAGTTAACGCTCCTTATCTGTAGATAAAGAGCTTTAACCCCAGATAAGGCCTACCTTATCCCAGGTTTACATCCCTTATCTGGGGTTAACAACTTAACCCAAGATAAGGCCTTTTATCCTAGGTTTATGTCCCTTATCTGGGGTTAAGGCCCTAAACCCTTAATAACGTGTCTTAGCTGGGGATTAGGCCCCTTATCCAAAAATGAGACACGTTAGTAGGGGTTTAGGGCGTTAACCCCAGATAAGGGCCGTAAACCTAGGATAATGGGCCTTATCTGGGGTAACGCTCCTTATCTACAGATAAAGAGCGTTAACTAGGAATAAGGCCCCTTATCTATGGCGCGTTATTCAGGGTTTAGGGCCTTAACCCAAGATAAGAGACGTAAACCTAGGATAACGTCCCTTATCTGGGGTTTAATTTGTTAACCCCAGATAAGGGACGTAAACCTAGGATAAGGCAGGTCTTATCTGGGGTTAACGATCCTTATCTACAGATAAGGAGCGTTAACTAGGGATAAGGCCCCTTGTATATATAAGGCTCGGGATTTACGTCCCTTATCTTGGTAACCATGACTGTTCTTTATTTTTTTCAAAGTACCCATTTGCAAGGATATTTCAACAATTTTACCCCCCCCCTTTTTTTGGCAAAAACGAGGACAAAATTGGAGTGAAAAATAACCCCTTTTTTGCTTTTCAATTACTATAATTTCAAACACCCTTTTTCAAAGACACTTTATACATTAAATAGATAAAAACTTGTTGCTCCCAACAGTAACAGGTGTTTATGGTCATTTGTAATAAACTGGTGTACCCCAAATGGTGTATTTGGGTTGTTAATATGTTCTATCAAATGATTAAATCCATACTGTGATGTTTTTAGTTTTTTTCTCTTCGTAAAATACCACTTTTTTTAATTTCGCGGAGACTAATTCATGAAACGCCCCCTATTTTCATGATTTCGCATTCACCAAGTGTCAGCGCTGACAATCGAAAATATACCACTTTTCTGCGATTTTTAGAACAGTCATGGTTACCAACTTTTATGTTGAGTTAGGGGGCCAGGGTACATCCAGCCTTGTCTTGGACTCTACAACGAGATCAAAGGACACATAAATATCCAAATTTCAAAATTACTCTCTCCTGTTTGTTCAATTTGTGACTATGAGTGCAAATCAAAATGGATGTTGACCCTGAACTTGTGCACAGACCAATCAGGGACAATCAAATGGAGGGACTAGAAACGGCCTATGGTATCGTTACATCATTGTATTCAATTACAAAAAAAGAACAAAACATGCGTGTTGCGGGTTAGCTCTAGTAGTTGCGGTGTGTTTTTATTCAAGGAACTCAAAGGTTGCCCTATAATCTTTCGAAAAATGATCAAAATATAATTTTCCAAAAAACTTGGGCCTAGGTCAAACTGAATACAATTTATACGTGATTTGTTCAATAAATAACGTTCTAGTGTTAATAATAATCGGTATATTTGTGAAAAATTTGATAATTTTAGATTTATAAAAAATGTGAAAACATGCTAGAACAAAGAAATTAATATTTTTCCTGGGAAGTTTAAACTATAGACATTTTGTTCCTATTGAATCCAATATCCAAATTAATCGGAAAGTGATGTTCTTTGATGATATATATTTGCATTTCTAGAGTATAGTAGTTCAGTAGGAATTGCACAGGTATGTAGTCAAGTGGATATCTTCACAATTATGACATGACCGTGAAGTAGGTACAAATGCAATTTTTATTGCTGAAAATGTTACATGAGGGGGAATGTCTAGATTCAGATTTTTTTTTTAATGACGTCAAGCCACGCCCTTTTCGATAATGTTATATTTATGACAAATATAGTTGGTCTTATAAACAAAATATCATGTTTGGTATCAAATATAAGCTGTTGACTCCTGGAATACATATAAAATTATATAATAAATACATACAAAAGTCAAAAGAGGTCAAACGTGATTAAAATGTATTCATACATGTCATGTCACCTGTAATTTCATGTCACCTGTGATTTCATGTCACCTGTAATTTCATGTAACGTACATAAAACGCTATATCCTGCCTGTCTATTTCAAGATGTGATACTTCATCCATGGTACAAGTAAAACTGTCAATGCCTGTCTCCATACACATCATCAGGTGTTTGTTAGTAATATACTTGGAGTTAGAGGCACATCAGCATACTGATAATTATTTCTTTTGAAAACGTTCAAATATTTAATACAAGTAGATTGAGACCATGGTCTTCATTATTTGTGGTTGTGGTTATTTTGTTTAATTAAAACCGTGCCTTGTTGAAGGCAACAGTATATAATACTTCACAATTCCACCCTCAGAACATAAGAAACCCCTATACTGCAGTTACCGGTATTCTCATTATATTACTTCTCCACTGATTTTCTTAAGGACATATGAATAGTTGCGTACAGGCATGTAAAAACAACATTAGGCCTCATTAATTTGGAAACACTGTGAGATAGCATAACATTGCGGGTAAAGTGATTCATAATAAGCTGGAAATAGGAGCAAAGACTTATATTTTGAAACTAACAACATTGAGAACAGCTAAGACACTAAAAATGCTAAAATAAAAACGATTGCATCATTAGCCTGAATTTGAATCTATAGGCCGTGCTTTAATTTCATACCAAACACGAGATGTTTGTGTTGCAAATATATTTGTCATTATTATAACTGTCATTATTATGGCTTAAGACGTCAATAAAAAAAAGTTGCCCAAGAGTACCATTTTGGCACCCGGTGGTGTGAATCTAGACTTACTCATCCATGATTTTCAGCAATAAAATCACATTTGTACCCTACTTCACGGTCATGTCGAGCTTTCACCCGACTAAGGGTCCATCCGTATCGAGCAAGACACACAGCGACTCGTGCAGTATGATTGCTGAGATTTGTACCAGTGCCCATTCATGAATGTATTGTGTATGCTTGCTCAACTGATGATATTTGTACCCCCGCAACACGCATACTTATATAATAGTACAATGGTTTCTTGTCCCTCCATTCGATTGTTCCTGGACCAATGCAGCCCTTTTATGGCAAAAGAATGTATCTTATGTGTAGTTTCCTAACAGTATACTTCCTTTTAACATGATCAAAGTTAGCTTTTTTCTCCATAAATTATGTTGTGGTAAAAGGCAGTATATTACTTCTATTGTCTTTACAAGTTGCAACCTTTTCCTAAGTGACGATTATTGAACCAAGTTAACACAATCAATGTTAAAAGGAAGTATATCATTAGGAAAGTACATATAAGGGCGCGTTCCCACTGTGGCTGTTTAATACCAGGAGGTGGACTCGATGCTACATCGAGTCTACTTCTAAGCCTAGTGGGAACGCGCAATAAGGGGTTTCGCTCCACGATGTAGGGTCGAATCCTACTCGAAGAGGTAGTCTCGCACCTAGGATGTGGTATCAAAATCGCTAGTGGGAACGCCTCCCGTCTTACTTATCGTATGTGGACTCGTACCACTTGTTCCACAATAACAAGCATGTTGCGCTGCGTCAGACTGCGCCGCCGTCCATCGCGCGCTTCAAAATGCAATTTCACGCGGCCAAATGTCATGCACGCGTGGTTTTTACGCAGTAAGTATGCACGGCGCACTCGCTAAAACTTGTAAACAAGTAACATCCGGGTAAGTGGACTCGATACCACATCGGTATTTTGATGTATTTTCAGGGTATCTTATCGCACAATGAGAACGCAACATCACTGTTATGCATGTAGACTCGCACCTAGGTATGAGTCCACATTCCCACGGTGAGAACACGCCCTAAGATGCATCCTTTTTACATACAAGGCGGTTCTCGAACGGCGCGTCTCGCCTGTTCATCAAAAGTGACTTGAAAGAAATGATGATGAAACATATGATACAATGTAGCACTGTCACAGAGGTATGCATTGTAGTTAATGCAAGGGATGTAATACCTTGAAAAATTTAATCAACAAAAAGAACACACCAACCCCCTTCCCTACACCAAATCACATCAAGATAGGCCTTACAGATCTTATTAGACCCCAGATGACCTCTGATGACCTTGACAATTTAATCAGCAAAAAGAACACACCAACCCCCTTCCCTCCACCAAATCACATCAAGATAGGCTTTACGGATCTTATTTGACCCCAGATGACCTCTGATGACCTCGAAAAATTAATCAACAAAAAGAACACACCATCCCTCTTCCATCCACCAAATCCCATCAAGATAGGCCTTACGGATCTTATTTGACCCCAGATGACCTTGAATGACCTCCGATGACCTTGAAATTTAATCAGCAAAAAGAATACACCACCCCCCTTCCCTCCACCAAATCCAATCAAGATAGGCCTTACTGATCTATTTGACCCCATATTTGACCCCGATGACCCCGAAAAATTAATCAACAAAAAGAACACACCACCCCCCTTCCCTCCACCAAATCCCATCAAGATAGGCCTTACTGATCTATTTGACCCCATATTTGACCCCAGATGACCCCGAAAAATTAATCAACCAAAAGAACACACCACCCCCCCCCCCCCTTCCCTCCACCAAATCCCATCAAGATAGGCCTTACTGATCTATTTGACCCCCGATGACCCCGAAAAATTAATCAACAAAAAGAACACACCATCCCTCTTCCGTCCACCAAATCCCATCAAGATAGGCCTTACTGATCCATTTGACCCCATATTTGACCCCCGATGACCCCGAAAAATTAATCAACAAAAAGAACACACCACCCCCCTTCCCTCCACCAAATCCCATCAAGATAGGCCTTACTGATCTATTTGACCCCATATTTGACCCCCAATGACCCCGAAAAATTAATCAACAAAAAGAACACACCATCCCTCTTCCGTCCACCAAATCCCATCAAGATATATAGGCCTTACTGATCTATTTTACCCCATATTTGACCCCCGATGACCCCGAAAAATTAATCAACAAAAAGAACACACCACCCCCCTTCCCTCCACCAAATCCCATCAAGATAGGCCTTACTGATCTATTTGACCCCATATTTGACCCCCGATGACCCCGAAAAAATAATCAACAAAAAGAACACCCCATCCCTCTTCCGTCCACCAAATCCCATCAAGATAGGCCTTACTGATCTATTTGACCCCATATTTGACCCCGATGACCCCGAAAAAATAATCAACAAAAAGAACACCCCATCCCTCTTCCGTCCACCAAATCCCATCAAGATAGGCCTTACTGATCTATTTGACCCCATATTTGACCCCCGATGACCCCGAAAAATTAATCAACAAAAAGAACACCCCATCCCTCTTCCGTCCACCAAATCCCATCAAGATAGGCCTTACTGATCTATTTGACCCCATATTTGACCCCCAATGACCCCGAAAAATTAATCAACAAAAAGAACACACCATCCCTCTTCCGTCCACCAAATCCCATCAAGATAGGCCTTACTGATCTATTTGACCCCATATTTGACCCCCGATGACCCCGAAAAATTAATCAACAAAAAGAACACCCCCCCCTTCCCTCCACCAAATCCCATCAAGATAGGCCTTACTGATCTATTTGACCCCATATTTGACCCTGATGACCCTGAAAAATTAAGAACAAAAAGAACACACCATCCCCCTTCCCTCCACCAAATCCAATCAAGATAGGCCTTATGGATCTTATTTGACCCCCGATGACCTTGAATGACCTCTGATGACCTTGAAAATTTATTCAGCAAAAGAACACACCACTCCCCTTCCCTCCACCAAATCTCATCAATATAGGCCTTACTGATCTATTTGACCCCATATTTGACCCCGATGACCTCTGGTGACCTTGAAAATTTAATCAGCAAAAAGAACACACCACCCCCCTTCCCTCCACCAAATCCCATCAAGATAGGCCTTACTGATCTATTTGACCCCATATTTGACCCCCGATGACCTTGAATGACCTCCGATGACCTTGAAAATTTAATCAGCATAAAGAACACACCACCCCCTTCCCTCCACCAAATCCCATCAAGATCGGCCTTACGGATCTTATTTGACCCCATATTTGACCCCGATGACCTTGAATGACCTCCAATGACCTTGAAAATCTAATCAGCAAAAGAACACTCCACCCCCTTCCCTGACATCAAATCCCATCAAGATAGGCCTTACGGATCTCTAGATATCGCGTCACAACGCGTCTCAAAAGTTTTAAGCATATTTGACCCCGATGACCTTGTATGACCCCCCATGACCTTGAAAAATCAATCAGCAACAGAACGCACCACCCCCCTTCCCTCCACCAAGTCCTATCACGATAGGACTTACGGATCTCCAGATATCGCGTCACAAAGGTATTTCTTAGCACACGGCGGACGGCATACGGCGGACGGCATACGGCGGACGGCGGACGCCGGACAGAAATAGTGATAACATAGTCTCTTTCTGATTACATCAGGCGAGACAAAAAGGGCTGAATTGTAAGACCTGGAAAGCAAGTTGCACTCTCCCAATGGCAACATAGATGTGTTGATGACGACGATCCCGACAAAGCAGAAAAGGTAACGCAAACTACAGCATAATTTTTAAACAAAAATGTTGTTAACTATTTATTTATAACAGTCTCTTGAATAAGCATTATAGAATAATGTTAATTAATATCCTACATACAATGGATTGAGCTCTTACAAATGAGATCAAAGGCACATTTTTTTGGTATAATACTATATAATAATAGATAACATTCTAAAAACATCTAACAAATTGTCAATGTAAACTATTTCAAAAATAGAACATTGGCACTCAAAACAGATTTTTTTTTCTAATACATTTTCTTCATAAAATTGCCACCTGAATTTACATCTAACATTGACCTAAATTCCCCATTTATTATTAAGATTTTGGTAGGTATCAGTAAAAAGCTCATATTTTCCTGCAAAAAAATGTGGGGCCTGTATAAAACAACACTTCCTACACATACTTATTGGGCAATTTTAATTTATACATGCTGAAGGGCCAGATGGAGACATGAACCCTAGTGTACACTTTGTTTAAAACATTAATGGATATATATAATTGAACATGTACATAGTGTATTTCAAATATACTATAAGAATGGGTGCAAAATAAACATACCAAGGTAAGTATACAGTTGTCCAAAAAAAGTAACTGACCTGGTTGGTAATGAATGTGCTTTTATAACTCTAAAAGTATAAACCCTGCTTAAAAATATCAATTTATACATTTAAAGTTG
Source organism: Ophiura sarsii (assembly GCA_035610835.1). Lineage (NCBI taxonomy): Eukaryota > Metazoa > Echinodermata > Ophiuroidea > Amphilepidida > Ophiuridae > Ophiura > Ophiura sarsii. The sequence goes on along the minus strand of CM069457.1, from coordinate 36,445,739 downwards.
CTAATAATGGTTGATTATTGGGAAAGTTACAATCCAAAATGTAAGTTGATTATCATTTTCACAATTTTCTTTTCAACACGGAGGAGAGTATGACAGGGGTGTGTGTAGATGCATGTGTGTGCCAAATTGATCCATCGGAACAATGCCGCTGACTATCCAACCTTGCACAAGCATCACCAATTGATTCACATCGCATTATTGACCAGAGAATCAGCCCTACCAGTAATCAACAATTTGCCCATAACTTTGTCCGCGCATAGAAAATCAAAATGTGAAAATGGAAACGGCACTTTATCTCACTTTTGGTACTGTAACCTCCTTGATATCAAACATTCTTCGCACACAATATCTCAAATTAAATTAAAGAGTTGACATTTCTCATCAACTTTATTATTCAATATTTTAAATAGGAGTTATACTTTTAGAGTTACAAAGCACATTTACTACCTGTTCTAGTCAACTCATCATGCGAGTGCAACAATGTCGTAAGTGACATTTAGGCGAAATTAACTTTTTTATATATTTTTAAAGAGTATAGGTAATTGCGCTCTTTTTAAGCTAATTTTGAAGTTCTAAAACAAATGAATTGTTTTAATTAATAAAAAACTATGTCGTAAGTGCACTTCAATTTTATTTTACAGCGTGTCCCAAAAAACTGGGTTCAAAAGTTTGCGAGCTTATAACGAAATAAGTAGGAATCATGGATAGTTTATATTTAAGGATATCAAACAAAATATACCTGACCTTAATTATGTAAATTTGGAGACCAATCCAATGTAAAGTTTTTGAAATACAAAGATTTGAATAGAGCGTGGTCAGAACCCATTTGTCCCGATTTAAGGAATAAACCATCTGTGCGTTGCATGAAACTGTGCGCTATGTGCAGTATTCCCGGCATGGGGTTTATTCTTCGAAAGAACTTTTAAGTTCTTTCTATAACAAAGAACATTTTTGATGTTTATGTAAATAATGAACTTGTATTATTGGTATATGACCAAGATAATTTTATTTACTGCCCAAGTCTTTGTAAAGAAAGAATGCAAAGGCAAAACATTGACGAAATCACAACAATGTGCAATTGCAACACATCGGGGTGTTCCTTGAAAAGTGGGATAAATGGGTTTTGACCACGCTCTATTAAAATCTTTGTATTTCAAAAAGTTTATACTGGATTAATTACAGAGTTTAACCAATTAAAGGTAGATGACCCGATCACATTTCCGATTTTCAACTTGAAGTTTTCTATTCTACATGAAAGGTCATCCTTAAAAAAGTTGTGTTCCAAAGTTTGAGTTGCATAGCTCTAATGGTTCTTATTTTAGACGCACAAGATGCTGTGAACTGTACCCATTGAGTTGTACACAAACTATATCGGTGGTATACCACCATTCGCGGTAATTCGACGTTATTTCATCGATTTCTCCGTAATTATACCGATTTAGGCCGTCAAATTTCAGTATGATGATGAGAAAAATACGAGCTTTCATATGATATGAAAATCTCCGTATGTTTGAAATAATTCTGTGTTACGAAAATGTGATCGGGTCATCTACCTTTAAGGTCATCTATATTTTGTTTAATATCCTTAAATATAAACTATCTATGTTTCCTACTGTTTTAGTTGTAAGCTCGCAAACTTTTGAACCCAGTGTTTTGGGACACACTGTATATTAATATGAGAGCAACAATAACGTATGCATTGCACTGTCTTTGCATAGTATGCTGAGTGCAATTTCATCGTATCTACCACTTACGATGTTCTTGCATTCTGTTTTCCTGTCTATTTTCAAGTTGTTGTCACTGCAATAATAACGATTCTGCCACATACTTTGTTGTTGCACTCTGAATTCTCATATTTTCTCAAGTTTTCTCAGTGCAATAATAACGTATCTGCCAAATACGTTGTTGTTGCACTCACTAGATTTGTTAGTGCAGATACGTTATCTAAAAATGTCTTATATATTTTCAAATACTTATGTTTATGACACGATGTTCAATTTATATTATCGAAGAAAACAATTTGCTAACAATTATGTAATATTAAATATGTATAGGAGTATAACAATTTTACCGTGTTATGAAGAGAGAAAAAATGGTGGATATTTGATGAGGTGAATGGCAGCCGGCAAATTCGTCCGCTGATCGGTAATACAAATACTTCGCTCACGCTAGTAACAGGGTTAAAGCCGGTTAGCTTCAAAAAAACATGCTGTATGTGTATTACAGAATAAACCTGCATATACACACACAATATAATTCTTGCACAAATTCTTACATGAAGGATGAACCTATATTATAGTTCACAGATGAATTTATATATGATGCTACAAACTATTTTACAATTATTTTAATATAAGTATGAAATTGGTGAATTGAAGTACAAAGGTACTACCGAGTTACGATTATGTACATCTATAATAAAATGATACATAGTTGATATGTATAATGGTACATGGATAAATTGCAATATGTTATCAAAAATTCATTTACAATAACATAAATATTCTACTAAAAATTAATACTTGTAAATAAAATTCAATTATTTTGCCAAGTATGAATACCAATTGAGTACAAAGGTGCTACCGAATTACGATTATGTATAATAAGAATGATACATAGTTGATATGTAAACTCCGCACAAAAAGAAAGTAACCACTTCTTTCGAGACACCATGTGTTTAATTCCTAAGACCCTAAATAAATTCAAAATATGGGCAAGAACTGGAATTTTCTCTTGCGCATTTTGACACCTCATGTGTCACAATAGCACCAATATTGATGAAGCAGTGTTCATTTGAATACAAAATGGTGCAGATTCAATTGCTGCACTTAATCCTATACCCATGAAATAAAGAATGAGTTCACATACGCAAATGATAAGGATGATAAGCAAGGTTTGTTTTTACTCATTGGTTTTGTTTAATCAAAACAAATAATGAAATTAAAAAGTTAAAAATTGCCAAGATTAACCACAAATCCATCAGTATCGTGTGTGTCCTCCTCCTACAGGTGTTGGAAACAATTGACGAAGTGAGATGTTCGGATTATGATTTTCTTTTTCTTTTCATGGAGAAAAGTGGTACACTTAGATTTACTGTTTTTTTTGTTTACGATCTTTTCATGGGTATAGGGCTAAGTGCAACAATGGCAACTGCATCATTTCGTATTCAAATAGACACAGCTTCATCAATATTTGTGCTATTGTAACAAATGAGGTATCAAAATGTGTGAGAGAATATTTCTGTTCTTTCCCATATTTTGAATTTATTTAGGGCCCAAGGAATTAAACACAGGGTGTCTCGAAAAAAGTGGTTACTTTCTTTTTGTGATGTGTTTATATGGTACATGGATATATTGCAATATGTAAATACAAATTAATTTACGATTGTATAAATATTTCTACTAAAAATTAATACCTGTAAACATTTAAACATAATAATTATACCATGCAATGCATTTACGATTATATAAATATTTCTACTAAAATGAATACCTGTAAACATTTAAACATAATACTAATACCATGCAATACTATGTGACTACAAAGTGCATGAATAATTATTGGTCATGTGTATAAACTGAGCTATTTGTTTGCTTGATTTGGAACTGACTGAGCTATAATTAATAGCTAACTATTTGTTTGATTCCACGAGGAGAGTTTGGCAGTAATATAACTATAGTTTAATCAGTTTCAAATTGGCGAAGCCTCGTTACAGCTGCGAATGAATGCAGCAGGAAGCATTCACGCATGAAGGCAACAAGCGCACTGTGCATCATATCATGAGTGACGCGTGTGCAAGGCCAAAACCCTGTGTGTGTAGCCATAATCCGAATATTTCTCGCAATTTGGAACTATAAGCTGGCTGAAGCAAAGCTAAGGCAACGCTATTATGAATGCATTGCCACATAACTACAAATGTATTGTTATATAGAATATATTATTGCATAGTTAGTAGCTACATATTTACTTGACTGCACCAGGAGAGTTTCACAGAACATATAAAACAAATAGAACAGAACTAGACTGGCTATAAAGGAAAGTAATAATACAATAATATCATTTATGAGAATTTATCATATGGAAATTCTGTAATACCCATGACAGCCATCTCGGTTTTTTCCTCATATATAGGGGGTAGAATAAAACGCAATCTTATTTTTTCCTACCCCAACTGACCAGTGGCGTATCTGGGGTCACTTGTCATAGAGGGCAAAGGGTATTTTTCCGGCACAAAAGATCAAGCTCAACAACTAACCGACAGAGCTAATCTCAAACGACACAAATATTCTAATATTTTAATCTCTTCCTTTCCTCTTCATCCATGTCTCCTCCCCGTTCCTTTCCCCTCCTTAGCCCGGTAGTTTGAGCCGTCAGGTCTGCCCCCCCCCGGGAGATACGCTAATGACAGGTAACATTGTACTGTTGTGTCTATAATAGGTTACTTACAAACAAACATATTATACAGCGAGTGACAATTCGTGGTAATCTAGTTATCTTGTACAGATCAATTGTTGGCTTTGTATGAACTGTCTACTAATTCCATGGTATGAACAATATCAGTGTGTCTTCATAATAAGGCCAAATGTTGTTGTTGTTGTGTTGCTCTCAAGTGCCAAACACACTGACAGACAGACTGTGGTTAAGTGCCAAACAGACTGACAGACTGTGGTTCATTACAAGACAAAATTGGTAAATGTCAAATTGACTAATGTTTCTAGTGTGATAATAGTTTAAAAGCAATCTATTCAAGCAAACTTATTCATTTCAAGCAGAAAATGTTAATATTTTGACAAATTTGGTAACATTTGAATCTAAAAATAAAATAAAATTGGGACCATGATTTCGCTGAGGGCAACACAACATTTTTTTTGGTTGGCAGAAGTTACCCACAACCAATCATAAAACAGATATCACCCTTGCATTGTATACCAACTGGGAATTAGAATTTAAACGATAGATGCACCAAATCTTAACTACAAATTGCACTATGTGTGACTGGCAAGTTTTACAATTTTAACAATAACGCAGCAGACAGGCATTAAATATTTAGTTTGAAAAGTTAGTACATTTTTGTACGAACAGACAAAAACAATTGCACATAAAAACACATGTACATGCTGCATGCATCATTTGTGTACTGTCGCGGCAAAAGGGTGCAGTTGTCGGTAAAATGAATTTTGAGATATTGATGGAATTAGGCATGTATCTGACCAGAAAATGTGCTGATAACTCTAAAGGTTTCAGAGTTATCAGCACATATTCTGGTCAGATACTTTTTGTAATGCCTTAATAGAAATATCTGCTGCTTAGGATGCAGGTTCTTATTTTATTATTACAATCTCAAACTTATCCAATGGCGGACCCATTAAACTCTTAACACTTTCCACGCGGCTATTAGTTTTACCATATACAGAACAGATTTTTCAGAAACCTTCCCCAATTTTCTAAGTCTATCTCAAGGATTCCCGAACCAATACTAGGAATGTTTGTACTTATATACTTGAATGCATTTCTTATGGTGATTCCAAATATGGTAATGAAATTCAATAATGTTAACATTTTTTAAACATTTTTATTTTGCCTCATTGAAATTAAATTCAAATGTGTACAAAAACTATTAATTTGTCCACAACTTACCTATAGGGGACAAATTAAACCGGGAAAACAAGTTAGACAAATTAGTCAAAAATATAGCAATATAAAACACTGCGACCTTTTTTTTATTTAGAATATTAAAACATGTATACTACTATATACAATCTTCAAGAGCACCAAAATAATACTGGTAAATAGTTGTGTCTGGAATATTACAATAAAACAAACATACAAAAGTTGCACTTTTTCAGAGTTGTTGCAGTCTTAGATACAGGATAAACGGTTGCAATGTTCTTTCTAGATTCATACATTTTCTAGAAACTTTTCTACATAATTATATGACCCATCACATCAAACCCGACCAGTTGTCGGCAAGGCTCAATTGCAGATAATAACAAAAGAAGTTTAGAAAAAATAAATTAAATAAATTAAATAAAAAGTATTTTCAAGCTTCTGAGTTGCATACAACCTGTGTTCCATGTTCGATTTTGACAAAGTAGGTGTCATTTTAAAGCTAACAAATAGTTCTTTAACATGAATGTCAAAACCCACATTTTTATATCTAGAGACAACTGATCTGTTTCGATGTGATGGGGCACATATTATTATACAATACATGTTGATGAAATACATTCTTTGGGTTTCTTCTTCTACAATCATAGGCATGGCACCATAAAAGGTTCTTTTCTACATTAGCACATTTCTAGAAATTATCTACATGTATACACATATCATACGATACATGTTGTTAAAACATTTAGGTCTCTTTACTATTGTCAGACACAAGGCACCAATAAGTTTTTTCTACGTTAGCACACAGTCAAGAATTAGCTTCCACAAATACAAAATACACGTTGATGAAATACATTCTTTTAGATTTTTCTCCTGCAATGGGAGACATGGCACCATAAAGGGTTTTTTCCCCTACAATATAGCACATTTTCTATAATAAATCTACAGATCACTAAATAATATGAGGCAGATAAAACAGACTTATTTGGTCTCTTTTCTCTTAAGAGTCCGATCCATGGCAGTTGGCATGATTATGAAAAAACCTGAATAGCCTGAAAAGATGCGTGAAATCAGCTTATAATGGCCAAAAACGGGCTGAAAATAAAAGAAAGTGCGGAAATTTGGAAAACAAAATAGCCTGAATTCAGGCAAAAGCCTGAACATAATCATGCCTGATTGGCACTGAAGAAGTGTATCTAGATGTATCTAGATTTAGCAGTCAAGAATTAGCTTTCAGAAATACAAAATACATGTTGATGAAATACATTCTTTAGGGGTTTTCTCCTGCAATGGGAGATGTGACCCTTCACATCAAAATGGACATGTTGGTGGCATGAGTAAATTCTGAGTTATTGTCATGACTTGAAAGAACACATTTTAAGCTTGAAAATGATACCATGTTGAAAGTGATCGGACTTTTTAATCACAAGATATGAGTTGAAAAAGTATATTTGTTTCTATTTTTTTCTTTATATTTCACCCAATATATTGGCCTCTATCTCAGAACTGTGTTTGCCGACAACATGTCCTTTTTGACGCGACTGGTCACAGATATGGCACCATAAAGTTTCTTTTTTGTCTACAATAGCACATTTTCTATAATAAATCTACAGATAAATAAATAATATGAGGCAGATAAAATAGACTTATTTGGTCTCTTTAATCCATGGCACTTAGTAAGTTTATCTAGATTTAGCACACTTTTGAGAATTAGCACTGGTAAAATACATGTTGTTGATAAAAAACATTATTTGTTTGTTTTTTGTTGCAATCAGCGGCATAACACCATAAAGGTTTCTTTGTCTACAATAGCACATTTTCTATAAATAAATCTACAGATAAATAAATAATATGAGGCAGATAAAATAGACTTATTTGGTCTCTTTAATTCAGAGAGTCTGATCCATGACACTGAAGTAGTTGATCTAGATTTAGCACACTTTTGAGAATTAGCACTGGTAAAATACATGTTGATGAAAAACATTTTTTGTGTTTTTCTTTTGCAATCAGAGGCATGGCACCATAAAGGGTTTTTTTCTCTACAATAGCATGCACAATTGCACAGTCTACAGATTAATAAATATGAGGCAGATAAATTGCGCTTATTTGGCCTCTTTTCTTTTGTTTTCTAGGCATTTTTGTTAAAATTTGGCCTCATACATTTTGAGAACTACCATAAAATTACCCTGATGTTGGATTTATATACAATTTTGTTCTAATAAAAAATACCAAGAACTGGTATTAATCAACATTATATAAATAATATGGTAAAAATACCATAAAAACAACAACAAGATGTTATAATCAAAAAAAAATGTGTCAATCACAGCGTCGTGACCCGAGCGCTCGCGATCATTACAAAGGTTGAGCGTGTCCTTGCATGCAGGGCGTTCAAAAACAGTCGCATCGCGGCGTGGGGTCTTGTTGATTAGGGCCACTATTGGTCAATAACTTATTTATTTACAAGTACGTCACATCTTCCATTTTTACTGCGCCCATGCCATCACGAATTACGCGGTTATGAACGATACCCACCGGTCGCATGGGAATCGTATACGCTTTGATCGACACATTTTTGTTTTGATTATAGTTTCTCTTGAACACCATTCACATGTCTACTCGCCGAGATGGGGGTCAGTTCGACTCAAACATCCTGAAAAGGGTAGATAATTCCAGAAGAAAACACATATATTTGAGCAGAACCAACTAGAAACCACAAGAATAAAATAAATTATGTAAGTTTTGATTTAAATTTATCCTGAAATCAGAAAGGTTTCTGAAAACTGGCATCTCTGTTCTTAAGGGGGCTGTCAAGTGTCAGAAATAGCCTCCGTAAAACTGCCGTAATTCGTCATTATTCATATAATCCATATAAAAGTATACATTTTTTTGAAGGGAAGGGTTCAATTAATCCATTTTTCGTATCAAATTTCACTGAAAATCATGGTTTTTATATTTTTGCGCAAAAATGCCTTTTTTGGGACAATTTTTTTCAAACAATCTAACAAAATAATTTTTGGGTAAAAAAATCTAAAATTTTACAGAAAGCATCTTAATTCAATTATCTAGGACACATATTTTTGTTTGCCTTTACATTTTTTAGTTCTGAAATTATTGACCAAAAAGTACTAAAAATGTTTTTTAGCACTTTTTGGTCAATAATTTCAAAACTATTTTTTTTTAAGGCAAACAAAAAATATCTGTCCTAGATAATTGAATTAAGATGCTTTCTGTAAAATATTTCAGAATTTTTTACCTAAAAATTATTTTGTTAGGTTGTTTGAAAAATTTAGGCAAAAAAAGAGGCATTTTGGGGCAAAAATATAAAATAAAAATCACGATTTTCAGTGAAATTTGATACGAAAAATGGATTCCCTGACTCATTTCATTGAAAAAAGTGTATACTTTTATGCACAACACATAAATAGTTTGAAAGTTACAGTGCTTGAAAGATTCATACAACGACACTTGACAGCACCCTTAATAAATAATAGACAAAGAGGAATGGTGCTCAATCAACCACCCAGGAATACAATACGAATTTGAAAACAGAACTCTTCTTTGGCATAATAAATTGAGGTAAATGTGCCAACAGTTCTTATCTGCAATATATGCCTTTTTTAAATACAAAATGGCACAATGTAACACATTACATAGCAGCTACTCTTTGCTTATATAGTTAGATCAGCTCCAAATTGGCGAGCCTACTTACCGCTGTGAATTAAAGGTAGATGTTCTGATTTCTGGCTCGATTTTCAACTGATGTTTTCTATTTTACATGAAAGGTCATCCTTAAAATTGTCACATTCCAAAGTTTGAGTTGCATAACTGCAATGGTTCTAATTTTAGAAGCACAAGGTCATAATACATTTGCCCATTGAGTTGTACACAGACTGACTGGTGGTTAACCACCTTTGTCAGTAATTCACCACGTTTTAACCTATAATTTCTAAATGGAACATTTCTGACCCCTAAGATTGTACAGATATAATGAGAAAATATGGGGATTCTTCTGATATCAAAATATCTTGATGTGAAAAAAAAATCATAGCCAAAAAAGTGATCCGAACATACACCTTTAATACAAAAGAGTGTTAGAGTAGACGCATATGAACACAACAAGCGCACTGTGCATCAAATGTTTGATGCATGCGTTTTGCTTGGATTACTTTTGCACGAGAAGAGATTAAAAAAAATTATATTTCTCGATTCTCACCAATTTGGAACTGATTGAACTATAGCAAATTTAGTAGTGCTCATTAACATATCAATTACTGTAAACGTGGACATTTTTGCACTTGATTAATTTTTGCGCTTTTCGCACTCAAAGCAGCTACCGTGAAATTAAAAACACACAAATATATTTATTTGTGTATAAGTCTATGTAATGAATTTTCAAATCACAAATTTAAAAACAAGCAAAATGGCTAAAAATCAGCAAAGCTCAAAATATTAATTGCGCAAAAATTAGCACTTTTACAGTTATATAACATTTGGCAGCTACTGGAGACAAGCAATTTCAGCACCAAACCCTCTCATTTCTATAGCTTCCTCACAAAAGCACCATATGGCACATAAATGGAACAGCCTACTGTTAAGCTATTCCGATAGACATCCACCCCCCTCCTATTCGAAGTAAATCGCGTACACTGTGGCCGAGGCAAATATGTGCGGATTGTCGTAGTACACCGATGCAAAGCTGTCGCGATTGGAGTCCCACAGGCAACGGCTGCCGACGCGTGCGTCCTGGTCTCTCTTCTCGCCGATGTTGACGATGCATACGAGCTGGGAATTAATGGAAATGACAAACAGAATGTTAAGGTCACGGAAGATGAAGTATTTCATCTACCCACATCCAATATTAAGAATTTGCTAAAATCATGTCACAAAGAAACGGACCATTTTGACGAGGCACTTCTCAAATTTCACTGTTAACCTTTAATTCCTGATCATCACAAAGCCCCTTTCAAACATATGCTGGCATCAAAGCAGGGATAACATGTCAAGGGGTACTCCTTAGTTAGACAGTTCTGGCTAGTTTGTACCCCTTAAGCTGCGTTTATATACTCCCGTTGTTGTATAACATATAATGGACCTTTTTATGGGAACTTTTTTTCCTCGTTCGCGATCACAGTAATTGATTTGACCTTTGACACATTTGTGTCGTCTGCATTGTTTATTTTTATTTTGCCGCCATTCAGACTAATTTCCCCTAAGTTTATTACCAAAATGGAGAATTTGGGTTTCAGCTCTTTGGTGAAGGTGAAGATGCATTGGAGCATTTACTAGATGCAGGCATGAAAACTGGGCTTTATAAAAAACACTGAAAAATATTGGCCGGGTCCAGGGCCCAACTTAGGGCCCGGCGGGAGTCAAGCGGGCAGCGCTCCCTTTAATCTTTTTTGGTTTTTATGGTTTAAAAACCATTTGGAAGCCCTCCTGGAACACCAATTTTACAAGAAATGAGACTGTCTTTACAATCACCTCTAGTTAATTCAAGTAAAAAGAAGAAGGAAATTTTTTTAAATTTTAATTTTTTTAAATTTTAATATAAGTGTAAAAAAAAAAGCTGAAAAGTTTCTCAGCAAAATAAACAACGCTGAAATCCGCGGAAACGCTGAAGATGATGTACACAGTGCTAATACAAAAAAATCAATCAATGACAAGAGAAAAAGTGCCGATGGAGGTAAGCTTAGCGACTGCCCTTGATTGATACATTGAGTAGACCTATCTTTTGTTATCAAAGTATTTCAAATGAGAGAAATATTTGTATGTTATATAAAACAAATATTTACTGCTCTATAGATGGGGTGACAGCAATGTTTATCAACAAACGCAACGGTCTAAGAAACTGGACTGTCGATACATGCTTGAGGGAACAGCATATGACCACAACACTGTCCACTATGCCTTATTGCTCTTTACAATGCTTTGGCGCAAAGCATGAGTCCTAAACAAAACAGGATGCGCGCGCATACTGCTGGGCAAAAACAAAGGAAACTGCCGACCAAATGCCTGGTATGACGTCCCCTGTCACCACATCTATATTCCAGAAATGGTGCAAAATAGGTCCCCTGTGTAACTGGAGACCGTGAGCCTACTATTTTAGTAGGCCCACAGACTCCAGTCACCTCGGGAGCTATTTTGCACCATTTCCCTCATGAACAGTATTTTATATTTTTTACATCCTTTTATTTATATGTAAAACTATTACTCCTTGGTGACAGGGAAACCAACTTTTTACTACAGGATGTCTCAAAAGAAGTGCACAATGAGTTAGAAAAATGATTAAAAATACATCCCCATGTCTTTTTGTTTCATAAAACCGGACTGTTGGTAAGCCCTATTAGACCTCTATCAAATACACTTGATCCCATTGAATTTCACCACGGAACTACCGAGATATTATCAATTCAGTAACAAGTGCGAATCCCACTTTGGCCAATTTTGAATCAAGAAAATGGCTTTCAACTGAAAAAAAACCTGCCTTTGCGATTCCGATGATGCTTTTAGGATATGTCAATGTATTGTTTAAAATACCGTTTAAAATTCAAATATTGTATTATGACCAGTATATCATGGATAATATGGATGAAAATATGTTTTTTGTTCAAATTATCAACTATCAACATTTAGTAGGTAGATTATTATTGATTTTATTGATTATGCTCAATTAATTACACACTGAATGATGATTCTAATAAAAGAGCTCTCTTCACACAAAAAGTGGCCAAAGGTGCATTTGAACATGCCCGAGTAGATTGGCCTTTATTTGATAATGGAAGCTCCAAAATGGATAGAAAATTTGCTGAACATCACATGATCATTATTTCGTGAACAATATTTATATTTTTCATGGCCAAAATAATCATGTTTCACATGATGCACTTTTTTGAGACACTCTGTACAGCCCAAAATGTTGATGTCACTTCATGGTATTGCACAATGAGACCAGGAAAATTGAGATATATTATAAAAATAGGGACAGCGGTCCCAAATAGGTCGTCCGTTTATATGGGTAGTTTGGTTGCAATTGTACTTCATCTGTTTAAATGTAACCAAAACATATGCAGCCAATTTTACATCTTAACCTCAGATGACCTTTGACCTTGGTATGTGACCTTTGACCTCATTTACATGAAGGTTTCCATGTTGCATCTATGCCAGAGGTTTAGTTGCAATTGGTCATTGTATGGAAAAGAAATGGACTAATACAAAAAGTGTGTACTAAATTTTACATCTTGACCTCAGATGACCTTGACCTTGGTATGTGACCTTTGACCTCATTAACATATGAAGGTTCCATGTTGCATCTATGACTGAGGTTTGGTTGCAATTGGTCATTGTATGGAAAAGAAATGGACAATATAAAAAATGTGTACTAAATTTTATATCTTGACCTCAGATGACCTTTGACCTTGTTATGTGACCTTTGACCTCATTAACATGAAGGTTTCCATGTTGCATCTATGACCAAGGTTTGGTTGCAATTGGTCATTGTATGGAAAAGAAATGGACAATACAAAAAGTGTGTACTAAATTTTACATCTTGACCTCAGATGACCTTGACCTTGGTATGTGACCTTTGACCTCATTTACATATGAAGGTTTCCATGTTGCATCTATGACCGAGGTTTGGTTGCAATTGGTCATTGTATGGAAAAGAAATGGACAATACAAAAAGTGTGTACTAAATTTTACATCTTGACCTCAGATGACCTTTGACCTTGGTATGTGACCTTTGACCTCATTAACATATGAAGGTTTCCATGTTGCATCTATGACCGAAGTTTGGTTGCAATTGGTCATTGTATGGAAAAGAAATGGACAATACAAAAAATGTGTACTGAATTTTACATCTTGACCTCAGATGACCTTTGACCTTGGTATGTGACCTATGACCTCATTAACATATGAAGGTTTCCATGTTGCATCTATGACCGAAGTTTGGTTGCAATTGGTCATTGTATGGAAAAGAAATGGACAATACAAAAAATGTGTACTGAATTTTACATCTTGACCTCAGATGACCTTTGACCTTGGTATGTGACCTATGACCTCATTAACATATGAAGGTTTCCATGTTGCATCTATGACCGAAGTTTGATTGCAATTGGTTATTGTATGGAGAAGAAATGGACAAAACAAAAAGTGTATACCAAATTGTTGACACACACACACCCTCCGACACCCCGACACAACACACGAAGGATGCTGCCATAAGGTCTCTTCCTACGGACGACCTAAAAATGTGTTCGTACCTTGAATCTTTCAAAGTTCATTTCCTTCACTTTGGTCTTAATTTCATGAGATATCGTCTTGCTCAGTGCGCTGCACTCGCTGGGTTCATAGACGGCATCGCCAAGATGTGACTCAAGTAGCTCACGCATCACGGGTTGCACTTTCTCTGCTACAAACCTTGGATTACACAAATTTACAATATTTAAATTAAAATCATGGACAGAACAGTAGGATTTTATTAGGATCACAGACCACATTGCCAAGATACGAATTGAGTAGATCACGCATCACCAATTGTACTTTCTCTGCTTCAAACTAGCTGTGCCCCCCTAAATTATGCCGTTGTACACTGACGGTCATCTGTACATTTGAGGCCTTAAGAAAAAGAGATGGGAGAGAGAGAAAGGGGAAAATATCTGACAAATCCTTTATAAATATATCATCGTAACATCATGCCTTTCATCGGTACAGTTTTCATAATCTGTGGTACAACTGTAATCTGTGGTACAACTGTATGTTTAAACAAGGCGGTTCTCGAACGGCGCGTCTCGCCTGTTCATCAAAAGTGACTTGAAAGAAATGATGATGAAACATATGATACAATGTAGCACTGTCACAGAGGTATGCATTGTAGTTAATGCAAGGGATGTAATGCCTTGAAAAATTTAATCAACAAAAAGAACACACCAACCCCCTTCCCTACACCAAATCACATCAAGATAGGCCTTACAGATCTTATTTGACCCCAGATGACCTCTGATGACCTTGAAAATTTAATCAGCAAAAAGAACACACCAACCCCCTTCCCTCCACCAAATCACATCAAGATAGGCCTTACGGATCTTATTTGACCTCAGATGACCTCTGATGACCTCGACAAATTAATCAACAAAAAGAACACACCATCCCTCTTCCATCCACCAAATCCCATCAAGATAGGCCTTACAGATCTTATTTGACCCCAGATGACCTTGAATGACCTCCGATGACCTTGAAAATTTAATCAGCAAAATGTATACACCACCCCCTTCCCTCCACCAAATCCAATCAAGATAGGCCTTACTGATCTATTTGACCCCATATTTGACCCTGATGACCCCGAAAAATTAATCAACAAAAAGAACACACCACCCCCCTTCCCTCCACCAAATCCCATCAAGATAGGCCTTACTGATCTATTTGACCCCCGATGACCCCGAAAAATTAATCAACAAAAAGAACACACCATCCCTCTTCCGTCCACCAAATCCCATCAAGATAGGCCTTACTGATCTATTTGACCCCATATTTGACCCCCGATGACCCCGAAAAATTAAGAACAAAAAGAACACACCATCCCCCTTCCCTCCACCAAATCCAATCAAGATAGGCCTTATGGATCTTATTTGACCCCCGATGACCTTGAATGACCTCTGATGACCTTGAAAATTTATTCAGCAAAAAGAACACACCACTCCCCTTCCCTCCACCAAATCTCATCAATATGGGCCTTACTGATCTATTTGACCCCATATTTGACCCCGATGACCTCTGGTGACCTTGAAAATTTAATATACAAAAAGACACACCATCCCTCTTCCCTCCACCAAATCCCATCAAGATAGGCCTTACTGATCTATTTGACCCCATATTTGACCCCCGATGACCTTGAATGACCTCCGATGACCTTGAAAATGTAATCAGCAAAAAGAACACACCACCCCCTTCCCTCCACCAAATCCCATCAAGATCGGCCTTACGGATCTTATTTGACCGCATATTTGACCCCGATGACCTTGAATGACCTCCAATGACCTTGAAAATCTAATCAGCAAAAGAACACCCCACCCCCTTCCCTGACATCAAGTCCCATCAAGATAGGCCTTACGGATCTCTAGATATCGCGTTACAACGCGTCTCAAAAGTTTTAAGCATATTTGACCCCGATGACCTTGTATGACCCCCGATGACCTTGAAAAATCAATCAGCAACAGAACGCACCACCCCCCTTCCCTCCACCAAGTCCCATCACGATACGCCTTACGGATCTCCAGATATCGCGTCACAAAGGTATTTCTTAGCACACGGCGGACGGCGGACGCCGGACGCCGGACGCCATACGCCGGACAGAAATAGTGATAACATAGTCTCTTTCTGATTACATCAGGCGAGACAAAAAAGCTGGCTACGCACGCACGCCACTGTTTCAAACCTTAGATAACACAAAAATAAAATAAAAACATAGAAAGATGTCTGTATGTTAAGGCGCCGTCACTGTTGCGTACAGCGCTAACATGTTTAATGTTTTGAGCGTGTGACATGCGTTGTAATCAATACGCTATGTATACGTTGAGCATTCGCCATGTGAACATTTCGTACGTTGGGTGTCGGTTTCTTCTTAAGCGCGGCATATGGCCGAACAGCTGACGAATAAGCAATCTACACCCAACGTGCGAAACGTTCACACAGCGAATGCTCAACGTATACATAGCGTATTGATACTACGTTGTCACCTGCTCAAAATTTTGAACATGCTTAAACATTTCATAAACCTCAGGGTTCCCATTATGTATGTATGCCAAATATGTCACGAACGAATGGCAACTTACACGAACATACACCTAAGTCGGGCACACGTTAGCTCTATACGCAACAGTGTGTCAGGGCCATTACAGAGATTGTCTCAAGTGAAGACTGTTACTTTGATATGATGGAATGTATTCTCAAGGAGTTGATGCTCCACAAAGTTGTACTTGTTGTTTTGCTACAAACTTTGTATTATACCAAAATACAATAATCACATTAAAGGTAGATGTTCCGATTTTAAACTTGAAGTTTACTATTCTACATGAAAGGTCATCCTTAAAAAAGTTGTATTCCAAAGTTTGAGTTGCATAGCTTTAATGGTTCTTATTTTAGACGCACAAGATGCTGTGAAATGTACCTATTGAGTTGTACACAAACGATATTGGTGGTTACCACCTTTCGCGGTAATTCGACGTTATTTCATCGATTTCTCCGTAATTATACCGATTTAGGCCGTCAAATTTCAGTATGATGATGAGAAAAATATGAGCTTTCATATGATATGAAAATCTCCGTATGTTTGAAATAATTCTGTGTTACGAAAATGTGATCGGGTCATCTACCTTTAAAAACATGGGTAGAAAGTAAGATGTCTATAGTCTATTTGGTCATCACGAGACAGTGACGTAACCACGTTTCTACTAATTGCAGCACATAATGCTCGCGGCCTCTAACAGCGCTGGCGTATACACAAGAGCGTTGAAGGGGAAGATACATACGCTTGTGTAAAACCTGCGCCTGTTAAGTTACGTCACTGTCCAGAGAAAGCCAAATAGAGTATAGTGTCTGTCTGTATTAACCATAACCCCCCCCCCCCCCCAAATTCTAAGATACTATTACTACTTCTCCTAAGCCATTCTCCAAGCGCATGTGCGGACGGTTTAGCCTATATAGCGAGTGCGGTATACTGCACGAGCGAATAGCTAAAGGTCGTGGCTTATGGGTGGGCTGACGTGCAGATGTTCCCCGGATTGATTCGGCGCCGGCTATATGGCGTTTTCTCTTACAAAATTGTTATTGCAGTTAGGGGGTTAGGATTACGATAAATGCACAATCTTTCTACCCTATTTGTTGGTATCATAAGATTTCTTCATCATAAGTGATATTTTAATGGTTTTAAAGGCATATTATGTGATCTTTTCCAAGTAGCGCCCTCTATCATTGACTTCTACTATGAAAGCAGATTATCTTGCAAATTTGCACTTTTGATCATAAATCATAATGATCTTCTAAGTTACAGATCGATACGATTCCTAATTAATTCAAAGTCATGGTTTGAAAATAGATTGTACCGAGCGGTACAATCTATTTTTTCAAATTTTACTCTAGTTTAAATTCACTCTAAAACTATGATTTTGAGGTTATTAGAAATCATATCGCTCTAACTTGGAATATATTTATGATTTATGATCAGAAAAGTAAATCTGCAAGAAAATCTGCTTCCAATTTTTTTCTCGAGGATTGAGGGCGTCCCTTGGAAAAGATCACATAATATACCTTACCTTTAACAATAAGGTAATCGTGATGATATCTACATCTCGTTATAGCCAAATATTTGTTCATAGGGACCCTTTTTATAAAGGAAAGCTAAAGCAAATTTTCACGATACCCCGTTTATTTAGAATCCTACTCTACCTTTTGGGCGGCTCCATCCGATAAGTGTTCTCGTATTCATCCTGAGTCTGGTGCGCATACTGCTCTAGATCATCGTCCATGCTCGGTGCACACGCCAGCGAAATGTAGCTCTTTCCCAACTCTCTTGGATGAGGGCGTATGTCAAACAGGCTGCCACCAGATCCAGCCGCTGCATGTTTGCCCTCGTCCTGCTTGACGTTGGTAGCCATGTGCGCTGTTTTTTGCATTGTTGCTGCTGATTGGTCAATGAGTTGTTGACAAATTTGTTTGATTGGTCAATGAGTTGTTAGGTAGCCTGTGATTGGTTTACGAGTTGGTTTTAAATGAGCTGGTTGATCTGTCATTGAGTTGTGCTTCGTTGTTGAGTTGTGTGGTGCTTTCTGAGCAGCTTACGATTTGCTGCTTGTTCCAAGTAGTGGCTGCATGATAATTAAAGAAATAAAATACTCATGATGAAACACATAAGAATGTTTTATACGCACTTTAACTCAGATTAGTAAGATGCATACATTTATAGACTCTTTGAAAGGCATCTGCTAAAATGGCATTTCTACTAATTAATGATTGAACAAATATTTGTGGAATAGTGTAGTACATAAACAAGTCCAAACAGTGTCTGCTGTGTATGCTGCATAATGCGTACACACCCCCACCCCCGGCACGCTCTGTATGCTACATCAAGGCGCTTGAGCTCAAAAATATTCCTGAACAACAATGGTGTTTTTTATTTAATTTGATTTTGAATATTGCGAAAAATGTTCAAAATTCACTAACATTATCACCAAATTAAAAAAACATACCAAAAAACCCCACCCGAAATACTGCACCTACCCGATGTCCGTTTGCCGGTTCATAGAACAGGTGTTTTTTTTTGTCGTCTTATAGTCACCTTCAACATTGTTCAGGCATGAGAAGAAAAAAGAAGAAAAAAACCTGAAAATGTGCGTAAAATTGGGCTAAAAAGGCAAAAAACAGGCTGAAATTAAAAGAAAGTGCGGAAATTTGGACCCCAAAAAATCCTGAATTCAGTTTTAAAACTGAACATTCTCATGCCTGATTGTTGGATGGATGGTGAGAGAGGTGTGTGTGAGACTGATGCGTGTTAGTGCACTGGCCACACTGGTGCGTGATGGATGTATTGAATATGTTTGCTTGTTTATATATTTTGTTTATATATTGTTTATATATATATCTTGAGCTTCCATTCATACAAAGGGAATATATTTGCGCATTTTTATTTTCGCGCTTGATCTAAGCGCAAAAATGAATGTAGCACGAAAATTTCCACTTTTACAGTAATTGGTTAGAATTGTGATTGTTACCGCTCACTTACATTGCAATGAATAAATCCCTAACTCTATTTCACCACACGGCAACAGAATTATTTTCCGACACCCAAAATTCACCAGAAAGGTCACCCCGATCCCCCCGGGATTTGAACCACGGACCTCCAGCATCAGGGCCCAGATCCTAGCCACTACACCACGGCTCCCAGTCGACACTCGGCGAGTATATTCGCCTCGTTATATAGCATGGGTCCGTTTTGTAGCCAAAAAACCTGCACGCCGGGTTATAGAAACACTTTTTCCGCACAGTTGCCGTATGGTGTAGTAGAGTTAGGGTTATATATGATGAAAATTACCAAATTTGGAATGATTTCTTTTTTCTTTACTGTATCCCTAACTCTATTTCACCACACGGCAACAGATTTTTTTTCCGACACCCAAAATTCACTAGAAAGGTCACCCTGATCCCCCGGGATTTGAACCACGGACCTCCAGCATCAGGGCCCATATCCTAGCCACTACACCACGGCTCCCAGTCGACACTCGGCGAGTATATTCGCCTCGTTATATAGCATGGGTCCGTTTTGTAGCCAAAAAACCTGCACGCCGGGTTATAGAAACACTTTTTCCGCAGTTGCCGTATGGTGTAGTAGAGTTAGGGTTATCATACATGAGTGTTCCATCCGGCCATCAATTTTGAAGGTAACTATAATCTAAAATAACTGTCCCATCCCACACACAGTTAATGAGACATCATACATGTACCTTCAAAATACAGTCCATCTGCTGATTGTCCCGGTTGGTTAGAAGATGATGGGTAATGATTTGCAGCAAAACATAGACATTTATTCAATGTGTAAGACATTCCAAGTCACAAGCAATCTTTTGCTGATTATCCCAGTTGGTAAAGAAGACAACCGGTGTTCATGTTTTGCAGCGTAACTATAGACAATTCAATGCGTTGGACATTTCATGTCAACAAATTAGCAGGCTACCATTAGCCAATTGAATCCGTCAATTAATGTAAATAGGGTTAAACCCAGCCAACTAATTAAAGTGCTGAGCTGGGACTAATCAAAATCAATACTACTATGAAAATAGATCCAATGGTTTGTATCCCTATCATTAGCAATTTTCTTGCACGATATCAATTTAATAATATTTTAGCACTATGTGGGAGGTAGAACAAACAAAAGCACCAGGCTTTCAGATTTTTCAATATTTCCCTCTTTATACAGCGTAGTCATTTTGAACAAGAAATCACACATTGTAGCACGTTGTGTTCAATGTGTATCCTTCAGCCAATATTTTTAAATAAAACGTTAGATGTAACCTCTTTTCATTCAGAATATATCGGGTACAATTCAGTGAACAAATAGAGACCAAATTCAATCACCTTTGATGCCAAATAATGTCAATATGAATCATTCTTTCCGTTATTTAGGGACTAGCTGGGTGATGGCGATGGCCGGAAGCTTTGACGGTGACTCTAAGGGCGCGTTCCCACTGTGGCTGTTTGATACCAGGACGTGGACTCGATGCTACATCGAGTCTACTTCCAAGCCTAGTGGGAACGCGCAATAAGGGGGTTCGACCCTACATCAACGATGTAGGGTCGAAACCTACTCGAAGAGGTAGTCTCGCACCTAGGACGTGGTATCAAAATCGCTAGTGAGAACGCGTTTTACTTATCGTATGTGGACTCGTACCACTTGTTCCACAAAAACAAGCGTGTTGCGCTGCGTCAGACTGCGCCGCCGTCCGCCGCGCGCATCAAAATGCAATTTCACGCGGCCAAATGTCATGCACGCGTGGTATTTACGCAGTAAGTACGCAGGGCGCACTCGCTTAAACTTGTAAACAAGTAACATCCGGGTAAGTGGACTCGATACCACATCGGTATTTTGATGTATTTTAATCGCACAATAAGAACGCAACATCACTGTTATGCATGTAGACTCGCACCTAGGTATGAGTCCACATTCGCACAGTGAGAACACGCCCTAATAATTGTGTGCACCCTCAACTCGTCTGTCAACATCAATCACTAGTCAACATTAAACAATGTATAACGATTTAAGAGTAATAATTAGGTGAGGGCAGGAAAGGCTCAGGCGTTACAATACATTTATAAAGCTAGAGATGCAATGGGCTTGATTGCAGAAAAAAATTGAGCGACCCACGGACTGCGTTGTCCTGGTTAAGGGTGGCCAGGACTGTAGAAGCAGTGACGTACACAAAATGGTGCCCCACCCTGGGGGATCGTACACGAATGTACCGGGGATGTCACATTTGCAATTTGTTTGTCCCACGGTCCCGGCCCTTATGCTATAATGAAAGTTCCAGTTTCCTGTTTCCCGACTCCGAAAAAAATGCCGATCAAATATTTCATTATTTCATATTTGTCAACCCTTAAAGAAAAATAAGATTGTTTTAATGTGATCTTTCACACGATAGATGCATTTTCAGCACTTCTTACGATGGCATGGCTGGTACAAGCCTAAGTTAAGGGGTGTGTGGAATCTCAGGTACAGTCTCCATAAAACTGCCGTAACTTCTTCAATATTCATTTAATCTTTATAAACGTTACAGTTTTTTGCAGAAAAGGGTTCAATGAATCCAACCATGATAATGAAATTGACCATTTTGGAAAAAATTATAAAAAACACGTTTTTGACCCATTTTAGGTTTGGAAAAGATAACTCAAAATATATTGTGTTAACTTTTGTCATACTAGTTTTATAATAATACTGATAAAGGTACACACCACCATAACCTTCCGCGGGCCAGGGTGCAGGGGTACTAAAGTCCCTAAAAAAACTTTGATTGGTGCTTCAAATGTGAATATTTTGACCAGATTTTCGCCATAGGTCTTAGATTTTGTTTTATTAAAAAGTTGAAACCTTCACGATTGTAATCTGAAATGTAAAAAGTCATGAATTATTCTTGGGCGAAGCCTTGATCACACGTGTGAAGCGACCCGAAACTCCGATTTTCCTGTCTTTTACGCACTAAAAAGACGGGTGCTTTGCGAAATCAAAATTACTGAAAAACTGGGACTGTCGATCTCATATGAAATGTTGATAATATTAAAGAAAACAAAAAACGAAAATTTTACAACCAAAATGAAAATCCTAGGTAAGGAGGGAGACCCCAGGAGAAGCGATTGAACACTGGGTTTCTAACACACGTTTCAATGGAAGCGACTATGGTGGTGTAAGGTTATAAGAGAAATTTTGATGGTAACCGTCATCTTCCTTATGGTATCATATATAGGCAATAAATGATCCTTTGCCTAACTGTCGACGCGTCAAACCAAATGTATAGTCGCCACGCGGCGAATGATTGATTAGGCCTACGATTAAAGCAACTTGAAAATCGCGCCCGAGATCGAGTTATTTCTTCTTTTTTCTCAGAAATTGAGACCCTGCATGGGGTGGAGGGGTGGGGGGGGGGGGGGGGGAAAGACCGAGGGGAAGGATAGTTGAATGGTGAACTTTAACACATAAGTCAACAGACGACAAAACCAACGCATGGCGCGCGCATGCAGCCAAAACGCGAAAATCAAGGTTTTTAGCCCCCGACTTCTATTCCATAGCCTCTAGAAAATTGCTCTTATTAGAAAAGTAATGAATCATTTGAACTGATATTTTCGGGATATGCTGATAAGATCCTTAGGAAGATGATGAAATACAAAAACTAATCATTTTCAAATTTCAGTCATCTTCTAAGGGTACACACCACCATAACCTTCCGCGGGCCAGGGTGCAGGGGTACTAAAGTCCCTAAAAAAACTTTGATTGCTGCTTCAAATGTGAATATTTTGACCAGATTTTCGCCATAGGTCTTAGATTTTGTTTTATTAAAAAGTTGAAACCTTCACGATTGTAATCTGAAATGTAAAAAGTCATGAATTATTCTTGGGCGAAGGCTTGATCACACGTGTGAAGCGACCCGAAACTCCGATTTTCCTGTCTTTTACGCACTAAAAAGACGGGTGCTTTGCGAAATCAAAATTACTGAAAAACTGGGACCGTCGATCTCATATGAAATGTTGATAATATTAAAGAAAACAAAAAAACGAAAATTTTACAACCAAAATGAAAATCCTAGGTAAGGAGGGAGACCCCAGGAGAAGCGATTGAACACTGGGTTTCTAACACACGTTTCAATGGAAGCGACTATGGTGGTGTATACCCATAACATTCCCCAAGAAGCGTTTTTGTTGTTGTTGAAAATCGTATTTATTTTTTGAGTTACAGACCAAAAAGTGCCAAAAAATGTGATTTTCATGATTTTGGCGGTAAAAAAATCACATATTTTGGCACTTTTTGGTCTGTAACTCTATTGCTTATTCAATGTGTCATGTTGATTTCTGTAAAAAGAGGAAGGGAAGATTTTACTTCCCCTGACTATACTAGCGACTTCTGATAGTCAGTCGTTTCAATCGTATCAGTCCTTATTTGCTGGACTCGATGTTGTCGACCGCGGCGAGTATAAAATAGTCAAATGTTTAGTAAGGGACAACAAAGTTTCATAAACCAATTTGCTTCCAAAGATGAGCTATATAATTGTTATTTTATTTTTTTAAGCGAACCCAAAGTATATTTCTATACGTGTGAGGCACACCTCCAAAGTCAATATGGTACTTTCATTTATTAAGTTGGAAACAACTGTATGCATTAAAACAAACAATTTCTTTGTATACAAATTTGCTTCCAAAGATGTGCTTTATAAATTGTGTACATGTATGGTATTTTTTTAAAGAGAACACAAAGTTTATTTCTATGTGAAGTACGTATCCAAAGACAATATGGTGCTTTCATTTGGTGTGCAACCTATGTTGGCTAGTAAAACCTGTATGCAAGAAAACAATTTCTATGAATAAAAGGAGTAGGCCTACCTTTAATATATTCCCTACTAGTATAGTACATTGCATGTTTATAGAACAATTACCTATACACTTACTCAGTGAGGAATAAAATGGTAGGGTATTCTAAAGCTTACCCGAATAAAAGTTTGCTTCCAAAGATGTGCTTTATAAACACTTTAATGTACCTAAGTGATATTTAAATGAAGCCTGGTCATTATTTACTTGTTTCGGGGCTCAAAATATAGCATTCCCACCTAACTTTGAACTGATAATGAAAGTTTGAAAATAATGAATAATGAATAATTAAATAGTCCCCTACCCATGAAAAAGTATGATACGGGAAACATATTTCATTAGCCTTATCCACGCTAAACCCGGGGCCTGGCTTGCAATTGGTAAGTGCAGGAGTAACAAAATAACTAAATAAAACCATTTTAAGTGAATCTCCACTATGAATTTGAACAAAAAAACAAAAAACAAAAATACATTTCACATTTGACTTTTCAGGCTTGCTACTGGAAACAAGCTTGCTTTTTTCCTTCTTCCTAATTGAACGAACACATTGAAGCAGCGTTTTGCGTACATTGCATGAATCGCCTACAACCATGAGCGTGGACATTTCAGACGTGATCATCTATGTGCTGTGTGCGTGGTGATATTCAATTTTTAATCATACTATAACATCTCTAATCAAAACAAATAATTGTCGATTATAGCGTAGTGATCCTAATCCGAGCACTCACAGTAATTCAAAGTAAAACGCGATTTTGTGACACACTGCATTCCAAAACTACAATGTGCACTACCGCAGAACGTGGTTACGCAGATGTCAATTATAGTATGTGAGGGTGAGGGAGTGATTTGAAATGATCGATAATTTTTTGTTCAATTTGATTAGGCCTGTGGTCAACGGCATGTGACGTCACACCGGGCCGACCTATACGGCAGTGTTGTGGTCGAGTCTTCATCATCCGAGTCTGAGTCCTTGAGAAAAGAACTTGAGTCAGAGTCCTTGCCAATTTCTGATGTCCGAGTCCAAGTCCTCAGTATCCGAGTCAAAGTCCAAATGTTTCAATTTCAAGCCGCAGTTCACCAAGATACTATCAACGTTTTGTTAATAAGAATTTCAGTTCTATACTGTTTACTTGTAATTAAAGTATAATCACAGTCAGTTCAGTAACTTATTAGGCTTGTGTTGGCTTTGTGGTTGTTCTTTTAATTTACAAACTGCTTACATGTATAAATCTGCAGTATACATGTACACCTAGCACATTATTAAGTCCCTGACCAGGTGCTTTGAGGTTAGCTAATTCAAAATAGATAATCGGTACCAAAAATCTGAGATATACATTGAATGAGCAAATTTCTTCTCCGCAGTTTGATACCTCATTCAACAAAATCGAATGGATACTTTTAAAGTTATGGCGATTTCAATGACCGCGCATGCAACAGAAAAGTTGCACTAGGTATAGGAAATCATTGATTTGTGTTATGTTGATACCTGTAGAAAGAATGCGTGCAAAGCGCAAAAAGATTTTCAGTTTTTAAGCTAAAATGGTCATGGAAAACTTTCCTGAAGCCATCTTGTTCAGCTTGAATAATGAAACATTGAAACTAATACAGTCCATACTAAAATATGCGTTGTTTCACTTTCTGCAAATTTTACCAAATTTTCATTCACAATAAATGGCGGCGACCGACAACATGTTCACGGTATCTGCGCATTGCAAACTCGGTACAAAAATACGCTTTGACCAAATTGCAGTGTTGCAACCAGTAGTACAATATTGCAACTGTATACGGACAATCTGTCCGTGCAGGAGATCAAACAGATCGAAATCAGCAGCGTGAAGGTGGGCAGGGGCGTAGCGTGGTAGTTGTGATTGGGGGGGGGCACCAGGCGCGGATCCCAAATATTGAATTGATCATGTACCATCCAAGCAGTGCGCAGCACCGCCCTCCGAGTTCTGCTCGGACAGGGGGGAGTCTGAGGGTGGATGTGCCCCCCTCAGAAGTAGAAAAAATTTCAATTTTGGAACTCATTTGGTGCGATCTGGTGTATACTTTTGACCAAACTTTTATCGAAAAGCCACCTCTTCATTTCCAATAAATATTTTGTTTTTTATCAATGCACGAAAGAAGTTGAGCATAATTACTGATATACGGTATTCTTGATTTAAGTCTACGTGTAGATGGTTTAAAAGCTCAAACAGGGGGGAGTCTGAGGGGATGTGCCCCCCCCCCTCAGAAATGGAAACATTTCCAATTTTCCGATTCATTTGGTGCGATCTGGTGTATACTTTTGACCAACATTTTATTGAAAAGCCACCACTTCGTTTCCAGTCAATATTTTGGTTTTTATCAATCATGTCAAAATGCTAGATAGCTATTATTTTTGTTATGTAAGAAAGAATTTGTGCATAATATACAGATATTTTCTTGATTTAATTAAGTATAGATGGTTGAAATTGTTATGTTGACAAACAGGTTCCTAATGGTTATGTTAAAAAACAGGTTCCCCATTTATCAAGGCAAAGATTCAGCATTCTGAAGCAAGAAGATTTAGGGTGGTTCGAGACCCAATATATTGTTGAAACCTGTAGAAAAAACGCGACAATTTTCAGTTTCTAAACTAAAATGGTTCAGAAAACTTGCCTGAAGCCACCTTGTTTTAAGCTTATATTTTGTAACGTTGAAACTAATACGCGCGAAGGGGGGCATGGCCTGCTGGGCCATCCCCTGGATACGCCACTGGCTCTCTCCCCCTCTCCCTTTCACTTTTTTGTCACATTAATTACGTTGTTCAATTAAACATTAGAATTTAATTTATAGGCCTACTTCACAAATGTTTTTTCTTTGAAATATGGCACTGAAATAAAATTGCAAATAATACGTTTTTTTTAAGAAACACCGCGGCGGATCCCGGGATTTTCGTGTTGCCGATGTGTTCGAAAGATACCAGGGCGCGGTCTTGCAAATGATTTCGCGCGCCGTGCCATCGTCTGGATCCAGCCTTGAGTACCCCTCCCCCTTCCGGCCGCGAATTAAACACCGTCCTGACGATAAACGATTCTTTCGTTCCACTTTCTTCCTTTCTTTCCCCTTCCTTTTTCTTTTCTACCCTCCTCTTCCTTTCTCTTTTCTTCCTTCCCTTTCTTTTCCCTTCCCCTTTCTTTTCCCTTCCCTTCCCTTTTTTCCTCCGAAAATCGGGCCCCCCATGCCCCTATGACGCTACGCCACTGAAGGTGGGCGAGAGCAGAGCAGTAGCGGCAAGTGACATTGCGTTGGACGAATCGATCGGGGTCCTAAAAGACCTGGGACTGCGATATGTTTTGTTTTCGTGTATTGACAAGGCCCAGTGGAACTGGAAGACGATGTGGCGCTTGTTCGGATGTGTTTGGACGACTTTATTTCACAGTATTCATGCCAAATTTATATTCCCAAATACAATATCCGTATTAAAAATAAATAAAAATAAAATAAATAAATATCCGACCTACCGACCCTACCTTTTTCGGACCCTCTATGGACAAAAATAAATAAAAATGTGGGGGCCTAGAATTGGAACATTGTGCAATATCAGCATTTATACAGGAGGTGTTCAGCAAGTTTTGGTAAATGTTTGACATACATGTTCGACCGTTATTGCAAACATGAAGAAAGGCTGTTAGTAGGCCTACATGTAGCTTTACAAATAAACTACCGTACTGATGCGTGTAAATAAATAGTCCCACCCTTTTTTTACCCAAAAGAACGAGAACAAGACTAGCATCAGAAGTGACGTCATGATTAAACATTCTCTGACTTGCGCAGAAATCCGCCATTTTGTTCTAATTTTAAACCGACAGAAAAAATTCTGCGCACCTACATGTAAAGCAATGGCAATTTTGACTCTAACGAAAACAAAATATTAACTGCCGATACATCAGGATTTATCATACTTTTTCTAGTTATTTGTCTATCTTTGTTGGTTTGGCTTTGATGGTACGTGATCAAATATCAAGTAGGGAATCTTTTGGATCAGTTTTTGCTACATATAATTTGTGCAATAGCATTGCAAATCTTCAAAAGTGTGTCGCATTTCGAGATCCTAAGCCAGTTAAATCGAACGCTACACTTGGTGTTATGCACTCTACAGGTTATCGCGGGGATGATTTCTACTCCAAGACCCTCACGGAGTGCGGGATGATACGGGTACCCGTTATACGCACGGATAGAATGATTCGTGTCATGTAAGAGAAATTGCGCGGGGATAACTCATGCCTACTTTTAATAAAGTTCAATGATGTTTGTGTCCGGCTGAGTTACTGAAAGTAATTTTTCTAAGACTTGTAGTATACTACTTTTTACAGCAGTTTCACAAAATATTTGGGTAGAGGATTCCCTGTTTGTTAATGTTATAGTGCATTTTCAATGAAAGCTTGAAAATGAAATTTCAAAAATAGTTTTTGCCAAAAATGACTGAAATTGCATCTTTTTTCTAGTAAAACGTAACCATGATTATGAATTGTTTTGAAGCGACGCAAAATATTTTGGTATCAAGTTCAGCTATCGATATAGGCCTAGCCTATGAAGGATAGAAGATGCCATTTTGTGTGTGAAAGCGCTACTTTCAGATTAACTCAATAAAACTGTAAATACTGGCAAAATGTCCACTTGCCACAAAATGATAAAAATGACTGAAATTTCATCATTTTTCTGGCAAAACGCAACCAAGAATTTTTTTAAAGCGACACAAAATATTTAGGTATTGAGTTAAACAATTGATAATGATATAGGCCTAGGCCTATGTCTATGAAGGGTAGAATATGCCATTTTTTTGTGTGGAAGGGCTAATTTTGGATAAACTGTAAATACTGGCAAATATGCCCACACTTAGCGGGCATATTTGCCAGTGCACTGGCAAATTTGCCAGGGCTGGACAATTCGGACACCTGCAAGGAATGACACATCTGACAACTCATCGAATTCAACAGTTTTGCCAATTTGTTGAGTTGTATTATTTTTGCGAAACTTTTAAAGCCGCATCTAGAACACTGTTTCCTTATTACGATTAGACTGAACAGCTTCTGAATCAGTCTTTACAGCTTATTGACTTACGGCTTACTTTTCAATAAAGACATAATGTTACTGTATGTTTCTTTCAAACAATCATGGAAAAACTTACCAAAATGTCATTTGCCGTGATTTGTTTATGTCGTCATGCTCAACAAGTTTTCAACAATTATACTAGTGATGGGCGAACTGATACACTGCTGATACGCCGGTACCCGCGTCAACTCGACTCCCAGTCAACTCGCCAGTCACGTAGAGAAAAATCACTTAGGGACCGCTCATTATTTCCACCGGAGGGGGGGCCGGGAGAAAAGAGGGGGGGGGGGGGGGGGGGGGGTCACATGGTTTTGGTCAAGCAAAAAGGGGGGGGGGGTCATATGATTTTAGATTATCGGAAGGGGGGGGGGGGGGGTCATATGGTTTCATTTGTGGTCAAACAGGACAAATCTAAAATCTCCAGCCTTTGATATCTTGCCAACTTCATGGGCATTTAAAAACAAGCATCATTGATTACTATTCACATTTCTATCAAAACTTCAAGCTCATTTGATTATGTGCAGTGGCGATTGTTACCTTTATAAAGTTTTTCATTTTGTATACACAGGACGGGACACAGGAAGATCAGATGAATACAATTATTGACTGATAAATTAATGACTAATCATAACTAGTTCACTACAATACTTATTTAACTCCAGAGTACCAATGATGAAAACAGACCAAACAACCAATGCACTCACAGTTGATTTCTTTCAACTTGTGATTGTAAAATTTGTAGACCACTTTAAACTTTAAATACTCATGCATGAAAGGCAAAAAAAAAAAGGTTTGTCTCAGAAAGCCACACGCAGAAGTTTTTCAATTGGCATTTCAAGTCATCACTTTTAAAAAAAGTTTTTTAGGTTTGTGAGACTTTTTTAAAGTCAAAAAAGTTTTGATTTTTTAGGTCATTCATGGTCACAAAAAAAAGTGACCTGTATAAAATGAAGAAAAAAGGAATATTTGTACTACATTTCGCATAGCTTTTTTCCAGGAAAAAAACACCCACTGCATTTCGCATAGGTTTTTATTTTTCCAGTTTCCTCTGAGACAAACTTGTTTTTTATTTGGCGTATTAAAGTTGAGTGAATTACGAAAATGTTCATTCAGGTCTACTTGACCGTGACACATTTTTGTTAATATCCTGCTTCATAAAATCTATGACATCACAGGCAAAATATTTTTTAACATCTGCGATAGAAAAAATGATTTATTTTTTATTTTTTATTTTTTATTTTTTGCATGCAAATCTGCAAATATATCCATGTTCACCTCTAACATGGATAGAGGTTGTGGCAAATTGGCATGGGTTTCCATGCTTGGACTATCGTTGTTGAAATAAACTTCCTTTACTGCAGGTGACACTGCCTAATCAAGGAATGTTGTGTTTGCAACAAAATGTTCAAGTTTTTGTTGCAAACACATATGCCTTTGTGTACACCAACATGAAGTTTTTCTATTGTGATTTCCATATGATATGACTGTATGGACTGCATGGAAATCGGTGAAAAGGTGGGAGTATATATAATATTTTATTCCATATTTGTATAAAACAAGCAAGATAAAAAAAAATCAAGGTTTTGTGG
>CM069457.1:36077547-36414752 GCA_035610835.1 Ophiura sarsii | reverse complement strand
ATGAGATTAGATCCGTTGTTTTTCTATTATATTTGCTATACTGTACCCTTTCATTAGAATTTTAGATCATGAATATCGGACTTATTTTAATGAAGTTACACTCCATTGTGTAAGACATGGTGATTTCACCTTTTTGGCAAAGTGCAAAAAATGTGTTTTTAAACAGCTCGTTTGAAAGAAACTAATACATTTTCTTAATCTCTTGTCTGCTAATATCTTTGATTCCTTTCTATTTTAAACTGCTGTTGTAACATATTGTTGTTCAAACCATTAATACTTCTTAATTTTGATTAAATTTGAAGAATAAAAATGGATCGTCACGCATGAGCGACCCCAAGCTTTGTTTCTATAATGAGCTAGTTTTGAGGCTAAACTTGAGGGACATTTAAACAGGTAAAGACGTAGGCATTGGTAATTAGCAGTGGCTTAGACTTCTTTTTCATATTGGGGATGCAATTTCATACAAACTTGGTAAAAATGATATAGTTCCTTAGTGTTTAATCTCACGAAATCCATTCCCCAATGTGAAAATGAAATCTAAGCAACTGGTGATTCACCAAATACTACTTCATTTAGAAGTCCCTAAACACTTGTCAAATAAAACAATGCATGGGGTCACTCAAGTGTGACAAACTTCTTTTACACGTTAATTGAATTAAGGAGAAGAATTATTAATGATTTGAACACCCATAACTAATAACAGTTACAACAGAAGGACACACAAGATTATATTGAGTAGACAAGAGATTATGAGAATACACACGTTTCTTTCAAACAAGCTGTAATAGCACACACATTTTTTAGCACTTTGCCGAAAAGGTGAAATCACCATGTTTTACATAATGGAGTGTATCTTGAGTTTGATAAATCTGATATTCATGATCTAAAATTCTAATGAAATAGTACAGTATGACGAAGATGATGTAAACAGTGGCGTAACAGCCGGGGGGGGCAGGGGGGGGCACAGTGCCCCCCTGAAGGTGCTCAGCAGGAAATTCAAACCTACTCACCAGGAAAAATGGGGGGAAGGGAAAAGAGGAAAAGAAGGGGGAAAAGGAAAGAAAAGAGAGAGAGAAAGTAAAAGGGAGGAAAAAGGAAAAGGAAAAGGAGAAAAGAGGTGAAAGAAAGAAAAGAAGAAAGGGAAAGAAAGAAAGAAAATTTCGCAGTACATACTGCGAAATTTTGTGACCGTGCGAAATTTTTGACCTTGCATAATTTTGTGACCGTGCGAAATTTTGTGACCCTACCCCCCCCCCCCCCCCCCCCCCCCCCCCCCCCCCCCCCCCACCCACCACCCACCCACTTACGTGAAATTCACGAGGTGACTGACTAGGAAAAAATTTGGGGCAACCTTTTACTAAAAATTCCAACCAGGAATTTTTTTGGCTGTGCCCCCCCCTGACAACCAACCTCTGTTACGCCCCTGGATGTAAACACAACGGACCTAATCCCATCGATTTTGATGATGACAACGTTTCTTGAACTTTGAGCATCGATGGGTACTAATCATTTTGGGACAGCCTGTACATACGTTGTTGTGTGAATCACTATACTCAGTAGTGGTAACATCCAACAACTTCGCTTCATTCATGTATATATCAGTGGTACACTTTGAATAACTAACGCGCTTTTTGGTAAATATGTTGTAATTATGGCGCGCAATTAGGCATTGTTTTGAATACTTCATTAAGTATAAAGAAGTGTGTCCACTTTTATGATCAATGAGGAAATGGACCAATTTAGACAAGAAGTATTTTTCCTGATTTTGACACTCGCCCCTGTAAAGTAACCAATGTCGAATGATATGATTTTTTTTTCAGATGGAGATAAGCAGATAATGAACACTTCTAGTGAGCGAAACCGACGGGTCATCAATTTGGCAGTGCAGCGGGCCGTCACTTAGAACAAACTATGAATCGCAGCAAATAATCCGCAGACATTCTTGCCCAACAAAAATAATGGCTGCCTACAGAATTCTTATCATTGTCCCTGGATAAACCCTTGTGGGTATGTCAAAAAACCCTTGAACACTTGCGATGCTATATAGTTGGAGATTGACCAACCAACAAATCTGCTATGGTCTCTATCCTGTCATGGCCCGGCGAGACTTCACCTAAATTGTAAAAAGCACAACCACACAATATGGCACCATCAGCAGAATCTGAACTTCCGAACATGGACCTGCAACTTGACAAGCTAAGTAGATTTGTTTCTGTTATTGTATCGTATTGTTTTTACAATTTGGCGCTGTACATGTAGCTCAAGTTGATATGTGAGACACGATTTTGAGAAAAAAAACATCATAATAAACTTTCCCCCGGCGATATGCAAAGTTCGCGGGAAATAACGAAATCCAAAAAAGAGCTCAAACAATGTATTTAATTTTGACGACTCATTATAAACGCGCAAATGGGGAGAACATTCACACATTAATATTCTGATTATGATATCTCATCAAAAGATATCAACATTATATATTTTGAGGATGGGTCGACACATCGTTCAAAATATATAAATGCAAATATCCGATGATGTGACATCTTACTTAGAACATTTTTTGTAAATGTTCTTCCCATCTGGGCGTTTGTAATAGGTCGACAAAATAAATATGAGTATGGAAAGTAGGAGTGCAATTTCAATTGTGTGTCACTTTTTATTTTTTTATCTATTTATCATGCATCTAAAGAGCGTCATGCAATACATTTCAGTTTTGTTATAGTCGATGGCTTTTATATAAATTCTATGTTGGTTGGTACAAATGCGATTGAAACCCTATTCAAATCCTTTATTTACAGAATGAATGGTAATGAAGAAAACATATACTACAGTAATTTGTTTCTTCACAAATACCAACCAACAACAACTGCTCTAACTGAAAGGTTTGATCCATGGTCGCATCAACTAAGAACCTACTCCTCATCCGTACAAGAAGACAAGAACAAAGCTGTACATTATCCGACAATAACGCACCATGAACATGCACACCCATGTCACCCCTGCAAAGATGTTAGAGACCAAAACTAACGTTAGAGGTAGGTAATGAGTATCACGCAGAAAAATTACAATTAATGATGTATTTAGTTTCGGAAATATCAAATTATCGTCTCCATTATGTGCTTTTTGTATTCGGCAATATCAGTTGCCCTATTAAATCAACCGTATACTTTTTTAAAAACCTTAAGTGGTGGCGCCGCCCCCCCCCCCCCCCCCCCACCCCACCCCCGTCATGGTCCTTACAATCCAGTGATCAACGCCACCCAGTTTTTTACCCCAACATGCTGTTAGCTTAAAATTGATCTGAAATGTTTAATTTCGGACAACATTAGCTCATTTCAAGTATATTTGACATAAAAAAATCATTATAATAGCCTATTTTTACAAACCTTAAGAAGTGGTTGCACCACGCCCTCTCCCCCGTCACAGTCCATACTGCACAGTGAGAGTTCATCAACGCCCTCCCACTCCCCTCCCCAATTTGGTCCCCAAACAAATGATATAGTTCCTTAGTGTTTAATCTCACGAAATTCATTCCCCAATGTGAAAATGAAATCTAAGCAACTGGTGTTTCACCAAATACTACTTCATTTAGAAGTCCCTAAACACTTGTCAAATAAAACAATGCGTGGGGTCACTCAAGCGTGACAAACTTCTTTCACACGGTAATTGAATTAAGGAGAAGAATTATTAATGATTTGAACACCCATAACTAATAACAGTTACAACAGAGAGACACACAAGATTATATTGAGTAGACAAGAGATTATGAGAATACACACGTTTCTCTCAAACAAGCTGTAATAGCACACACATTTTTTAGCACTTTGCCGAAAAGGTGAAATCACCATGTTTTACATAACGGAGTGTATCTTGAGTTTGATAAATCTGATATTCATGATCTAAAATTCTAATGAAATAGTACAGTATGACGAAGATGATGTAAACACAACGGACCTAATCCCATCGATTTTGATGATGACAACGTTTCTTGAACTTTGGGCATCGATGGGTACTAATCATTTTGGGACAGCCTATACATACGTTGTTGTGTGAATCACTATACTCAGTAGTGGTAACATCCAACAACTTCGCTTCATTCATGTATATATCAGTGGTACACTTTGAATAACTAACGCGCTTTTTGGTAAATATGTTGTAATTATGGCGCGCAATTAGGCATTGTTTTGAATACTTCATTACTAATAAAGAAGTGTGTCCACTTTTATGATCAATGAGGAAATGGACCAATTTTAGACAAGAAGTATTTTTCCTGATTTTGACACTCGCCCTGTAAAGTAACCAATGTCGAATGATATGATTTTTTTTTTCAGATGGAGATAAGCAGATAATGAACACTTCTAGTGAGCGAAACCGACGGGTCATCAATTTGGCAGTGCAGCGGGCCGTCACTTAGAACAAACTATGAATCGCAGCAAATCCGCAGACATTTTTGCCCAACAAAAGTAATGGCTGCCTACAGAATTCTTATCATTGTCCCTAAGTAAACCCTTGTGGTATGTCAAAAAACCCTTGAACACTTGCTATGCTAGTTGGAGATTTACCAACCAACAAATCTGCTATGGTCTCTATCCTGTCATGGCCCGGCGAGACTTCACCTAAATTGTAAAAAGCACAACCACACAATATGGCACCATCAGCAGAATCTGAACTTCCGAACATGGACCTGCAACTTGACAAGCTAAGTATATTTTGTTTCTGTTATTGTATCGTATTGTTTTTACAATTTGGCGCTGTACATGTAGCTCAAGTTGATCTGTGAGACACGATTTTGAGGAGAAAAAAACCATCATAATAAACTTTCCCCCGGCGATATGCAAAGTTCGCGGGAAATAACGGAATCCATAAAGAGCTCAAATAATGTATTTAATTTTGACGACTCATTATAAACGCGCAAATTGGGAGAACATTCACACTTTAATGTTCTGATTATGATATCTCATCAAAAGATATCAACATTATAATATATTTTGAGGGATGGGTCGACACATCGTTCAAAATATATAAATGCAAATATCAAATGATGTGACATCTTACTTAGAACATTTGTTGTAAATGTTCTTCCCATCTGGGCGTTTATAATAGGTCGACAAAATAAATATGAGTATGGAAAGTAGGAGTGCAATTTCAATTGTGTGTCACTTTTGTTTTTATCTATTATATTAGCTGGTAGCATGCATCTAAAGAGCGTCATGCAATACATTTCAGTTTTGTTAAAGTCGATGGCTTTTATATAAATTCTATGTTGGTTGGTACAAATGCGATTGAAACCTTATTAAAATCCTTTATTTACAGAATGAATGGTAATGACGAAAACATATACTACAGTAAGTTGTTTCTTCACACATACCAACCAACAACAACTGCTCTAACTGAAAGGTTTGATCCCATGGTCGCATCAACTAAGAACCTACTCCTCATCCGTACAAGAAGACATTAACAAAGCTGTACATTATCCGACAATAACGCACCATGAACATGCGCACCCATGTCACCCCGGCAAAGGTGTTAGAGACCAAAACCAACGGTAGAGGTAGGTTATGAGTATCACGCAGAAAAATATAATAATTGATGTATTAAGTTTTGAAAATATCAAATTATCGTCTCCATTATGCCCTTTTTGTATTCGGCAATATCAGTTGCCCTATTAAATCAACCGTATACTTTTTTTAAAAACCTTAAGTGGTGACGCCGCCCCCCCCCCCCCCCCCCCCCCACCCCACCCCACCTTACATGGTCCTTACAATCCAGTGATCAACGCCACCCAGTTTTGTACCCCAAAATGATGTTAGCTTAAAATTGATCTGAAATGCTTAATTTCGGACAACATTAGCTCATTTCAAGTATATTTGACATAAAAACCAATGAATAAAAAAATCATTGCACTTGCGGAAATGTTGATATGCTCACAATATTAGCACCCCCTACAAGGTCGTGCCATTTTTCACTAATCGACACCAGCGCGTGTGCATTGATATTTCCAATTTATCTCGAAACAACACATACGCATTTATATTGCAATGAATCCACAATATTCACAACTCTATTGGTTTTGCTAAGGCCAAAAAGGTTTATCTCAGAAACCCGATCGCATTGGCATGGCATGTGAAAATTTCCTATAGGCTTCAGCGCGTAGCTCTACGCGGCGGCGGCGATGGTTTTTTATTTGTTTTTTGCTATAGGGGGAGGATGGGGCAACTGAACCGGTTAAGCATATTTCATGATATAAAAGCTTAAAGCTCGTGTAAATATTTATGGAATTGCTATGAAAATATCACCCATGTAACTGTTTACATATAACATATAATCAATGTTTAAAAATATCCAAACAAAAGGCCAATTACCCCATCGTTGGGGCAACTGGTCCTATATCTTCCAACGGTTAGAATACACAGAAATCATTGATTGACAACACGGTAACTAAGCAGTATTTTCTTTACAAACTCATTTCCATATTATTTAAAGTGTAAAAATGATACAGGTCTATGAAACCCATGTTTTATACAGTTTTCGTGGTTAACGTGTAAAAAGCAGTAATACTAATGGTGTACAAAGCAAGCGCAATTTTCGACTGCACGTTTATTAGATAAAACGGTATGAACCTAGTTAAATGGTTACATGTTGTGATATTCAGACGCCCCATACATTTGTCTATATATACCCCTTTCTTTAATGATTTTATTTACTTCATATAATCATCATTTAGTACTTATAATAAACCATCTTGATATTTAGCCAGCTTTTCATGTTACAGGGGAAGGGAAGTTAGTCAATATGACAATGATGACCCAACGGTTAATATACACAAAAAGCAGTGGATAAAATACATAAATGTGACGCGATCAAGAGGAATGAGTCGGATGTCTACCCTGGTCGAAAATGAGTTTTTAATACAGTTTTAAAGAAGACACCTATAAGCTTTCAGAAACTGAAAACCCCATGTCGATACGACGTTTTGCCATTCCAAAGTTATGTCAAATTGTATACATGAATTTCCATCAAAACGTATGTACGCCGCCATTTTGAATTGGCCATATCTCAATTTGGGATTCCCCGACATCCGACTCATTCCTCTTGATCGCGTCACAAATCATGATACTTCGTCATAGCAAATACCTTTACAGACACCATTCAAAATATAATAAAGATGTAATTCACAATACCGAGGTTTTAAACCATTCTAAACCAATTTCATGTCATATTGTAATCCTTCAATATCAGAAATAGTGGTATTAGACCCGAAATGCCCCAAAATGTCTAAGAACTTGAAAGAATGTGAATTATTTCATATTCTATTCACATTTCAATACCGAGTCATGTTTTATTGACACTAACAACTCATTTTCAAAATGAATTTTACAATTTTGATTAAGTTTTTGCAGGCGGTCCAGTTGCCCCACACCCCTTCGGACCACTTACCCCAACAAATGACGTAGTACTTTGTCGAGATGAAACGTTATTAAAACACGCCTGTGACGTAATACATTTTACGCCAAAATGTTTTAAAACATACCACCATTTGTCATAATAATCAATAACTCCAATACATTTCAGAAAAAAGGCAAAACTGCATTTTTGTTTTTAGCCATTACACAGATTTCTGTAGCCAGTGAGTAGGCCTATCTTTGAATTCGCAAATATTACGGTGTGTCCCAAATTAGCAATATGCGCCATTTTACGGTCATTTCAACCACAACCTATGGTTTTAATCATATTTCGGAATGTCCCTAAGCACACTACAATATAGCACCCATCAAATGCAATATGCACCTAGTATCTTAAGACGACTGTACTGCATGTATATATTTACTGTTGCATATCTGTCAATTATATAAAGTACATTAAACATGATCTAAACCCATCTTCTTATATCGCCCATACTATCTGTGAATTTTCAATCAGTCACTCAAGGAGTTAGCTTCAAAGATATGGAGAAAAATCACATGTGTAAATACCCTAAAGTTCCAAATGTTTTGGATTGTAGAAGGTAAAGATATATATACACCTAACACATAAAGTCCCTGCTCAGGTGCTTTGAGGTTGACTAATTCAAAATATATAATCGGTACCAAAAATCTGAGATATACATTAAATGAGCAAATTTCTTCTCCGCAGTTTGATACCTCATTTAACAAAATCGAATGGATACTTTTAAAGTTATGTCGATTTCAATGGCAACAAATGCAACAGAAAAGTGGCACTAGGTATAGGAAATCATTGATTTGTGTGTGATTTACCATAGACGGTAAAAATCAATGTTTTACCCGTCTATGGATTTACGCACTGAAAAACTCACAGCTTATCAGCTATGACTTGTATTCTTTACAGCCAGATACATCCTTTGTCCCGCACGTTGCGGTTATCACTAAAGACCCATTCATCTGTCACGTTCAGATAGCACACAGTTATCACACACAAATCAATGATTCCTATACCTAGTGCCACTTTCTCTGTTGCATACGCGGTCATTGAAATCGACATAACTTTAAAAGTATCCATTCGATTTTGTTGAATGAGGTATCAAACTACGGAGAAGAAATTTGCTCATTTAATGTATATCTCAGATTTTTGGTACCTATTATATATTTTGAATTAGTCAACCTCAAAGCACCTGAGCAGGGACTTTATGTGCTAGGTGTATGTCAAGTATCAACAAAAGTCGTATTGTTCAAAAGAAAGCAGTATGCCCATACAATTACAAAATCCTTCAGTTGCCCCATATTCCCCTAAAGCTCGAATCAACACGAAAGTGGTACCGGTATGCATAATTTGGAAGCCGGTCAAATCAAACATTGCCGATAAAAAAATCAAAATAAAATCGCATACTTCATAGTCAATTCTCTAACTAAATATTGAAAAAATTGCACAGCACTTAGCTTTTTTTGCAAAATGTTTCTGAGTCGAACGTTTTTTTTGGGCCTAACCAATTATTATTTATTTTGTACTAGGGAATAAAAAGTAATTTGCAGCATCTACTCTTCGGTTAGAGACATGATGTAAAACTAAGTCATTGATTAATAAAATAAATACATTTTATAATGGTAGATTTGACAAAAGTGCTCGATTGATGAAACAACCATCTAAGCATGCTAAGAATACCTGTACCGTACGCTAAAACGTGTTCTGTAATGATAATGCCATTAATATTCCCCCTAATTGCATAAATGTGATTTATTTATTTCCTCACGTTTTTTTATTTCTGGTTCTTTCCTTTCAGTATTCGATCAATCACGTTTGCTAGATTGGATGCTGGGCATTTTGACGTGGGATGGCATGTGAAGATCAAACATAATACCGACTGACTGCTTTGAATATTAAGAACATTAAGCAACGCGTATCATTTTCAAATGGTAGAATTGGTGGCAACTGGGTGCCCCACAATGTTTGAGCATCGGTAAATGTACCAAACCTTTTAAATTACCACTCAAAGAGGCGTATTATTTCTATGCACGCGTTTCAAATGCTAATCAAATTCCTCGCTGATTTGGCATTAGTCTATATCTAATTTTCGAAACGCGCTCGTGATTCGTATTCAGAAACG
Organism: Ophiura sarsii; assembly: GCA_035610835.1. NCBI lineage: Eukaryota > Metazoa > Echinodermata > Ophiuroidea > Amphilepidida > Ophiuridae > Ophiura > Ophiura sarsii. The sequence goes on along the minus strand of CM069457.1, from coordinate 36,405,196 downwards.
TTTAATCGTTTAAGATGTCCTCAAACAAAAATTAATTCTTAATCCAAGTTTTCGATCAATGCGTTATCAGGCAACATAGGCCTAAATAATGTACTAGAAATTATCGCTACCCTTAACCCTTCATTCACTACTAACAGATTTGGGTTGCACTATCATTTATAGGGTAAAAATGTATGCAGAGCTTGGTCATCATACATGCCTCTGATGCCTGAACTCTGCCACTGAAGGGTAGTAGATAATTTCTAGAAATTGTAAAAGAAAGGAAAAAAATTGAGAACTACTTTTAATCGGACTACTTTTAATCGAAGATGGATACGATTCAAAAGTATTTGTAATGAAATGTTCGATTAAAATGATATCAATGTAAACAGTAATTAACCAAATATTATTGAGATTTTACAACCATAATCCAGATTTTTGTTTTATTAGCATTAAAAGCATGAATCACTTGTGTGTGTCTTTTTATTAAGCGTATACAGCATTTTCATTATTCATCAGAATGCATATTGGAATAATCAAAATTTGGATTATGCATAATCCAGATTATACAAATTTAAATAACCGGGAATATGCAAATATAAATTGGCAAACTACGGATTATGCCAATATATTTGATAATCCAGATTGGAATCATCAGATTTTGGAATCATCAGATTTTGGAATCAAGATCAAGTATTTGAATAATTCGGATTATATAGATTTGAATATTCAGGATTATAATAATATAAATTTGAATGTTCATGATTATTCCAATATGAATTTGACTAAAACGGATTAGGCTAATTATGAATATTCATGAATTTTGATATGCTAATATTAATAATCCAATATAAATTTGAATAATACTGTGATTATGCATGAATATGAAATATTCATGATAATGCTAATAATATGCTAATATGAATTTGAATATTTATGATCTATACAAATTTGAATAATCAATATTTGAATTATGCAAATAATACGGATATGAATATTCACAATTATGAATTTGAATACTCCGGATTAAGCCAATGTAAATGTGAATAATCCAATATGGATTATGCAAATATAAATTTGAATATTCATGAATATATTGGATTTTTCAAATTAGCATATTCATGAAAATACTTCCATCCTCTGAAAAAGGCTGTTCCATCAAATAAACCCCCTCTGAACAAGTTTATTTGTTGGAATAGCCATTTGATGGAACAGACTTTTCAGAGGGAGCAAGTTTATTTGATGGAATAGCCATTTCAGAAGGGGTAATTTGATGGCGTAAGTTTAATTATTAGATGGCGTAAGTTTATTAGATGGCGTAAGTTTATTAGATGGAACAGCCATTTCAGAGGGAGCAAGTTTAAATTTGAAATGAAATGAAAATTTGCCCCTCTGTAATAAAAAAAACCTCCCCTCTGAAATGGCTATTCCATCAAATCAACTTGCTCCCACTGAAATAAAAAAGCTGTTCCCCTCTAAAATGACTATTCCATCAAATAAACTTACCCCCTCCAAAATAAACTTACCCCCTCTGAAATGGCTATTCCATCAAATAAACTTACTCCCTCTGATGGAACAGCCATTTCAGATGGGGTAAGTTTATTTTGGAGGGGATAAGTTTATTTGATGGAATAGTCATTTCAGAGGGGGTAAGTTTATTTGATGGAATAGCCATTTCAGAGGGGGTAAGTTTACTTGATGGAATAGCCATTTCAGAGGGGGTAAGTTTATTTGATGGAACAGCCATTTCAGAGGGGTAAGTTAATTTGATGGAATATCCATTTCAGAGGGGGTAAGTTTATCAAATAAACTTGCCCCTCTGAAATAAAAAGCTGTTCCATCAAATAAACTTACCCCCTCTGAAATGGCTGTTCCATCAAATAAACTTGCTCCCACTGAAATAAAAAGCTGTTCCATCAAATAAACTTCCCCCCTCTGAAATAAAAAAGCTGTTCCATCAAATAAACTTGCCCCCTCTGATTTGGCTATTCCATCAAATAAACTTACCCCCTCTGAAATAAAAAGCTGTTCCATCAAATAAACTTACCCCCTCTGAATTGGCTATTCCATCAAATAAACTTGCTCCCTCTGAAATAAAAAGCTGTTCCATCAAATAAACTTGCCCCTCTGATTTGGCTATTCCATCAAATAAACTTGCCCCCTCTGAAATAAGTTTATTTGATGGAACAGCTTTTTTATTTCAGAGGGGTAAGTTTATTTAAACTTACCCCTCTGAAATAAAAAAGCTGTTCCATCAAATAAACTTGCCCCTTCTGATTTGGCTATTCCATCAAATAAACTTGCCCCCTCTGAAATAAAAAGCTGTCCATCAAGTAAACTTACCCCCTCTGAAATGGCTATTCCATCAAATAAACTTACTCCCTCTGATGGAACAGCCATTTCAGATGGGGTAAGTTTATTTTGGAGGGGGTAAGTTTATTTGATGGAATAGTCATTTCAGAGGGGGCTAGTATATTTTATTTTGGAGGGGGTAAGTTTATTTGATGGAATAGCCATTTTCAGAGGGGGTAAGTTTATTTGATGGAACAGCTTTATTTCAGAGGGGGTAAGTTTATTTGATGGAATAGCCATTTCAGAGGGGGTAAGTTTATTTTGGAGGGGGTAAGTTTATTTGATGGAATAATCATTTCAAAAGCTGTTCCATCAAATAAACTTACCCCCTCTGAAATGGCTATTCCATCAAATAAACTTACCCACTCTGAAGTGGCTGTTCCATCAAATAAACTTACCCCCTCTGAAATGGCTGTTCCATCAAATAAACTTGCTCCCTCTGAAATAAAAAGCTGTTCCATCAAATAAACTTACCCCCTCTGAAATAAAAAGCTGTTCCATCAAATAAACTTACCCCCTCTGAAATGGCTATTCCATCGAATAAACTTGCTTCCACTGAAATAAAAAGCTGTTCCATCAAATAAACTTCCCCCTCTGAAATGGCTATTCCATCAAATAAACTTAACCCCTATGAAATAAAAAGCGGTTCCATCAAATAAACTTACCCCCTCTGAAATGGCTATTCCATCAAATATCAATTTGAATAATCCAGCTTAAATTTCATGATTCTGCTATTCCATCAAATGAACTTAATTCCTCCGAAATAAATTATGCAAATTCAAATTCATATCATGAATATTCAAATTTATTTTATTTATTATCAGGATTATTCAAATAATAATCCGGATAATCCAATATTCATATGCAAATATAAATTATAACAATCCAAATGATAATGCTAATATGAATTCAAATAATCCGGATTGTGCAACTATAAATTTGATTATTCACTATGCAAATGTTGAGTTGAATATTCATGATTATGCTCGTATAAATTTGAATATTCATGATTATGCAAATTTGAATAATCCAGATAATCCAAAATGAATCCATATTCATATAAAGTTGCATATTCATGATTATGCTAATATGAATTAAAATAATCCGAATAATACAACTGATTATGAATTTGATTATTCATTATTATGCTAATATGAATTCAAATGTTCCGGATTATGCAAATATAAATGTTAATATTTGATTGTTGTTGAAAAATCCAGCTTATGCAAATTCGAATAATCAAAATATTATGGAATATTCACGATATGCTAATATGAATATTCATGATTATGCATATATAAAGTTGAATATTCATGAATATGCTAATATGAATTGGAATAATCATATTTATGATTATGCAAATTGTAAAATGTATTTGAATATTCATGATTATGCTAATATGAATTGGAATAATCTGGAATATTCAGGATTATGCAAATATCAATTGTGTTAATATTGAATATTCATGAGTGTTATAATGTGAAGGATTGGAATAATTGGAATAATCCAGATTTTACCCTATAAATGATAGTGCAACCCCAGATCTGTTAGCGATAGTTTACAATGATTTCTTTTTATCTGATTGAGAACTTGAACGATTGATTATCGTTTCTGAATACAACTCCAAAAATAATCACGAGCGCGCTTCTAAAATTAAATATCATAAACTATCATGCCAAATCAGGGGACATTTTTGATTACCTTTTGAAACTCGTGCATAACATTAAATTGGAAAAATTCGCATCTTTGTGGTATTTTAAAAGATTGGGTACATAAGGGAATGCAACATTTACCGATGCCCAAAAATCAAAAGAATGATCTACAGGCGCGCAGCCCTTTTATGGCAAAAGAATGTAGTTTTCTAACAGTATACTTCCTTTTAACATGATCAAAGTTAGCTTTTTTCTCCTTAAAACATGTAGTGGTAAAAGGCAGTATGTTACTTTTATTGTCTCTACAAGTTGCAACCTTTTCCTAAGTGAGGATTATTGAACTAAGTTAACACAATCCATGTTAAAAGGAAGTATATCATTAGGAAAGTACATATAAGATACATCCTTTTGCCATAAAAGGGCTGCGCCGCGGCTAATGACAAAATTGTGGGGCACCCAGTTGCCACCAATTCGACCATTTAAAAATCATGTGTTGCTTAAATTATGTGTTGCTTAAATGTTCCCAATATTCCCAATATTCAAAGCAGTCGGTATTATGTTGGATATTCACATGAAATTACTCCATTCAAAATGCACAGCATCCAGCACACGTAATCAGTCGAATACTGAAAGAAAAGAAGCAGAAATAAAAATCGTAAAATGTGATGAAATAAATAAATCACATTTAAGGGGAATATTAATGGCATTGTCGATACAGAATAGTTAAAACACGTTTTAGCGTTAGGGACAGGACTGGTATTCTTAGATGTTTTTTTTTCTCGAGCACTTTTGTCAAGGAATTTGATAAATCTTCCATTACAAAATACATTCATTTCATTCATTAATGACTTAGATTTTTTATTTATTATAATTACAGACTGCAACAATTAAACTTATATACAATTACATCATGTCTCAAAGCAAAGAATAAATGCTGCAATGACGTGTTATTTCCTAGTACAAAATAAATAATAATTGGTTAGGCAAAAAAACACACGTTTGTCTCAGAAACATTTTGCCAAAAAGCTATGTGCTGTGCGATTTATTAAATGTTTTTTATTGGCTATGAGGTATGCTATTTGTTTTTTTAATTTATCGGCCATGTTTAAATTTGACCGGTTTCCAAATTATGTATACCACTTGCTTGTTGATTCGAGCACAGATTAAAATGGAAAGGTGGTGGTCAAAAGGAAATGGCGATATGAGGCAAATAGAAAGAGCCAAAATAGCAGCATTGGTAAATACGGCTTGTAGTTGCCAACGTTATGTGGCAGAAAAAAATGAACAAATATTGTCCGATAAACAAGATTTTTTTTATTATGGTCCCCAAAAAATTAAATTTACAAACAAATTCCGAAAAGGTTGTTTTTGTCAAGACCTTAATTTGCAACTTTTCTCGCCCCGCCCCCTAAAATAGAGACAAAAGAGAAACGCAGTTTTGATTGTGACAAAATAAATCAGAGAAAACAAGATTGTTTTTACAATGGCCAACATTTTGAAAAAAATAACAACTATTTTCCGAGAAACAAGATTATTTTTATCCGAGAAACAACTTTTTTTTTTTAAATTATGGCCCAAAAGAAAATTGAACAAATTAACAAATATTTTCCAAGAAACAAGATTTCTTTTATATCCGAAAAACAAGATTAAATTAAGGACAATTCTAATAAATATCCCATAATAATGGCACACCTTAACATGGGCTATATCAAATTTGTCGATGTACAAATGTATATATTGCCGTTTTATTTTAATTATCATAATTAATATAACTTCCGAAATACTGCACCGTTTTTCCTCTTTCGACCTGTTTTTCTGATGTGACATAACCATATTTCTCACATTTTTGGCACTAAAATAATGACTACCCAACAAAAATTATGATATCAAATTATGGACAATATACTAAAAACATCGCGGCCTCATGTCTAGAAAGACCTAAATTTGCGACTTTTTCAAAACCCATGCTAATAGAAAAGCGAGTGAAGGCTGCGCCGCCGCCCAAAAACAAAAACCCATCGCCGCCGCATAGAGCTATTATGCGCTGAAGCCTATCACATACCAATGCGAGCGGGTTTCTCTGAGACTAACCTTTTTTGGCCTTAGCAAAACCAATTTAGTTAGGAGTTTAGAATTATATATAGGTCAATATAAATGCGTATGAGTTGTTTCGAGATAAATTGGAAAAATCAATGCACACGCGCTGATGTTGATGTGCGAGCATATCAACATTTTTCGCAAGTGCAATGAATTTGTTAATTGTTTTTAAATCAAATATGCCTGAAATTAGCTTAATGTTGTCCGAAATTAGACATTTCAGATCAAATTTAAGCTAACGGCATTTGCAATTGTTTGGAGGACAAATTGGGTGGCGTTGATGAGCTCACTGGAAGGTGCCATCAATTCTTTAATAAGGTTTTTATAATTATATCATTTTTTGTTGTTGATTTAATTCAGTAGGGCAACTGATACTGCCGAATATAAAAGCACATAATGGAGATGATAATTTGATATTTCTGCTGTATACATCAATAATAGCACATACACAGCCAATCCAGAATTCCACAAATTTCACTTATTGTACAGCTTCAGAATGCTGTAAATTTGACATCGTAAATAACCTGATTAATTTCAGCACTGCAATTATTAGCCAACTTGGTGTGTGTGTGTGTGTGTTTAGTAGATGATTGTCTAAGTCTTGGTGAGTGAGAGGTGTCCTACTGTGAAAGTGGTGTGTATCTGGTGTGTAGGGTAGAGCTCTGCCACATAAATCATCACTAAAATAGTCACTGTCGATGAGTGCTATTAATTCCTTATAGCACTCGGCAGCTTAGTCATACTAATTGTATTTGTCTACGTTCCCTACCTCAAATATTAGTCTGGTCGGTCTAACGCCTTTGGCAGGGATGACATGGATGCAGGTTCATGGGGCATTGTTGATTGATGTCGGGTTGATGTACAGCTTTGTTCTCGTCTTCTTTTACTGATACTTCTATGAGGAGAATGATCTAAACTGCTCACAAAAAGTATCGAAACACTTAGAAATGATCCAATATATAACGGCTCGAAAAGGTATGCATTAATCGAAGCAAATAACCAAGTGCATAATTTTGTTCTGCGTATTTTGACACCTCAATCGTTGAGATACGATGTTGCGGAGCGGAGTTATTGTCATTTCAATGATCGTGGGTCCAGTTTCCAAGGTGACACTCATCCCTATTGAAAATCACGAATCTGATCATTCTAAACAGTAATGCAAACCTCTTTCTATAGGGTGATTGTCACTTTTGAAACTGGACCCACGACCATTGAAATGACAATAACTCCGCTCCGCAACATCGTATCTCATCGATCGAGGTGTCAAAATACGCAGAACAAAATTATGCACTTGGTTATTTGCTTCGATTAATGCATACCCTTTCGAGCCGTTATATATTGGATCATTTCTAAGTGTTTCGATACTTTTTGTGAGCAGTTAGTTGATGCAACCATTGGATCAAACCTTACAGTTAAAGCAGTTGTTGTTGGTTGGTATTTGTGAAGAACCAAATTACTGGCGTATGTTCTCGTCATTAGTATTCATTCTGGAATAATAAAGGATTTGAATAAGGTTTCAGTCGCATTTGTACCAACCACATAGAATTTATATTATAAAAGCCATCGACTATATCAAAACTGAAATGTAATTGCACGACGCTATTTAGATACATGCTACCATGGCTAATACATGAAAAACAAATATGACACACAATTGAAATTGCACTCCTATTTTCCATACTCATAATTTTTTCTTCTTTTCGACCCATTATATTGACGCACAGATGGTAAGAACATTTTTTACACTTTAAATGTTCTGAGTAAAGATGTCTCATCAAGATATTTCCATTTATATATTATGAACGATGTGTGCACCCAACCCTCAACATATATAATTTTGATATCTTTTGATTAAAGTGCGAATGTTCTCCCCATATTATGTGCGTTTATAATGGGTCCACAACATGAAATAGGGCCTACACGTAACGCTTATTTGAGCTATTTTTTTGGATTCCGTTATTTCCCCCACGATCTTCGCGTACCGCCGGGGTAAATTTTCTCAAAATCGTGTCTCACAGATTAACTTACGCTACAGCACCAAGATTGTAAAAACAATACGATACAAATAACAATATCAGAAACAAAATCTACTTAGCTTGTCAAGTTGATTAGCTGTTTCAGGTCCATGTTCTGAAGTTGAGATTCTATATTATGTGGTTGACAGCTTTTGACATTAGGTGAAGTCTCGCCGGGCATTCAAGGATAGATACCATAGCAGATAGAGACCATAGCAGATTTGTTGATTGGTCAGTCTCCCATTAGCAAGTGTTCAAAGGTTTTCTGACAAACCAAAAGTGTTCATCTAGGGATGATAATGATAAGAATTCTGTAGGCAATCATTAGGTTTTTGTCGGGCAAGAAATGTCTGCGGATTTGCTGCGATTCATAGTTTGTTCTTTAGGGCCAATGAAGGTCCGCTGCACTGCAACAGTGATGACCCCGTCGGTTTCGCTCGCTAGAAGTGTTCATTATCTGCTTTCCATCTGAAAAATCATATCATTTGACATAGGTTAAAATCAGGAAAAATACTTCTTGTCAAATATTGGTCAATTTCCTCATTGATCATAACGAGTGGACACACGTACTTCTTCATAAAGTTTTCAAGGCAATGCCTAATTGCACGCCATAATTACAACATATTTTAACCAAAATGCGCGTAATTCAAATTGTACCACGGATACACATGAATGAAGCGAAGTTGGTGAATGTTACCACTACTGAGTGTAGTGATTCACACAACACAATGTATGTGTCACTCAGCGTATGTGTTGTTTCGAGATAAATGAAAACAATCAAACAAACAATGCACACGCGCTGATGTTGATGTGTGAATAATGCTATTGCGTGCATATCCACATTTCGCAAGTGCAATGATTTCGTTCATTGGTATGTATGTCAAATTTGCCTGAAATTAGTTTAACGTTGTCCGAAATAAAACATTTCAGATAAAATTTAAGCCAAACAGCGAGAATACTCTCTTAATTCCAAAGATTGAAAATTCAATCTAAAAGATTGACTATTCAATCTTTCATAGATTGCCGTGAGGGAACAAACTTTTACGTTTGACATTCAATCTTTTTTTGGATTGGAAGGTTTCAATCTGGAAAAGATTGAAGGTATCAATCTATTAATCAATCTATTAGATTGTTATGTTCAATCTAATTTGGATTGAAAACATTTACAATCCAGAATTTAGATTGAACTATTCAATCTATTGGATTGAAAGTTTCAACCGTTTTTCGATTAAAAGTTTTCAATCTGTAGTGAAAGTTTGATATTTTCAAGCTTACATATTGATATTTTCGTACACACGAATAAATGACCGGCAATTGGAAGAACAATCAGGAGTAAATCTTGCTGATTTTTTATGAACACGATAGGATAGAACGTCAGCATTGCTAATGTGGTCAAAAATCATGGGAATCGAATACGCGCGGGAGGCTGCGGAAGGATGTCGTTGCCGGAACCGGTGAGGAAGCGAATATATCGGTTTAAAATGGTGAGGGCGCTGTTTAGGTGCCCGTAGCGGAAAAGACATTCATGCGAAATAAAAACTTCCAACATTGTTACGTGGGGTAAAAACACGGTCTTGAAAAAGAGCCGAAATGCGTGTATTTCAATGGGGGAATTATTTAGTGGTTCCCCCTGGTAGGCGCTACTTACTAGCGGGAGCCCGTTCCATACTATAATTTGCGTAATGTTGTATGCATACTGACTATGTGACTATGTATCAATAAAAGGCTCTCTCAGTTTTCAACTTAACGCGCACGTTGTACTGATAATAGGTAATAGATAATGGGAGTTTTTAAGCTATAAATTGGTGAAAACCGTACATAATTGACCAAGATATGAGCAAAAACACAGGGCTTTTTCAGACTGTTTCTACGGGCCAGTGTTTGTTTATCTTCACGCGTACTGCAACCATGCAATCGCCGCGAGTAACACATAACGCGTCGTAGTGCGCCGTGAAAATAGACGCGCATACACGCGAGCGGGCAAATAATGGAGAAATACACTGTGCTACGGGAGATTAGACATTGGGGTAGAAATAAACCCGCAGCGGGGTGGGGGAGGGTTATGAAGTAATGTGGTTTGGAAGGGGCCGGGCCGGGTTAATGAAGAAATGTGGAATAACCGAGGGCCATGAGGTAATGAAATAATGTTGTTTCTGATAGATCAAAACAAGGGATGGTGAATTAAAATCACGTAACATGGTGTCAGATGTAGGATTTGATAATGATTAGCGAGATTAAACTTATAGCGTAACAGGCCGGGAGGGCCACGGGTGTTTTATAAAATAGTGTGGTTTCTTAACCATGGGATATAGCTTGGCAATAACGGGAAACAAATTCGGATCAGAATATAGACCTGTATTATATTTAGTTAACTTTATGACGGGAAAACATTCAATTTCAGGTTAGAAAATAGGCTTAATGCATTTACTCATGAATGTATTCTCTGAACAATTTCGCATTTTCCAACACTTTTGTAGGTGTTCTATCTGGTAGGCCATGAACAATAAACGCGCACACATCCCAACCACGCACCCCTACACAAGCGGGCGGGAAAATTGGAGAATTATGCTGCGCTACGGGAGATGGTTCGGGTTATGCCTTGGGTTAAGATAAGACACGGGGCGAGAGGGATGGGGTTGTGTGTTATGATCACTGAAGTAATGTGTATTAATGAAGAAATGTGACACACAATTGCGTAACAGGGAGGGTCACTGGAATGAAAAAGTTTGGTATATTAAAAGTAAACCATGGGATAGCTTGAGGTACTGACGGAAGCATTCAATTTCAGGTCAAAATATTATAGAACTGCATTATATTTACTCATATGTAGGGGAGAGTGGAGAGTGTTCGCCCTATTTTCATTTGAAGAGTTCTATATAGATACACCAATTTTAAAGATTGAATGGATAATATTATGCGAAAGATTGATATCTTGGCTACATAGGCCGACGACCATGATCTCAGTACTGGCCTTACTGTAAAAGCAGGAGTAAATTATAAAGACAGGCGTCTCAAAAAGGAGAACTTGCACGAAGCCGGGGTAGGTTCGCCCATTCGCCCTAGGCTCAGAATTAGGCTACACAAAGAACCATAATCCAATACATAGATTCGTTATTCTTCGTTATTTTATTCCAAAATGAAATTTAGGAGTCCAAAATATAGGGGTGGATGCACTTTTGCGGAACAAACTCGTTTAGAATTTTAAAATAATAGGAAATATCACATTTCGAAATATTCTCCTCTAATATTAGTGTATAACTATGTTTACAGTTACAATTATCTTGTAAGAGGAAAATTGCAATTTTGAAATTATGCAAAATCATAACTATATAAATCCCTATTGGCGAACCTATCATCATAGGGCGTATGTGCCCCATAATATAGCGCAATAAGTGCATTGACCTATACCACGGATGTCCCACATACATTCATTGATGGGTTGTTAACTGTATCAAACCCATAATCAATTCCATACCTACTTAATGATAATTTTAATGATAATTTACATTAAAACCTTCTCTACGAATATCTTTGGAAAAAAAATTCAATATGAAAAATGGAAGAAAATTCACTTTTGTACTAGGCAAAACTGGTTTTGGATGATAGTTGACAAACATGTTTTAATGTGGGAAGCTTGCAACATACTACTTTATCTATTGTGTGTTCGACAGATTCAACAAGTGGCCGCAAAGATGAGAATCACGGGGTGGGCGAACCTGCCCATAGGGCGTACGCTACCCGCTCTCCCCTATATACACTACCGCCCGGAACTGCTTACGCACACCATCGAGAGAACTTATTCCCCAAACAGTATTCTAATTTTACCCATATCAAGGTCAAATCCTATTTATATAGGTGCGTGGATATCTTCTCATTCAAAAATTCATCTTTTCTTGACCTTGTAGCCTACACATTTGTCAAAATAAATATCTTTCTGATGTCGCTATTTTCTCTATGGTCACGCGTTATGAACTCGCCTCCCAATAGGGTGGTGCCGTTACATTTTTTAGCTTCATGCTGTCATTTTCCTCAAATATTTTTAAAACCACAAAAGCTATCTCAACAAATTTGGTATCATTTTAAAGCCCTAATAACAAGCTATCTGCCTGCCAAATGGCATTGGTATAGCTAATACAGAAAGGGAGATACAGCTGTTTGATGTTTGGGGACCAGGGGTGGTGCTGGAAGGGGTGTTTCTGGAAGGGGTGCTGCCTGTACAAACTCAATGGGGATAATCCCATGCTTTGTTCTTTTTACAATAACTAGTCATCCCCTAATGTTAAAAACACAATTTTGGTCCCATTTCAAAGGATATTTAGTAGTAATTAAGTATGTGGTTCAATAGACTTGTCAACTATTATTAACAACTAATTAATTATGGATAAGACAATGATCATCAGCTTTCTTCCTATTCGCTACACAGTCAACATGAATAATCAGCCTTAATTTACCGGATTTATAAAAATGACTATAACTGAAAAAGTTTTCAACCTATGATAGCAAAAGTATACATTTTTGGAAAGCTTGTAACTAGAGGAATTCAGAAATGCAGTTTATATCATGGAAGGGTTCATCCTTAAACAAATAATTCTGAAAATTCTAAAAATATATAAAATAAAAATTTGAGATACTCACTAGCCGGTATAATTACCATACCGACGTAGTAACTTTGACAAATATATATCATCTAATGGGTAATTTCATGAGGAATTCAAATATGTAAACAAAATAATGATAGGGATAGGTATACAAAATATATGGATCTCAAATTAAAAATTAAAAAACTCTGATATTTTCCGAACATTTCCGATCATACCATTTTAGTTCTTGGTCGTACTATAATTTTAATGATATATTTGGTTTCCTCATGCAATTTCCCTTCAGAAAATGTATACTTTTACTACCTCAGGGGGGGTATACAAGCAAATATAAATGTGTAAAGTTAAATTCATGTCGCGAAAGCCAAAATCCGTGTGTAACGCGAAAGGAGGCGAGCTTAAAACACATGACCCTATGGGAAAATCCCATGCAATTCTCGCCTCATTAATATTCATGAGCTCATTATCGCTGTTATAGCGCTATGGGATATCCTTGCTTGCGAAAATCATCTCCGACAAATCATTATTTTTACATTATTTTACGAAATGTAAACACTTATAATTATCATGACAGGGATCTGTAATGGTAATTAATACCTAAAACATGTCTCGTGTTTTGACAATGTTACTGGAATTTCCAAAAAAACCCTGATAATTCGAGACAAAACTTTATTAAAGTTTTGGTTGTAGAATGATACCTGTCGCGAACTGGGAACCAGCAAAATCTTCGGACTAAAACTTGCAGCAGCAATTACAATTTTGCATACAGGGGTATTCTGTCATATTGAAAAGTGCGCCTAGAACATGGGTTATAAATACATCAGACTGGTGGACATGAAGTGTCCACAAAGCACACCATACATTTGTATACACCATTGAGCTCATGTTGGTGAAAATGGCTGGTTAAATTGTAATATTCCCATTTTTGAGTTACCAAAATGCTCAAAGTAGTGACACCTCCTAGCGAGACGGCTTGTCAAGTCTGTTTAGAGAATTTTGAGACCAGCCAAGCCTGACCTACGCTATTAGAAAATATTAATCACCCAGTATAAGTTTAGTTACCGCGTGATCCAACATACATTATTTTGAATGGACTTGTTCGAATCCTTTGTTAGACTAGAATCGATCACCCTTTTAGCGCATTCTTTTATGAATGGGAGTTGACTATTGCAATGTGAAAGATAGAGATCCCGATAGAGATATCGCCCAATTAAATCACATATCGTCAGCCTGCTTCGATAATTGCCTAACTCATTTTTTCTAGTTCTTAGAAAACAACAAAAGTATGAAACCTGTTACCGGTCACGCGTTATGAACTCGCCTCCCAATAGGGTGGTGCCGTTACATTTTTTAGCTTCATGCTGTCATTTTCCTCAAATATTTTTAAAACCACAAAAGCTATCTCAACAAATTTGGTATCATTTTAAAGCCCTAATGACAAGCTATCTGCCTGCTAAATGGCATTGGTATAGCTAATACAGAAAGGGAGATACAGCTGTTTGATGTTTGGGGACCAGGGGTGGTGCTGGAAGGGGTGTTTCTGGAAGGGGTGTTGCCTGTACAAACTCAATGGGGATAATCCCATGCTTTGTTCTTTTTACAATAACTAGTCATCCCCTAATGTTAAAAACACCATTTTGGTCCCATTTCAAAGGATATTTAGTAGTAATTAAGTATGTGGTTCAATAGACTTGTCAACTATTATTAACAACTAATTAATTATGGATAAGACAATGATCATCAGCTTTCTTCGTATTCGCTACACAGTCAACATGAATAATCAGCCTCAATTTACCGGATTTATAAAAATGACTATAACAGAAAAAGTTTTCAACCTATGATAGCAAAAGTATACATTTTTGGAAAGCTTGTAACTAGAGGAATTCAGAAATGCAGTTTATATCAGGGAAGGGTTCATCCTTAAACAAATATTTCTGAAAATTATAAAAATATATAAAATAAAAATTTGAGATATTCACTAGCCGGTATAATTACCATACCGACGTAGTAACTTTGACAAATAGTTATCATCTAATGGGTAATTTCATGAGGAATTCAAATATGTAAACAAAATAATGATAGGGATAGGTATACAAAACATATGGATCTCAAATTAAAAATTAAAAAACTCTGATATTTTCCGAACATTTCCGATCATACCATTTTAGTTCTTGGTCGTACTATAATTTTAATGACATATTTGGTTTCCTCATGCAATTTCCCTTCAGAAAATGTATACTTTTACTACCTCAGGGGGGTATACAAGCAAATATAAATGTGTAAAGTTAAATTCATGTCGCGAAAGCCAAAATCCGTGTGTAACGCGAAAGGAGGCGAGCTTAAAACACATGACCTACCTTTGTACCTGTTACTCATTTTGCATTATTGATGGATGGATATTCATTATGTGGAATGTGCATTTGTATTGTTGATGGCCTCGATTGGCGTGCATGGATGCACTAATCCAAGTCATATAGGGCCGTGTGTTTTGAACTCGCCACCCTTACCGTTGCATGTCCAGATTTTTACATTTTACACCATCTGAGATACGAATTAGCATATCGCAATAACTATTTGTTCTACCCCATATAAAGTATATATTTTCTGAACGGTAATCTCACAAGGAATCTAAATATGCTATTGGAATTTAGATAAGACCTAATGGTAACATGTTGTGATTAAGAATGTTCAAAGAATATCGATTTTTTTCATATTTTGATTTAAGCTCAATAATAATTTGATACCTATCCCAATCATAATTTTACTGTGCATATTTAAGTTCCTCATGCAATTACCCATCAGAACATAATAGTTGTTAATGGTAAACGTGTTGAAATATACTATATCGAGAAGTAAATGAGCACAAACGTTTAAATTTTATAATTATTAGAGTTTACAAGTATATTTTTTTTGGTATGCACCCTATCCTGATTTAAACGGCATTTTTGAATTCCCCTATTTGAGAGCTTTTCAAAAATGTATAATTTTGCTATCATCGGTTAAATATTTCTTTTGTTATAGTCATGTATGTAAAACCGATGAACTAGGGCAAGTTCACTGTGTAGCGAATAGGGAAAAAGCCAAGGACAACGCAATAGATTCATGATTACAATTGTTGCACAATAGTTGTCACATTTGTTGAAACAGAATCTTATAGAATATAAAATAATCTATAAAATGAGAGCAAAATCATGTTTGTACCATACAGGAATGAGGAGGTATAGTAAATTGAACGTAGAATTGGGAACATTTTCTATATTCCCCATAGAGATTGCACACAGCGCCGCCGCCACCGCCGCCGCCGCCACCGCCACCACCCCTGACTTTCACAACATAATCAATCATATCTCAGCCAAACATTTATAGAAATACCTGATTTATTAACACAATGTAGCTAGATAAATAGGCTTTCACATGACACCTCAACCATAGCTCTACCACATTTAGTTGTTGAGTAAATAGAGAGAGATGGATGATTCGTTACCAAAAAAATGCAACGCCACCACCCTTTTTGGGTGGTGAGTTCAAAACACATGGCCATAGAAACAGATGAACACAGCCATACAATAATGTGATTAATGCCATGGATTTGTAAATGCAAATTCAATAATGCAAAATGAGTAACATGTTGGAGTGATCTGGTGGCCCTTTTGCAACAAATCTCTTCATTTATCAACACTTTTGATTGGTCAATGACTTAGATATTATAACAGCATGTGCATAATGTAATGAAGTCATGATTTATGCAAAAAACTCAACTTTGCTGAAAAGTGAGTTAGGCAATTATCGAAGCAGGCTGACGATATGGCAGTTAAAGTTCGGGTTTGCATAGTATGGTGGGCTGTTGGGCTATGTTGTTCCAATAACATAGCCGACAACTGATGGAAAAAATATCGACTGACCTACATATCCATTGTACGGAATGCAAACCATTGTCGCGGTGATTTTAAAACCTGCCAGGGCCCTGTACCAGGCGGTAGCCTCATTGTATCTGTGCCTGTAATCAAATCGGTTCATGTACACAGCGCCCTCTTTAACAGTTGCGACATGCCGCATAAAGCAAGCAGTGAAGCGAGAACTGTCAATCATCAGTTAGAAATGAATATTTAGTGCATATTACTATTCATTAGTATCGTCATAACAAGTAATGTAGACGTGTTCCAGTCCATCGTAAAGAAACCCATTGATTAACTTCTTATTTGAGAAAATAATAAAGTATAATGTAAACGCACTAATATTTGTAGTGGTCATAAGTGTGAAAACATTGTACTTGTACGAGCATTTGCACCTCCAATGCTTTCAAAACCGTGATTTTTATACACCATTCCACTCTCTGGATAAGTCTATAACCGGGTTCAGTGTATTCATGCGCAACGGACGTACAAAGGGGAATCGCACCCGACCTATTCTATGTTCAATTGAATTGGTGCATGACGGTTAATTCATGGCAAACCGTGTAACCAAATTGGCTTACGATTATCATGACACAGATCATGACAGATGTGTGTTTTCTTTCTGAAAATCTTAAACACAGTTTTAATTATTCCTGACAAGACGGCAGCTGATGGATAACCTCTATCGGTATTGCCAATACTGGTCGCCTGATTAGGAGGAATTTGAGGGATAATGAAATCAGAATTACAATCTCCTTCAGCATAAAATCAATTTTTGGGCGATAACCCTATGTTAAAAACGCACAACAATCGAAATAATTTATAAAGCATTTTAGCCTCCGATTTAAGTGATATTTGTATTTTGAACTCTATATAATTTTATTTTCAAATGGTTTCATGTACATTTTTCATTAGCTCAAACGGCAGAGCGCCGGCTTCATAATCATGAGGCTAGTGGTTCGAGTCCTGTAAATGTTATATGTTTTTCTGTTTGTTATTACACTTTATTTTTAGAAATTGACAGGATTGCTTATCATCGTTCGCTATATTTATTGAATTTTGAATGATACTTTTTTTCTTTTGCAATTTCACTGCGATAAAGAACGTCCTGTAAATATAATTGTGTTGACTATTTCATTGAACTATGGAGTCCCTAGCTAGTCTATTCATGAACATGGTCTGCAAAGAACAATTGTTATGTAAATAAAAAAGCCAGTCGGCTTGTCCTTGAATCGATTTTCTTATTTCTTACACACCATCGCGATAGAAATGTAAAAGCAAAATGTGTATGCACAACTTTCGAATTGGCTATAGTCGGCAATATGATTCAACACATAGGGTACGTAGCAATGTTCAATCCTTTGTAAAGTTGAATAGATAATCGGATTAGGTTATCTCGTTGTTATTCCTTCTCCTTCTACTAATTCCATGATCTCATCAACTCGCGTCCTTACCAACTATCTATATTTAAATATTCATGAAATGCAAATATTGCAACGCCCATCGTATACGTCGCTGCCAGACGAAGCCATCCATGATTTGATATTCCGATCTTGTTCTACATTAAAATTAATTTCAAATAAAGAATTATTGATATTTCATGCCATATAATAGGTGATTCTGCCTGTCTTAAACCAAATCCGCGCCAGTTTATTAGAAATTAGCTTTTTACAACCATTAATGTGAATAATTTCTGTGCCATAAACTGTGTTTCAAAGAGATTGGGATCATCATGTCTAATATCCCCTGGTTGGCTTCGATCATGTTATAGCGCCATCAAGACCAGTTGCGACGAACTATTAAGGTCAAGAGAATCGGGGTTTTGTCTCTGAAGTTTCTTATCCCATAATTATCCCTGCCTGTGCTGCCTCGTGCGAAATACAGACAAACTGCGAGGTTCTCTGGTGTGTATTAGATCACTGGTTTTTAAACCATAATAATAAAATTGTCTTTTAAATGTCAGGTTTTTCTCGGAAATTTAAATTACCTCCTCAGAAAATTACCATGTTTTAGGCATTTATAAGGACTGCGCATCCTTATAGCATATTGTATTTGTGAATATAACAATTAATTATTAAAAAAAACTGGATTTTTCAGAGAAGGTGTAAATGAGACAGAATTTCCCCATAGCGCAATAATAGCGGTAATGAGCTCATGAATATTAATGAGGCAAATGTCTATGGGATTTTACTGTGTATATTTTGATTTGTCTCAAATTATTGAGTTTTGTATGAAATGCGATGATCGTAGCATGCAACAAACATGAATTTATGAAGAAGAACTATATATTGAACACATGCAACATCGTTACAAGTGAAAATAATTAATAGTATGTTCATAAAAGATTGATTTTCTAGGATATAATCACTGCGTAAGCAATTCCGGGCGGTAGTGTATGTGATATGGGGTAATAATGGGAAACATTCAATTTCAGGTCAGGAAATGGGCCTATTCATTTTTTATGAATGTATTCTTACCAATTTCGTGATAAATGTTCGGGTTTTTTTAAAGTAATTTTGCAGGTGTCCATCTGGTATATGCGCTGTTTACTAACCCGTTCGAAGAACGGGTGTCCCGCTAGTCCAAATAATAGATGCATATTGGTCTACAGTCATCAAAAAAGTAACTAGGCCTATACAGGTAATAAATGGACTTTTAACTCAATAAATATATATCCTACCTAAAAATAGTAAACCATAAATATGTTGGGAAATTTATCATCTTTAATATGAGATATTGCAAAGTTGGATCGGTTGAATATTGAAGAAATGACAATTAAAATTGTAAGGTAAAGTCACAATTTCATTTTCACATTTTACATTTCAACACGGGGGAGAGTATGACAGGTAGCGTGTGTGTGGCGTATTGATCCATCGGAACAATACGACCGACTGTCCAACCTGCGCATGCACAGAGACCCTATAACTATGGGACAAGTATCTCGGAGGCAAAGTCCCCCGTTTACTATGCTTAAATTGACTAATGATGATCTTAAAGGGGGCGCACTATCATGGTCGTAACAAACCAGACGACCTAAGACACGGTGGATTTTATCGGCTCGAAACATGATTTGTGACACAGAAATAGTACATCAATGGTCAAAAAAAGCTGATTGTGATTTAGAGTAAAACTTATTTGCTTTGATGAAATCAGAATTTAGTTCTTATATGACACGAAACATTCAGAATTGGTTATTTGAAATTAATTTTCACGTGGAACAAAATACGAATTTCAATTTGCGGATGGCTTCGTCTGACAGTGACAGAGGAGAGACGTGGCGTTATTTGCATGTTATGAATATTGTAATCAGATCAGTTGGGAAGGATGCTGGATCGCGACGATCACATCGTGTGAGGTCATGAATAGTCATGAATGAATATTCATTCACAACGAATGATTGACAGTTTACGCTTAACTGCACAATGATGAACTTATAGAGGGCGCTATACTGTGAAACAAAATCTCAACAATGGGCTGATACGGTGTTACGTACGCCTGGCATGCATACCCAAATGCACTACCGGTAATCGATAAGGTACCAGTAGATGGGTCCGCGTGTAGAAAATTAAAATGTGAAAATTAAAATCGGACTTCACCTTACATTTGGGAGTGTCACTTCCTCAATAATCACTTAATCCTAGTGTGCAATATCTCATATTGAAGACGATGAATTTCCCAACAACTTTATAATTTAATATTTTTATGTAGGATATATATTTGTAGAGTTAGAAGCCCATTTATATTACCTGTATAGTTATTTTTTTGATGACTGTAGTCCTTACTACCAAAATCTATTCTATTTTGGTAGCAAGGACTAATATTGGTCAAGAATCAGGTGAGCATTAAATTTAAATCTGTCCATTTATGTCCGTGAACAATTTAGACATCAATTATTTATGTTAATAAATCACATGATAGCCTCGTCTTTTGGTATGGTTCCCTCTTACACAGTTGCCTGAACAAGTACCCAAATCATAGATGGGTACCAGGGCCGTAAGACACATTTTTCAAAGGGGGGGGGGGGGGGGGGGGGGGGCGTTTTCAAAAAAAAAATCACCGGAAGTGATAGAGCTATTTTTTTTTCCGTTGGAGACACGCTCATTTTATAATTTTTATGTTCCAATGAACCGACAAGATTTGTGTGGGAAGATTTTCAAAGGGGGGGGGGGGGGGGCGAACGCCACCATCGCCCCCCCCCCCCTTCTTACGGGCCTGGGTACTGCAAGGACTTATCTATAGGGAGTTTTACACCTAATGGTGGCTATACTATCGTTCGTGCTTCACTATACTATAGCCACACCACCCTCTATAGACTCACGACGTCGCGAAAATCACATTTTGAAATCAAGATTTTTCACATCAAATATAATTGAAATCAATCAAAATGCACTCCCATGTTGTTCCTAGAACTCTTATACATTGATTGAGTTAATTAATTTTGATCAAGCATCCTCCTTTTTTTGGGAAAATATTGAGGTGAAAAATCGGCAGTGCTGCCACTCAATGTGAATTTCGCGACGTGAAAAGTCAAAAGGGAGTTTTGTGATCCTAGGTAGCCAGCTACCTAGTCTTTACAGTACCCATATCCATGATATGGGTACTTGTTAAATCAATTCTGTAAAGTTGAACCAGAACTGTGACTTCTAGGAACCCTAGAACCGAAAAGTGAGCTATCGCGTGAGTAATTTACATAAATAATTACTGTCTAAATTCTGTTTTTACGGACAGAACAGACATGTTAAACTTAACAATTTAGTGTTCACCTGGCTCTTGACCAATATATATCTGTTATTTGGATGAAATTCAATCCGGTAGCTTTACACAGAAAAAACACACACCTAATTGAGTAATTGACCATGCGTTGTTGTTTTGTTCAAAATGGCCGACAAAAGGTGATTTTGTGTTTTATACCCCTGTTTTATTTGCTAGTCCTGTATAACAAATTCCAATGCGACTTTTCTGAACACTTTTGCTAGCTCTTAATTTCATAGCAATGCCATGAATAAATAGTGAACATTCAAGGACAACTTTGAGTCTCCAAAAAGGTGAGTGGGACATAAAAACGGAGGATTTTCAGGTGACTAAAATTTCGTCTGAAATGGTTCCCTTCAACATTATGCATTGAGCCGATTACCCAAATCATAGATTTGGTATCTATCGGGACTACCAGCTACCTAGGACAGGTCACCATTGGGACTAAGGGTGTTCCACTATTAATTGATGACTCTCTGCGAACTAGTGCTTAGATTAGATTAGTTTTATTTGGCATATCAAGACACAGAGATACAATACATCAGATAAAATATACAAATCTTAAAAACATACAAAATTAACACAACATATTAATACAAGAAAACATATAATGCCAAGGATAGCCCAAGAAAGCTCTGAAAAGGGCTTATTTCCATTGGGGTCCTTATTAAAACAGCACATTATAAAAACATCATATATATTTGCACACAAAATAATATTGCACTTTTTATGAAACAACTGCATATAAAAATGGATGAAAAATCAAGATAGAAAGTGACTCTTTACTGCCTTTTTGAACTGCCCGTGGGTTTTGGATGTTTTAACCTGAGTTGGTAGCAAGTTCCATTCCCGAATACCAGTAAAGAAAAATGTATTGCACTGCTGACCTTTAGCTTTGGGAACCAGAAAATTTGTTGCACTGCCCCTGGTATTGTATCTGTGAGTGTTGGACAATTTGGTAAATTGAGAATTCAAGTACTCAGGTGCTGCTTCTTGAAAATAAAATCATAATTATTAGCATTGGCCAATATTTCTCTGTATCATTACTTACGAATACTGCTCCAATCATACCAAAACGCAGTCAGTTACCCTCGGTTACAGCTTTGAACCACCAGCTTTGCAACTGCAAACACATTCAACATACTCAACATGACACTTGATCTGTTATTAAATAATCGCGCCCAATTCGGAAAAAGCAGACCAGATCTGACCAGATGATGCGTACGTCATGAAATGGCCATGACCCCGGGACACTAATTTCCGGGTTGTGACCTATATGGGTAGGTAGTTAGCCGCAATAGCAGCTCTGATTGTTGTACATTTACAATGATCCACGATTTGCACTCATTCACATTTTGAAGTGTGACCCCCGCTGTGCTGTGACAATCGATTCATCAATATTATGTATTTCATCATTTGTCATTGTTTAGTGATACACAGTGGCGTTTTGTTGCTGGCAGTGTGGGGTGATTGGCAAGACAAGACGCGTGGTGTATGAGGGTGTTGGGGGTGGGGGGAAGGGGGGGGGGGGGGGGCGAAAATTCAGTGTGGCTTTTAATTGTAAATATTGCCTGAAATTAGCAATTATATTTATTACGGTGAGTATGGCACGCCCAAGCGTACAAAACTATGTCAAGATTTCTTATTCTCGCCGAGTTTCACACACCCATCGAGTTTTACTCGCCCGTATCAAGTTCCACACGCTATATGTCGAGTTTCACACACTGCTATCGAGTTTCACACACTGTTATCGAGTTCACACAGCCCTATCGAGTTTCACACACTGCCTATTCAAGATTCAAATGCTATGTCGAGTTGCACACACTGCTTATCAAGTTCATCGCTATTTTATGTCGAGATTCACACTATACGGTACCCGATAGAGTTTCACTCGCTCTTGGTCAAAGGTCACCTCATGTGTTGTGTCACACAATGCCTGTTACTTATAACCAAATTTCAGTAAAGTCTAAACTTTAATTAAGCCTTGTTTCATTAGGGATTATCTATACCTATATTTTTCGCTACGGTGGTAAACAGCGCCCTCACCTTTTCATGTTTTCTGGTATGTCTGTGCACCATTTCGGCAGGTGCTTCCTCCTGGGGCATTATTTAGGCCGATAAATCAAAAATAAATTATTCTATCATTTAGGTGCAAAGGATGGGTCCATTTCGTACAAAAACTATAATATCCGAATTCGAAACGCAAGTTTATAAACTGAAAACTCGTAATTATAAACTCAAATCTGGAAAATATATACTTGAAACTCTGAAACTAGAACTCAAATTTAAAAAAATAATAAACTCGATACTCCAAATTATTAACTCGAAACTATAAACTCGAAACTTGAAGTTAAATGTGCAAAACTCGAAAATAAAAAAATTGAAACTACGAAACTCAAAACTCAAATTTATAAAATAAAAACTCGAAATTAAAAACACTAATCTGGAAAATATTAACTCGAAACTCCGATACTAAAAACTCAAACTTATAAACTCCAAATTATAAACTCGAAAATTAAATCTTGAAATTATAGACTGGAAACTTCCAATTATAAACGTGAAACTCTGAAACTTGAAACTCATTTTTATAATGAACCTTCCATATCATTTTCTAAACTCTAAATGATAAACTCAAAACTCGACAAAATTATTAACTTGAAACTCCAAAAATAAAAACTTGAAATTATAAACTCGAATCTTCAAAATATAACGCGAATCTCTAAAACCTCAAAACACAAATTTATAAACTCGATTTTATGAACTCGAAACTTGACCGTATAAACGCAAAACTCAAACTTAAAGGTAGATGACCCGATAACATTTTCGTAACACAGAATTATTTCAAACATACGGAGATTTTCATATCATATGAAAGCTCGTATTTTTCTCATCATCATACTGAAATTTGACGGCCTAAATCGGTATAATTACGGAGAAATCGATGAAATAACGTCGAATTACCGCGAATGGTGGTAACCACCGATATAGTTTGTGTACTACTCAATGGGTACAGTTCACAGCATCTTGTGCGTCTAAAATAAGAACCATAAGAGCTATGCAACTCAAACTTTGGAACACGACTTTTTTAAGGATGACCTTTCATGTAGAATAGAAAACTTCAAGTTGAAAATCGGAATGTGATCGGGTCATCTACCTCGAAATATAATCAACTCAAAACTCGAAATTATATTTATAACTCTCAATTCTCGGTGACTTCAATTCTCGATGAGTAGTGCGCTATTCTCGGTATATAATCTCGATATGAGTGTGCGCTATTCTCGGTACTGACTACTGAGTGAGGCGAATCTCGATGTGTAGCGCGCTTTACTCGGTGCACAGTGAGGTTATCTATTCTCGATGTAGTGAGGTAATCTCGATATAGGCATATACGAGGGGGTATCAAAAAGTTCTTGACATCACCAAGATGTGAAGGAGCCAGAAACTTTTTTTTAATATGTAACCCTTCAGACATATTTAACCCTTCAGACATCTTTAAAAAGTCACTGTGCAAAGTCACACATTTCTGCCACTTTTTATTACCTGTCCACAGACTGCCATTGTATATAGAGATCTTCAGACTGATCCTCAAATTGCCTCAGATTGCGTTATTCCCAAAACAGCAATAAATGGTTTAAAGTGTTGACAGAAAGAGGTCAAAGGTCATGTAGGGGTCATTAGAGGTCAATCTGTGTAAAACCCATGTTACCCATAAGATTATTGTCACCAAGCTGGTTTGTAACGACCTTTGACCCCGTTCTGTCAAAACTTTAAACTATTTATTGCTGTTTTTGTGAATAACGACAAAATCTGAGGATCAATCAATGGCGGTCACTCTGAGGATCTCTACAATGGCGGTCTGTGGACAGGTAATAAAAAGTGGGAGAAATGTGTGACTTTGCACAGTGACTTTTTAAAGATACCTGAAGGATCACATATACAAAAAAAAGGTTTCTGGCTCCTTTCTGACTTCTTGGTGATGTCAAGAACTTTTTGATACCCCCTCATACTGAGCTAAACTCGATATATAGTGAGCTAAACTCGATATATAGTGAAGTAATCTCGGTATGTAGTTAGGTAATCTCGATATGTAGAGAGGTAATCTCGGTATGTAGTGAGCTAAACTCGATATAGTGAGGTTTTTTCGATACATAGTGAGCTAAACTCGATATATAGTGAGCTAAACACGGTAAAGAGCTAAAACTCATCAAGTGTGTGACAATTGGATGATTTATAGCCGCTCTGGCGTTCCATATTACCAGTGTGTTAAACTTGACATACGCGTGTGAAACTTGGTAGGGGGAAGTAAACTCGATAACCAGTGTGTGAAACTCGACATATAGCGTGTGAAACCTACTAAGGGCTCGATAGGTAGTGTGTGAAACTTGACGTGAGTGAGAAATCAACATGATTTTGTCCGTTCGGGCGCGCCATAGGTGAGCATTATCATGCATAACATGGAGAGGGGAGGGGGTGGGGATTTAGGGATACCCCACCCCGTATTTACACATGCACTGCAAAAACTAGGGTGTTACTTTAAACACCGGTTGGAGTAAATACGAGTCCCTTGCCGGGCCCCTTGCATCACTGCACTGCGCATTGTATTGCGTGTGCATGTATGGAAGCATAAGTGTGTCATTTCCGCCTTAACCCCAGATAAGGGACGTAAACCCCAGATAAGGCGGGCCTTATCTGGGATTAACGCTCCTTATCTGGGGTTAAGGCACCTTATCTATGGATAAGGCGTCTTATCCATAGTAAACGCTCGTTACCCCAGATAAGGGACGTAAACTCCAAATAAGGCGCCTTATCTATGGATAAGGCGCCTTATTCCTAGTTAACACTCCTTATCTGTAGATAAAGAGCTTTAACCCCAGATAAGGCCTACCTTATCCCAGGTTTACATCCCTTATCTGGGGTTAACAACTTAACCCAAGATAAGGCCTTTTATCCTAGGTTTATGTCCCTTATCTGGGGTTAAGGCCCTAAACCCTAAATAACGTGTCTTAGCTGGGGATTAGGCCCCTTATCCAAAAATGAGACACGTTATTAGGGGTTTAGGGCGTTAACCCCAGATAAGGGCCGTAAACCTAGGATAATGGGCCTTATCTGGGGTAACGCTCCTTATCTACAGATAAAGAATGTTAACTAGGAATAAGGCCCTTTATCTATGGCGCGTTATTCAGGGTTTAGGGCCTTAACCCAAGATAAGAGACGTAAACCTAGGATAATGTCCCTTATCTGGGGTTTAATTTGTTAACCCCAGATAAGGGACGTAAACCTAGGATAAGGCAGGTCTTATCTGGGGTTAACGATCCTTATCTACAGATAAGGAGCATTAACTAGGGATAAGGCCCCTTGTATATATAAGGCTCGGGATTTACGTCCCTTATCTTGGTAACCATGACTGTTCTTTATTTTTTTCAAAGTACCCATTTGCAAGGATATTTCAACAATTTTACCCCCCCCCCACCCCTTTTTTGGCAAAAACGAGGACAAAATTGGAGTGAAAAATAACCCCTTTTTTGCTTTTCAATTACTATAATTTCAAACACCCTTTTTCAAAGACACTTTATACATTAAATAGATAAAAACTTGTTGCTCCCAACAGTAACAGGTGTTTATGGTCATTTGTTATAAACTGGTGTACCCCAAATGGTGTATTTGGGTTGTTAATATGTTCTATCAAATGATTAAATCCATAATGTGATGTTTTTAGTTTTTTTCTCTTCATAAAATACCACTTTTTAAAATTTCGCGGAGACTAATTCATGAAACGCCCCCTATTTTCATGATTTCGCATTCACCAAGTGTCAGCGCTGACAATCGAAAATATACCACTTTTCTGCGATTTTTAGAACAGTCATGGTTACCAACTTTTATGTTGAGTTAGGGGGCCAGGGTACATCCAGCCCTGTCTTGGACTCTACAACGAGATCAAAGGACACATAAATATCCAAATTTCAAAATTACTCTCTCCTGTTTGTTCAATTTGTGACTATGAGTGCAAATCAAAATGGATGTTGACCCTGAACTTGTGCACAGACCAATGCAGCCCTTTTATGGCAAAAGAATGTATCTTATGTGTAGTTTCCTAACAGTATACTTCCTTTTAACATGATCAAAGTTAGCTTTTTTCTCCATAAATTATGTTGAGGTAAAAGGCAGTATATTACTTCTATTGTCTTTACAAGTTGCAACCTTTTCCTAAGTGACGATTATTGAACCAAGTTAACACAATCAATGTTAAAAGGAAGTATATTATTAGGAAAGTACATATAAGGGCGCGTTCCCACTGTGGCTGTTTAATACCAGGACGTGGACTCGATGCTACATCGAGTCTACTTCTAAACCTAGTGGAAACGCGCAATAAGGGGTTTCGCTCCACGATGTAGGGTCGAATCCTACTCGAAGAGGTAGTCTCGCACCTAGGACGTGGTATCAAAATCGCTAGTGGGAACGCCTCCCGTTTTACTTATTGTATGTGGACTCGTACCACTTGTTCCACAATAACAAGCATGTTGCGCTGCATCAGACTGCGCCGCCGTCCGTCGCGCGCTTCAAAATGCAATTTCACGCGGCCAAATGTCATGCATGCGTGGTTTTTACGCAGTAAGTATGCACGGCGCACTCGCTAAAACTTGTAAACAAGTAACATCCGGGTAAGTGGACTCGATACCACATCGGTATTTTGATGTATTTTCAGGGTATCTTATCGCACAATGAGAACGCAACATCACTGTTATGAATGTAGACTCGCACCTAGGTATGAGTCCACATTCCCACAGTGAGAACATGCCCTAAGATGCATCCTTTTTACATAAAAGGGCTGAATTGTAAGACCTGGAAAGCAAGTTGCGCTCTCCCAATGGCAACATAGCTGTGTTGATGACGACGATCCCAACAAAGCAGAAAAGGTAACGCAAACTTACAGCATAATTTTTAAACAAAAATGTTAACTATTTATTTATAACAGTCTCTTGAATAAGCATTATAGAATAATGTTAATTAATATCCTACATACAATGGATAGAGCTCTTACAAATGAGATCAAAGGCACATTTTTTTGGTATAATACTATATAATAATAGATAACTTTCTAAAAACATCTAACAAATTGTCAATGTAAACTATTTCAAAAATAGAACATTGGCACTCAAAACAGATTTCTTTTTTCTAATACATTTTCTTCATAAAATTGCCACCTAAATTTACATCTAACATTGACCTAAATTCCCCATTTATTATTAAGATTTTAGTAGGTATCCTTTAAAAGCTCATATTTTCCTGCAAAAAAACGAGGGGCCTGTATAAAACAACACTTCCTACGCATACTTATTGGGCAATTTTAATTTATACATACTGAAGGGCCAGATGGAGACATGAACCCTAGTGTACACTTTGTTTAAAACATTAATGGATATATATAATTGAACATGTACATAGTGTATTTCAAATATACTATAAAAATGGGTGCAAAATAAACATACCAAGGTAAGTATACAGTTGTCCAAAAAAAGTAACTGACCTGGTTGGTAAAGAATGTGCTTTTATAACTCTAAAAGTATAACCCTTGCTTAAAAATATCAATTTATACATTTAAAGTTGCTAATAATGGTTGATTATTGAGAAAGTTACAATCCAAAATGTAAGTTGATTATTATTTTCACAATTTTCTTTTCAACACGGAGGAGAGTATGACAGGGGTGTGTAGATGCATGTGTGTGCCAAATTGATCCATTGGAACAATGCCGCTGACTATCCAACCTTGCACAAGCATCACCAATTGATTCACGTCGCATTATGCTTTTGGTACTGTAACCTCCTTGATATCAAACATTCTTCGCACACAATATCTCAAATTAAATTAAATTAAAGAGGTAACATTTCTCTTCAACTTTATTATTTGATATTTTAAATAGGAGTTATACTTTTAGAGTTACAAAGCACATTTACTACCTGTTCAGTTGACTGTACTACAGTCAACTCGTCGTGCGAGTGCAACAATGTCGTAAGTGACAGTTAGGCGAAATTAACTTGTTTATATATTTTTAAAGAGTAGGTAATTGCGCTCTTTCAAAGCTAATTTTGAAGCTCTAAAACAAATGAATTATGTTTTAATTAATAAAAAACAATGTCGTAAGTGCACTTCAATTTTATTTTATATTAATATGAGAGCAACAATAACGTCTCTGCCACTTAGGTTATAAATTGCACTCTCTTTGCATAGTATGTTGAGTGCAATTTCATCGTATCTACCACTTACGATGTTCTTGCACTCTGTTTTCCTGTCTATTTTCAAGATGTTGTCACTGCAATAATAACGTATCTGCCACATACGTTGTTGTTGCACTCACTAGATTTGTTAGTGCAGATACATTATCTAAAAATGTCAATATCTTTTCAAATACTTATTGTTATGACACGATGTTCAATTTATATTATCGAAGAAAACAATCTTTATACTTCCATTACATCATATTTTTACTCAATAACACAATAAGTATGAAAAACATAAAAAATGCTTCTCCTGCAAAGATAGCAAAATGCAGATACGTTATTGTTGCACTCGCACGAGGAACTGTAGTCAAAACTAAACAGAATACACAGTTGAAAACAGCAAATAATACACTGTAAACATTTACAGGCCAATGAGAAGATGAAAAGATACCATGAGAATATGAATAATACAGCAGTAATAAACAGGTCAAATTAAAGAAGCAGAAACAGTGCTTTCGACCTAAGCCAAACATCAGTGTTTAGTAGAATGGCAAGAAAGAGACTAGTGTGAGAGAAGGGAAGCAAAAATATAAGTATGTGTGAAAAATAAAAATAGCATAATAAAGAATGGGAACTTGGGAAGTGGAGTGAGGAGTGATAGATATGGTACTAGTCATCATTCTTAAACAGCTAAGAAAGTTAAAGCAATCCCATTGGTTCTCAGAGAAATTGCCAACATTTAGATGAGCACAATTGAACACGGGTAGGTGGAGCTTACGTTTTAACAGTGTGTCCGACCTTCACATTGCGTGGTTTGCTCCATAACGCGCACTTCTGCAGTGCGTCTTTGGCGATTTTCCTGCGCTTATGCCGGCGCTGCAACGGTTACGCATGGTGTACTCATCGCATGGGATTTGATGGAATGTTTGTCGGTTATCGATCCTAGCAGGGGTAAAAGTTGTCAAATGTGGACAATAAAATGCACTTATTTCTTTGATAAATGTCTTAAGTATGATTGTTTAAGAATGAGAATAAAGGTATTGTCTGACATAAATGCGATCGGTAGTATTATTTCTTGCGTATAAATAATACTATCGTCCGCATTTATGTCAGACAATATAACACGGGTACGGTCTATAAACAATACTTTTATTCTCTAAATATTGAGCCCAAAGGGTGCTAAACATCTGAGTTGCTGGATCCAGAATTTGTCTTAAGAGAGAATACACAGGTTATGATAAAAACAGAATACACAGGTTATGATAAAAAATAAAATGAATACATTGTGAATATTTACACATCTCTCTAGCAAAATGCCATTACAAATTTGCTAACAATTATGTCATATTAAATATGTATAGGGGTATAACAATTTTACCGTGTTATGAAGAGAAACAAATGGTGGATATTTGATGAGGTCAATGGCAGCCGGCAAGTTTGCCTGCCGATCGGCAATAACTATACTTCGCTCACGCGAGTAACAGGGTTAAAGCCGGTTAGTTCTTACATGAAGGATGAACCTATATTATAGTTCACAGATGAATTTATATATGATGCTACAAACTATTTTACAATTATTTTACTATAAGTATGAAATTGGTGAATTGAAGTACAAAGGTACTACCGAGTTACGATTATGTACATCTATAATAAAAATGATACATAGTTGATATGTATAATGGTACAAGGATATATTGCAATATGTTATCAAAAATTCATTTACAATAACATAAATATTCTACTAAAAATTAATACTTGTTAATAAAATTCAATTATTTTGCCAAGTATGAATTGGTAAATTCAGCACAAAGGTGCTACCGAATTACGATAATTGTATAATAAGAATGATACATAGTAGATATGTATGGTACATGAATATATTGCAAAATGTAAATACAAATTCATTTACGATTATATAAATATTTCTACTAAAAATTAATACGTGTAAACATTTAAACATAATACTAATACCATGCAATACTATGTGACTACAAAGTGCATGAATAATTATTGGTCATGTGCATAAAAACTGAGCTATTTGTTTGCTTGAACTGAATGAACTATAATTATTTTTATTTGATTCCACGAGGAGAGTTTGGCAGTAATATAACTATAGTTTAATCAGTTTCAAATTGGCGAAGCCTCATTACAGCTGCGAATGAATGCAGCAGGAAGCATTCGCACATGTAGGCAACAAGCGCACTGTGCATCATATCATGAGTGACGCGTGTGTGCAGCCATAATCCAAATATTTCTCGCAATTTGGAACTATAAGCTGGCTGAAGCAAAGCTAAGGCAACGCTATTATGAATGCATTGCCATATAACTACAAATGTATGGTTATATAGAATATATTATTGCATAGCTAGTAGCTACATATTTATTTGACTGCACCAGGAGAGTTTCACAGAACATATAAAACAAATAGAACAGAACTAGACTGACTATAAAGGAAAGTAATAATACAATAATATAATTTATGAGAATTGATCAAATATATGGAAATTATGTAATACCCATGACAGGTAGGGGGAGGGATGCAATCTCATATTTTTCCTACCCCTATAGGCTATACCCCTATATTATGTTGAGGTGGAAAAAATGCCATCTCGGTTTTTCCTCCCATATAACATATAATAGGGGGTGGAATAAAACGCAATCTTGTTTTTGCCTACCCCAAATGACTAGTGGCGTATCTGGGGTCACTTGTCATAGAGGGCAAAGGGTATTTTTCCTGGTGGACTTTAGACTTTACCCAGGTTGGCAATTCTTTTGAGAATTGCCACCGGGTCAGAAATTTGAGGGGGGGGGGGGGGGGGGGGCTTGTGATGTGCCAAAACCGGCACAAAAGATGAAGCTCAACAACTAACCGACAGAGCTAATCTCAAACGACACAAATATTCTAATATTTTAATCTCTTCCTTTCCTCTTCATCCATGTCTCCTCCCCGTTCCTTTCCCCTCCTTAGCCGGGTAGTTTGAGCTGGTCTTCCCGGTCAAAGCCGTCAGGTCTGCCCCCCCCCCCCCCCCTGGGAGATACGCTAATGACAGGTAACATTGTACTGTTGTGTCTATAATAGGTTACTTACAAACAAACATATTATACAGCAGTGACAATTCGTGGTAATCTAGTTATCTTGTACAGATCAATTGTTGGCTTTGTATGAACTGTCTACTAATTCCATGGTATGAACAATATCAGTGTGTCTTCATAATAAGGCCAAATGTTGTTGTTGTTGTGTTGCTCTCAAGTGCCAAACACACTGACAGACAGACTGTGGTTAAGTGCCAAACAGACTGACAGACTGTGGTTCATTACAAGACAAAATTGGTAAATGTCAATTTGACTAATGTTTCTAGTGTGATAATAGTTTAAAAGCAATCTATTCAAGCAAACTTATTCATTTCAAGCAGAAAATGTTAATATTTTGACAAATTTGGTAACATTTGAATCTAAAAATAAAATAAAATTGGGACCATGATTTCGCTGAGGGCAACACAACATTTTTTTTGGTTGGCAGAAGTTACCCACAACCAATCATAAAACAGATATCACCCTTGCATTGTATACCAACTGGGAATTAGAATTTAAACGATAGATGCACCAAATCTTAACTACAAATTGCACTATGTGTGACTGGCAAGTTTTACAATTTTAACAATAACGCAGCAGACAGGCATTAAATATTTAGTTTGAAAAGTTAGTACATTTTTGTATGAACAGAGAAAAACAATTGCACATAAAAACACATGTACATGCTGCATGCATCATTTTTTCACCAATTTTGTTTCAATACAATACTACACATGTGATGTGATCAATCAAAATGAGTCGAAAGTCAGGAATTTTGATTTTGAGATAGAACCAAAGAAAGGATAGAAATATTTTTGTTTTCTATTATTTTGAAAACCCTTCAATTGCACGTATCTTTGGAATTAAGTGTCCATTTGCAATGGGGTTTTCTGCAAAATGTCGCTTTGCAAATGACATATTAAAGTAGAAAACAGTAAATGATTTTTGACTTATTTTGCTTGATAGCATCAAATGTTTGCTATTAATACCTTAATACATATCTGCTGTTTAGTATGATACAGGTTTCAATTGGGTACAAGGAAAAATTACCTTTAAATATTACCATCTCAAACGTTCATCTAATTCTTTTAACAGATGAAGAGGTATTTTGCAAAAGGGCTATGGTGCATTTTTTCAAAAAATGAGTTTGATATAGAAATGTATAGGGAAAAATCATATGTTTCAAGGAAACAAAGTCATTTTTTTCAAAAAGACCTACATCTCATTGTAAACAGCCATTGAAATTGTTGTTTTGTTGCAAAAGGGCCTGTATCCAGAATTAAATCGGGATACAGGCCCTTTTGCAACAAAACAACAACTTCAATGGCTGTTTACAATGAGATGTAGGTATTTTTGAAAAAAATGACTTTATTTCCTTGAAACATATGATTGTGACCTATATACATTTCAATATCAAACTTATTTATTTGTAATGATTAAAATAAATGTTTTTTTGTGTGTGGTATTTTTTCTTTATGTACAAACAGATGGAGTTTTGTTGCAAAAGGGCCTACATCCAAATTTTCAAAAAATGTAAACATGATTTAAAAAAAATTAAAACTAGCACATTTAAAATTTATTTCAATTTCAATTAGTATGTAGTTTACCTCTTTCATAATCCATTCAGTTTTTCAATTGCTCAACTTGAATATTTAGAAACAGTTTTTTGACTTTTTCTCAATAAGAGCCAAAGTGGATGTAGGCCCTTTTGCAAAATACCTCTTCAGATATAGAAAAACAACTTATATTTATTTAGCCTCATTCAAATTAACTTCAAAAGTGTGCAAACAAAAACTATTATTTTGTCCACAACAAAAATATACCAGGAAAACAAGTTAGACACATTAGTCAAAAGTATAATAATATAAAACACTGTGACCTTTTTAGATTATTAGAATACTACAATGTACAATCTTTAATTTAAGGGCACCAAAATAATACTGGTAAATAGTTGTGTCTGGAATATTACAATAAAATAAACATATAAAAGTTGCACTTTTTCAGAGTTGTTACAGGATAAACTGTTGCAAAGTTTTTTCGACATTCATACATTTTCTAGAAAATGTCTACATAATTATATGACCCATCACATCGAAACATCGGCAAGGCTCATTTGCAGATAATAACAAAAGAAGTTTAGAAGAAGAAAAGAAGAAGAAAATAAGTATTTTCAAGCTTCTGAGTTGCATAAAACCTGTGTTCCATATTAAGTGTCATTTTAAAGCTACCAAATAGTTATTGAACATGAATTTCAAAACCCACATTTTTATATCTAGAGACTTCGATGTGATAAGTCACATATTATTATATATACAATACATGTTGATGAAATACATTCTTTGGGTTTCTTCTTCTGCAATCAGAGGCATGGCACCATAAAAGGTTCTTTTCTACATTAGCACATTTTCTAGAAATTGTCTAAATACATATATCATCCAATACATGTTGATAAAAAACATTTAGGTCTCTTTTCTATTGTCAGAGACAAGGCACCAATAAGTTTTATTCTAGATTATAGCACACAGTCAAGAATTAGCTTCGACAAATACACATTAAACCTTTTCACACTGGTCTGACGATCGATCTTTCGATGATCGATCGTCCTTTTGTAGACTCAATAACAGTCGTTATGACGATCGATCGTCAAATAAAGGGCCACTTCTCTGTGTGAATCCAATGGCTATTGATCGATCGAAGTTCTTGCATGTTTTGAAACTGCTGAATTAGTCTCTATTCAGCGACGATCGATCGTCCAAAGATCGATCGTCAGACCAGTGTGAAAAGGTTTAATATGTGTTGATGAAATACATTCTTTGGGTTTCTTCTTCTGCAATCAGAGGTATGGCACTGTAAAAGGTTTTTTTCCACATTAGCACATTTTCTAGAAATTGTCTACATTTTACATATCATATATGCATGTTGATAAATCATTTAGGTCTTTTACCATTGTCAGACACAAGGCACCAATAAGTTTTTGTCTACATTAGCACACAGTCAAGAATTAGCTTCCACAAATACAAAATACACATCGATGAAATACATTCTTTGGGTTTCTTCTTCTGCAATCAGAGGCATGGCACCGTAAAAGATTTTTTCTACACTAGCACATTTTCTAGAAATGGTCTACATACACATATCATACAATACGTGTTGATAAAACATTAAGGTCTCTTTACTATTGTCAGAGACAAGGCTATTTTTCAAGTTTTTTCTACATTAGCACACAGTCAAGAATAAGCTTCCACAAATACAAAATACACGTTGATGAAATACATTCTTTTGGATTTTTCTCCTGCAATGGGAGACATGGCACCATAAAGGGTTTTCCCCTACAATATATAGCACATTTTCAGATCACTAAATAATATGAGGCAGATAAAACAGACTTATTTGGTCTCTTTTCTCTTGAGAGTCCGATCCATGGCACTGAAGAAGTGTATCTAGATTTAGCACAGTCAAGAATTAGCTTCCACAAATAAAAAATACACGTTGATGAAATACATTCTTTGGGGGTTTTCTCCTGCAATGGGAGATATGGCACCATAAAGTTTTTTTGTCTACAATAGCACATTTTCTATAATAAATCTACAGATAAATAAATAATATGAGACAGATAAAATAGACTTATTTGGTCTCTTTAATTCAGAGAGTCCGATCCATGACACTTAGTAAAGTTTATCTAGATTTAGCACACTTTTGAGAATTAGCACTTGTAAAATACATGTTGTTGATGAAAAACATTATTTGTTTGTTTTTTGTTGCAATCAGCGGCATAACACCATAAAGGTTTCTGTGTCTACAATAGCACATTTTCTATAAATAAGACTACCGATTAATAAATAGTATGCGGCAGATAAGATACACTTATTTGGTCTCTTTTCTTTAGAGAGTCCGATCCATGACACTGAAGTAGTTGATCTAGATTTAGCACACTTTTGAGAATTAGCACTGGTAAAATACAAGTTGTTGATGAAAAACATCATTTGTTTTTTTGTTGTTGCAATCAGCGGCATAACTGTATTAACACCATAAAGGTTTCTTTGTCTACAATAGCACATTTTCTATAAATAAGACTACCGATTAATAAATAGTATGCGGCAGATATGATACACTTATTTGGTCTCTTTTCTTTAGAGAGTCTGATCCATGACACTGAAGTAGTTGATCTAGATTTAGCACACTTTTGAGAATTAGCACTGGTACAATACAATTGTACAGATTAATAAATACTATGAGGCAGATAAAATGCACTTATTTGGTCTCTTTCTTTTGTTTTTCTAGACATTTATGTTAAAATTTGGCCTCATACATTTTATGGACTACCATAAAATTACCCTGATATTGGATTTATATACAATTTTGTTCTAATAAAAAATACCAAGAACTGGTATTATAATCAACATTATATAAATAATATGGTAAAAATACCATAAAAACAACAACAAGATGCTATAATCAAAACAAAAATTTGTCAATCACAGCGTCATGACCCGAGCGCTCTCGATCATTACAAAGGTTGAGCGTGTCCTTGCATGACGGGCATTCCAAAACAGTCGCATCGCGGCGTGGGGTCTTGTTGATTAGGGCCACGATTGGTCAATAACTTATTTGTTTTCAAGTACGTCACATCTTCCATTTATACTGCGCCCATGCCATCACGAATTACGCAGTTATGAACGATACGCACCGGTCGCATACGCTTTGATCGACAAATTTTTGTTTTGATTATAGTTTCTCTTGAACACCATTCACATGTCTACTCGCCGAGATGGGGGTCAGGTTTACTCAAACATCCTGAAAAGGGTAGATAATTCCTGAAGAAAATACATATATTTGAGCAGAACCAACTAGAAACCACAAGAATAAAATAAATTATGTAAGTTTTGATTTAAATTTATCCTGAAATCAGAAAGGTTTCTGAAAACTGGCATCTCTGATCTAAATTGTGGACCCTAGATCTAAAAGGGGGTTAAGTCACAATCTTGTGAAATTGTAGTTAGTATCAGTTTTCTGCTACAAGGAGGATCTCTGCACCCTCTGTTCAAATGTTAAAGTTAAGTCATGCAGTAAAGCTGTGTAAGAGTCCATGAGAGGTACAACCCGAGTGGGTCAAGTCCACACATGGACACAATGAAACCCAGTTTTTGCCATTTTTCTCAATGTGACTTAATCCCCTTTTAGATCTAGGGTCCTCAATTATTACTAATAGACAAAGAGGAATGGTGCTCAATCAATCACCCGGCAATACAATACAAATTTGAAAACAGAACTCTTCTTTGGCATAATAAATG
This sequence comes from Ophiura sarsii, assembly GCA_035610835.1. Taxonomy (NCBI): domain Eukaryota; kingdom Metazoa; phylum Echinodermata; class Ophiuroidea; order Amphilepidida; family Ophiuridae; genus Ophiura; species Ophiura sarsii. Next base: position 36,367,278 of record CM069457.1, on the reverse strand, counting down.
GAGGTAAATGTGCCAACAGTTCTTATCTGCGATAGATGCCCTTTTTAAATGCAAAATGGCACAATGTTACGCAATGCATTACATAGCAGCTACCCGTTGCTTGTATAGTTAGATCAGCTCCAAATTGGCGAGCCTACTTAGGCCAAACAAAGAAGAAGGTCTGTCTCAGAAGCCCGCCCGCATTGGTATGTGAAATGAGCTATGGCGCGTAGGTCTATGCGCTGGGGGCTAAAAAACTTCTTTTTTTTTTGATTTTTTGTTTGTTTGGATTTTTAAAAAAGAGTTTAAAAAAGTTCCCTGTAAGCTTGGATAAGCAAAAAAACAACAACAACAAAATCGCAACAACAACAAAATTGCATACCTCATAGCCTATTTTCTAAAAAAAAAATTCGCACAGCACTTAGCTTTTTTGCACAATGTTTCCGAGACAGACTTTCTTCTTTGTTTGGCCTTACAGCTGTGAATTAATACAGAAGGGTGTTAGAGTAGGTGCATATGAACGCAACAAGCGCACTGTGCATCAAATGTGTGACGCATGCGTTTTGGCTCGGATGACTTTTGGCACGAGAAGAGATAATAAACGCATATTTCTCGATTCTCGCCAATTTGGAACTGATTGAACTATAGATGAGGTGACCGTTGTTTACATTTAGGACGCCCTCCGTTGATTTGAGACAAAACACACCGGGCAAGAGTTCCTATAGTTTACATAGGCCAGATCAGGTTTTCTAACTAGATTGTGGTGTCACAGCAAATTGTTATCAAAACTGTCTTTAAACTTGCTTAGGAATGCTATAAGCTATCGCATTTCACAATTTTTTAAAAAAATAAATGAGTTTTACAATTCATTAGAAAGAAATTTCATGTTGTCTTCATTAACTTTACTGTATATTCTGCCTGGAGGGAATCAACAGAGGGTGTCCCATTTGTAAATACATGACGTCACGTCACCGGTCACACCATCTATAGCAAATTTAATAGCATTAACATATCAATTACTGTAAACGTGGACATTTTTGCACTACATTCATTTTTGCGCTTTTCGCACTCAAAGCAGCTATCGCAAAATTAAAAACACACAAATATATTTATTTGTGTATAAGTCTATGTAATGAATTTTCAAATCACAAATTTAAAAACAAGCGAAATGGCTGAAAATCAGCAAAGCTCAAAATATTAATTGCGCAAAAATTACCACTTTTACAGTTGAATAACATTTGGCAGCAGCTACTGGAGATAAGCAATTTCAGCACCAAACCCTCTCATTTCTATAGTTTCCTCACGAAAGCACCATATGGCACATAAATGGAACAGCCTACTGTAAAGCTGACATTCCGATTGACATCCGTCCCCCTCCTATTCAAAGTAAATCGCGTACACTGTGGCCGAGGCAAATATATGCGGATTGTCGTAGTACACCGATGCAAAGCTGTCGCGATTGGAGTCCCACAGGCAACGGCTGCCGACGCGGGCGTCCTGGTCTCTCTTCTCGCCGATGTTGACGATGCATACGAGCTGGGAATGAATGGAAACGACAAACAGAATGGTAAGGACACGGAAGATGAAGTATTTCACCTACCCACATCCAACATTAAAAATTTGCTAAAATCATGTCACAAAGAAACGGACCATTTTGACGAGGCACTTCTCAAATTTCACTGTTAACCTTTAACTCCTGGTTTCACAAAGCCCCTTTCAAACGTATGCTGGCATCACAGCAGGGATAACATGTCAAGGGATACCCCTTAGTTAGACAGTTCTGGCTAGTTTGCACCCGTAAGCTACGTTTGTATACTCCCGTTGTTGTATAACATAAAATGGACCTTTTTATGGGAACTTTTTTTCCTCGTTCGCGATCACGGTATTTGATTTGACCTTTGACACATTTGTGTCGTCTGCATTGCTATTTTTTATTTTGCTGCCGTTCAGACTAATTTTCCCAGAGCTTATCACCAAAATGGAGAATTTGGGTTTCAGCTCTTTGGTGAAGATGCATTGGAGCATTTACTCGATGATGTACACAGTGCTAATACAAAAAAGCAATCAAATATACTGCCAATTGGCAAGAGAAAAAGTGCCGATGGAGCGGAGGTAAGCTTAGCGACTGACCTTGATTGATACATTGAGTAGGCCTATCTTTTGTTATCAAAGTATTTCAAATGACAGAAATATTTGTATTTTATATAACACAAATATTTACTGCTCTATAGATGGGGTGACAGCAATGTTTATCAACAAACGCAACGGTCTAAGAAACTGGACTGTAGATACATGCTTGAGGGAACAGCATATGACCACAACACTGTCCACTATGCCTTATTTCCCTTTATATATAATGCTTTGGCGCAAAGCACGGGTCCTAAACAAAACAGGATGCAGGTGCATACTGCCGGGCAAAAAACAAAGAAAACTGCCGACCAAATGCCTGGTATGACGTCACCTGTCACCACATCTATATTCCAGAAATGGTGCAGAATAGGTCCCCTCTGTAACTGGAGACCGTGAGACCTACTATTTTAGTAGTCCCACATACTCCAGTCACCTCGGGGAGCTATTTTGCACCATTTCCCTCATGAACAGTATTTTATATACATCCTTTTATTTATGTAAAACTATTACTCCTTGGTGACAGGGACACTAACTTTTTACTTATGTCTCAAAAGAAGTGCACAATGAATTAGAAAAATGATTAAAAATACATCCCATGTCTTTTTGTTTCATAAAACTGGACTGTTGGTAAGCCCTATCCTCTATCAAATACACTTTATCCATTGAATTTCACCACGGAACTACGGAGATATTATCAATTCAAAAATCAAGAGTGCAAATCCCACTTTGGCCACTTTTGAATAAAAAAAATGGCTTTCAACTGAAAAAAACACTGCCTTTGTGATTCCAATGATGATTTTAAGATATGTCAATGTATTGTTTAAAATACGGTCTAAAATTCAAATATTGTATTATGACTGGTATATATCATGGATAATATGGATGAAAATATGTTTTTTGTTCAAATTCAGCTATCAACATTTAGTAGGTAGATTATTATTGATTTGATTGATTATGCTCAATTACACACTGAATGATGAATCTAATAAAAGAGCTCTCTTCACACAAAAAGTAGCCAAAGGTGCTTTTGAACATGCCTGAGTAGATTAGCCATAATTTGATTAATGGAAACTCCAAAATGGATAGAAAAAAAATCTTATGGCACATTAAAGATTGCTGAACATCATTACTAGTATTTTGTGAACAATTTTTTTAATTTTCATGGCCAAAATAATCATGTTTCACATGATGCACTTTTTTTGAGACACCCCATACAGCCCAAAATGTTGATGTCACTTCATGGTATTGCACCATGAGACAAGGAAAATTGGGATATATCATGAAAATGTGTTCGTACCTTGAATCTTTCAAAGTTCATTTCCTTCACTTTGGTCTTAATTTCGTGAGATATCGTCTTGCTCAGTGCGCTGCACTCGCTGGGTTCGTAGACGGCATCGCCAAGATGTGACTCCAGGAGCTCACGCATCACAGGCTGCACTTTCTCTGCTACAAACCTTGGATTACACAAATTTACAATATTTCAATTAAAATCATGGACAGAAAAGTGGGATTTTATTAGGATCACAGACCACCATTGCCAAGATGCGAATTGAGTAGATCATGTATCAACAATTGTACTCTCTCTGCTTCAAACTCGCTGTGCCCCCCTAAAATTATGCCGTTGTATACTGACGGTCATCTGCACATTGAGGCCATAAGAAAAAGAGATGGGAGAGAGAGGAGGGAGAGAGAGAGCCCGGGGGGGGGGGGGGGGGGGGGGGGGGGGGGGGGGGGGTGGGGGGGGGGGGGGCACTCAACTTTTTTTTGGGTAGGGGTGTGCCGCCCAGGGTCTCAAAAAGGGGGGCTACAGAACTGAACTGAGTCGATTTTATGACGAAAAATAGGGTCTTAGGAACTGATTTTTTCAAAAAAGTAGGTCTTGAGAACTGGCCTAAATTTCAATTTTGATAAACAAGAACGCAAATGTTGGTGTTAGAACGCAACATTTTTGAAGAATTGGGGCTTTAAAACACAACATTTTCAATAAAATTGGGGGTCTAAAGAACTGATGCAGGCTCAATAGGGGGGTCATAAGAGCTAGCAGCAGAGGGTGAAAAAGGGGGTCTTCAGCGCGGCACATACCTATACCCTTTTCCAATGTCAGTGCTCCCCCCCCCCCCCGCCCCCGGGAGAGAGAGAGGGGGAAAATGTCTGACAAATCAACAAATACAACGTATGCCAAATATGTCACGAACGAATGGCAACTTACCCGAACGTACACCCAAGTCGGGCACACGTACGGTAGCTCTATACGCAACAGTGTGACAGGGCCTTTACAGAGAGTGTCTCAAGTGAAGACTGAGTGAGATGTATTATTATTATTATTTTGATACGCTGGAATGTATTCTCAAGGAGTTGATGCTCCACAAAGTTGTTCTTGTTGTCTTGCTACAAACTTTGTATTATAAATACCAAAATACAATAATCACATTAAAAACATGGGTAGAAAGTAAGATGTCTATAGTCTATTTGGCCATCATGAGACCATATCAAAAACTTCCGGTGTATCTGCTCAACGCAAACCCAATCAACCCACTAAGCACATACATTTGAGCTCATCCCTTGCAACACTGTAAATAACTTTGATCATCACGGACCAGTAGGACAACTTAACTTACATTTACGCTTAGGATAAAGAAGTAAATAATTACGATGATGTCAGAATACTAGACAAAATGTCCAACAGATTGATATAAAATAATATGATTGGTTGAAAGGAACTACCCGTTATTTTCCCACCAATCTGGACTATTTTAGGCAAAATCTTGGTTCAGCGGATGTTTTGGTCAGTGAATCAATACCACACAATACACAATACGACATCGATCCACATGCATGGATCGCGGAACTCACGCTGCAGGGGTGTAACAGTTTATAACATTATCTATTCATCTGTAGTTCGCAATATTACTGAATTGTTTTATTGTTGTGAAACTTTCAAGTGGTCATTATTATGTGTATTGTGTACTTCACCCCCATTGAGTGCAATGGAAGATTCCCAAAGTCCATATAGTACACAGTGTGTGGTAAATTAGACTCACACAGCGTAGGTTGATTTCATGTGGGACTTTCTGCGTTTAATACCCCCAAAGTTTTTCATATAGTGACGTAACTGCGTTTTCTACTAATTGCAGCACATACATGTAACGCGTGCGCCCACTCACAGCGCTGGTGTACATTACACATCCACAAGAGCGTTGAAAGGGGAAGATACATACGCTTGCGTAAAACCTGCGCCTGTTAAGTTACGTCACTGTCCAGAGAAAGCTATAGAGTATAGTGTCTGTCTGTATTAACCATAACCCCCACCCCAATTTCTAAGATACTATTACTACTTCTACTAAGCCAATCTCCAAGCACATGTGCAGACGGTTTTCCATGACGTAATCAACCAAGCCTATATAGTGAGTGCGGTATACTGCGCGAGCGAATAACTGAGGGTCGTGGCTTATGGGTGGGCTGCCGTGCAGAGGGTCCCCGGTTTGATTCCACGTGGTTAGTTGGCGTTTTCTCTTACAAAATTGTTATCGCGGTTAGGGGGTTAGGATGACGACAAACACACAATCTTTCTACCCTACCCTATTTGTTGGTATCATAAGATTTCTTCATCACAAGTGATATTTTAATGGTTTTAACAATAAGGCCAAACAAAGAAGAAGGTCTGTCTCAGAAACATTGTGCAAAAAAGCAAAGTGCTGTGCGATTTTTAAAAAAAATAAGAATTAGAAAATAGTCTACGAGGTATGCGATTTTTTGTTTTTTTGCATTTTTTTGTTGTTGCTTATCCAAGCTTACGGAGAACTTTTTTTTCCTTTTTTTTTTTTTAAATAAAAAAATAAAATAGAAAAATGAAAAAAAAGTAAAAAATAAAAAAAGAAAGAAGTTTTTTAGCCCCCAGTGCATAGACCTACGCGCCGTAGCTCATTTCACATACCAATGCGGGCGGGCTTCTGAGACAGACCTTCTTCTTTGTTTGGCCTAACGTAATCGTGATGATATCTACAACTTGTTATAGCCAAATATTTGCTCATAGGGGCCTTTTTTATAAAGGAAAGCTAAAGCAAATTCTCACGATACCCCGTTTATTTAGAATCCTACTTTACCTTTTGGGCGGCTCCATCCGATAAGTGTTCTCGTATTCATCCTGAGTCTGGTGCGCATACTGCTCTAGATCATCGTCCATGCTTGGTGCACACGCCAGCGAAATGTAGCTCTTTCCCAACTCTCTTGGATGAGGGCGTATGTCAAACAGACTGCCACCAGATCCCGCCGCTGCATGTTTGCCCTCGTCCTGCTTGACGTTGGTAGCCATGTGCGCTGTTTTTTGCATTGTTGCTGCTGATTGGTCAATGAGTTGTTGACAAATTTGTTTGATTGGTCAATGAGTTGTTAGGTAGCCTGTGATTGGTTTACGAGTTGGTTTTAAAATGAGCTGGTTGATCTGTCATTGAGTTGTGCTACGTTATTGAGCTGTGTGGTGCTTTCTGAGCAGCTTACGATTTGCTGCTTGTTCAAGTAGTGGCTGCATGAAAATTAAAGAAATAAAATACTCATGATGAAACACATAAGAATGGTTTATACACACTTTAACTAAGATTTATAGTAAGATGCATGCATTTATAGACTCTTTGAAAGGCATAATATCTGCTAAAATGGCATTTCTACTAATTTAATGATTGAACAAATATTTGTGGAATAGTGTAAACAAGTCCAAACAGTGTCTGATGCTGCATAATGCGTACACACACTCACCCCACACACCCTCCCCAACACGCTCTGTATGCTACCAAGGCGCCTATGCTCAAAAATATTCCTGAACAACAATGTTTGTTTTTTTATGATTTTATTTTGAAAATTGCAAAAAATGTTAAAAATTCACAAACATTATCACAAAATTAAAAAAAAAAAAAACACACCACACCACCCAAACGACTGACCCTACCCGATGTCCGTTAGCCCGTATATAGAACAGGTTTTTGTTGTTGTCGCCTTATAGTCACCTTCAACATTGTTGGATGGATGGTGAGAGAGGTGTGTGTGAGACTGATAAGCGTGTTAGTGCATTGGCCACACTGGTGCGTGATGGATGTATTGAGGGGCGCACCACCAAATCACTCCGCATTTATGTTAACGAAGTTCTAACATTGAAGTCACGATTTTAATAAGAAAATAGGCTTGAAATTGCACGATATTCGGCAATATGATTGAGATATAAGTAGGAGTGGGCTATAGAGGGTCATTTTTAGGTCATAGTTTCAGATCACGCTTGCTACATGATTTTTTGATGACTTTATGCATACTGACAACATTTTCAAAAAAAAATTTGAAAAAAATGCGAAATCCAGGGTGCCCCGGTCAAAAAACCACAAAAAGTCGGCCATTTTGGAAAAAACAGACTTTTGATCATAACTCAGTCATTTTTGGTCTAATTTATTTGATTTTGGTGGCAATACCCATGTTTTAGGGTACAGTATGTCATTCTATGCTGGTTTCGTCTCTTATAACCCCTTCGTTTTCTTGTAATAGCTGATTTTGGTCAAATTTGGACTGTGAGGGCGCTTTGCAAAATAGTAGCTATCGCAGTACTTAATAAAAATGAATTTGAATACATGAAATATGTTAAGAGTGTGTCAAGAAACATTGTCTGAAGATGTGAGCATGTTACCTCATTTCATTTTACCGTGGCATCCACTTTAAAATCACAAGAACGCGTTAAAATCACTTCCATAGGATAGTACAGGGGTCAACGAACTTTCATTAGTGTGTGTTTCAATGGAGACAATTCAAAGATGTTCAAAATGGTGTAGCTTCAAAACAACAAATGGTATTTTACTCAGATTTTCAGGAAATGCCTAAAATGTAACTGCTATCATATTTCAACATTAAAATTTGAGATGTGTTGATGCGAAAGGTATTTTTTTAAACAGCGCCATCACAGGGCTATTTTCACTAAAAATACCATTTTCAGGAAAACGAAACATCGTCATGCGATAAAAGTTGTATAAGATTATTCCATGTCCCAACAAACATGGGTATTGCCACCAAAATCAAATTGATTGGACCAAAAATGATTGATTTATGATCAAAATACTGTTTTTCCATAATGGCCGACTTTTTGTGGTTTTTTGGCCGGGGCACCCTGGATTTTGCATTTATTTCAAAAAAAAAATTGAAAATGTTGTCAGTGCGTATAAAGTCATCAAAAAACCATGTAGCAAGCATGATCTGATACTATGACCCTCTATAGCCCACTCCTAATATAAGTTAAGATTATATAACCAACAAATCATACTATTTTGAAAACATTAAGCTAAAATAGGCACGCGGATGTTCACGACCGCCGATACCCAAATATAAGTGATGTGTATCATTGAAAATAGGGTTGCGGCGCTATTTGTCGCTGTAGCGGGAAAAGTCGAGGGATAGGACCATGTTTTGACCGGTGATTTAGAGAGTTGAGATAATTACCTTGATTTTTTCAAAAATCGAGGTACTCTATCTGTCGTGTTTCTTTCTTTCTTTCCTCAAACCGGGCCTTACACACAGTCTACAAAATGTATCTCCTACTATATTTTACATGCTACAATCACCAGACTTGGTCAGTAGAACCCCCCACCTAACCTTCATATAGGGTGTTCACAGTTTGGGGTCAAAGGTCACACAGGGGTCACTAGGGGTCAAAAGGTGATTTTCACTTAAAACGCATTTCCAATTTAGTGAAATGACCTAGGATCGTCAAAATTGGTCCACATATTCCTTTTGACCGTACGCATATACAAAAGAACGGTTTTTAAAATTAAAAATCATTTGGGGTCACTAGGGGTCAAAATGTCAATTTTTACTCCTCGCACTGAAAATGCTATTTTTTCGGGAGGAAATGACCTATGATTGTCAGAATTAATCAAAAGATTCCTTGTATCCATGTACATATAGGGTCTTCAGCGATTAAAAGTGACATGTCATATGGGGTCACTAGGGGTCATTGAACTTTACAGGGGTAAAAGTTAAGACATGCTCTGATTTGAACCGGGTTTGTTGCATCTTGTTTGGATTGATGAGCCATGAAAATAAGTTAATCATATTGACCAGGTCAAAGGTCAAGAAGGGGTCACTAGGGGTCAAAATGTAAATTTTCAATTCGATCACTTAAAATGCATCTTGTCTCAGAGGAAATGATTCATGACCTTCATAATTAATCAAAAGATTCCTTGGGTACATGCACATATAGGGTGTTCAGCGATTAAAAGTGACATGTCATACGAGGTCACTAGGGGTCATTGAAATTTACAGGGGTAAAAGTTAAGACATGCTCCCATTTGGACCGGGTTTGTTGCATCTTGTTTGGTTTGATGAGCCAAGAAAATAAGTCAATCATAATAACCAGGTCAAAGGTCAAGAAAGGGTCACTAGGGGTCGAAATGTAAATTTTTACTACATTAGGACCCCTAGTGACCTTTTCTTGACCTTTGACCCCAAAAAAATGATTGACTTTTTTTCTTGTCTCATCAATGCCTACAAAATGAGCCATCACCGGTCAAAATCGGAGCAAGTCTTAAATTTTACCCTGTGTGTCTTTACCTTGATTTTGTCAAAAATCGAGGTACTCTATCTGTCGTGTTTCTTTCTTTCTTTCCTCAAACCGGGCCTTACACACAGTCTACAAAATGTATCTCCTACTATATTTTACATGCTACAATCACCAGACTTGGTCAGTAGAACCCCCCACCTAACCTTCATATAGGGTGTTCACAGTTTGGGGTCAAAGGTCACACAGGGGTCACTAGGGGTCAAAAGGTGATTTTTACTTAAAACGCATTTCCAATTTAGTGAAATGACCTAGGATCGTCAAAATTGGTCCATATATTCCTTTTGACCGTACGCATATACAAAAGAACGGTTTTTAACATTTAAAATCATTTGGGGTCACTAGGGGTCAAAATGTCAATTTTTACTCCTCGCACTGAAAATGCTATTTTTTCGGGAGGAAATGACCTATGATTGTCAGAATTAATCAAAAGATTCCTTGTATCCATGTACATATAGGGTCTTCAGCGATTAAAAGTGACATGTCATATGGGGTCACTAGGGGTCATTGAACTTTACAGGGGTAAAAGTTAAGACATGCTCTGATTTGAACCGGGTTTGTTGCATCTTGTTTGGATTGATGAGCCATGAAAATAAGTTAATCATATTGACCAGGTCAAAGGTCAAGAAGGGGTCACTAGGGGTCAAAATGTAAATTTTCAATTCGATCACTTAAAATGCATCTTGTCTCAGAGGAAATGATTCATGACCTTCATAATTAGTCAAAAGATTCCTTGGGTACATGCACATATAGGGTGTTCAGCGATTAAAAGTGACATGTCATACGAGGTCACTAGGGGTCATTGAAATTTACAGGGGTAAAAGTTAAGACATGCTCCCATTTGGACCGGGTTTGTTGCATCTTGTTTGGTTTGATGAGCCAAGAAAATAAGTCAATCATAATAACCAGGTCAAAGGTCAAGAAAGGGTCACTAGGGGTCGAAATGTAAATTTTTACTACATTAGGACCCCTAGTGACCTTTTCTTGACCTTTGACCCCAAAAAAATGATTGACTTTTTTTCTTGTCTCATCAATGCCTACAAAATGAGCCATCACCGGTCAAAATCGGAGCAAGTCTTAAATTTTACCCTGTGTGTCTTTACCTTGATTTTTTCAAAAATCGAGGTACTCTATCTGTCGTGTTTCTTTCTTTCTTTCCTCAAACCGGGCCTTACACACAGTCTACAAAATGTATCTCCTACTATATTTTACATGCTACAATCACCAGACTTGGTCAGTAGAACCCCCCACCTAACCTTCATATAGGGTGTTCACAGTTTGGGGTCAAAGGTCACACAGGGGTCACAAGGTGATTTTCACTTAAAACGCATTTCCAATTTAGTGAAATGACCTAGGATCGTCAAAGTTGGTCCACATATTCCTTTTGACCGTACGCATGTACAAAGGATAGGTTTTTAAAATTAAAAATCATTTGGGGTCACTAGGGGTCAAAATGTAAATTTTCAATTCGATCACTTAAAATGCATCTTGTCTCAGAGGAAATGACTCATGACCTTCATAATTAGTCAAAAGATTCCGTGGGTCCATGTTCATATAGGGTCTTCAGCGATTAAAAGTGACATGTCATACGGGGTCACTAGGGGTCATTGAACTTTACAGAGGTAAAAGTTAAGACATGCTCTGATTTGAACCAAATTTGTTGCATCTTGTTTGAATTGATAAGCCGAGAAAATAAGTCAATCATATTGACCAGGTCAAAGGTCAAGAAAGGGTCACTAGGGGTCATTGAATTTTACAGTAGTAAAAGTTAAGACATGCTCCGATTTGGACCGGGTTTGTTGCATCTTGTTTGGATTGATGAGCCAAGAAAAAAAGTCAATCATATTGACCAGGTCAAAGGTCAAGAAGGGTCAATACGGGGTCATTGAACTTTACAAGTGTAAAAGTTAAGACATGCTCCGATTTGGACCAGGTTTGTTGCATCTTGTTTGGTTTGATGAGCAAAGAAAATAAGTCAATCATTTTAATCAGGTCAATGGTCAAGAAGAGGTCACTAGGGATCATTTTCTCATAAAAAATCAAGGTAGCCTGGTCTTAGACCGGAGCAAGATCTAGTTTCCCTTCTTTTGAGAGCAAACAGTGTCTCTCAAGTACTGCAGAATATTTCAAAATATGACCATGAAAATGACTCTAAACACGTCTGAAAATGCGCCGCGTATAATTTACGGAGTGTCCCACGCATAAATATTTAACAGGGTTTTCCAAATTTTGGTAAAATATTCAAAAAATTTAAGACAAATGCTTGAATTTGATATCACACACTATCTCAAGTTTTGCAGAAAGCGCCACAATAGCACCGTGAACATGACTGTCAACACTCAAATTTCATGAAGCGTTTATTTGGTGGTGCGCCCCCTTGAATACGTTTGCTTGTTTTTATTTTCGCGATTTTGAGCTTCCTTACATACGAAAGGAATATATTCGCACATTTTTATTTTCGCGCTTGCTGATCATATTGCGAAAATAAATGTAGCATTTAAATGTAAAATTTCCACTTTTACAGTAATTGGTTAGAATCGTGATTGTTACCGCTCACTTACATTGCAATGAATAACATACATGTATGCGTCTTCCATCCGGCCATCAATTCTGAAGGTAATAATCTAAAATAACTGTCCCATCCCACAAGCAGTTAATGAGACATTATAACGTCAAAATACAATCCATCTGCTGATTGTCCCGGTTGGTTAGAAGATGATGGGTAATGATTTGCAGCAAAACATAGACATTCATTCAATGTGCACGGCATTCAAAGTCAATATTTATAGCAATACACAGCCATTCGCTGATTATCCCAGTTGGTAAGAAGATAACTGGTGTTCATGTTTTGCAGCGTAACTATAGACAAAATTAAATGCGTTGGACATTTTATGTAAACAATTAGCAGGCTACCATTAGCCAATTGAATCCGTCAATTAATGTAAATAGGGTTAAACCTAGTCAACTAATTAAAGTGCTGAGCTGAGACTAATCAAAATCAATACCACTAAAATAGATCCAATGGTTTGCATCCCTATCATTATTAGCAATTTTCTTGCACGATATCAATTTAATAATAGCACTTGTGTGATGCGGGAGGTAGAACAAACAATAGCACCATGCAGCCGGTGTGGGGGGGGGGGGGAGGATAACTCTCCCCCCCACCCCCTGGCGCACCGCTTTAGTTACGTTATGGCCAACATTCAAGTATTGGCCCTCAAAACATTGATGGATCCGCGCCTGTTGTGCCCCGCCCCCCTCCCCCCAATCACAACTACCACGCTAGGCCCCCCTAGGTTACTAGGTTTTTATTTTCGCGAATCAATCCTCAACCGCGAAAATATAAACTTGCGAAAATTATTATTATTAACCGTTTTGTTCACAAATGTTGAAAATCGCGAAAATAAAAAATTGCGAAATGACTACAATGACCATTTTCGTGAAAATATCTTATCGCGAAAATATTGACTTTTACAGAATAATTTCTAAATTAAACATTTCTAGCTCCTAAGATTTTACAGTCATTTTATGAGAAAAATATATATGGGGATTCTTCTGATAACAAAATATCTTGATGTGAAAAAAAAATTATAGCCCCAAAAAAGTGATTGGAACATACATGTACACCTTTATAGAAAATGTTTTAATGTTTAGGGTTGGAAAAAAAGAAGAAGAATATTTTGGTTCTAGATATCGATTTGTTAAAATCCAGAACAATTTCCTCTTTTTTACAATGTCCCCAAAATGTTCAAAACAATCTTCTATTTTGACTACATGTAGGATTTCAGAACAGACCAGCATGAGGCCATCTTTTCTGTACTTGTTGGCTCCGTTCAGTATCATCAGCTAATTCCCAATCTCCAACAACATGGTGCAGATATTCCAAATATTGTTCATCTATCAATAATTGATGATAAAACTTAAAAGGAAATCATTCAGGTTGATTCCCATCTCAATACGGTTCGTTTCTGCTTGTAGTTGTTTGAATTCAGCGAAATCTGGCGGCAAGTTGAACCTCGATGTATGGACAGAGTTCAGGATTTCTGACTCACTTTTAATGGCGTTTTTTGTGATTAGGGACCAATTTTTTGTTTTCCAACACTAATCATACCCATGTTCAGAGAAATCTTTACAAAGAACGACCCATTAGAGTGGCGTATACTTGTATACCTTTATATCAGGGGTCGCATTCTGACACGTCTGCGCGTCCTAGACCTCTCACTTTCTTGTAGTGACACGTCAGGTCTCAAATTCGAAAGACTTGCGGGTCCCGATCAAAATTGAAGGGACCCCTTAAATTTGACGATGTATGGAAATGGAAACCGTAAAAAATTCTGTAAATTACATATCCATCCTTTGCTCACAATATAAATTCATTAAAACTGTCCATAAAAAAGTAAAATTTTCAAATACCCAAACTTCAGGACCCCTGAAAAATTTCATGTGACCTCTCACATTTTTGATCCAGTGCTATCCCCCCTTCCTGGCCATGCAGCTGATAGGAAAGAAATGTATGTTTCATGTTAACCTAATTGATTGCAATGCAAGTAAACCTGCCAAAAAAAATTCTCGGTTTGATCAAAGCCTAACATTTGACATTTCTGTTTAAAAAATAATTAATTATTTTTAAAATAAGATGAAAAGAGGACCTTGGGGCAGTTAATGGTAAATATGCGATGCCACCCTACATGAACCTTACCCTAAGGACTGGCCTCATTTCACATTTTCAAAGACCACCTTTTCAGCACGCATGTGGTGTCTAACAGTAACAGTAGGGGCTAGCACACTATTTTTTTAAATTGTTTAGAAGCTTATTCATTTTCAGTAAAAGGGGCACTAAGAGATGTGTTGGGGACTGCGCCCTCAATTATGATAAAAACTGGGATTAGTATATTTTTATAATTGTAGGGCCTATTACATGTATGAACTTACACCTATAAGGATTAAGAAAATCAGCCCTCTTTGTACAAGGAAATGTCGATTCAAAAATGCTCGTACAGCCGCGAGGAGCATTTTACGTCCGACAGTATTCCCCTGCAGTACGCTTGATACATAACGCGAACCATATTTGCATAGAGAGCGTTTTTCAATAAATAGCGATGATATTGTTTTAATCAAGTTTTGCTGTGTTTTTGTTAATAGTTCAAACAATAATGGCAATTTTTAATGTTCATCTTGAATTCTGAAGTAAATTTTTAAACATTAACAATTTTCAACACCACTTAATGTCCCTTTAACTGGATTGATCTTGAAAGAGAAAAAGATTGGTGGTTAAATGATCGAGATTGGTCGATGCAAAGTGAAATTAACGTAAAAATAGGATAAATTGTCAAATCTTGGTCATTTTCTATGAGAAATCGTCAGAAAATAGGCTTTATAACCTGATCTGAAAAGGCATTTTGAAATCAAATTAAAGAGAAAGTAGATGAGTTGTTGGAGACCCATTTTTTGGATTTTCTTTTAGAGTCTATTACATAAACAAGAAATGAAAATTGCAATCCTTAGAAATGGCTAATTTTCGTAAAAAGTGTTGTCGAAAATGGCATATTTGGCTAAAAACGCCTAGATCCGCAAGCCCGAAAAACGACTAAGTACAAGTAAAAAACACTTTTTTGATGATAACGTCACTTTGCTTTGGTATTTCAGCCTCAAATTTGGAAACTAAACAATTGACATATAAACACACAATTTGTAGATGTAAAGAAGTCCCTATTTACTTTTTTACAGCTTTTTGAGTGCTTTTTACTCATTTTTGGTGCAAAAACACTCAAAATTAGCTCATTATGTTAATGTATGGGCTTCATAGAAATGATACAAATTAATCAATTTACTGTAAATTATGACTCATTTTCAGAATCTTGAGTCAAAATAACTTTCAAAAGACCTGTTTGTGCATTTAATCACTTGAGATTGTTAAAAAAATAAAGAAAATGCTTCAAAATTGTCTTTTAAGGCTGGTGTCAACCCTGTTTGGGCCAAATTTATCAAGCACTGTAACTTTTAAATTATAAATGTGATGTACATAAAAGTATACATTTTTTGTAATGAAATGAGTCAGAGAATCCATTTTTGGTATCAAATTTTACTAAAATTAGTGATTTTTACATTTTTGCCCAAAAATCACCTTTTTGGCACCAAAAATTTTCAGACAACCTAACAATATCAGTTTTTGATTACAAATTCCAAAATTTCACCAAAATCATCTAAAGTCAATTATCTAGGAGCAAATTATTTTTTTTGGCTTAAAATTTGTTTGTTTTGAAAATATTGACCAAAAAGTGCCAAAAATGAGATTTTTGAGAAAAAAACATTTTTTTGTTTTTTTACAGACTATCACCCACTTATCTTGTGGTACGTCACAAAGCAAGGGGTATCCACTATTATACAGCGTAATTTGGTGGATTGTTTTTGGTCCAATTGACCTAGGAATTGCTTGCTTGCCGTTGCGTGCCTAAACACAGTTGAGTCATTATCCCCACTATATATGTGGTAGGATTTATAATTGAATGAACACATTGAAGCAGCGTTTTGCGTACATTGCGTGAAGCGCCTACAACCATGACTCCATGAGCGTGGATATCTCAGGCGCGATCATCTTTGTGATGCGTGCGTGGTGTTCATTCAATTTTTAATCATACTATAACTTCTCTAATCAAAACAAATAATTGTCGATCAGAGCGTAGTGATCCGATTCCGAGCACTCACGTTCATCCAAAGTTTTAACGCGATCTTGCGAAGCACTGCATTCCAAAACTACAGCCTAGAACAGGCACAGTACAGAATGCAGATGTCAATAGTACGTGAGAGAGTGATTTAAAATGATCAACAATTATTTATTCAATTTGATTATGCCTAGGCTAGGCTCAATCATTCAATCATTATTCGGCAATCATCCTGTATTTTCTTTTTAGGGGGATAAATTGATTTGACGGAATAAACAGTAGTCAGTAGGCCCTAGTCAAATTCATAAAGTAGGGTATTTTATTTATAGGTCAGCCCGGTCATCCGGGTACTTTTTGCCGTTGACAACAAACCAGACATTTTAACTCTACTCGACCATACCTAAGGGATCGCGTACCGCTGTGTACTTTGTGTAAGAGGCCTTTATTCATTGACATTGGTCCTGGGCATTTGAACAGCTGATTTTGTTGGCCATTTTTTTCCTTTCAATTATCCTAGGGCAGGCCGCCAGGTAATAATGTAATGACGAGGACGTTCCTCTTTATAATCAAAACAAAGAATTCTCGATCAAATCGTATAAGATTCCTCAGTGTCCCAGCGTCTGGGGCATACTGTGCGTGAGCGCGTCAATCGCGACGGCAAGGGCTCAGTAAAACCGGAAGGTGTGACGTTCTTGTAAACAAAAGGTAATTGACCAATCGCGGCCCTAATCAACAAGACCCCACGCTGCGTGATTGGACAATTATGTAAGTAGGCCTACGCCGCCCGAACGCATTGTGGCATGGTTGTCAAGGGCTCATCACACTGCGTTCAGAATTCGGATGAACGCTGGCGTGACTGGAATAAATGTTTTGATCGAGAATTCTTTGTTTTGATTATAGTAGTGTATGGATTGAAATGATACAAACATTACTCATAAATCTATCTATTGACACTACCACCAGCCCTCAAATTAACCGAAGGCAATTGCCGTCGGTGCCCCACCTAGTTGCCTTGATGCCCTCAACTTCTGGCTGTTTTTACTCCATTGAAAAGTACATAATAATTGCCTTGTGCCCCTTTCAAATTGCATTGCCCTTTCCATATCTTAATTTGAGGGCTGACTACCACTATATAGCAATATAGCGTTTGAATCATATTCCTATATCTGGCATAAAAGCACAAGTCACAAAAATACAAAATACAAGTCAAAAGTGACAGGAAAGGGTGATTCCAAGAAAGAATCATCGAATTCAACAGTTTTGCCAATTCATGAATTGTTGAAACTTTAAAAAAGCCGCATCTAGAACACTGACTGTTTCCTTAAATTTCGATTTAGACAGAACAGCTTTAGTCTTTACAGCTTATATATCTTACGGCTTACCTTCCAATAAAGATATGATGTTACTGTATGTTTCTTTCAAACAATCATGGAAAAACTTACCAAAATGTCACATTTGCCGTGATTTGTTTATGTCGTCACGCTCAACAAGTTTTCAACAATAGTGATGGGCGAACTGATACCCTGCCGATACGCCGGTACCCGCGTCAACTCGACTCCCAGTCAACTCGCCAGTCACGTAGAGACAGAGGCAGATTAATCGGCTTCTGCAAATCATTTGATGCGTACTTGTAACAAAAACAGTTGATCCTTAGAGCTTTCTAGGACCTCCCGACGACATTTTAATCATGAATTAATTAATAAAATTAATAGCCAGTGGTATGTTGCATGGGTCTGCATATCGGGTCACTGGTCAAGCGGGGTCTTACTGGTCGGTGGTTTCAACATTGGAGCGTTGACCACCAGTGTCCTACAAGACAAGAACAAGAGCTTTAATTTGACACAAACTTTGTCTTGGCAGAAGACATTTAAAGGGGCACTAAGAGATGTGTTGGAGGCCGCGCCCTCAATTATGATAAAAAATGGGATTAGTATATTTATACAATTGTATTACATGTATGAACTTACACCTATAAGGATTAAGAAAAATCAGCGGCCCTCTTTGCACAACAAAACGTCGATTCAAAAAATGCTGATCTGGACGCGATTATTTTTTTCGTACATCAGTTTAACCAAAATCATTTTATTCAATGAATTTTGCTTTATTTCGTATTAAAACGGAATAAATAAATTTGGTTAAACTGATGTACGAACAAAATAATCACGATCGGGCCCGATCAGCTTTTACCTCAGACAGTATCCTGCAGTACGCGTAACAAATAACGCGAACCATATTTGCATAGAGAGCGTTTTTCAATAAATAGCGATGGTATTGTTTTAATCAAGTTTTGCTGTGTTTCTGTTAGTAGAAACAACAATAATGGCAATTTTTAATGTTTTTCTTGAATGAGTCTGAAGTAAATTTTTAAAAATTTAAAAATGTCAACACCACGTAATGTCCTTTTAAATGTGTGGTATAGTATACAAATATTTAATGCCTGAGCGAACTATATCACAAGGTCAAATTTGGATTTTTCCATTGCACGAAGCAAAGTCGACGGTGTAATGGAATAATAAAAATAGGACCGAGTGATATAGTTTTACTATTGCACGAACAAAAGGTATTCAATATTATTTTGTTTTATATCATGATATCACATCATTCTTTTCCAGCCAAAATGATAATAAAAACATTGAAATCCGGCCTAGATATAACATAGTTAAGTCAGTTCCAAATTGGCGAAATCTGAATTCAGGAAGAGCGAGCTTCGCGCGCAAAACGCTGGTATATGGCGTAAAACATGACGCGCAATGTCGCAGTGTCATTGTAGCCGGCATATGCGAGCATATCTTGGTCAATTCTGCAAAACCGTACAGAATCGACCAAGACAGTATGGGCAAACGAACAAAAATTCAGGGCTTTTTCAGACTATTTCTACGGGCCATGTTTGTTTATCTCTATGCAGTCGGCTCGCGTAACACATAGCGCGTTGTAGTCATGATAGTGCGCCGTGTAAATAGACGCGCGCACACAAGCGGGCTGGGAAATAATGGGAAAATACGCCGTGCTACGGGAGATGGTTAAGATTTTAGACCTTGGGGTTGAAATTAGCCTTGAGCATGTTGAGACGGGGTGTAAATGGAGTACGGTATGTGAAGTAGGGGCCGGGGTTAATGAAGAAATGTGGAATAACCAAGGGCCATAAGGTGACGAAATAATGTGGTTCCTGATAGAACAAAACATGATATATGGTGAATCTAAATCACTTAAATGGTGTTAGATATGTGGGATTTGATATGTGACACGCGGGCGGGCAAATATTGGAGATACGCCGCGCTACGGGAGATGGTTAAGGTTTAGGCCTGGGGTTGAGATATGCCACGGGGCGTGGGCGGGCGGGGCGGTGACGGATGGGGTTGTGTATAATGATGTAATGTGGTTTGGGAGGCACTAATGAAGACATTTGATACTAAATTGCGTTAAGGGGAGGGATGGGGGGTGGGGGGGGGGGGGGTCACGAGGTGGAATAAAATAGTGTGGTTTCTTAAAAAACTATGGGATATAGCTTGGGGTAATGTTTCAATTTCAGGTCAAAATAATATAGGCTTGCATTTATTTAGTAGGCCTATTACCCATTGTAGGTCTATGTGATGTGGTAATGACGGGAAACATTCAATTACAGGTAAGGAAGCATTATATTTGAACTTATGTATTCCTACCAATTTCGTGATGAATGTACATACTTATACTTTACTTAATAAGTAAGTAATACTTATGATGTGTTATTTCATTTTGAAGGTGTACTATCTGGTAGGCGATACTTACTAGCGGGAGCCCGTTCGAAAAACGGGCGTCCCGCTAGTTAATTTAATTCACGTCAATTTGTCCGAGTCTATATATTATATATACATAAAACATCACGAGATACACACAATGATCCCATCACAGACGAAATAAATTACACTATTAATTTCACAGAAATGGTAAAACGGCCTGATGACAATACATATCTGCATCATATTCATCCGCAGACTCACATAGCCATCATGCGATCTGAATACTATAGCGAATGTTTTACTTCGGGGGAAATTTGGATATAAAATACAACAACTAATAATAATATTACCAATGCTTGGGCGTGCTCAATCAATCTACAATTACCCTATTTATTTGATATTTGACTGATGTATAGATCATACATTTTTAACAATATGTAATAAAAAAAATGATATCCGGTTAAATTCGCTTAAATCGGTATGGATTGTATTGCTCCACAACTCACTACATTTGGCTCACATCGCCGCTCGCAATTAGAAAACCACTGTCTGTCTGTCTAGAGTTAAAGGCAGCACAAACCTACTTATTTTATTGCTCAAAAGCTGAAGATAATGCAACAATCGAAGGGTAAAAAAGATTGGGTTTAACATGCTTAACGCTTTCGGCCACGCGGCAATAATGTCTTGCAGACGACAGGTCCAACATTTTTAAAGAATGTTTAAAATGTTTAAAGAATGTCAAAATTATTGAATTTCATCTCCATAAAAAATATTACCAACATGCCTATAGTCGATTCGCCTTAGACATTGGCCGATTTTAGCGATTTACCATTTCAGTAAAGAGGTAACAGAAGCAAAAGAGGGGGAGGCACCCGAATTTAATCGTAATATGCAAGGTTAATACCGTGTCTTCGTGTGCATGTACTACCATGACTACTGTGATGTAGTCACCACTATGTACCTAGTGACAAGGAACTTACGGTTGGATTATCGGCATAACGATAAAGAAATGTATTGTTATTCAGATAAATTGATAAAGATATTCAGGTGGCCTCATAGCCAGAGAAATACTTAAAGTAACGTTTATAATCCGTATCTTGGTTGATATAACTGTTTTTCCATTTAATTAGGACAAATGGTTTTGTACCTATAGGTATATAAAAAATGATTATTGAATTATTTTCCGGTTTTTTTCTCGCAAATAAATACGTAACTATTATTTTCATTTTAATGTTTCCTTTATTCCACGTGCATAATAAAAACGGAAAATAATAAAAAGTATCCACTAAATTATGAATAGGTAAAATGACGTACATAATAGTTTTCTTTCGAAACCTGTATACGGTCGATGATGGTCGATTTGTTTTTATTGTGGTAACCGCTTCCAAAGGGATAACACATTTGAAGCTGCTGGATTAAGTTTTTTGATGTTGTCGTGATTGTAAAGCTATATGATCAGCCCTATTCATTAAACCACACTATCATGAACAGCATTTGATTATGGAGCGCAAATAATCACGATAATAACATAAAAGTACCGCTGTTTCATCATTGGTCAAAATGGGTTCCTCTAACGCCCAATGGACGAGGTCCAAAATCGATACCGATGCGCCAGAGTTTATGAATCTACTATAGTATTGATTTAGTTATTCGTGAGAAATATCTGGTTTTGTATAATATGGTGGACACAAACCCATCATATGGTAGACAGTAGACACCAAACCCATCAGTCATTGTGGTCTATTTGTAATCCTTTGCCGCGATAGCGAAGCGGGACCGGTGTGGAAAGTGTTCAACAGATTTGTCAGAAACCATTCCCAATTTTCGAAGTCTATCTAGTTTAGTTTAGTTTAGTTTTATTTGGCATATTAAGACACAGAGATACAATACATCAGATCAAATATACAAATCTTAAAAACTTACAAAATTAACACACCATATTAATACAAGAAAACATACTGTATAATGCCAAGGATAGCCCAAGAAAGCTCTGAAAAGGGCTTATTTCCATTGGGGTCCTTATTAAAACAGCACATTATAAAAACATCATATATATTTGCACACAAAATAATATTGCACTTTTATGAAACAACTGCATATAAAAATGGATGAAAAATCAAGATAGAAAGTGACTCTTTAACTGCCTTTTTGAACTGCCCGTGGGTTTTGGATGTTTTAACCTGAGTTGGTAGCAAGTTCCATTCCCGAATATCAGTAAAGAAAAATGTATTGCACTGCTGACCTTTAGCTTTGGGAACCAGAACATTTGTTGCACTGCCCCTGGTATTGTATCTATGAGTGTTGGACAATTTGGTAAATTGAGAATTCAAGTACTCAGGTGCTATTTCATTATATATTTTAAAAACATGATTGAGTTTAAGTTGTTTAACTCTATCTTCAACTTTCAGCATTCCCAGCTTCTTAAATTCTACATCACCAATGTGGGACCTGGGCTCCAGCTTCAAAATAAAGCGAATCAACTTATTTTGCACAACTTGCAGATTATTTTTCAACTTAGCAGAAAGTGAAGAAAACCATGAAGAGCAACAATAATCAAAATGGCATTGTATAAGTGCGGTGCAAAGGGTCTTACGAGATCTTTCGTTCAAAAAATGACCTTGTCTGTATAAGAAACTTAATCTACCACAAGATTTTTTGACAACTGATTTTGCAACAGTTTCACCACTGAGATTTTCATCGAGAGTAATCCCAAGGTATTTGACAGAGTTGGTAGGATTTATAATTTTTCCGTCACAAGAAACTTCAAACTTGTCCACCCTGCTCAGTCTAGGTTTAGATCCAAAAAGAATAGACTCTGTTTTGCCAAGGTGCAATGACAATTTGTTGTCGATCAGCCATTGTCTACACGACTCAAGTTCTCTACTTAAAGTGTCAGAAATTACTTTTGGGTCTTTATCTGATGTGAAAAGAGCACTATCGTCAGCATATAACAAAAGATTACAGTTAACGCTTGATGACATATCGTTAACATAACACAAGAAGAGCAGGGGCCCTAAAATACTACCCTGTGGAACGCCACATGATATATTCATGGGTTTGGATTCAACCTGATTTACATTAACAATCTGTTTTCTGTCAGATAAGTATGATTTGAACCATTTAACAGAGTCAATGTGAATACCCATAGCTTGCAATTTGTTACAAAGTATGTCATGGTCTACTGTATCGAATGCCTTCTGTAAATCTAAGAGTACCATACCTGTGTATTTACCAGCAGCCATCTGGGATCTAATATAATCGGTGAGGTAAATAAGGCATGTATCAGTAGAGTATGAGCCTCTGAAACCAGATTGCAGGCTATAAATCAAATTATTATCAGAGAGGTACATTTCAAGTTGGTTATACACTGCTTTTTCAAGAATTTTTGAGACAATGGACAATATGCTAACCGGTCTATAATTGCCAACATCGGATCTACTGTTCTTCTTGAATAAAGGCTTTACTCTAGCAAATTTCATATCAGTGGGAACGGTGTTGCTGGTGATAGTCAAGTTAACGATAAAAGCCATGTGATCTTTAATTACCGCTGCACCGTCTTTTAAGAATTTCGCTGGTATACGATCTAGACCGGTACTTTTATTGGGCTTCAACTTGAGTAGCTCTTTGTACACAAAGTCAATGGTGTCTCAAGGATTACTGAACCAATACTAGGCATATTTGTACTTATTTCAATGTATTTTTCATGGTGATTCCAGATATGGTAATGGAATTCAATAATCTTCTCAATTTTGAAACATTTTGTGAAATTTTGGAATGTCGTCTGCAGACGCCTGCCGCGTGAAAAGTGTTAAAGAGGCTTGTTACATCAAATCAAGCCTTTCCTATATATTCTTGAGTGGGTTCAAGCTCATCACTATTTAATAAATTATAACACCTTTTAATAAATTATGTTAGCTTTTCAATAGGTTGATATTGGTCACAGTGATTTCATGAATATCTTACTCATAGATAGGTAGAACCACCTTTTCATAACCACATATAATAGGGATACCCGTTCACGCGTCATTTAATTGGTAGAACAGTGTGGGAATAATCTATCTCTCTCAAATGAGGCATGAGGTTACATATGAAGTGAGGTATAAGGGCGATTTCAAGTATAGACGCCTCATTTCTGCGTCATTCGAGGAATTTGTCCCCAATTGCGTGATATACACCAGCGCATTAGCAGTGGCGATCATGCGCGGATACGGGGGGGGGGGAGGGTTCCCCCTCCACCAAAAAAAAGAAGAACAAAAAGGAGGGAAGGAAGGGAAAAAAAGGGAAGGAAAAAGGAAGGGAAAAAAGGGGAAAAGGGGGGGGGGGGGAAGGGAAAGAGAGAGGAAGAGGGGACAAACGAAAAGAAAAAAGCAGGGGGCGGGGGGGGGGGGGGGGTACGAAAAGGCGGGCGGAGCGGCATGCGAGGGACATAATAACGTTTGGAGTTTATTGAACGTCGGTCGGGATACATACGCGTACGTATGCGTTGACGAGAAATCTGATATTTTGGAGGTAACTAGTATAACGTCTTTCTGGCATATGCCTGTATAAAAAGCCAATATTGATCGGAAATAAAGTAATAGCACCAAATGGGTTCGAAAATTGAAAAACAAATCAAATTCTGAGGGGGGGGGGGGGGGGCACATCACACCTCAGACCCCCTCCCCCACCCCTCTGTTCGAGCTTTTAAACAATCTATACTTAAATCAGGACAATATGCTCAACTTCTTTCTTGCATTGGGATAAAAACAAAATATTGATTGGAAATGAAGAGGTGGCTTTTCGAAAAAAATGTTGGTCAAAAGTATACACCAGATCGCACCAAATGAGTTCGAAAATTGAAAATACAAATCCAATTCGGAGGGGGCACATCCCCCTCCGATGCCCCCTGTTCGAGCTTTTAAACTATCTGTACTTAAATCAAGAATATATCAGTATATGCTCAACTTCTTTCGTGCATTGATAAAAAATAAAATATTTATTAGACATGAAGAGGTGGCTTTTCGATAAAATGTTGGTCAAAAGTATTATACACCAGATCGCACCAAATGAGTTCGAAAATTGAAAAAAAATCCAATTCTGATGGATCCCCCCTCAGACGACCCCCTCCCTGTTCGAGCTTTTAAACCATCTATACTTAAATCAAGAATATATCAGTATAATTATGCTCAACTTCTTTCGTGCGCCGGCTGAAACGGGCGCATGCCGCCTGGATAACCGTCCACGGAACGGACTCTCACCGGGCACTCGCAGTGTGACACCGTACTGGTTTGCACGGTAGCTGACACATAACGCTTGGGTAACATTCTGTTAACGTATTGACGGTCTCATAACGTCTCCGTAACATTCTAATAGGGTTGTTGCGGTGACCGTCGAAAATTAATACCCTTAGCTCTTTGAGTGCATTTGAGCTAAAAGTATAGTAACGCTGCATTACTATGTTTTTATCTACAGCATTGCCAGGGCATCTTTCCAATATATTGGGCCACTTTTTGGTCATTTCCCCCCGTAAAACTGCTACCGTATTAATGTTCGACGGTCACCGCAACAACCCTATTAACATCCTATTACCGTTTCCTCTCAATTGTACCGTCTCAAAACTCCTGCCGGGCGTGGATGGCCGGCAAAGTCCCCTGAAACGTGTTCAACGGACGGGAAACGGCCCACCGGAGTTTTGAGCATGCTTAAAACTCCTGGAGGGAGAGTAAAAGCGGCGGCGAACGATGAGAGCCCGGTATGAGGACGGTATAAGGACGGCGCACCCGTTTCCGGCCCATTCGCAGGGCGGTGATGGACGGTGGTGGACGTCGACTATATTAGCGACGGGCTACGAAATGGCGCATGCCGCCTGGTTAACCGTTCGCGGAACGGACTCTCACCGGGCGCTCGCAGTAAGTTACGCTTACAGCAATAAAAAATCACAAAAACTAGAGCAATCCATTATAAGAAATAAGAACAATATGGCAATTTGCGTATAACTATCATTATTTCCATGTGCCAAAATATTTTCGTTATGTCCACACATACGCTACGCCATCACTACGTCGTGTAACCTACGGTGAGGACCCGGTATGGAGGTAGTATGCACACGGTGAGAACGGTAAGCTAGAACTGTATGAGGCCGGTGAGACCCGGTGTAGAACGGTATGGACCGAAGACCCGGTGAAGGTATTATGCACCCGGTGAGAACAGTAATCTAGAAATGTATGACGATGAGCCCGGTACCAGGCCGGTGAGGTCCCGGTATAGACCAAGTATATAACGGTAGGGACCCGGTGACCACCAAAAAAAGTCAATGCGTCCGTTGACATTTTGTACTGATTGTTTGGACTCTGTGGTTTTTCTATTAGACGGTAAGGTGTAGACAAGTTCCACCAGTCCCCGAAGTGTCGTCCCGCACCCGCTGAACTAATATACCCAGAATGCATAGCGCGGGCCTCTTTATACCGTCCTCAAACCGGGCTCTCACCCTTCGCCGTCAATGTCCCCGGCAACTTGTTCAACGGACGGGAAACGCCCCACCGTGTGTCCTCATCGCGTGCCGCCGTCTGCACCAATTTTTCACACGGTAAGCATGGTAAGGGGCCGAACAGCTCACACGGATATAATGTATGTGACAACTACAGAGATTCCCGGGCTTGAGCGCTCAGCTTATAAAGGGTGACTTGATGACGCCATCAGGGCGGTTCGGTCGGTAACCAGGCGTTCTGGCCGGTGAGAACATGGTGAGGAGGTGGTATGATGAGCCCGGTACCAGGCCGATGAGGACCCGGAATAGAAAGGTATGAACCCGGTGACAAAAAACCCCAATGCGGCCGTTGACATTTATTGCTGATTGTTCACCGTGTTGGACTCCGTTGTTTTTCTATAAGACGAAGGGGCAGCCCAGCTCACACGGATAATTGTGAAGGGCCAATAAAGTGGAGTTAAGAACGTATTTATGACCTCGTAAGTTCCTTTTTTGTTGACCGTATGCTACGAGCGAATGACAAACTTACACGAATGTACACCCACAAAACGTCGGGCACACGTTAGCTCTATTCAACGGGCTCTATTCGCTGAAATGTGACAGGGCCTTAAATTCTCACTCAAAGCTTAAGTATTCGTTTACGTTTAACATGTTTAAATTGTTTTTCTACAAGCAGGTCCGTGTTGTAAACTAACTAATTGTGATGGGAAAACCGCTTATAACAATTGATTTATATACACCCGTACGTAAGAATCACGCTCTCATTGATATCTGGATCTGGATAAATACTGGTCCAATGCTCCTATTGATCATGCCTATTGGAGCCAAACGGGCAGGGCTGATGGGCGCATGTATTTCTGCTATGATGATGATTTGTTAGTCTTGCTTGCTTTATCCCAGCAGATGTTTCGCTAGGGTATTCTTGAAATGTGATACGGAATTAATGTTAGTGATATATTCCGGGAGTGAGTTCCAGTCGCGAATTGTGCGGGGAAAAATAAGCTTGTTTTTGAGGCAGTCTTTATTTGTCGAAATTTGATAATAGGCGTTGTAATGAATCTGCCTTGTTTGACTCTAGGCAAGCTGCAGCAGTGAGTCGACGGGCAAGGATAGGAGACCCAGTCTGGATTGTTGAGGAATTGTGAGTCTGTGAGCCAGTCTCCTGTTGGTAAGTAAGAGTGTCCCATCCGAGGGTTTGAACCATTTTGGTGACACTACTTTTTGATCTGCTTTTAAAACCACCACACACAAATCTGGCTGATCTCCTCTGTATCATTTCCACTTTGCTTTATAGGTCCTTTGTGTGTGGTTCCAAGACCGCGGAGGAGTATTCCACTAGGGGCCGATCGAGGGTATTTGTAGGCCGCGTCTTTGGTTTTTGTTGGCCAGGAATAGGGCCTACAGGTTTCTGCGGATGAACCCCAGAGACCGGTTTGCATCAGCTGTGATTTGTTGGATAAGTTTGTTCCATTGGAGCTTGTTTGTAATGTAATAGCCTGCGCTTATTAGAATACGCTCTTATGTCATATCATTGAAGGAAGTGGGATCAAAATGCAGTTATACCCCTGACTTTTAATATAACGTCATCAGAAATAAACATGCTTGGATATAGTCACAACTATGCCCGGGGCATAGCCTGGTTTTTTCATGAGGTCATACCTTCCGCCATTTTATATTATCTTGCTACTGGGAAATTCCCTGAATTAGTCAAGCATAAACTGTTATATATGAGCTTTTTGGTTGTGTCTCGGAACGCCGTGTTTCTAGCGTAGTATATCATACCATTCCACACACTATTAGAATATACCATGATTTGAGCCAAGTATTGACACGGCTTTGGAAGCTCATGTCGTGTGATAGAATGATACCCTAATGTAAATATTATCGGTAAGTTAAATAACGTCAAGAACATTGTCATGATGAAGAAAGTCTTAAACACCTTTCTATCTGCGCGTATGCTATTATTCCCGGCTGCGCCGACTTGATTTTGTGCCATTATTTGAACAGCGTGATGGCGCGCTAGTAAATACAACCTCAGAAACATGATCCCGGTGATACAAAATGGCGCCAACACAAAAAGACAAATAAAAAGGGCACCTTGAATGTTCACGACATCTGGATCCTTAGGACCATCAAGGCAAACATGTAATGACCGGAAATATCCAATGGATCTTCCAGGAAGAAGGCTCATCATTGCCAATACAGCTGCTGCGATCCACATTAAAATGGTCGCAATCTGGGCTCGTGGAACTGTTACGAGTGTGTCGTAATGAAATGGTCTGGTAATAGCAATAAATCGTTCGATGGTAACGTTTAACAGCGACAAAGACGTTGTAATCGAAAATCCTACAATGCAAATGGCATTGAAGCTGCACAAAAAATCTCCCAATGGCCAGTGACCGGCAGCTGATGCGGCAAATGTGGGAATGCATATGAAGAAGCCGGTGCAAAGATCTGACACAGTCATCGAAGTCATGAAGACTCTAGTGACAGGCTTCATTTCGCGAACGCGTTGAATGACAAACAGACACAGTACGTTGCCGGTTATATTTGCTAGAATAATGACAGCTAGGAGAAGCGACTTGACTATGGTCAGATAACGAACGGTAATATCATCGGTAACACTCGAAGAATTGTTTGACATGTTTAAAGTCGAAGAATTCGTTGCCATGTTCAAATTGTTTTCTATGAGGAGATCCGTTGAGTAAAACTGAAAGTGACGGTCATGACACGGTAAATAGCCTCAATTACAAACAATTCGTCCTCCAAATTCCTCTGCAGAGACGCGCAGACAGCAGCGAACAAATTCGAGATACAATACAGGTAATGAATACACCCGGCTAAGGCTTTGGTGTGTTCCATCAATTTATCCTTCATATCTCCATCCATTACCCTAGTTATATGCAGATGATAATCTTTCAATACAAAATATGATAAAAAAACTTATTTCCTGTGGTAATATTGCTCTATATGTTTTGCCATTAGATTACATCAAAATAAGGAAAGCATAAATTGCTTAATTGCTCATAAAAGATGAACACAATGCAACAATCTAAGTGTAAAATACTGGGTTTGAAGGGTTATATTAAATGAAGTATATTTCTTTATCATTTTATAGAACTATGTTTTTTATATTTTTTGTTTGTTTGATTGTCTACTAGTTGTGGAATGCATACTTTATTTATCTGATGTAAGAATGTGACGTTATAGTGCAGTCAGTTCAAAATTAGCTCCATTAATTCGCTACAAAAAGACTCGTCGATTATACATGTATAGTCATGATAGTGGTTATTCCTGTTAACAGCCCGTTACAATCATGCGCCCGATGCGCTCCGTAGACTCATTGAAGAATATGTTTTGACGTCACGGTCGTACCTTAGGTGGGATAAACCATCCCCAATTTCAAATATGACGTCATACAAATAACGGTGATCGGGCATAGTCATCACTATGCCCGGGCGGGGTAGTACATAAACATCCAGAATTTATCTGCCGACGAGCAGATCGAACTCCTATTTTTCAGCTATACCGGCGCAACTGTTTCGAGAAAAAAATAATCTTACAATGTGTACGACCCTGATGTTCCATATTTTGAAGATATACTGAAATAAGCATTCCAATATCACTTACACTGGAGACATATTAATGTTCAAATCCAACGGTTTAAGCTTTTACTGTCTATGTTGGTCAGATATTAAAATTCAGTGCTTCGAACAAAAATGAGATATTAGCACAGTAGAACACTGCTATAACGTTTCTGCTTTAAAATGCTTTTTGTTTGAGGTAAATTGGATTTTCGGTTCTGACGTTATGGTCAATTGAGTTTCGGGTGTCTCAAAATATCGGTGGTGCTTTGTAAACATTTGTATGTAGAAACGCTCACCCTGCGATTTTTAGCATTTTCAGTTTTAATTATTTTTTGATCAAATAATTGTAACATTTGATTAAATTTATTTATTGAAAAATTAAAATAATTAATTGCACATCTTTGAATAAGTTCATCAGGATTGTAGATATACATGAAAGTTGATATTTTGTTGAACAAATCCAATAAATGTACTCACATTTAGACGGTTTCGTCAACCAGTTCGGTTGACTTCTTCAGTAATGGTTTAATCCACTTCTTTTCCCCGCGAGAGATGATATTCTCGTTCCCAGGATGCAAAGTTGTGATGAGTGGAATAAACACGTGACTCCGAGAATAAATGCCCTCGTCGCGGTTGAGTATGTTAGGCCCCTGTCGCCGTATCCAAATTGCTTCTCGTATCCATCTTTTCTGCTTATCCGTGTCTTTATCGAGGATTT
Source organism: Ophiura sarsii (assembly GCA_035610835.1). Lineage (NCBI taxonomy): Eukaryota > Metazoa > Echinodermata > Ophiuroidea > Amphilepidida > Ophiuridae > Ophiura > Ophiura sarsii. Next base: position 36,336,435 of record CM069457.1, on the reverse strand, counting down.
TTGCCCCTGTCCAGTTGATGGTGTGATTTTCCTGTGCGATGTGGTCTGTCACTGCTGATTTGTGTTGTTCTGTTGTTGACTCTTTTCGGTTGGATCGTGTGAATTTTCTGTCACTGACTTTATTGGCGTCCTTTTTGTGTTCATTTAATCTGGTGCCGAAAAGACGCCCGTTTCTCCAACGTAAACCTTATCGCAGGATTGACATGGTATTTGGTAAACACAGTCTGTTGTCTTCGCCACATCGCGTTTGTCCTTGGGATGGACAAGTAGACTTTTGAGGGTGTTGTAAGGCTTCATGGCAGTTTGGATGTTGTATTTCTTGAACGATCTTTGAAGTCTTTCCGACACTCCCTCGATGTATGGTATTACCACCATACCATTGCTCACTTCGTTGCTGTCCTTTTTCTTGAGCTTTTTCTTTGATTTCTCCTCCATCTGGTTTTTTCACTCTTTGGAACGCCCACTTTGGATAACCACACAGACTTAGCCCTTTCTTTATTCTCAGTTCTTCTGCTAATCGGTCAGGTTCTTCGGTGACAATGTTTTGCATTCGATCGAATAGAGTCCGGATCACGCCAAGTTTCTGGTGTAGCGGGTGTTTAGATGAGAAGTTAAGGTATTGATCCGTGTGTGTTTTCTTCCGGTAAATCAACAACTTGACAGAGCCATCTGGTTTGCGAACAATCAACGTGTCGAGGAAGGGTATCTGTCCATTTGTTTCCTCTTCGTACGTGAATTTGATGTTGCCCGTCTTGTCAATTGTGTTGAGGTGGTCTGTTAGCTGTTGAGTAGCGTCCTTAGAGATGATCTCTAAAATGTCATCGACATATCTTTTCCATAGCTTGGGCTTACATGTGATAGGTGCACTGGCGATCGCTTCCTGTTCAAGCCATTCCATGTAGATGTTGGCTATGATAGGGCTAACCGGGCTGCCCATGGCTGCGCCAAACTTCTGTTTGTAGATCACATCTCTGAATGAGAAATATGTAGTGGTTAACACGAACTGTAGAAGTTCTAGTATGTCGTCGATGTTTAGTTTGGTTCTGTGTTTCAAGTTCATCTTTTTCTAGAGCAGTCCTGATGATTTCCAGAGCCTTCTCGATGGGTGTGTTGGTGAACAAGGCCACCACATCATGAGAGTTGAAGATGTCGTCAACCCCGATCATGACTGCTGAGAGGTCCTCTGCAAGTTGTCTAGAGTTTTTTACGTGGTGTGGGGTTTTACCTACGACCGGCCCAAGAATTTCCGCCAATGCTTTTGATGTCTGATATGCAATCGAACCAGTATAATCCACAATCGGTCGTACTGGGTTGTCTTTCTTGTGGATTTTCGTCGTGCAGTATAGACGGGGGAGATTTTCTGCCGTGGGGTAAAGAAGCTTATATTGTTGGTTGTCAATCTTTTCCTCTTCCTTCAGTCTTTGGATTATTCCAGTAAGCTTACGTTTGTACACGCTGGTAGGGTCCTTTTTGAGCGTTTCATAAGTCTTGGTGTCGCTTAACATGATCTTGACCTTCTCTTCGTAGTTATCCTTCGACTGGACTACCGTACTTCGACCTTTGTCAGCTCCCATTATTAACATACTCAACCGCGACGATGACATTTATTCTCTGAGTCACGTGTTTGATCCACTCATCACAACTTTGCATCCTGGGAACGGGAATATCATCTCTCGCGGGAAAAAGTAGTGGAACAAGCCATTACTGAAGAAGTCAACTGGTTGACGAAACCGTCTAAATGTGAGTACATTTTATTGGATTTGTTCAACAAAAAATATCAACTTTCATGTACATCTACAATCCTGATGAACTTATTCAAAGATCTATCAAATATGGCTGTACATTTGTTATATATGGCTGTAAATTTGTTTTCAATCGTCAATTTTTCAAATATTTCGAGATATTCATATTGCATGTGTTTCATATCAATACAAAGCTGATGTGTTCTTCTTTCTAACGATGCCTCATTCGTAGCAATTCCTTGTTTCAGTGCTTAGCCACTACCTGCTTGTGAATGATGGGGAAGTCTCATTCAAAATGTGCCAAATTCACCACTATTTCGTACTCAAAGAACAACTCTTCAACGAAGTGTTACATTGACAGCTACCCTGTTAAACGCTATTTAAAACCTTTAAACAACTGGCGTTGTCCAAGTACCCTGTTTAGACGAATTTTGAAATGTGCAAAACTTGTTTTAAGCAGGGTTCTTGAAGAACCCCGTTGTTTAAAACTGTTAAACAACATTTTCTCCAGACAATGGCAGACATGAACGGCCGTAAGTTTTGAATTTCTGTTGGTTTTATGTAACAACGGAGTTTGATTATTATGACCCCATAAAATTCATCACACGTTGGAACTAAATTGTTTCATCCTAAAACCGCTGGAGTTGAATAACTCCAATGTCAGTATCATTTTTTGAATTTAATCCGTTGTTAAGCGTTCGTCCCATTCACTTGATCACGGAACCTATATAGTACGCATAATTTAACCTTGAATATTTGTGAATACGCCCGTGTCAGGCATCTTCTGATTTTCGCTGTGTTGTAGAGAGATGCTCTGTTGGCTTTTGAGGACAAATAGTGATGATTTTGGCATTCAGATTGACACCTCCCCATATTGTCAAGCACGTGGCTGAGCTCTAAAACAAGTAATTGCTACGAATTTGGAATCACTGGAAAGATGAACAAATCAGCTTTCAATTGATATGCAAAACAATATGAACATGTTCAAGGGCTCAGCAACGTGCTTGAGAATATGGGGAGTTCTCAATCTGAATATGCCAAAATCATCGCTAGTTGTCCACAATTATATATTTTTAAGTACTAAATGATGATTATATGAAGTAATCAAAACATTAAAGAAAGTGTTATATATAGAGAAATGTATTGGTTATCTGAAAATCACAACCCTGTTACTATTTTACTAGATTCATAGCGTTTTATCTAAAAAAGTGTAGTCGAAAACTTCGCTGGCTTTATATAAGCTTACTGCTATTAACACATTAACCACGAAAATTGGGTTTCATGAGACATGTATCGGATTCACACATTACATAATATGTAAATACGAGTGTCATTCAATAAGTTCTACCTCCTCACTCATAACATAGCTAATATGATTATCAGCCTCATGACATTTGTCGTGATTATAGCTCTGAATCATAGCTACACATTTATTGTAAATGATAATTGATACCTGTTTCACTTTTGTCAGGATGCGATCAAAGCCAGAGAGAGATTTTGGACAACGGACACAGTAAATTACCACAAAGATAAATACATGTTTTTTCGTTTTCTCTCCGCATTGTATGGTTACATATATATAACAGTCCGATTTAAATACTGAAAATAAAAAAACAATGTATGATTTCTTAATTATAATACTTTATTATCATGTATAAATCAGATTGTAGGCAATATTAACCTTTGTAAGCTTTCAAATAGTATAATATCAACTCGAATGTATTGCTATGCCTTTAGCATACTGGAATACTGCTATTCAGTCAAATCTTCGTTGTTACAAGTCAAGCCACAGTGATGCCTTGAATGTTAAATCTTAACATGATAGTCACTTTATGAGTTTTCTTTATAGGCAACCTTTAGAATGGTCAATCAGGTAGTCAGTGATAGAAAATCATCTCTTCAAGAGACTTGAGTATATCCATTTAGTCCTGTATAATGAAGATCTCTTAGTTCTTATGAAAAGCAAATATGACTTTTGCAGCGGTTCTCTAGGGTAGGGTTAAAATTAATGGCTGTCCTGGTCTGGTTCTGGCTAATTAGAGGGCATTTTTGCCCAAGAAATCATTTAATTTTATTGTTTATTATCTGTTCAAGAGACATTAGTAAGTTAAAACGGTTTTAATTGACCGATAGGTACGTTTTGTCTCTTAGAATTGGCCAAATGAATAGCACTTAGGAGACATGTGGCTGTTTTTTTATCCGTTTCCGTCTCACTATATGGACGTTTGGTTTTAACTGCATATCCAGAAAAGTACAACCAGTACTCAGACCAATCTACTATGAATCTGTAGCTAAGATTTAAAGCTACAAATGTGGAATATGTCATACGACTGGCTTATATAATAGCAAAGTTATGAGGTAGGAGGTAGAACTTATTGAATGACCCTCGTATGTTTGTAAAAACAATAGTGCGTAATTTCTGTGTTGTTATTCACTGATTTTTGTGTATTTTAACAATTGGAACATATTGGACCAGTTGCCCCAATGGATGGGGTGGGTAAGTGGTCCACGCCAAGTAAACCTTCCAGTATAGTGGAAATTGACTTTTCTTGAAATATTGTTTAAAGGGGCATTGAGAGATACGTATGGGAGTGCGCCCTCAATTATCCTGGAAATCAGTTTTTTGCATCAAAGTAATACTTAGGCATATACTAACTACCATCTGAAACAGTTTACCAACATTCGCCGTTTATCATATCAAATTTCATGATTATATGCTATATGTAAACAGTTACATGGGTGATATTATCATAGCAATTCGGTAAATATTTACCCGTGCTTTAATTTGTTATAACATGAAATATGCTTAACTGGACCAGTTGCCCCATCCTCCCCTATATATTAATCAAATACAATTCAACGTATAGACCTTCCGGAAAAGGAGTCGTTATTCTAAGTTTCATGGCAAATAAAATATAGCTAAATAGCTAAATATCCAAACATCATTATCCAAATATCTAAAATATCTAAATAGCTTAATATCCAAACCCAAATATCTAAATATCTGAATAGCTTAATAGCTTAATATCCAAACCTAATGTTCAAGGTATCTAAAATATCTAAATATCCAAACCTAATATCTAAATAGATTAATATCCAAACGTAATATCTAAATATCGGAATAGCTCAATAGCTTAATATCCAAACCTAAACGAACAGCGAATTCAAAAATGGGGGTGAGAAATATTGTGATGGAAAAGGTTCCTGGCTTATTTGGCATATTCCGATATACCGATAACATATTGTACCCGGCTCCCCCTCCTCCTGCCCACTTCATCTTGAGACAATCTTGTTCATCACCAAATTAAAAAGTAAGTCCAGTCCAATTTATTATTTTAAAATTTTAATCACTGTAAACTTAATGGCGTATCACTTGATACCATTCCCTGTTCCTCCTACCTGATCCCCCTTCCCGCCTATCCCTGACTCTCCCATCCCCTGCTGCGTTCAAAACTAGGGTCTGCGCAAAACCCGGGTTTTGCGCAAGCCCCTAGAATTGCGCATACCCGGGTTTTGCGCAGGGCAAAACCCGGGCAAGCCCCTAGTTTTGCGCATACAAAAACGGGGCCTTGCACAAAACCCGGGTTTTGTGCACGTATTTCTGCGCAAAATCCGGGTTTTTCGCAGACTACGAAAAACCCGGGTTTTGCGCAGAAATCGTCGAGCAGTTCATGCATGGCATCTTGTGGTGACTGCCGTTTCCTATGCAAACTATTAGGCATTGGTTTTATTATTTAATGTGGTTTTATTATTGTTTATATTGTTCCGTGAGACACATTTGTTTGTTTGTTTGTTTGTTTGTTTACACGGTCGGTCCGTACAGACACACGCTTGGGTCCTAAAGGGACCAGACTCAAGCAAATTGCTCGGGCCAGGCTTTTAAAAAAAGCCTATATAAGCATGCTGGATGAATTATTATTAAAAACAGCCACTCCCAACAAATAAAGTTAACAATTTTGCTGTCAGCCTTCAGACATGAGAAAAGAATAGTCTTGATCCAATCTCATTTATGCCACTGGCTGTATTTTGTTTATAGTTAATTACATATTCTTCGCAGACAAACGTCTCACTCTCATTTTGCAATTGTTCCTGATGTGTGTTGAGTGAGTGTAAATATTAGGCCCTATTATGTTGATTAACTTGTAGGCTACTTAAAATTAAAGTTACGGTGGGGTGGCACTCAGATTAAAACGTGGATGGTTTTTTTCATAACAACACGTATATAGAAACTTGACTTTCTACGGAGTTAAACCCCCGAATTTTCGATGTTTAGTCAATTGTCAATATTGGAGTGGGAGGAATGGGTATATCACTGGGGTTAAATATCCTCAGAGTCCAAAATATTCGCAACATTCAAATAGGTGTTGCCTGGGAAGGGCACTTGCCTGCATGTTGGATGATTTACCCCCGGTATTTACTTGTAATTACCGCATTTGGGGCGAGAGTGGCATGCCTGTGATCGGAAGGGGGAGGGGGAATCCCACTATTAGTGCACATGCATTACCCAGATTTTATTTTGTATATCGAATCTTAAGATATTGTAGCGGAAGTGAGAGAGACTATAGCAAGATTGTAGTAAAACGCTTGGTGGCTCCCTTCAGTGCGAGGTCATGTGACCGTCAGTTGGTCACGTGGTTTGGGTATATAAATTCGAGCGCATCGTGGCCAGTCGGGCCGAGCTACCACTCAAGGTAGTTCGCGCCAATAACGCTAGAGGACTACCAAAGGTAGCTCGTGCCAGATCAAGCCGGTGTTTAATAATGGTTATCACGTCGTGCTAGAAAGTGCTCTCTTACTTCCACACATTCCGTCTGCCTCTTCCGAATCCATATTGCCGGATCATCATCCCACAATCCCAATAAAGATCATGTTACAAACTTAAATAATGCTTTACGTGATCATTCCGAGTCCGTGCATTGTCAAATAGTGAGGAGTAACACCTCACGCCCACGCCATCATCAGTTGCAGTTGCCTTGACCGCACGCAAGGGCGTCCCCAGAGGGGGGTGTGGGGGGGGGGGGGGGTGTCACACCCCCCCATTCATCAAATCTGTCGGCAAAATTATGGTGCTGTGGGCAAATCAAAGGAAGGAGGAAGAAAAGGGAGAAAGAAAAAAAGGGGGAAAAAAGGGAAAGAAAGAAGGGGAGAAAGAAAGAAAGAAGGGAAAGAAAAGAGGAAAAAAAAAAAAAAAAAAAAAAAAAAAGTGAAAGGAAAGAGGAAAGAAAGAAAGAAAAAAGGGAAGAAAGAAAGAAAGCCCTATAACAATTATCGTATGCGCAAATGATAATGTTGTGTCGGCATATATGTTATGTTAACACAAATCAAATCAAAAATGAACAAAGGCAATGTAGGCATATGAATTTGTAGGCACTGTGAACGAGCCCATTTTTATGAGATTTTGTGTCGGCGCACATGAACAGCCTAGGCCCAAGTCTTTGTTTTGCTCATTGTCAAGACACAAAAAAAAATTGTGTCGGAATAGTATAGGCCTAGGCTAGGCATAACGGGCAATGTGTGGGACCTTTAATTATACTAACTATAGGCCTATTTCATTGTCGTTGTCAATGCAAACCCAAGTCAATAATGTCGCCAATGGCCAATCATGTTGGCACATAGGTTACGAAATATTAAATAATTCGCCTATAATTATGTACATGTAAGTTGATGTAGGCCAATTGCTCTCATTGTACTGATTGTAGACGCTGCAAGCTCACTATCAGTCTATCGCAAAAGTAAGTCCAACTCCAACGTTTAGGTGTCAATGCAAAGTAAGAACTTATAAGTAGACTCTTTCCTAACTTCGACTTGAAAAATGCAAATTATCATTATAATTAAGACAATAAGCACAACTGTCGTTATTTGCGTGAGACCAGGATTTACATGGGTGTGCACCAGGGGCACAATCGATATCTCACGTAATGGTAAAGGTCTATGTCGTTGTCGGACATACAGGCTGTAGGCCTATCATGCCTATACTGAACATTTGACCATGTTTTGTTAGCATTATTCAACAAAAACAAGATGGCTTCAGGAAAGTGTTCCATGACCATTTTAGTTTAAAAACTCAAAATCTTCGTGCGCTTCGCGCGCATTCTTTCTACAGGTTCCAACATTATAATGGATCTCGAACCAAACCAAATATTATGGGGGACGTTAAAAACGTCATACTGGACCCTTTTAGTTTTAGAAATGCCAAATGTTGCGCGCTTCGCGCATATTAGTTTCAATGTTTCATTATTCAAGCTGAACAAGATGGCTTCAGGAAAGTTTTCCATGACCATTTTAGCTTAAAAACTGAAAATCTTTTTGCGCTTTGCACGCATTCTTTCTACAGGTATCAACATTATAAATGTCTCGAACCAAACCGAATATTATATGGGTGACGTTAAAAACGTTATACTGGACCCTTTAAGTGTTAGAAATGCAAAATTTTGCGCGCTTCGCGCGTATTAGTTTCAATGTTTTATTATTTAAGCTTAATTTATAGTATCTGAAGGCTTCCAACCAGTTTTCAATGACCATTTTAATTTGAGTTCAAAACATGAAAAATTTTGCGCGCTCTGCGCGCATATTTTCTACAGGTTTTAACATTATAATGGCCCTCAATCCATACGATTTGGATCAGGACTTGATATGTGTAACTATGCAATATCAAACCGTCAAAAACGTCATACTTGACTATTTAAGTGTTAGAAATTCCAATTTTTGCGCGCTTCAAGAAAGCTTCAGGACAGTTTTCCATGACCATTTTAGTTCAAAAACTGAAACATTTTGCGCGCTCAGGCCGCATCAGTGGCGTAACCAGCGGTGGGAAGCCCCCCACTTTGAACCCTTGCCCCCCCAAATGAATCATGGAATAATGATGGTACAAAGTAACAGATGAAAATTTTTCGCGCGCTATGCGCGCAAGTCTTCCCAAAATGCAATATTCTATGGTACAAGCTTGTTTAGAGCCGAAATATAGCTCAATCGTACAAAAGGTAGGCGTAAAGTCGAAAATTTTCGCGCGCTCGCATTTATTGACACTGGAATGAAACCCACCCATTAGGAGCCCCATCCATTTCAAGTCACTGCCCCTTATTGACCCACCCCCCAAATGAAAAAAGTCTAGTTACGCCACTGGCGCGCATATTTTCTGCAGCTGTTTGCGCCCTTTGTATTAGTTTCAACGTTTCTATATTTAAGATAAACAAGATGGCTTGAGGATGTGTGCCCCCTATCAAAACAGTCCTGGACACGCCCTTGGCTCCCCCAGAACTATTCAATCAGCGCTGTGCGTTGCTTTATTTAACATTTCAATTATCATTATCAAATTAGTGTCCCCCGACCATGTTTGAAAACTGATTGACGGTTCTGACCATACAGTCCATACTAAAATATGCGTGTATGAATTCCGGCGTGCGAAGCGAGCCGACATTTTTTTTTGTCGGCACAAATGGCTCTGTCGGCAATTGATGACCTTTACACCCCCCAATAAAAAGCGTCTGGGGACGCCCTTGAGCACACGGGCCAAGATTCCTCCTTATGATGCCAAGGGTACTGCAAGCTTTGGATCTTACGTTTGCTATATGGTTGGTCCACATGAGGTTGTGTGAAATTGTGACCCCCAGGTATTTGTGATGGTTTGTCTTCTCAATGGTCTGGTTTGCGACTGTGTATAAGTGATTCCTTGGCTTGGTCTTACGAGTGATGGTCAGAAGTTGACATTTTGAAGCATTAAAACTCATTTGCCATTTATCAGCCCACGCAAACACTCAACGTTGAGTAAAAATTTTTACTCAAAATTTTAGCAGTGTACATTCTTAGATCGTGTGATCCCCTCCGCAGTCACTAACCGCGGCAGAGACGATTTTCTACTACTCTGATCATCTCTACGTGTCTTAATTTGTGTTTGATTGATTTTAAAACTGTTAGACTCTTTAATTATGTTTTTATTTCAACTTTAAAGGCCTTTCCGAATGTCAAGTGTTTGCAAAAGTCACATGACACGATACGCAGCCGAGTCGACACGTGTCCATCAAATAAACCCCATGGAGCATTGCATGATAAATCACGTGACAGAATATAGGCTGTGACAAACTTTGTGTTAAGATCACGTACGAAAAAGAAATTGTCTAGAATTGTTTCCAAAAGTAGGGATATTCATCATAATTAAATTATTTTACAACATAGAATCAAGTTTTGGGCGAAATCACTATGATTAAAATGTATAATAACAGTAATTTAAAGCATTTTTATCCTCGAATGTAGTAATATAACTATTTGCGTTTTGCAAATAAACTCTTTATATTATGTTCATTGAAGGACTATACTATCTGAACCTATAAAAACTGCTCCCAATCCGAGAACCGCTATCAACCCGAGAACCGCCATGGGTTGTTTCTATATTTAATCTTAATAATTTCCCTGGATAGGTTTGTTGTTAAATAGTGGCTCTACGAGGAGGGCTATATGTTTATAGTGTGTTGTAGATCAATTTGATAGATGATGCGTTGATCTTTCCAATGATATCAATTTTGTAGCAATTACTTGTCTTACAGAGCTCAGCTAGCAAACTTGCTTGATAATATAGGTCGCAATCTGAACGTGCCAACATTATCACTACTTTGTGTTCAAAAGTCAATAAAGCATTACTCTACACTGTACACCTTTTAGTTGTCAACTTGTCAATGTAGCACTTCATTGAACAGATGACTGTTAACAGATGACTGTTAACAGATGACTGGTGTTCTTTTGAGATCACAAATAACGGTGATTTCTACAATAATAATAATAATAATAATAATTAGTATTTATATAGCGGCTTTCCAAAGTGATCAAAGCGCTGTAATTTCGCTGCTGGTGAATCATCAGAATCAGATCGCATCAACTAGGGTGCTGCCAATTTCAAGCGCAAACATATCCGCACTTAGATTGTAACATCCACCATTTTTCAATGTAGCTCCCCAAATACCATTGGGTCAAGGAAGTTTTTGATAACCGAAACAACTAATCACAGATTTTGAAAGCAGGAGGAAACCGGAGATCCCGGAGAAAACCTGCGAGAGCATGTATGGATCGTGATAAACCAAATGCACATAAAGCCTGACCGAGCACAGATTTCGAACCCAGGATTCATTGGTGCAAAGCGAGGGTATCTACCGCTGCGCCAATGCGGTATAATCGTAGGAAAGAGAAACACACCAGCTTTTCACCAACATGTAACGCACTATGAGTTTATCAGGAAATATCCGAAAAATTGCCGATTGAAAAATATAATCTTAAGCATTTTTTAAATTAACATTATTAGCAAGATCCTACATGAGGATTGTGACCTTTTGCTCACTGATATTGCACGACATGCCGAATACGGAAAATGGCAGGGTAAACAATGCCAAATATATATAACTAAAAAAATTGTGATACCGAATATTATTGTATAAGAAGAATATATCTGTCAGAAAAATATTAGACCAAGCATCTGAGCTCATCTGGGAAAAAGTAAACATAATTTATTAGGCGATGTCTCCCCTCTTCTACAGGCAAACGCACCTCGTGCTTACTAAGTGATAGTCAGTTGTATGTGTCCCAATAATAGTTAAAGAAGAACCCTGAGTATTATCACCTGACTACCATTACTCTCATAATCAATTCTTCCTATCTATAGTGTAGTGCCATTGCTTTATAATTGTACGAGATTGTATATTTGCTTTTCACTGATTGTTGTCGGTACGATACGCTACGATCAGTTTATTTCTTGATTTTATCCGTTTGTGTTAGCTTTCCATTGTGCGTGTCAATTCTTGTTCATTCCTACGTTTTTACTTAAGAAAAACACACATTCCAAACAAACAAAAAACCTATGGGGTTGGGGGACAAGATAACGAAACTTGTGAGCGGGAGGGGGGTGGGGGGGGGGGGGGGCGAAAATGACATTTTAAATAGTCTAGGAATTCCTGGGCCCACGTTTTAGAGTACATGTAATAGAACGTGTCATTATTTGTTCTTCAGTCGGTAAATGTTCTCATAGGGTATTTAAAATTGTTAACGAACTGTCCTCCTCTCCCACACACATACATCAACGTTATGGGTTTCCTGTACTACTAGTTTAAGACGTTTTTCTTCAGATATTGGTTAAAAAACATGCCTTTTTCTCTTAGACCGTCCCATTCCATTTAAATTGAATTTGTATTAAGATTTAAACTCCATCGTTCAGACTATTTTAAATGGTGAATAATATTCCTTATTAGTAGCTCTGCGTGACCTTAAATGACCTCTAATCGATTACAGATTTTTTAATGTTGCCAATATATCATGAAACACACACCAATGGATTGTGTAGGCTATAAGCTTTAATTTGATACCATACATGACACATTTGTACATGATAACGATAACTTAATTTAAGGGGGGGAGGGGGAGGGTCAACGATATTTAACTAAATTTGGGAAAAATATTATCGAAGGTTTAATAAAACCTCTTATATTAAAAAAAATGTATTATGAATATTGAAATTATATTTACTACGAAGTTTGATTCATATTACGTAACTTTGGTGCATTTCCTATGTATTTTATTGTTTTTTCACCCTGCTTTATTTAACGATTTGCCATGGCAATGGTGTAAAAAATACTATATCAATTAATTTACTGCATTTATCTTAATAAACTTTGATTATAAAATACATTAATTATTTTTATAAACATAAACGTTAACAAAATGAATGCGAAGGTTTGTTTACTAATGTAAAGCGCCCTCTACGATATGTGATTTTTAAAACCCGATATCTCGAAACATTTGGTATACACAATACACATTAAGCATGTTAAGACCATTGAGGGCTACAAAACTCATGGAGCCCGAATTTTGACATTCTTTTACAAATGTGAATTATCATATAAAAGTACATGATTGGTCGGCTGCTGGTTGCCATGGCAAAGATATAAAAATCCTGCACCATTTTGTGCGGAATGACATTCAACCTTCAACCCAAATACCAGTATACTATTAGTTAGCGTTTTTGAGTTACAGCCGTAACGATCTTTAGCCAATTAGAGGCCCTGTATGGTTACCATTGCAACCAGAGCAACATTTTAAGTCAATTTTGAAAGTTTGCGATACACTAAATGGGGTTTCCCCTACCCTTAAGGACGGTGTTTAAAACTAAAATCGGGAAGTATGCATCACATCACAAAATCCTCAATTAAAAAGACTTGACAGTAATACCATTGCGTACATGCCTATGATTGTTTATTAATTATGATTAATGGGACATCACTTACATGCACCCTGGCTATTAACTGTGATCTAGGTAAATTTTGAGAGATCTTTCAAATTTGTGCTTTTTACTGGAAACATTGGCGATTACGGCGACATTTCCAAGCTCGTCAGAGAGGTAGTCAACTCCATGGGCATATTTTGGAAAATCGAGCATGCTCACCTACCTATTGTTTTTCAAATTTTTGTGGGGAAATCTGATAATCTTTAAGAAAAAATCACTCTACAGGGTCAAACTTTGCAATTTAGTGGTCTAAAACAGAGTTTTATATCAGTGTTTTTGTACATATCCTATATATGGAGCTCTATTTAGTGGTGTGATCCCTTATGGGTCAAGTTTTGGAAAATGTTGTTAAAATTGACATCCTATATACGCACGCGCTTTTGACCCCAGACCAATTGTAAAAGGGTGAAACGAGGTCATAATTTTGTTTGCCCAGGCGTAGAATTTTAGCACCCGGCGGAATTTTGATCTACACACTTCAGCCTACCATATAAAGCAATAAAATCGTAGATGTAAGCCGTGTCACGGTTAATGCTAAATTTCGGCCTCTGCAACTCAAGTGTGAAACGGTACTTGACACCTATGGCAGTGACAAGATCCACCAGCCAAACGATTACATAGCAGAATACTCGCTCGACCTGACAACAACTTTAACAACAAACACATGTTATAATCGCGAAGAAATGTGTTTGCTTATTAATATTATAAACATTAACCAAACCGTATTGATTAAAAATAGTGGGCGGAACTCGGGGCATTGAAATAACAACAGCTGTAATTTGTCAAATAAAACGAGCGTTGGAAGACAAAGAGGACAATGGACAAATCTTAGTTGGCAAAAAATGCACTATGTCCAACTGGCACAAACCCGTGTGATGGTCAACCGATCCCCGAACGTTGGTGAAGCAGTCAGTACGACCGTTCCCAGACATAGGCTCGTTCACGAATATTCAAGGCTAAATTATGCTAGCGAATGGGACCAACTTTATAACGACGGGTTAAATTCAAAACACTGATTCAGACACCGGAGTTGGCTATTCAACTTCAGCAGTTCTAGGATGACATAATTTAGTTCCAACGTGTGATGAATTTCCGAGGTTCATATAATCAAAATCCACGTTTAAGTTGAAACCAACGGAGATTCAAAATGTACGGCCGTTCGTGTCCACCGTCGTCTGATCGTTCCCTACTGCCCGAGCGTCCCCCCATCGGTGGGGGAACGGTGATTTCCCGACAACTAACCACCCTAGTCAACAGATGTCGCTCTATACAGATATGATGGGCGCCATCTAGAGTTAAAGACTTAGTAGCTTTAATTTCATCCAAGGATAGCGTCAATAGGTGTCGCTGTACCGATGTTGGTGTGCAGGGAATTATAGAATTATGCCACGAATGGTTTATGGGCGCACACCCCCACTCCTCGTTTTGTGTAATGGTAGTAAGTTCCGGCAAAAACAAAAACCGAGGTTGTGATGAATTGGGGTCCTTTGGGAATAAGTTTGGCGTGAGGGTAGCATTTTATAATTAAAATGAAAGATAATCTCCTGTACTTTGCTCAGGATATTGCAAAATTCAATTGTACCGAAAATGTATCACGTGGATGAACACATTATTTTCTTCCATCTTTTCTAACTTTCATTTCATTCAGCCAGCATGCTTATATAGGCTTTTTAAGCCTGGCCCGAGCATTTTGCTTGAGCTTGGTCCTTTCAGGACCCAAGCGTGTGTCCGTACGGACCGACCGTGTAAACAAACAAACAAACAAACAAACAAACATGCTCGGAGGCGGTCTGAAGGCGAGCGTCCGGGCTGAAAATAGGGTGGCGCTGTTTAAATGATCATATCGTGAAATATAATTGGAAGGGGTATCTGTTCTTGACGATTTTATGAAATTTTAATATTTGTTTGTTAGAATAAAGCATTCGAGACATTCCAAAAAGAGTTACTAAGGACCCCAAATTGCGACGCTTTCAGCTCTATTTTACACGTAATACAATGGGAGGTTTATTTAGTGCTGTGCCCCTTGTACTTCTGAGTGTATTTGGCCCTTTTGCAAATTATTGAGATGTGTACTCCATTAATTGCACATTTTCAGACCTTTGTTCGAATTTTCATTTTTAAAGAAAATATTTGAAAATTATTACATTTTGTTATCAATTTTGTTATTGTTGTTGTTGTAATTTATAAAATTTTCACGCGGCTATTATATATATATATATATATATACAAAACAAGAATTACACAAACAATCCGTCCACAAACTAAGACAACAACGCCCTCACATAGCATATGATTCATTCTGCATCTGCAATACATGTATGAGGAGCCAGTGATACTACGGGTGTATTTCTTGTTGCTAGGCTGCGATAACAAAAGATATAAAGCGACGAAATCGACGCAACATTATTTGTCGAAAACCTAGAGACAAATGTGAAATTATCGACCCTTTGAATCATGCCTCGAAATCTGGTCCTTCCATTAGAAAGTACCCGCTTCTATTCCTCGACCTAAATCTGTTAGTAATCATGAAAATAACACTGATACTGCTTCTGTTAATTTCAGTGTACTAAATGCTCGATCTGTCCGCAACAAAACCCATGTTATCTGTGATTATATTGAATGTGGATAATGATTTGGATGTGTTCGCAATCACTGAGAGTTGGTTGTCTGACTCAAAAAAGCACAAGAAAACTATTGGTGAACTTACTTTACCTGGTTATGATCTTTTTCATGTTCCTCGTCCAAATAGACGTGGTGGGGGGAGTTGCGGTAATACACAAACAATCAATAACCAGAAGTACCAGCTCGCAGTTCAAATATCAGTCTCGTTTGAAAGTCTTTGTTGTGATTTGACATTTCCAGGAACATGTTCTTCTTTCAAATTGATAGTGATATACATGTACATACCAACCTATAGTAAGAAACATCGCGTTACTGCCAGTGTTTTTCTTCAAGAATTTTCGGACTTTTTCAGAACACTGTTATCTACTTATCTACGATAATCCAAGTCTACGCTCCAAGTATCAAGGACCTTTTCTATGATCAATTGCAAACAACCGTGGACAAAATAAGCAAAGGTGATATCTGTATAGTGATAGGTGACTTAAATGCCAAAGTTGGAGAAGGAGAAGACACCAAATGTGGAATTGGTAAATTCGGTTTAGGAGAAAGAAACGCAAGCGGTGACAAACTAGCAGAATTTTGTCATGCCAATGACTTTGTCATGCCAATGACTTTGTTATCACAAATACTTTGTTTGATCATCACAAAAGAAATCGATACACATGGATATCACCAGGAGATAGATACAGAAATCAAATTGATTACATCATGGTTAAAAGAAAATGGAAGTCTAGCATCATCGATTGCAAAACCTATCCAGGTGCAGACTGTGACACAGACCACATATTGCTGCTTGCGAAGATGCGAGTGAAGCTGGCAAGAAATAAATTCAAGCAAAAACAACGAAAACTAGACCTCAAGAAACTTGAAGACCCTACCATCAGATCCACTTTCAGAAGTGAAACGGAATGCTGTTTTGAAGCCCAACTTAAACAGATGGAAGACCAAGAACGTGAAGAATCATCAGAAAGTCTATGGACTACCTATAAATGATACTATCTGACACAGCTGACAAAACCCTTGGTGAATTGACAAATTGGCAAAATACCATCACAGCAGGCAGGCATAAAAGATGAAGCTGGAAATGTGTTAGACAATAAGGAAGACATCTTGAACAGATGGAAAGAGTATGGTGCTCAGCTGTTTGAAAGACCAGAGGAGGAGGAACCATTGACTGAGGAATACATTTCTCCAGAAGATCAAGAACCACCACCTCTCTTGTCAGAAGTTGAACATGCTATGAAAAGACTAAGCACTGGAAAATCACCTGGACTAGATGGCATACCTGCAGAACTGATCAAAGCCACACGCCTAGCGGGTATCACATTTCTACTCAAACTATGTACCAGCATCTGGAAAAGCTGCCACTGGCCTCAAGATTGGAAGATACAGGAGTTTATTCAAAGCAGGAGATCGTAAACAGTGTTCAAACTACCGAACTATTGCACTGATTAGTCATACCAGCAAAATCCTCCTGTTGATAATTGTTGAACGCCTGAAGAGGAAGTTGCAATATGAACAACCAGAAGAGCAAGCTGCGTACAGGAAAGGAAGAGGTACAAGAGACATGCTAGTATGTTTACAAATTCTGATGGAGAAAGTAATTGCCATTGATCAACAAGTATTCATTATGTTCATAGACTACTCCAAGGCTTTTGATTCAGTAAGCCACTGCAAACTTTTTGAGGCATTTCTGGAAATGGGCTTCCCCAAGCATCTCGTCGCACTCTTGAAATCTCTGTATGTGAACCATAGAGCTACAATAAGATGGAATGGTGAACAGACAAAGGAATTTGAGATTGGAAAAGGAGCACGACAAGGATGCATCATATCACCACATCTTTTTGTCACCTACACCGAGAAGGGCATGCGAGAGGCAGAGGTCTCAGAATATGGAATTGAAGTAGGGGGAACACATATTTCAAACTTACGATATGCTGACGACACCGCACTTATTGCCAATTCAGAGGAGGAAATTGTACACCTAACCAACAGTGTGAATGATGTAGGAAAGGAGCTGAACTTGAGGCTAAATGTCAAGAAGACCAAGTTACTTGTCGCTGGAGGTGATCCTGAAGAACATCATACGGTTCATACCATCATGATCGACGGTGAGAGAGTTGAACATGTAGATCACTTCAAGTATCTTGGATCTACAAAGAGAGCTGATGCCAACTGCTCAAATCAAGGATTGCCATTGCCAAGAAAAGAATGATAGACCTGCAGTTGATCTGGAATGACAAAAACCTTTCCAATCGTCTCAAAATGAAATTGGTCAAGACCCTTGTATGGAGTGCACTCATTTATGGCGCTGAAAGCTGGACACTGTGCAAAGCAGATGAGAACAGAATAATGGCAGCTGAAATGTGGCTATGGAGGGGAATGCTTAACATCAACCGGAAGCAGAAAAGAACAAATGTTAGCATTTTGCAAGAGCTAGAAACAGATAGACAACTGTTGGGAAAGGTTGTAAGCCTTAAACTAGGTTACGTCGGCCATACGCTCAGGGGAAGTGGAAACCCCCTATCTCTCAACCTCATTGAGGGAAAAGTAGAAGGAAAGAGAAAACGTGACAAGAACAACTGGTTTGATAACATCAGGGAATGGACTGGTCTCAACTACGTTCAAGCCAAACGTGCAGCACAAGATAGAACAAAGTGGAGAAAGAACACTAAGAAGAGTGCAAATATGGTCGCCAATCATCAGTAGTGATGGAGGCATCAAGGTATCAAGGTAAGGTTATCTACTTCAAAGAACAAACTCCTAATCGTTGGTGATTTTAACTTTCATTTTGAAGATACAATTGATAACGACACTACACGATTAAAAGAATTGCTGGATATTTGTAATTTTGATCAGTAATGTTGATTCTCCGACTCACATCAAAGGACGTATTTTGGATTTAGGCATTTCTCGCGCCTCTGATAATCTTATCAATTCTGTTAATGTTGACTGTTTGATGACTGATCATGTTTCGATTCTCTGCAAGCTGAACCTCAAGAAACCTCGCCCTTTAAAACGGCAAATTTCTTATAAAAAACTAAAAGAAATTGACGTTGAACGATCAACTCTGGGGACATTGAGAAATGTTGTGCAGATATTGATTCATCAACAGATCTAAATGGAATTGTTCATAAATACAACTCATCTCTCCGCTACATTTTAGATAATCACGCACCTCTAAAAGTCTCGCACGATTACAATTAGACCAAAGAAATTAAGGAAAAGAATTGAACGCAAATGGAGGAAATCAAAGTTGGAAGTGGATCGTGAGATTTTTATAACTCAGCGGCAACATATTTATAGCATGATTTATGATGCCAAGGCAACGTATTACATAGACAAGATTTCACATTCTGTGATCAGAAAGAGCTCTTTAAGATTGTTGGGAGTCTTTTATTTCAAAAGGGAAAACCAAAACACCCTTCTCACAATTCGAAGGAACGATTGGCGCACAAATTTAACAATTTCTTTGTTTCAAATATTACTAAGATACGCAACGACTTGGACTCTGAATCTACTGCTACTGACAACCTGAACTCCACTACTATTTTGGACAATGAACATGTAACTACATATTTATATGGTTTTTCTCCTGTAGCATCGGAAGAAGAGGTTTGTAAAATCATCAGAGCTTCACGATCAAAATCATGTGATTCTGACCCTATTCCTACATCTTCACCAGCTTGCTCCACTTATTACGGATTGTTAATCATTCATTGGAATCTGCTGTTTTCCCATCTTGTTTCAAGACTGCACTTGTCACACCTCTTCTTAAGAAGCCATCGCTTGACTCTGAGATCTTAAAAAACTACCGCCCTGTCTCAAACTTGGCTTTGACACATGACACATGTTTAACTGAATCAGTTGCCCCGTCCTCCCCTATGTGCTACACCGAAGACCTCTTTTCACCCTCTTCTGCTCACTCTTAAGACCATTAAGGTAATGGTCTACCATGTAATGGCTCGAAATGGGCTATTTGAAAATTATGCCTAAGAAGCAGCTAACCTTTTTCTTTCTTTTGCTTTTTATTTCACACAAATCGGAGCTGCGGTTCCAAAGTTACGCAAATCAAAATCGAAACTCTTAGGCAATTCTCGCAAATAGTGGTATAATAACATATATTATGTATTTCTCTGTTTGTCAACCAGTGATATCTAACGTATATTCCTTTAAATATTCAAAACTTAAAATATAAGTTATTGCCATGAAAATACCACCAAAAATTGTGATAATTCAAATTGCAAATTTGAGTTCGGTATTAAAAATGTAAATGTTGTACCTAATTTGCATAAAAATTAAAAATAGTGTTCATCACAAAAAAAACTTTTGGCGTATCACCTGATACCATTCCCTGTTTCTCCTACCCTTACCTCCCTTCCCGCCCCGATTCCCCCTTCCCCACTATGGTGACACTTTCTCCGGATATTTTATATGTGGGTTATAACTCATACCCATCTTTATAATTGAAGATACCCCTTATATATATTAGAGGAATGGTATCAGTCAATCTTATAAATTACACTTACATTTGATAATATTTCAAAGTGTATGAATGAACAGACAATGTTCTGCTCTGTATTAACAAATTACATTCCGACAGGGCCTTTTAAGGGGTCGTCCAAAATTATCGCCATTTTCTCGTACGTACAGAGCGTACGTAACTTTTTACCCCCCTCCCCCCTCGAGTTACGTACGCAATAAATAGCGATTTTTTCATGGCTTGGTATACCCTCATATTTCTCTGGTGTTAATTCTGCCGTTCTTTTCTTTGGTACTTTGATAAATAATTATCAAAAATTATCAAGATATTTTGAAACAAATGGCACATGTATTAAATGCTTTTAAATACAGAAATGATAAACAACAACACTAGGAACTTGAGCCATGGATTGTTTTAAAAACACAGAAGCAAAATTGCTTCGTGTACATGAAACATTTTTGTCAGTGGCGTAGCTAGGTATTTCATATAGGGGGCAGAAATGACAGTGAACCGACAAGATTATTATGGCAAAAGAAATTGTTCGATATTCCCAATTTTGGGTATGATTGAGGTTCATTTTGGCTCTAAACAAGCTTATACCAAAAAAGTATTGCATTTTGGAGACACATATGCGCGTAGCGCGCGAAAAATTTCCATATATTCTTTTATTTTGTTGTTATACCGATGGTATTGTTTTAACACTTTCCATGCGGCAGGCGGCTGCAGACGACATTCCAAAATTTCACAAAATGTTTCAAAAAGGTAATTAAATTATTGAATTCCATTACCATATCTAAAATCACCATGAGAAATGCATTGAAAAGAGTACAAACATGCCTAGTATTGGTTCAGTAACCGTTAGTTTCCAGAAAAATCTGTTTTGTATATGGTAAAACTAATAGCCGCGTGGAAAGTGTTAATCAAGTTTTGATGTGTTTTTGTGAGTAGAAACAACACTAATGGTAATTTTTATTGTTCATCTTCAATTCTAAAGTAAATTGATTTAAAAAAAATCTTCAACACTACTTTGTGCCCCTTTAATTTATGGTTTAATTTCATTTCAGTTGATTCAATTTATTTTCTAATTTCTTTCCCAAGAAATTATAGATCTTACAAATAGTGTGCTACATACATGTACATAAATCCCCATAAACAAAATGCATCATTTTTTCTGGCAACACTGACTTCATAATATTTTTTGTCTAAAGTTTTCTCACCAAACATGTATTACATCTCGATAACTCTATGCATGCGGATGTTTGTTTTTAACTTGATAAAATACAACGATATTGGATTTTATACAAACATGAGCTATTTTCTGGCAGAACTGCTGATATTTTCGTTAGATATTAGTGTGACTAAAATGCACTTTCAGTTTAATGCAGAATATAATTATTTGTAAGAAAATTGCTTCATTATACAAATGATCTGAATCTTGCAATGTTGTCAAAATGCGAACTTTCTGGTCATGCATTACCACATGCTAACTTATCGGGTATTAATATAGGAGAGGTGAACCTCTGACATTATACTCAATAGAATTTGTCTTAATAAAATGGCTCCAGTATAAAAAATGCATGTCATTATTTGTAGCAAACGAAATATTGTAATTTTTCCAATATGCGTCATTATCTGGCAAAACTGCCGTTAAAGTATAATAATACCCCAAGCTGTCTTCATCAGATATGAGAGTGATAAAGCCAACTCTCTCTCTTCCTATGAGGACAATATCCTGAGTGCCCTGGCAAGTAGTTTTTACGAGATGCAAAGATGGGCTTGAATATATATATTTTAATATGTCAAAACTAGCACTTTTGCCAGGTCAGAAAATACATTAAAACATTGTTTTAATTTTTTTTAAATTATTTGTGTCTAAAGTATAAAGATGGGTCTTTATCATGTAATATTTAATTTTGAAAAGAAAATTCTGGCATATTGCCCCAATAAGATAACGAATGTGTGGTATATTTCCACTATTTTTAACTGATATTGACCAAAAATGCCTCAAATCTAAATTGGTCTTTCGCGATGGCAACGAGTAAAAAAGATTAACTAACTAATCTCGTTATTCTAATATGCTACCCAAGTATTTCAACCTGGTCAAGAAAAAAAATAGTGACCTCTGCCAACTATACTCAATATTGACCTGAAGTCACAATTCAAGTTTAAATTAAATGTTTATCACGTCTGCGATTTCACTAGGGATATTTTTTAAAGCTATGTCCGCGAAAAAGAAGAAATATGGTAGGCCTAATATATTTGAAGCGCCCAAGTCCGCTCCTGTGTGCATAATTTGTAAAAAGGGAGTATTTTGAACCAAATGTGTCCTCACTGAAAAGAGGCACTATTTAGAAAGTGTCCTTGAAATAGTAAAATAAGGGGTGTCTTTTCCAGGCAAGATAATCCTCGTTTTGGCACGAAAAAAGGGGGTCAAATGAGCAAAATTGTCCTTGAAAAGCCGTCAAATAGGGAGATAGGGTGGTGGTGTGTGTGGGTGGGGGGGGGGGGGGGGGGGGGGGATTTTAACTTCCTCGATCCTGAAACGATCATGTGTTACCCCTCTGAATATGAAGAGAAAACATCGAGTTTTCAACACAGTCGTTTTACGCGTAATCTCCACGGAGTTTGATGATGAACTGATTTTAAATATCATTACGCCGCAAGTAAGTAGGCAAAATCTCTTATCTGTCTTGTGATTTACCAATTACAACTAATAATAATCACCGACTATGAAATAAGCCGTAGTCTGATTGGTCCATATTACGTAAACATATCATAATAACTTTGATTGACAGTTAAGATAAAGAGGAGTTCCCCTGGAATTTGAAACCTATCAATCAAAACAGCTGGTCTCGATTAAATTAGATTAAAGGCGTTCATCGATAATAAAGTGTAATCGTTTTATTTGGTACAGTTATACTTTATTATCACATTGTAAATCACAAAAATGCTTTTCCTGAAAAACATTCAAATTGCACTAACGACTCTCTTGCATCCAGTCGACGATATATTCTTTATCATTACGGAACTATCATTATAGAATTCAGAAGAACATGATAACAATTTCGTTAGATGACAATAGTGATGACAATTGTTAATATACCACGGTGTTTAAGACTTTTGTCTTTTGACTTTTGACTCAACAGTTTAATAGTAGGCATAGCACAAGTCACGCTTCACAAACCTGCCACATACATTTCGTGAACAACTGAGAAATGTCTATTTTTTAGGTAAACTTCAAATCTAATTTATAAACATAAACAAACGAAGGTATATAAAAATGTGATCTTTTCACTTTGAATAATTTATTTATGTTCTTGAAATTGTGGGGGAGTGTCAATTCATTAACCCTCCTAGAATTATTTTAAATAACATATTGTATTTCAGTGGTTTTAATACAGCGCGAGAAATCTACTACTTTTCCCATTTCACACACAGAAATCAGCTGACTCATTTCTTATAAACACCCCTGTAAGAAATGTATTTTCCGCAAGTGCTAAATTCCATGTACGGAAATGCCCTTACCATATATGATAGCCCTGCTCTTCAGCTACATCCACATACATACTATTCTACATTTATACATAACTCGAGATTAGAGTGTTTAAACAAATTTGCTCAAATACCTCATTTTTGGGCAAAATCCCTTATTTTTGGGCAAATTTTAATAAGGAAAATAGTCTAGTGTGTACTACACATTCCTGGGAATCTATTAGTATAATTGGATTTTCAAAACAGAGAGTGTAGCACACGCGCATTTTGACATTTATCGGGACATTTATGCACAATTTGATACAAATCAATGGTTACCATGGTTACAATTAAAAAGTAACACAATATAATTTGGTTAAACACGGTGACACATATTGTGAATGTATCTATGAATATAATCATGTCAACAAAATATGGCGTAAGGTACCTAATTTGCATTTTTGAGATTTAAATAATTAATTAGCTAATTTGCATATTTGATAAGATATCGAACTGAATGTCTGTTTAAAAGATACATCCTAGCAAAGTTATCCATCATATAAAATGTCATTAGTTTACTACCTACAGAACTACAGAAAAAGCTATTTAGTTACTCATACTTAATTAGCTAGACTTATTCATTTTTGTAGGATTTCCACATTACGAATTGAATTTTTCCAAATAAAGTGCATTTTCAGGAACCTGATGTACAAATATGGAATAAAATACACTTCTGATTTTCCATCAGCTGATAAACATGTGAGGAGTGTGATGATTAACACGTTTTTATAGTCATTTTAAGAACATGGTTATTCAAATAAAGAGGTTCAACATTGACAAAAATCAAGTTGTGGCTCAAAATGGCATTTCGTGGCAGGTTTTCGACTACTTATGGAGATTTTCAAATGGCCATATCACCAGAACGCATTACCATGATTCTTGCACCAAATTAAACTGGGTTCTTGCACCAAATTAGATATGTTGCCAAGATCTTTAAAATGAAACCTGTTTTGTTGAATTCCAATATATTTTAAATGTTAATATGCTATACCTATAATCAACAGGCCTTTAGGCCAACATCATGGCATACTTAATTATTGTGTGAACTATTTGACTAATATACTCTTATGTTATAGAGGATTCCTAATTGAAATAATCATTGAATACATGGTTATAAATGTCATACATGTATCTGATGACCAAGACATGGTGAATTCAACCTAATTGATTTAACATGTATATGAATTGTGTTGTTAAATATTGAATGTGCAACATTTTATACATTTATTGTGGTCATTTTTTCCCAGCATTATAGTTAGTCAACATTTATGATAAAGTGCAAGTTCACCCTAATAAGCCGTTTTAAGACTCAATTATTTATCAATACTAGTCTGTGAGGATGGAAAAAAACCCCATTGATTTATAATAAATAATAATAAAATATATTCGTAAAGTGCTTGATACGAAAGTTTTGATGCGCTGTACAATATAAATATTGAAATGCACACAAATATATATAAATGTGCAAATAGGATTAAAAAGTACATCGAGATAAAAACTAAAACAGAGCATAATTTACATTTAAGAAACCTTATAAACTGATTATCCAAAACACAGCAATATTTTTATATAATATATACTCGACTGGCTATCACATAGTCAAATTACAGCGGTATCGACGACAAATTCGCTGAGATTTTATGGTTATTACGACCTGAAAACACAATTTACATCGTTTATCCTGCATACCTGATTGTCTTGTCAGGCCAATATTAACAAAACACTTAATTAACTGGAATCGAGCTCATGAGAAGTATATAAATGTCTTGTTAAATATATGTCTGATAATGACGCAGCCTGAAAATCCAAACTAAACAAGTCTAATCTATGAGATAGGCTTTTACGACGGGTATTCATAATATAAGTTAAAAGTTAAAACGGGTTCGCCGTCGGACAAGTTTTTAATCTGTCAAGCTTTCGTCAGGATTAGCTCTAGTCTGACTTCTTCAGGACCAAAATATTATTATATTCTGTTATTATTCAAGTCTGTTTAGAAAAATTCCAGAATGGAAACTTACTATTTTTCCAAACGGAAATAATAATAATAATAATAATAACTGCCGCATTGGCGAGAGTTTTGTTTCGTGTTCGTGAGTACTTTTATTAATAAGTATATTTGCCTGTGAAAGTCTGATCCATCTCAAGATGCCACCCGCCAGAATAATCAGGCCGAAGTTCAACGGGGTAGGGGTAGAACTCGCTCCCGTGAGCGTGGTCGCGGTAGAGGCTCTAACCGGGGCGCTAACCGGGGAAATCGTAGTGTTTCCGTGCCCAGATCTACGCGTCAACCAGAACCAAAACCGAAACCAAAACCAAAACCAAAACCAAAACGTCCAGGAAGAGGATGTTTTGGATGTCAGTATTGACGCCAATGATCATTTATAAATACGCATTCAAGGTCTGTAAGTCTATAGGTCAGGCATGTGTGGTCCGTCATTACAAAGTGATCTCTCCAGCAGATAAGAGTATGTACAGGTACGACGGGCTGCACATGTCCCCTAAAGGCAACACAGTATTCAGGAATTCACTCCAAATGACTTTGTTACACTGGCAATAACCTTCACTCCCCTGCGGGTTTAATTTCTTTTTAAAATATTATCTATCTTAGGTTTAAATAATAACTATCTTAGGTTTAAATAACCTTCATAGGCCCTTGTTTGGCAGTTTGGTACACACCTTTTGATCACCAGAGTCACATCATCATTCTTTTTGTTCATTTCTTATTTACTTTTCAGAGAACAATATACATTTGACAACATTTATTAATAACCTCTTCCACTAATTCCATGGAGAGGAGTTGGGTATCACGTCCTGCCGTCCCGGCTTTGTTAATAAACAATGTTTGCCTCGTAGGTCAAGCTAAGTTCCTCTTTGATATGTCTAATCTAGAGATGAATTTGGGTTAAATCGCTATCAAGCGCCCTGGTCCCTGGTAAAACTTGTCTAGTAGGCTTATGAATTCTTACTATGAATACCATTGCGGTATGAAAAATATGGTCGATTGTTTGATACCTGATGAGTTTAAAAACTCATCAGGTATCACCTGCGAGGTTTTAGGTTTGTCATATCAGTCATCCTGGTTAAACATTAATCGTCCAATACTTTGATTAAAATTTCCAATTTTGATGTCAATCAATGAGTTTTAAAATTGTTATCAATTGTTGACAATAATTGAAGTACATTTAAAATGTGCAGATATGTGACACTACGAACTCATAGACACATTATATGCGGACAACAATTGAAGTACATTTAAAATGTGCTAATAATATGTGTCATTACGAACTTTAAAATGTATAGACACATTTGAATATGTGACCATTCAAGGTCCTGTTGTTATGTAATTATACAAATGTCATGAAATACAGCTGGCCAGTCCATAGTATGGCGGACAGGAAAATCAGGTATGCAGGATGAACGATGTAATTTGTGTTTTCAAGCTGTCTACCTATAGGGTGCACTACACTAAATGGGGTTTCCCCTACCCTTAAGGACGGTGTTTAAAACTAAAATCGGAAAGTATGCATCACAAAATCCTCAATTAAAAAGACTTGACAGTAATACCATTGCATACATGCCTATGATTTTTTTTATTAATTATGATAAATGGGACATCACCTACATGCACCCTGAATACAAACTGTGAATAATCATCTAGGTAAATTTTGAGAGATCTTTCAAATTTGTGCTTTTTACTGGAAACATTGGCGATTACGGCGACATTTCCAAGCTCGTCAGAGAGGTAGTCAACTCCATGGGAACATTTTAGAAAATCGAGCTGGTTCACCTACCTAATTTTTTCACTTTTTGGTGGGGAAATGTGATCATCTTTAAGAAACAATGACTCTACGGGGTCCAATTTTGCAATTTAGTGGTCTAAAACAGAATTTTATATCAGTGTTTTTGTACATATCCCTATGGAGCTCTATTTAGTGGTGTGACCCCTATATCCGTAAAATCTCAACGATTTTAAGATCGATATTGCTGTAATAGGCAAGACATAGCCCTAACAGGATATCTACTTTGCAGAGCGATATGTGATTTGCTGTAAGAGGACAGTACTCACTATAAATTATTGCGGGTTTTTAAATTATTTGTATACACCCGGTATATATAAGTTAAACCTTTTGGAACAGTAGTTGCTACTCCGAGTTTCGCGATTATAATGTTTAAAAGAAATTACTCTAATTTTCATGATTATTCTTATTTGGGGGAAATCGAATATCTTTGTAACATTTTTTTAAACGTAAGTACGTCTTTATTTACCAGGAAATAGCATGCATTTTACAATATCGCATTGTGATGTTGTCACATGGTTGACGTCCGCTGAGGTATTGCTTTTGGTATTTTTTTCTCATCTCTTTTATTCTTTCGATATTTTGAAATGATTTCCGCAATAGTATACAAATATGGATTAATTGCGGAATTCAGTGGTAACACAAAGGTCACTAACCATGCATATACTGATGTGGGCAGGGTAATTATCCTTGTTTGAACTAATATTCCAAGTATAACTAATGGACTCCAACATGCAAAGTCAGTCGCCACTATTGCGGCTACTTTGACAGTGAGTCGAATTTGTTTTTTCATATCAGGAGTGCGTCCAGATTGTATTGACGATTTTATGACAGCTCGTATTATCTCTATATAACACAAAAGGATTAGGAAAAAACAAAAGCAATTGAGACCAAGGAAAACCGCTATTGAATAATACAAGCCATTAATCAAACCTAAGGGTAATGTAGTATAGATATCCTGTATGTAAAAAAACATATTATCAGTTGTGGCAAAAATTTCGGTTACATTTTTTTTAGTTGAGAATGTTTTTGTTAAAGATAATGGCAGACCGACACACACGTGTGAATTATCATAAAACTTGAAGTTTCTTCCACTTAAGACTGATGGAACAATGCCCAATGCAAACGCACAGATCCATATCAGTATAGCAGTCACAATTGTTGATTGTTTACCAAATTTGATATTAGAATATGGAAACCTGATATTAATAAACCTATCAATGCTAATTAATGTGACAAAGAAGACAGAGGCCTCACTTGATGCTATTGATAAGAATCCAGATATTCTACAGGCAATGCCAGATCTCCACGTTTCAGAATTCATTGGGAAATATTCCCCATAGTAGATATCCACACATGCAATTATCAACATGTATACACCCATCAGTGAATCAGACAATGCCAGATTGCTTAGTAATAAATCCTGGACTTTATATGTTTTAGTATTGGTCTTTCTCCAAATCAAAACAAACATATTCCCACAGACTGCATTGATACCAACAATCCACATAATGACGACCAATGTCGTATCAGATAAAAGCCTATCACATGTAAGATATGGGGACCTATCATCTGCTGCGCTACATATGACATCATCAGGCACATAACATTCACATATCTCATGCTGACTTACAAACAACTTTGAATTTCTAGAAAGAGAAGAAAATGTATCATAATATATATCTGTCAATGTATTGTTTATCACATTGAGGATGTTTAAATGATTTAATTGTTTGATATTTGGACATTGTTTTAAATTATTTTGCGCTAACACAATTACAGAAATATTTGGTGTGTCTTTGAATATGTCATAATCAAGTTTTGATAGCTCATTATTTTGCAGAAATAGACCTTGCAAATTATATAACCCTTTTAACAAATTTTCATTTACCCATTCTAATTGGTTATCATACAATGAGAGATACTGTAGATTACTTAACCCATTGAAAATGCCATCGGGTAATGTTTTCAACTTATTGTCTTCAATATTAAGGTTTATAAGATTATTCAAAGTATTGAACTGGAGAGTCTTCAGTGTGTGCAGTTGATTTTCGTATAAGTACAGGTATCTTAAGTTATTTAATTCCCAAAACAATCCATCTGGTAGTGTTGTCAAGTTATTACCATGCAGACTAAGATCGCTTAGCTTATTCAATCCCCAAAACAAACTTTCATTCAAGGTGATCAGCTGATTATCATACAGGCGCAATTCATTCAAATGGTCTAATCCCCAAAACAATCCACCCGGTAACGTGATCAAATGATTATGCTCAATAGAGAGCACAATCAGCTTAGATAATCCCTGAAAGGTACTTTCATTCAAGGTGGTCAGTTGATTTTCACGAAGGAACAATACGATCAAATTATCTAATCTCCAAAACAATCCACCCGGTAATGTTATCAAATTATTATTATCCAGATCTAGACGCGTCAGATTAGATAATCCCTGAAAGGTACTTTCATTCAAGGTGATCAGTTGGTTTCCATACAGGGTCAATATAGTCAAATGATATAATCCCCAAAACAACCCACCCGGTAGTGTTATCAAATTATTCTCATCCAGATCTAGATACGTTAGATTAGATAATCCTTGAAAGGTACTTTCATTCAAGGTGATCAGTTGATTTCTACTCATGCATAATTCATTCAAATTATCTAATCCCCAAAACAACCCACCCGGTAATGTCATCAAGTTATTATCATCCAGATCTAGAAACATCAGATTAGGTAATCCCTGAAAGGTACTTTCATTCAAGGTGATCAGTTGGTTTCTAGTCAAGGTCAATATATTCAAATGATATAATCCCCAAAACAACCCACCAGGTAGTGTTATCAAATTATTATCATCCAGAGCTAGATATGTCAGCTTAGATAATCCCTGAAAGGTACTTTCATTCAAGGTGATCAGTTGGTTTCTAGTCAAGGTCAATATATTCAAATGATATAATCCCCAAAACAACCCACCTGGTAGTGTTATCAAATTATTATCAACCAGATCTAGATATATCAGCTTAGATAATCCCTGAAAAGTATTTTCATTCAAGGTGATCAGTTGGTTATCATACAGATAAATTAAATATAAGTTTCTCAGTCCCGAGAATAATCCTACTTTCAATGTTGTCAGCTGATTGTCTGTAAGATCAAGGATTACTAGCTTTCGTAAATCTTGAAATAAGCCAATCTGAAGTTCAACCAATTGATTTGCATACATAACAAGTTTTGTAAGTTTATGTAATCCAATAAATACATCTTCATTGAGGGTGGTCAAGTAATTGTTCTCCAAGTGAAGAGTTGTTAAATTATTCAGAGTTTCAAATGAGCCGTCTTCAATGTTTACTACATTATTGCTACTGAGATCCAAAGTTAACAGATTAGTTGGGTATATCATCAACATCATAGTGTATTTGTTTTCAAGCCGATCATTATCAATACATTGAGATTTTATTTCTCTCTGGCCCATGGTTGCATTGCAATTCGATGGAAATTGCATTCTGCAAGTATGACTAATATCTAAATCGCACATAACAGTATTTTTGTATCCCTTAATGTTACTGCAAACCGGTGTCTGATTTCCTGCTAGACTAGGCAAGATATCAACATTAGATTCTTTACAAGAAGGCAGTGACTCTAATAGTAAGCTCCCACTGACTAAGATACTGACATTACCTTGCAGATTTAGTTGAAGACCCTCCTGATGTAAATCAGCACTGCAATTTTTACTTTGTCCATTCATAACTACATACTTATTTTGACAGTCACTCACTTCGCCTTGTCTTACGATATAAAGGAAAAAAAATCCCTTGTCAAATTCTGGTATTTCTACATGCGTGCGATATCCTAGTGAGACATTGACTTGTATGCTGCAGATGTGATGGGCACTTCCCTGTAAGGCAATCGCTCCTAGACTGGTATTTCTTTCTTCAATACGACATGGTTGGGTTTCAATGTCAGCAATATCCCACAGAGGCTTCACAAATATTTGAGTTGTAGCTATTGCTCTGTTCAGTGCCACATTGTGGAGAGAAACAACCAATATTAAAATAAAGGATCTCCGTAGGATCAAATTGAGCATATGATTTGCCATGATTGTCGATATGTCCACACAATGCGCTATTGAGGCAGCACGTGTCCACACAATACACTATTGAGGCACTGTCAACACAATACACTATCGAGGCAGCAAGTGTCCACACACTACGCTAATGAGGCAGCAATTATCCACACAATACGCTATTGATGCAGCAATTGTCCACACAATACACTATAGAGGCGGCAAGTGTCCACACAATACGCTATTGAGGCAGCATGTGTCCACACAATACACTATACTTATAGGCAGCATGTGTCCACACAATACACTATTGAGGCAGCAATTGTTCACACAATACGCTATATAGGCAGCAAGTGTCCACACAATACGCTATTGAGGCAGCAAGTATCCACACAATACACTATAGAGGCAGCAAGTGTCCACACAATACGCTATTGAGGCAGCAAGTGTCCACACAATACGCTATTGAGGCAGCAAGTATCCACACAATACACTATAGAGGCAGCAAGTATCCACACAATACACTATAGAGGCAGCAAGTGTCCACACAATACGCTATTGAGGCAGCAAGTGTCCACACAATACGCTATTGAGGCAGCAAGTATCGACACAATACGCTATTGAGGCAGCAAGTGTCCACACAATACACTATAGAGGCGGCAAGTGTCCACACAATACGCTATTGAGGCAGCATGTGTCCACACAATATTACTATTGAGGCAGCAAGTATCCACACAATACGCTATTGAGACAGTGAATGCCTATACTGGAGTTGGTGAAGTGAAGATGCATACTAGTTATCTAACGTCCATACGAGATCATACAATAAAATGTGTAGTGGTTTGGCTGAATTGGCTGAGTTAGGTAATTATACATATGGTTCAACATCTCCCATATATCGCCAGGCTAGCTAAATGCATCTTTTCCCTGCAATGCATTTTGTGGCAACGTGAATTGTGAAACAGAACTCCACATACTATTAATATTTGGTCGTACAGAAACAAATTATTTCAATAGCTTACACGAAGTTGTGATATTTCCATGATGTCATCCTTGACCAATAAATAAGCAATA
The DNA here is from genome assembly GCA_035610835.1 of Ophiura sarsii. Taxonomy (NCBI): domain Eukaryota; kingdom Metazoa; phylum Echinodermata; class Ophiuroidea; order Amphilepidida; family Ophiuridae; genus Ophiura; species Ophiura sarsii. The sequence goes on along the minus strand of CM069457.1, from coordinate 36,303,875 downwards.
AAATTTCATATTCACAGCATCTGCGCATACATATGAGTTGGAGTGTCAGTGTTTATTCGAATACCAATACAAATACGTACGTTTTTACGTAAAAATAATGGCAGTATAACTATTTGAACAATCTCGGCCTTGTCAGTTTCATTTGTATCATATCCCAAGCGGGATTGTTAATGCATCTGCGCATGTATTTGCAGCATCTGCGCATACATTCGAGTTGGTTCGTCACTCGTCACCACAGTGCTTATTCAAAATACACCTTAACTTCTTATGTGTCAACATTTAAGGCATAAAATTAGTCCATGCATACACAAACTGAAGACTCAAAACTAGTCCATGCATACACAAATTGAAGACTCACGACATGTATCGTTAACTTCGACAGTTCAAATAGTATACTTGTCGCGCACCTGTATTTTTTATTTAATAAATGGAGATTTTTGGTGGCGGTATAACTATTTGAACAATCTCGGCCTTGTCAGTTTCTGGATCATATCCCAGGTTTTTTAAAATGCATTTCCCCTTATGAATAGCACTGGTTGTACTGGGTTTTCTAAAAATTAAAATGATCAGTGTCTTACTTCCGGTGTAGCGTGACTTACTTTTTCTAAGGCAGAAACAAAAGTTGACTTCCCCTTTGCAACCAACCAAAACATCTGAAAAATATAGGGTTATCTTATTATTTATTTTAAATTTGTTGTTTTGTTACTTTTAAAGAAGATTTTTGAACAACTCTCGTAGTACGAGGAGCATTTATCACAAACTGCACCAGGCTCTAACATAAATACATTAAGAAGAGAAAGGGCAGACCCCTTCCAAATACCGAATACCGAATAATGGATCAAATAGACAAGATAGACCTTAAGGGGGCGGTCTAGGTTGATTTAACCCAAATTTGGAAACACATTTTCTCAATGTTACCGTAGACCTACTGCTTAGTGTTATATATCAAATTAAAGCTTAGGTCAAGACCTTTCAGAAAATGCGTGTTATTTTGATCTGGTTGACATGGTTACCATGCAATGCCTCTGATTGGCTAAACAATCGGTGTTGTCAGTAATGTGTTATTTGAGTGTGTGGGTTTATTCAATGTTTTTTTATTAATTTATATATTTATTATAATGAATTTCTCATATCATTTCCTTGGTGTTGTTCTCGAATTCCGTTGGTTCCCGTCAAATATCAAATGTTTCAATTGGGGTTTCCACGTTGAATCGGAGTAAAACACGACCGGGGTTCAGTGTCTGGGGCCGGCTCGCGATATTATTTACCGTAAACAACATTTGATACGTTGACGGAATAAAGCGTATAGTATACATGATGATCGACTGATAATATATTATGTATACAGTGTTTGGCCAAATGGTGTTTACGGTTAATAAATTCGCTCCCGGGACAACCGTCTCCCGTTGTAACATTAGCGTAAATAAAGACTTGGATAAGTGTAATATTTAGCAGACGATCAGAGCGCTATAATTTAAAGGAAATCCGTGCCAGTGGCACTTTAGCGCTCATATTATTTTTATTTAGACCACTTTCATAAGTTTAATAGTGCTGCGTTTGACAAAATCGGCTTCAGAAAAGAAAATCGAGACTTCCACATCTCTGTGGCTATCCCATCAGCACTTTCGTCAAAAACCACCTATAGTGCGAATTTCAAATAATTACTGGTTGGGGATGCGCAGTTTGAATAAGTTTAAACCATATTTTACGTTTTTAAAAAAAGAAGAATGTAGTCGAGATTGTGATTTTTAAGTGTATCCTATGGTTTGGGGGCATATCTAAAACAAACAAAACAAACAAACACTAACAACAACTGAAAGTGCGCGATTTAGAGGTTTCTGCAAATTTACCTGAAAGCGTAAGCACTCAATCACTTTACGTGTTATTTTTCATATAAACACAAACACAAATTGATTTTTTTGGAACGTTTTAAATTATCAATCTGAAAAATAAAAATAGCAACAATTTCAAGCAAATCGAGTTACTTTGCATTAACTAATGAAGTATCCTCTTAAAGCCATGATTTAAAGCATTAAATTAACAAGAAAACGTTAATTTTCACTTTTACGTGTTATTTTTCTAACTCAAACACAAATTGATTTTTTTTGCAACGTTTTAAGTTAAATTTCAATCTGAAAAAATAAAAATAGCAACACTTTCAAGCAAATCGAATCATTTTGCGCTTACTAAATGAAGTATGCTTTTAAGACCACGAGGCCTAAAAAAAAGGTGTTTTTTTTTGGTCAAAACACGACCAAAAAAACAATCTCAAAACTCCATGCCTTTTTTAATTCATTTTTTAAAATAATGTTTTATGTTGAAAAATATATGTATTAAATTATATTTTCATCTTAATTTGCCAAACTAATCAACATAACTGCCCTGTTAATTACTTATTCCCACATATCCACCCTTTAATCCAAGATCCTATCACTATCTAGTGAAAAACAGAACATGTCAGACCATCCAGCAAGGTCTGAAGGCTTGTACTACAGGCTGCCAGTTGCACTTTTAAAACAAAATACATGTATTGTCTCTAACCAGCCAGGCTATGTTTTTATGGTGTGGACACCGGGAGAGGGGGACAGAGTATGATTTTTTAAACCAAATAATCGCCGCAAAACCCTTGGGATTCGACCCCCGGACCATCCGATCACCCCGCCGCCTCCCTAACCACTCGGCTGACCTGCCAACGCTCACCCGAGCAGCAAATTCGTACACACATATTAGCTTGGTTGATGACGTCATCGAATCGACATTGTTTTTTGCTGTAGTGAATCGTAGTGTTTTTAAAGAACATTAAAGTGGATTAAAATCACCTTTTATAGTATTTTTCTTGCCTAAAAGTGTATATAGCAACAACAAAAAAGAGAAAGAAAAGGTAGTCAGCCTACCGATCCACTTTTGTCAACTCTTTTTTAGGCAAACGAACCTTTTTTAGGCCTGATTGCACCAGGTTTAGATAATATGATCATTTAATTGACCTCCAAAAACAAATGTGGACTTGAATATGAATCCAGTAACAATACTTTTTGGATCAAATTTGGATTTCACCCTAACATTGATAATGACAATGGCGAAATTCCATATTTATAGAGCAAAGATGACAGAAAAACAGCCAGATTTAGACACTTTCAAACACGAAATTAAGTATTATTACAATATTCTAAAATACCAAGCCACATGTAATTCAGACTTGAATACTTTTCTGGAAAAATGGCATAAATGGCAAAGTCTCTGCACTGATTAACGGATAAGTTTCATTTAAATATTTTTGTCAATATGTTACCCATGTAAAAAGGTGTATGTAGCTTAAGGTCACTGAGTAAGTGACAGTACTATGTTTATGTCAGCTGTCAAGAAAAAAAATTAATTGACCTCCATTCACCTAATGGTATAGATCATGGTTAATTTATTAAAGTAATCATTAATCATAAAAATGGGCTTAACACGTTGCAGAATAATATAATTAATTCTATATTTAAAAAATCCACTCTAAAATCCAAATGTGACTAAAATAAGGTGCTATCGTTATGCTCATCGAGCAGAGTTGAGACAGACATAACGTAAACGGGACATTACCACTGTAAGTTGCTTGTTTTTTATCAAGAAACGCTTGGACATGGGGTACATGTTGATACTTGTAGACACGTTAAACCATTGACACTGTCAAGGAAACACAGAGGACACAGAAATGCCATTGATCTGATCCAACATCTTTATTTCCGACATTAGCCAACATGAACATACCGATAAAATACAAGCAATTGTCATCTTGGTACCAATATATACAACAAGGATCTTTTTGTGTAACATATGTCAACCCCAGGGTTTTTTCAGTATAAACTTTAGTACTCGCTAACGAATTTGACATTTAAATTCAGATTTCTGTCCTGTGAGGAGGCCACATACTGTTTATGCGTATTTATAACCAGTATTTGTACCCCCGATGTCTGTAAAATGTGTATTAGATCTTGATACGAAAATATGAACTATGTATCTTGTTGTTATAGTGAGATCTTGATACGAAAATATGAACATGTATCTTGTTGTTATTATGAAGGAATGATTAAAATACTATTAAAAATTGGTAGAACTTTGCAAAATCTTTGGCGTTTCGGGGTTATTTCGCGATAATTACCGAGCGATAAGGCGCTGGAATCCTAATCTTTTCATGACTTTTTTGACGCGTGGGTTCAAACCCAGCTGGGGTTAATACTTTTATTTCTATTTCGAATGTTGTCGCAAATTACGTTGTTCAATTAATTAAACACTAGATTAAGGATTGAAACTATACAAATGTATTTTTTTCTGTGAATTCTGAAAATTGAAATAGTAAAAATATTATAGGGCTGTTTATTTATATTATTTATTTATTTATTTGACATTTATTAATTGATCTATCTGTTGATATATTTATTCATTCTCCCATTCATTTTATTATTTATTTATTTATTTATTCATTCATTTATGTATTCGCTTATTTATTTTATATTCATTAAATTATTTACTTTATAATTTAAATTTATTTATTTATTTTATTATTTATTTGTATGATTATATATTTATTCAATAGTTTAACTATTTACTTATTTGTGTACTTAATTGTTTATTTATTTATTTATTTATTTCATTTGTATAGTTCTTTATTTATTTTATCGTTGATTTATCTGTTTGTTTAAAAATAAAAACAAATTATGTAATTTATTAATTAATGTATTCATTAATTAATTAATTTCATTATTTTTGTATTTTTATATATATTATATCTATGTCATTATTATGATCCAACTTTTATGACTGATTAGTGATTACCTACCGAATCTGGTGATTGACTTTCATCTATACAACTCATAATGGATTATCCTCTCTGGAGAATGACTTTCACACCTATTATAGATTATTGATATTCCACTTATGTGTGTCAATAACTTGGATATGCTGTATTATTATATTATTATTATTATTGTTGACTAGTTTATACCTAGATGTACTCCAGTCTGAAGATTGGGTGTTGGTATGCATGAAACTGCCAGTTACTATGTATAAAATATTCTTAATTTACTGCTTGTTTTCAACATATATATCTATATATAAAGATGTACATGTAGATGAATACTGTCCGATATCAAAGTGCTCGATTCATATGAAGAGCATAAATATAATTAATTATGTACATGAAACTGCCAGTAACAACAACAATGTTAGGATTTTAATTTGCTGTACATAATTAATTATATATCTATATAATATATGTATATATTTTTTATCAATTTGTTCATTCACCTATTTGTTTTATTATTCATTTATTTATTTTATGATTTATTTATATATTAATTCATTTATTCAATAATTTATTTATTTATTTATTTCGCTAAGATGCACGTTAGGGCGAAATGGGTTTTGTTATTCACTCATTATTACGTTAGGGCGAAAATAGTATTTCGCCCTAACGTATTTCTTTCATAAAGTAATGATAAGGTTTATTCCGTCATAAATAACTAAGGGAATTATTATTCATGAGCTTATTAATTATGCATATTTATTCAAATAATCAAATAATTTGCATAATTTGTACTACAGGCTGTCTCTAGCAAGTGACTAAACACAGCCCATAGTTATAATTATGCAAATGTTGTGAATATCAAATCACATTGAAAACAGAAAACCGCATTTAAATACCTTTTCAACTTTTTTAATTATGATGATTTTATATTTTGTGAGAAAACTGAAAATTTGGACATTTTGGCACATTTGTTGAAATAACAACAATTTTGTTCGTGTGCAATTTTCAAAACAATAATCCCATACATTTTACGTTTTCTTCATTGCATTTTATTAAGGACATTCCTATCAATGTTTTACTATGATAAAAGAACCATATTTCCACCATTTTGGTTTAAAAATAGTGAATTATATTCAAATTTCCTGAAATTTCCTGAAATTACCTGGAATTTCCGGAAATTACCTGGCATTTCCGGAAATTAACGAGGTCCATAACTTTGGACCCGAACATGCTATAGATGTAGAACAAAGTTTAAAAGTTGTATTTTGTAACTTTCTTTCATGTTCTGCACCTAACTCGTTTTTTTCAAAAAAAAAGGTGAGTTAGCTCCTTTTGGAACTAAGCTCTTCATTTGAATAAATTAGCATCTCATGTATTTTTTCGCCTTATGGTTCGAAATAGGCTAATATTTATTTGTTTATTTAATAATTAGTGTTTTTTTGTTCATTTGTATATATTTTTTATTTGTTTTGTAATTTATGTATGTAAACAATACCCCCGAAAAGCACACTGTCTAAATATCTCATTATTAGTCAATACCCGTGTCATCTGTCAATTTCTTTCTCCGACTTTCACCAATTTTTTTTAAAAATATTTAAAAAAAATATTATTTCAATCATTTCTCCATTAACTCTAACAAGTCTCTAATAAGTCCATGATACGGATTCCAAACACTCCAGTATTATCTATATATATAGTAAAACAATGCTTTGTTTTGTATCTCTCTCTCTCTCTCTTGTATGTTTTTTTTTAAATATACCATACCTGTCTTTATCTTCTTATTCCTATTATCATGTGTCCTCTGTTAATTTCATTTTCCGAATTTCCGAATTTGACAATTTTTTCTTCTAGATAACTTGTTTCCGTCACACTAAATGGAAGTTTGGTGTTTACATTGCACTGATGGTAATAGATGATGATCTGAGACGGGTTATAAGCTATAAATGGCCGAAACCGTACATAAATGACCAATATATCATTCTAAATCATTCTATTGCTATTCAGAAGTTAAATGCCTTAGGGTCCGGGGGACTATTGTTCCATGGATATGTAGTTTTCTCAATGATCGTCGTCAATGCGTGCGCTATAACCAAACCGTGTCCAATTATTTGCCCCTATGTGCTGGTGTTCCTCAAGGAACTAAACTTGGACCCATAACCTTTCATGCAGTTATCAATGATGCGGCTGAGAGTTGCTATTCCCACTATTGGAAATATGTGGACGATCTTACGTTCGCCGAAAATCGTTCCTCTAGTGAGAGTAGCAACTTGCAAGCTGATCTTGATGGCTTTCTGGATTGGTATGTTACTAATCAACTCAAACTCAACCCTGCCAAATGCCAAGCCATGCAGATATGTTTCATGCAAGATCCCCTTCCCCATCCTAACTTAAAAATTGGTCCATCGCAGCTTTTTTTTGCTAGCTCTGCCGAAATTTTGGGCATTTGGTTACAGGAGGATCTTAAATGGGACACTCAAATTGACCACATGTGCAAGAATGCCAACAAAAGACTTTTTATGTTGCGATCTCTTAAACGTTTTGGTTTTCATACATCCGAGTTAGTGACGGTGTACAGGGGTATATTCGCCCTCTGCTTGAATATTCTGATGTCATCTGGCATTGTGCCCTCACATCCAAACTAGCTCTAAAACTTGAGAGAGTCCAAAAGAGAGCTTTAAGAATTATCCTTGGTCCTAGTTTTATTTCCTATGATAATGCTTTAGTTGTATGTAACTTTGAGTATTTGTCTGCCCGGAGGGAGCAACATTCTCTGAAGTTTGCTCAGTCACTAGCCGAATGCAGTAGAACTAAAAGGTTGCTCCCTGTATGCAGAGGTCAGGTTCATGGTAGACAATTGAGAAACAATGCCGAACTCACCCAGCCTCGTGCTCGCACAAACATATATGCTGAAAGCCCCATTCCTTATTATGTGAAGCTGATCAACAGTGAACTCCCATAGTTTGGTTTGCGTGCTCTGTCTTTCTGCATCATGCTCGCATATCCTGTCTTTGGCCTTGTCTCTTGTTGTTTGCCATGTTCCTGCCCAGTAAGTTGGCTATTTGTGTATTGAATTGTTTTATATGTATTCCTTGCTTTCTTGTACAATGTAATTCGGCCTTCGGGTCGCGATTTTGTGCCAATAAAAAACATATCATATCATGAACCATGCAGTCGGCGCGAGTAACACATAACGCGTCGTAGTGCGACATGCAAAATAAACGCACACACGCACTACACCAACGCACCCCGTACACACGCGGGCGGGCAAATATCGGAGGAATACGCTGCGCTACGGGAAATGGTTAAGGTCTAGGCCTTGGGGGTTGCTGTAAGCCACGGGCGGGGACGGGGCGTGGGGTGTGTGTAATGAAGTAATATGGATTTAAATGTACATGTAGGGGGGTTAATGAAGAAATGTGATGCGTAATGTTGTAGGGGGATGTATATATGTACAGTATGCATCTTGAAAAGGCTCTCTGATTTAAAAGCTGTGAATGTTGCACAAATAATAGATGGTGACTTGGAACGGGTTATAAGCTATAAATGGCCAAAAACCATACGTAATTGACCACAATATGAAGAAACACCTGACTGTTACATTAGCATGGTGGTCATGGGTTAAGTGTAGGTTAATGCTTGGTTGGGGAGATGGTGGATGGTCCTGTAAAGCATGTAGCCATCTGGGCTGGTTATACGGCTACGCCCCAACAGGTGACAATAGGCAGCTCCTAGTAGATGCCCATCAGACCTTTATTATTTTTCAGGTCAAATCTAGGGCTTTTTCAGACTATTGCAACGGGTCGTGTTTGTTTCTCTATGCGTACTGCAACCATGAAGTCGGCGCGAGTAACACATAACGTGTCGTAGTGCGCCGTGAAATTAAGCGCGCGCACACACGCGGGCGGGCAAATAATGGAGAAATACGCTGTGCTACGGGTGATGGTATGGTTAACGATTTCCACGCGGCTATTATTTTAACTATACACAAAACAGATTTTTCAGGAACCTTTCATAATTTTCAACGTCTATCTCAACGATTACTGACCAAACACTAGGCATGTTTGTACTTATTTCAATGCATTTCTCATGGTGATTCCAAATATGGTAATGAAATACAGTAATTTTGACATTTTGGAACATTTTGTGAAATTGTTCGTCACGGAAATCGCATGCCGCGTGGAAAGTGTTAAGGTTGGGGGTTGAGATACGCGTGTGTGTGTGTGGGGAAGGGTGGGGTGTAATGAAGTGGTTTGCGAGGTACGGGGGTTAATAAAGAAATGTGGAATAACCGGGGCCATGAGGTAATGAAATAAGTGTGGTTTCACAAAAAAACCCGACATGGTATGGTGAATCTAAATCGCATAACATGGTGTCAGATATGGGATATGACACTGCATGTGGTAGTCCTGATTATTTACGACACTAAATTGATACTAAATTGCATAACAGGGAGGGCCACGAGGTGTAATGAAATAGTGTGGTTTCTTAAAATGTCTTAATCAATCAGTTGAGTAAAATGTTGGGCATTTTTACTCAACTGTTGAACATATTGGGCATTTTTACTCAACTGTTGAACTGTTGCACACTTACTCAACGTTGAGTAAACATTTTACTCAAAATGTTAGCAGTGTACATTCTTAGATCGTGTGTTAACCGCCCCCTTCCCCTCCGCAGTCACTAACATCTAGCCTACGGTGGCGGAACCGCGGCAGAGACGATTTTCTACTACTCTGATCATCTCTACCTGTCTTAATTTGTGTTTGATTGATTTTAAAACTGTTTTCAACTCTTTAATTATGTTTTTATTTCAACTTTAAAGGCCTTTCCGAATGTCAAGTGTTTGCCTTGGGCAAAAGTCACATGACACGATACGCAGCCGAGTCGACAAGTGTCCATCAAATAAACCCCATGGAGCAATGCATGATAAATCACGTGACAGAATATAGGCTGTGACAAACTTTGTGTTAAGATCACGTACGAAAAAAATAATTGTCTAGAATTGTTTCCAAAAGTAGGGATATTCATTACATTTCAATCATAGTTACAACATAGAATCAAGTTTTCGGCGAAATCACTATGATAAAAATGTATAATAACAGTAATTTAAAGCATTTTTATCCTCGAACGGTAGTAATATAACTATTTGCGTTTTGCAAATAAACTCTTTATATTATGTTCATTGAAGGACTATACTATCTGAACCTATAAAAACTGCTCCCAATCCGAGAACCGCTATCAACCTGAGAACCGCCATATGGGTTGTTTCTATATTTAATCTTAGTAATTTCCCTGGATAGGTTTGTTGTTAAATAGTGGCCCTACGAGGAGGGCTATGTTTATAGTGTGTTGTAGATCAATTTGATAGATGATGCGTTGATCTTTCCAATGATACCAACTTTGTAGCAATCACTTGTCTTACAGAGCTCAGCTAGCAAACTTGCTTGATAATATAGGTCGCAATCTGAACGTGCCAACATTATCGCTACTTTGTGTTCAAAAGTCAATAAAGCATTACTCTACACTGTACCTTTTAGTTGTCAACTTGTCAATGTAGCACTTCATTGAACAGATGACTGTTAACAGATGACTGTTGTTCGTTTGAGATCAAAATAACGGTGATTTCTACAATAATAATAATAATAATAATAATTAGTATTTATATAGCGCCTTTCCAAAGTGATCAAAGCGCTGTAATTTCGCTGCTGGTGAATCATCAGAATCAGATCGCATCAACTAGGGTGCTGCCAATTTCAAGCGCAAACATATCCGCACTTAGATTGTAACATCCACCATTTTTCAATGCAGCTCCCCAAATACCATTGGGTCAAGGAAGTTTTTGATAACCGAAACAACTAATCACATATTTTGAAAGCAGGAGGAAACCGGAGATCCCGGAGAAAACCTGCGAGAGCATGTATGGATCGTGATAAACCAAATGCACATAAAGCCTGACCGAGCACAGATTTCGAACCCAGGATTCATTGGTGCAAAGCGAGGGTATCTACCGCTGCGCCAATGCGGTATAATCGTAGGAAAGAGAAACACATCAGCTTTTCACCAACATGTAACGCACTATGAGTTTATCAGGAAATATCCGAAAAATTGCCGATTGAAAAATATAATCTTAAGCATTTTTTAAATTAACATTATTAGCAAGATCCTACATGAGGATTGTGACCTTTTGCTCACTGATATTGCACGACATGCCGAATACGGAAAATGGCAGGGTAAACAATGCCAAATATATAAATCTAGATAAATTGTGATACCGAATATTATTGTATAAGAAGAATATATCTGTCAGAAAAATATTAGACCAAGCATCTGAGCTCATCTGGGAAAAAGTAAACATAATTTATTAGGCGATGTCTCCCCTCTTCTACGGGCAAACGCACCTCTCATGTTTACAATTAAAAAAAAAAAGTGGAAAATAAACGAATAAAACAGGTTTTTCTCGTCGCCTAAATGATCGAAACACTATTGATTTACTCCGAGAAATTACTAATCCTTAAAAGCATTAGGTATTCGTCTGGTAAAAGGTATTGATATATTTGTTTAGCAATTGCTTCAACTAGACAATTTACTAGCCGACCTTGTGCTTACTAAGTGATATTCAGTCGTATGTGTCCCAATAATAGTTAAAGAAGAACCCTGAGTATTATCACCTGACTACCATTACTCTCATAATCAATTCTTCCTATCTATAGTGTAGTGCCATTGCTTTATAATTGTATGAGATTGTATATTTGCTTTTCACTGATTGTTGTCGGTACGATACGCTACGATCAGTATATTTCTTGATTTTATCCGTTTGTGTTAGCTTTCCATTGTGCGTGTCAATTCTTGTTCATTCCTACGTTGTTACTTCAGAAAAACACACATTCCAAACAAAACAACCTATGGGGTTGGGGGACAAGATAACGAAACTTGTGAGCGGGAGGGGGGGGGGGGGGGGGGGGGGGGGGGGGGGGCGAAAATGACATTTTAAATAGTCTAGGTATTCCTGGGCCCACGTTTTAGACTACATGTAATAGAACGTGTCATATTTGTTCTTCAGTCGGTATATGTTCTCATAGGGTATTTAAAATTGTTAACGAACTGCCCTCCTCTCCCACACACATACATCAACGTTATGGGTTTCCTGTACTACTAGTTTAAGACGTTTTTCTCAGATATTGGTTACAAAACATGCCTTTTCTCTTAGACCGTCCCATTCCATTTAAATTGAATTATTATTATATCGTTCAGACTATTTTAAATGGTTAATAATATTCCTTATTAAGTAGCTCTGCATGACCTTAAATGACCTCTAATCGATTACAGATTTTTTAATGTTGCCAATATACCATGAAACACACACCAATGGATTGTGTAGGCTATAAGCTTTAATTTTATACCATACATGACACATTTGTACATGATAACGATAACTTAATTTAAGGGGGGGGGGGGGGGGGGGTGGGGTCAACGATATTTAACTAAATTTGGGGGAAATATTATCGAAGGTTTAATAAAACCTCTTATATTATTAAAAAAAATGTATTATGAATATTGAAATTATATTTACTACGAAGTTTGATTCATATTACGTAACTTTGGTGCATTTCCTATGTATTTTATTGTTTTTTCACCCTGCTTTATTTAACGATTTGCCATGGCAACGGTGTAAAACTACTATATCAATTAATTTACTGCATTTATCTTAACAACACTTTGATTATAAAATACAATAATTATTTTTACAAACATAAATGTTAACAAAATGAATTCGAAGGTTTGTTTACTAATGTAAAGCGCCCTCTACGATATGTGATTTTTAAAACCCGATATCTCGAAACATTTGGTATACACAATACACATTAAGCATATTAAGACCATTGAGGGCTACAAAACTCATGGAGCCCGAATTTTGACATTCTTTTACAAATGTGAATTATCATGTAAAAGTACATGATTGGTCGGCTGCTGGTTGCCATGGCAAATATATAAAAATCCTGTGCGGAATGACATTGTTAACCTTCAACCCAAATACCAGTATACTATTAGTTAGCGTTTTTGATTTACAGCCGTAACGGTCTTTAGCCAATTAGAGGCCCTGTATGGTTACCATTGCAACCAGAGCAACATTTTAAGTGCGATACACTAAATGGGGTTCCTCTACCCTTAAGGACGGTGTTTAAAACTAAAATCGGAAAGTATGCATCACAAAATCCTCAATTAAAAAAACTTGACAGTAATACCATTGCGTACATGCCTATGATTGTTTATTAATTATGATTAATGGGACATCACTTACATGCACCCTGACTATTAACTGTGAATATCATCTAGGTAAATTTTGAGAGATCTTTCAAATTTGTGCTTTTTACTAGAAACATTGGCGATTACGGCGACATTTCCAAGCTCGTCAGAGAGGAAGTCAACTCCATGGGCATATTTTGGAAAATCGAGCAGGCTCACCTACCTATTTTTAAAAATTTTTTGTGGGGAAATGTGATAATCTTTAAGAAAAAATCACTCTACAGGGTCCAACTTCGCAATTTAGTGGTCTAAAACAGAGTTTTATATCAGTGTTTTTGTACATATCCCTATATATGGAGCTCTATTTAGTGGTGTGATCCCTTATGGGTCAAGTTTTGGAAAATGTTGTTAAAATTGACATCCTATATACGCACGCGCTTTTGACCCCAGACCCCCTTAAACAATTGTTAAAAGGGTGAAACGAGGTCATAATTTTGTTTGCCCAGGCGTAGAATTTTAGCACCCGGTGGAATTTTGATCTACACACTTCAGCCTACCATATAAAGCAATAAAATCGTAGATGTAAGCCGTGTCACGGTTAAGGCTAAATTTCGGCCTCTGCAACTCAAGTGTGAAACGGTACTTGACACCTATGGCAGTGACAAGATCCACCTGCCAAACGATAACCTAGCAGAATACTCGCTCGACCTGACAACAACTTTAACAACAAGCACATTTTATAATCGCGAAGAAATGTGTTTGTTTATTATAAACATTGACGAAACCGTATTTATTACAGTGGGCGGAACCTGGGGCACAGAAATAACAACAGCTGTAATTTGTCAAATAAAGCGTTGGAAGACCAAGAGGACAACGGACGTTGGTGAAGCAGTCAGTATGATCGTTCCCAGACGATGCCGGACATAGGCTCGTTCATGAATATTCAAGGCTAAATTATGCTAGCGAATGCTACCAACTTAACGACGGATTAGATTCAAAACACTGATACAGACACTGGAGTTGGTTATCCAACTTCAGCAGTTTTAGGATGACATAATTTAGTCCCAACGTGTGATGAATTTCCTGGGTTCATATAATCAAAATCCACGTTTACGTTGAAAACAACAGAGATTCAAAATGTACGGCCGTTCGTCCAGAGGGGCCGGTTCCTCCTGAAATAACGCCGTTGGTAAACTCGAGCCTCCGTCGGTAGATGTTCGTATTTGACCATGCTGTTTTTTTGGCCGGTTTTGTGGACAACCTATCCCCCACACTTATTTCAGCTGCTGGCGGAAAAACATTCTTGCATGTTTTACTATTTTGTTTGGAGTCTGAAAGAAGAAAAAAATTGTCGGTAAATCATGCCTTTCATCGGTACAACTTTGGTCCTGACCCCCCACCCCCTCCCCTCCAGTTTCCAAAAGCTGGGTACGCCACTGCATCAGCACTTTCGTCACAAACCACCTAGTGCGAATTTCAAATAATTACTGGTGACCATATTTTACGGTTTTTTTTCAAACAAACACCAACTGCAATTGATTTAAACGTTTTAAATTATCAATCTGAAAAATAAAAATAGCAACAATTTCAAGCAAATCGAGTCACTTTGCATTAACTAATGAAATATCCTCTTAAAGCCATTATTTGAAGCATTACATTTACAAGAAAACGTTAATTTTCAATTTAACTCAAACACAAATTGATTTTTTTTGCAACGTTTTAAATTGTCAATCTGAAAAAATAAAAATAGCAACACTTTCAAGCAAATCGAATCATTTTGCGCTTACTAAATGACCCGAGGCCTAAAAAAGGGTTTGTTTGCCCAAACACGACCGACCGACCCATACAATGTCAATACCCATTTATTTATTTATTTTTAAAATAATGTTTATGTTGAAAAATATATGTATTAAATGATATTTTCATCATAATTTTCCAAACTAATCAACAAAACGGCCCTGTAAATTACTTATTCCCACATATCCACCCTTTAATCCAAAATCCTAACACTATTTAGTGAAAAACAGAACATGTCAGACCATCCAGCAAGGTCTGAGGGTTTGTACTACATGCTGCCAGCTGCAATATTAAAACAAAATAAATGAATTAGCCCTAACCAGCCAGGCTATGTTTTTTCGGTGTGGAAACCGGGAGAGGGGAACAAAGTATGAATCGTTTAACCAAATAATAGCTGCGAAACCCTTGGGATTCGACCCCGGACCATCCGATCACCGCACCGCCTGATACTCATATGCACCGCCTCCCTAATCACTCGGCTGACCTGCCAGCGCTCACCGGGCAGCAATTTCGTACACACATATCAGCTTGGTTGATGACGTCATCGAATCGAATGCGGTAGCATGCGCGTGGACATTGTTTTTTGCCGTAGTGAATCGTAGTGTTGGAAGGTTTTTAAAGAACATTAAAATGAATAAGGGGATTTTTCTTCTCTAAAAGGGTCTATAGCAACAACAAAGAGAAAAAAAGAAAAGAAAAGGTAATCGGCCTACCGACCCACTTTTTTCAACTCTTGTTTAGGCAGGCAAACCCTTTTTAGGCCTGATTGCAACCAGGTTAAGATAATATGATCATTTAATTTAACTCCATTCACCTAATGGAATACCGTATGGAAGAAGATAAGATGGGTTAATTTATTTATTTCTCCGACTTTCACCATTTTCTTTTTTAATATTTTGTTTTTATAGTATTTCAATCATTTCTCCAGTAGCTCTTATAACTCTCTGATTAGTCCATGATACGGATTCCACACATTCCAGTATTATCTCTATATATTTCAAAACAATGCTATATTAGGCTATGTTTTGTATATGGTTTAGGCCAAATCAAAGTATTTTTGTTGAAATACACCATACCTGTCTTTATCTCCTTATTCCTATTATCATGTGTCCTCTGTTAATTTCATTTTCCGAATTTCCGAATTTGACCATTTTGTTTGTAAATATCCTGTTTCCATCACACTAAATGGAAGATTGGTTTTTACTGCATCTCTCCAGAAAAGTACAACCATTAATCAAAACAATGAATTCGTAGCTGAGGTTCCAAGCTACAATTGTGCAATATATTCCATGACTGGCTTATGTAATTACAAAGTTATGAGGTACTGAGGTAGAACTTATTGAATGCCCATCGCCATGCTCGTAAAAAGATTATCATTAATGCTCATTCGTTCCGTTCCCCGCGCCGCCTATGATGCTTATAATTATGTCCCTTCTTCGCTCTTCGCTTTTCGCTTGACACAGATTCGCATTGACATTTTGTTTTCATATGATCGAAATTTCTCTTATTCCTTTTCAAACGTGGACAAAAGTATCGCACCACTGTTTTTTTGTTAAAAAGTGCAAAAATGTGGCCTCGAATTTATCCATCATATGTTTACGTAAGCTGTCCAACAAAATGTTGTGCAATAAAAGGGCCACATTTTAGTTTGTGACGTAATCGATGTAATGTTTTTTCAAGGCCATGGTGAAAATGCATGTTTTTGTCCAAAAACATGCATGAAACAAGTTTGGGTATAACGCGACTTTAAAAACTTAAAATAGTCATTATATTAGTTCTGTATTTGGGGCAAGATATGTTCCATTTAGACGTTATATGCTACAATGCAGTGAATGAGTCCAAACATGCCATTTTTTTGTTGCTCATAAATTCAGCATATACGAAGAGGTCACCGTTGATTTTTCATATTGCTTTTGTCATATGAAGTTCTTTAAAATTTGACCTATTTTGACCTTTGACCCCATAACCGTTGAACTATATATAACCGTTCTCTTTTATCTCTTTATCTTATTTTTATGTCACTTTCATTGGCATTTCCGAGGTTCATATAATCAAAATCCACGTTTAAGTTGAAACCAACGGAGATTCAAAATGTACGGCCGTTCGTGTCCACCGTCGTCTGATCGTTCCCTACTGCCCGAGCGTCCCCCCCATCGGTGGGGGAACGGTGGTTTCCCGACAACTAACCACCCTAGTCAACAGATGTCGCTCTATACAGATATGATGGGCGCCATCTAGAGTTAAAGACTTAGTAGCTTTAATTTCATCCAAGGATAGCGTCAATAGGTGTCGCTGTACCGATGTTGGTGTGCAGGGAATTATAGAATTATGCCACGAATGGTTTATGGGCGCACACCCCCACTCCTCGTTTTGTGTAATGGTAGTAAGTTCCGGCAAAAATAAAAACCGAGGTTGTGATAAATTGGGGTCCTTTGGGAATAAGTTTGGCATGAGGGTAGCATTTTATAATTAAAATGAAAGATAATCTCCTGTACTTTGCTCAGGATATTGCAAAATTAGATTGTACCGAAAATGTATCACGTGGATGAACACATTATTTTCTTCCATCTTTTCTAACTTTCATTTCATTCAGCCAGCATGCTTATATAGGCTTTTTAAGCCTGGCCCGAGCATTTTGCTTGAGCTTGGTCCTTTCAGGACCCAAGCGCGTGTCCGTACGGACCGACCGTGTAAACAAACAAACAACAAACAAACATGCTCGGAGGCAGTCTGAAGGCGAGCGTCCGGGCTGAAAATAGGGGTGGCGCTGTTCAAATGATCATATCGTGAAATCTAATTGGAAGGGGTATCTGTTCTTGACGATTTTATGAAATTTTAATATTTGTTTGTTAGAATAAAGCATTCCAGACATTCCAAAAAGAGTTACTAAGGACCCCAAATCGCGACGTTTTCAGCTCTATTTTACACGTAATCCAATGGGCGGTTTATTTAGTGCTGTGCCCCCTTGTACTTCTGAGTGTATTTGGCCCTTTTGCAAATTATTGAGATGTGTACTCCATTAATTGCACATTTTCGGACTTTTTTTTAAAGAAAATATTTGAAAATTATTACATTTTGTTATCAATTTTGTTATTGTTGTTGTTGTAATTTATAATCTTTTCACGCGGCTATTATATATATATATATAAAATTATAACGAGGGTAAAACCATCCAATGGAAGAGTGCTCAACCCTAATATATATATATATACAAAACATTTTTTTGCAGAAGTCTATCTCAAGAATTACAGAAACAATCCGTCCACAAACTAAGACAACAACGCCATCACATAGCATATGATTCATTCTGCATCTGCAATACATGTATGAGGAGCCAGTGATACTACGGGTGTATTTCCTGTTGCTAGGCTGCGATAACAAAAGATATAAAGCGACGAAATCGACGCAACATTATTTGTCGAAAACCTAGAGACAAATGTGAAATTATCGACCCTTTGAATCATGCCTCGAAATCTGGTCCTTCCATTAGAAAGTACCCGCTTCTATTCCTCGACCTACATCTGTTAGTAATCATGAAAATAACACCGATACTGCTTCGGTTAATTTCAGTGTACTAATTGCTCGATCTGTCCGCAACAATACCAATGTTATCTGTGATTATATTGTGGATAATGATTTGGATGTTTTCGCAATCACTGAGAGTTGGTTGTCTGACTCAAAAAAGCACAAGAAAGCTATTGGTGAACTTACTTTACCTGGTTATGATCTTTTTCATGTTCCTCGTCCAAATATACGTGGTGGGGGAGTTGCGGTAATACACAAACAATCAATAACCAGAAGTACCAGCTCGCAGTTCAAATATCTCTCTTTTGAAAGTCTTTGTTGTGATTTGACATTTCCAGGAACATGTTCTTCTTTCAAATTGATAGTGATATACATACCAACCTATAGTAAGAACATCGCGTTACTGCCAGTGTTTTTCTTCAAGAATTTTCGGACTTTTTCAGAACACTGTTATCTACTTCAACGAACAAACTCCTAATCGTTGGTGATTTTAACTTTCATTTTGAAGATACAAATGATAACGACACTACACGATTGAAAGAATTGCTGGATATTTGTAATTTTGATCAGTATGTTGATTCTCCGACTCACATCAAAGGACATATTTTGGATTTAGGCATTGCTCGCGCCTCTGATAATCTTATCAATTCTGTTAATGTCGACTGTTTGAATTGAAACTGATCATGTTTCAATTCTCTGCAAGCTGAACCTCAAGAAACCTCGCCCTTTAAAACGGCAAATTTCTTATAGAAAACTTAAAGAAACTGACGTTGAACGATCAACTCTGGACATTGAGAAATCTTGTGCAGATATTGATTCATCAACAGATCTAAATGGAATTGTTCATAAATACAACTCATCTCTCCGCTACATTTTAGATAATCACGCACCTCTAAAAGTCTCGCACGATTACAATTAGACCTTCCAATCCCTGGTGTTCCCCAGAGATTGATTGATGAAGCAAAGAAATTAAGGAAAAGACTTGAACGCAAATGGAGGATCGTGAGATTTTTATAACTCAGCGGCAACATATTTATAGCATGATTTATGATGCCAAGGCAACGTATTACAGAGACAAGATTTCACATTCTGTGATCAGAAAGAGCTCTTTAAGATTGTTGAGAGTCTTTTATTTCAAAAGGGAAAACCAAAACATCCTTCTCACAATTCTAAGGAACAATTGGCGCACACATTTAACAATTTCTTTGTTTCAAAAATTACTAAGATACGCAACGACTTGGACTCTGAATCTACTGCTACTGACAACCTGAACTCCACTACTATTTTTGACAATGAACATGTAACTACATATTTAGATGGTTTTTCTCCTGTAGCATCGGAAGAAGAGGTTTGTAAAATCATGTTATTCTGACGCTATTCCTACATCTTCACCAGCTTGCTCCACTTATTACACGGATTGTTAATCATTCATTGGAATCTGCTGTTTTCCCATCTTGTTTCAAGACTGCACTTGTCACACCTCTTCTTAAGAAGCCATCGCTTGACTCTGAGATCTTAAAAAACTACCGCCCTGTCTCAAACTTGGCTTTGACACATGACACATGCTTAACTGAACCAGTAGCCCCGTCCTCCCCTATATGTCGCCCTGAAGACCTCTTTTCACCCTCTTCTGCTCACTCTTAAGACCATTAAGGTAATGGTCTACCATGAAATGGCTCGAAATGAGCTATTTGAAAATTATGCCTATAAGGAGCAGCTAACCTTTCTCTTTCTTTTGCTTTTTATTTCACACAAATCGGAGCTGCGGTTCCAAAGTTACGCAAATCAAAGTCGAAACTCTTAGGCAATTCTCGCAAATAGTGGTATAACATATCTTATGTATTGCTCTGTTTTTCAACCAGTGATATCTAACGTATATTCCTTTAAAAATTCATAACTTAGAATATAAAGGAGCTATTGCCATGAAAATACCACCAACAATTGTGATAATTCAAATTGCAAATTTGAGTTTGGTATTAAAAATGTAAATGTTGTACCTAATTTGCATACAAATTAAAAATAGTGTTCATCACAAAAAAATTATGGCGTATCACTTGATACCATTCCCTGTTTCTCCTACCCTTATTCCCCTTCCCGCCCTGATTTCCCCTTCCCCAACTATGGCGACACTTTCTCCAGATATTTTATATGTGGGTTATAACTCATACCCATCTATATAATTGAAGATACCCCTTATATATATTAGAGGAATGGTATCAGTCAATCTTAAAAATTACACTTACATTTGATAATATTTCAAAGTGTATGAATGAACAGACAATGTTCTGCTCTGTATTAACAAATTACATTCCGACAGGGCTTTTTAAGGGGTTGTCCAAATTTATCGCCATTTTCACGTACGTACAGAGCGTACGTAACTTTATACCCCCTCCCCCTCGAGTTACGTACGCAATAAATATCGACATTTTCATGGCTTGATATACCCTCATATTTCTCTGGTGTTGATTCTGCCGTTCTTTTCTTTGGTAAAAATTATCATTTTCTTTGATAAATAATTATCAAAAATTATCAAGATATTTTGAAACAAATGGCACATGTATTAAATGCTTTTAAATACAGAAATGATAAACAACAACACTAGGAACTTGAGCCATGGATTGTTTTAAAAACACAGAAGCAAAATTGCTTCGTGTACATGAAACATTTTTGTCAGTGGCGTAGCTAGGTATTTCATATAGGGGGGGGGGGCAGAAATGACAGTGAACCGACAAGATTATTATGGCAAAAGAAATTGTTCGATATTCCCAATTTTGGGTATGATTGAGGTACATTTTGGCTCTAAACAAGCTTATGCCCAAAAATATTGCATTTTGGAGACACACATGCGCGTAGCGCGCGAAACATTTCCATATATTCTTTTATTTTGTTCTTATACCGATGGTATTGTTTTAACACTTTCCATGCGGCAGGCGGCTGCAGACGACATTCCAAAATTTCACAAAATGTTTCAAAAATGTCACTAAATTATTGAATTCCTTTACCATATCTAAAATCATCATGAGAAAGGCAGTACAAACATGCCTAGTATTGGTTCAGTAACCGTTAGTTTCCAGAAAAATCTGTTTTGTATATGGTAAAACTAATAGCCGCGTGGAAAGTGTTAATCAAGTTTTGCTGTGTTTTTGTGAGTAGAAACAACACTAATGGTAATTTTTAATGTTCATCTTGAATTCTAAAGTAAATTGATTTAAAAAAAATCTTCGACACTACTTTGTGCCCCTTTAATTTGTGGTTTAATTTCATTTCAGTTGATTCAATTTATTTTGTCATTTCTTTCCCAAGAAATTAGAGATCTTACAAATAGTGTACTACATACATGTACATAAATCCCCATAAACAAAATGCATCAATTCTGGCAACACTGACTTCATAATATATTTGTCTAAAGTTTTCTTACCAAATATGTATTAGGCTACATCTCGATAACTCTATACATGCGGATGATCGTTTTTAACTTTATAAAAAACAACGATATTGGATTTTATACAAACATGTGCTATTTTCTGGCAAAACTGCTGATATTCTCGTTAGATATGAGTGTGACTAAAATGCACTTTCAGCTTAATGCAGAATATAATTATTTGTAAGAAAATTGCTTCATTATATATACACATGATCTGAATCTTGCAATGTTGTCAAAATGCGAACTTTCTGTTCGTGCATTACCACATGCAAACTTATCGGTTAATATAGGAGAGGTGAACCTCTGACATTATACTCAACATAATTTGTCTTAATAAAATGGCTCCAGTATCAGAATGCATGTCAATATTTGTAGCAAACGAAATATTGTAATTTTTCCAATATGCGTCATTATCTGGCAAAACTGCCGTTAAAGTAGATAATACCCCAAGCTGTCTTTATCAGATATGAAAGGGATAAAGTCATCTTTACCTCCTCCTATGAGGACAATATCCTGAGTCCCCTGGCAAGTAGGTTTTACGAGATTTGATATGTCAAAACTAGTAGTTTTGACATGTCAAAAAATACAGTTTATATTTTCACTCTAAATTCACTCTAAAACCATGATTTTGAGGTAATTAGGAATCGTATCGCTCTGTAACTTGGAATGTATGTACGATTTATGATCAGAAATGTAAATCTGCAAGAAAATCTACTTTCTAAAAAAAACCATGAATAGAGGGCGCTCTCTGGAAAAGATCACATAATAATTATGCCTTTAATATTTGATTAAATATGTGTGCAAAGATGGAAGTTAATCGCCCATGCCATGTCTATGCTAAAGTCTAGATGCCTGCAAAAAATCACAGCTGGGTATATTATACCATATTATACCAATATCGGTTATATCTACTGCGGTGATTGGATGACAGGGTTGTGTGTTAAGAGTTTTTTGGCCTCTGTGAACCAACTGAAATCAAGTTTATGTAGACGTTTAGCTGGCTTAATCTCCCACTATACTTGAATAGCGCAGTTCACCATGCATACAGTGACCTTGCTAGAAATGAATTGAACATGTACCAGTACAGGCCTGTTTCATTATGAACAGATGATTTCATACAGACACCGCAAACGGCGCTGAACAACAACGCCCTCACATAGAATATGATTCACACATGTATGTGGAGTCAGTGATACTACGGATGTATTTCTCTTTGCTGCCACCTAGTCAACAGATGTCGCTCTATAGAGGTATGATGGGTGCCATCTACAGTTAAAGACTCAGTAGCTTTAATTTCATCCATGGGTAATTTCAATAGGTGTCGCTCTACTAATGTTGGTGTGCAGGGAATTATAGAATTATGCTTCTATACTTCTTATGGTGTTTGGCCCTTTTGCACAATAAAAAACCCTGTTGTAACGATAATGGACAATGGGCCGAGTAAATAAAATAGTTGTAAGTGCCATTACTCGTATTTCCAAATGCGCCCAAAATATATATTTTGATATTTTTTGTTTTGTTTTTGTCAATTTAATGATCGATGAGTGACGCAAGTAATCGATGCATCGGGCCCTCGAGGATGGACGAGTTGCGTGTTAACGAGTTTTTTAACCATAACATCATCATAAATCATCACATCGTATTATAAATAGTTGTTAGCAGAATATGCTAAATCGAATAACGTATTAAAACTAACTATAAGGTCATTCGTCACTAGTCATCGAAATGTGTGTTGTCCGTAAAATGCGTTGAAACAAATGAACATGGTATCCCGTGACATTGAACAACACAATAATGTGGTGGCGTAATTGGGCTCCTACACTAGTAATTGTTTTTACTATCCTTTTTCTTACACTTTTCACGCGGCTATTAAATGAATACAAAATAGATTTTTAGAGAATCGTTTCCTAATTTTCAGAGTCAAGAATTACAGAAACAATCCGTCCACAAACTAAGACAACAACGCCCTCACCATGCTCACATAGCGTATGATTCATTCTGCATAACATGTACAGGGTGTCTCAGATTTTTTTACAACGCACCTTTAAACGATTGTAACTTTCTGAATAAGTGTCAGAATAGAACAATGTAAACAACAAAATAAAGGCAAAATAGTTTGCTATACTTTAGAGAAAACCGGATGTGATTCGGTTCAGTAATTCCAGAGAAATGATCAATTACGTAACGTTAGTCTGGGAACACTTCCATCCAAGTTTGCTCATATTGAGTGATTCAGACAGCACATACATGAAATCAATACTTCTCTACACAATGACATGGATTAACGTGTTTTTATGGTTCTAGATTTTATTTTACACCAAATGATATGCTAGATGAGACCAAAGTTTAACACAAAATATGAAATAAAAGTTGTCTAGATTATTTTCATCACTTTTTACACTTAAGAACAGTAAAATTTAAAATTTGTAGGACAAGTTCAATCTTTTTATCACAATTGGAAACAAAATTATAGTAATTTTAGTAAATCTGAACATTGTCGTTATTAAACCAAGTTCAAGATCTAATAACATCGCACATACAACTTATTAAGCTTCTAGTCTTCACATTGGCAACTTGAAGGCTGAAATCATGTATATTATAAAATTATCGCCAAGTTTGCGCATGATGGTCAAATTAATAGTATCGCAATTGAAAACAAAATAAATGTTTTGTTTACATTAAAAGAGTATGGTCATATCTCTCTCCTTACAATGAGTTGTTTTGTTTTTGTTTTTCTGGGTATTATGAGTGTTATGATCGATTATTAAGTATTCTTAGATCACAAATTGAGCTTTTTTATCATAGTATTAAACAGTGCTGGCTAATTGAACATTAATGAGTAAGTAACCAGCCGCGCAAGTGAAAATCTGTCAAAATATGCAAACTTGGATGGAAGTGTTCCGTGACTACTCTTACGTAATCACAGATATCTCCATAATTACTTAACAAAATTAAACGCTTTTTTTTTCAATTGTAAAAAAAAAAATTGGCCTCATTTTACCGTTTGGATTGTAAAATGCAGATACTTAATTAGGAAGTTATGATCGCTTAATGGTGCGTTGTAATTCTTTTTGAGACACCCTGTATGTGAAGCCAGTGAGACTACAGATGTATTTCTCTTTGTTGGGCAGCGATAACAGCCAATACTGCATGCGTTGCATCTGTGCGTTGTGTGCAAGTTTTCCCTGCATGGTGTTAATTCTCCGAAGTAACTTATGTTTGTTAAAAAATGTTAAATTATAGGTATTTTGGATCACTAATCAGCATTAAAAATACCCACTGCAGTAAACTTGTTATTTAAAATGTAAAAAAACCCAGAGCAACTGTTAGAGCGCCCTGATACCCTGCTTTTAATTCTTTTGATTAGATGAATGGGGGTAAGTGGTCCAAAGAGGTATGGGGTAACTGCAAAAACTCATTTAAAATTGTAAAATTAATTTGGACAATTAGAAGTAAGTGTCAATGAAACTTGACTTGGTAAATGAAATTGCATAGAATGTGAAAAAAAAATCATATTCTCTCTGGGTTTTAGACATTTTTGGGGCATTTTGGGCATAATACCACAATTTCCGCTATTGAATAATTACAATATGACATGAACTTGCTTTAGAATGGTTTAAAACCTCTACATATTATGAGTGATATCTTCATTATATTTTGAATTGTGTCTGTAAAAATATTTGTAAACAAGAAATACTACGATTTATGTATTGTATTCACTGCATTTTGTGCATATTAACCATTTGGTTAATGATTATAATTGACTATAACTTCCCCAGTGACATTATCAAGATACACACGTACTAAATGATGATTATATGAAGTAATTAAAAACATTAACGAAAGTGTTATATATAAACAAATTTTATGGGTTATCTGAACATCGCAACTCTGTTACCATTTTACTATATAGATTCATAATGTTTTATCTAAAAGAGGAGTAGTCGAAAACGTCGCTTGCTTTATATAAGCTTGGTATTACTGCTATTTATACATTAACCACGAAATTGTATAAAACATGTTTCATGAGACATCGTTTTTACACATTTATTAATATGTAAATATGCTTGTAAACAATAGTGCGTAATGTCTGTGTGGTCATTCTCTGATTTTTGTGTAATTTAACCATTGGAACATATTGGACCAGTTGCCCCAATAATGGGGTAAGTGGTCCACGTCAAGTAAACTTTTCAATTAGAGGTAATTGACTTTTTCTTTGAATATTTTTTAACATTAATTATATGCTATATGTAAACAGTTACATGGGTGATATTATCCTAGCAATTCGGTATATATCTACCAGCTCTTTAATCTTTTATACCATGAAACATGCTTAACTGAACCAGTTGCCCCATCCTTCCCTATGTGCCGCCCTGGATACCTCTTTTTCACCCTCTTCTAGTCACTCTTAAAACCCTTTTCACCCTCTTCTGCTCACTCTTAAGACCCCTTTTGAGCCTGCATCAGCTCTTAAGAAAATTCAAAAATTCAAAAATCGTGAGGCTTTGCCCCAAATATTTGAAAAATATGCGTTCTAAAATCCCAATTTGTTGAAAAGATTGGCATTTTCTTACTTAACAAATTGGTAAAAAAACAGTTCTTAAGACCCTACTTTTTGGAGAGTTCTTTAAAGCTGCATTTACTCTTTATTCTCAGACGTTGTCCTCTCTTAATGAAAGCTCCTCTGAAATCAAATAAAATCAACCAACCAATATTATTAGTTGTTGCCAAAAATACAAAAATAGAAGCAATTATAACCTCTCTTTTTTACTCAATCTGTATTTTTATATTTTACAAAACAGTGGCGTATTCAGCTCTTTGGTTCAGGATTGACAAGAGTACAGCATTTGCATCCATAAATTCAATTAGAATTCTCTAACTTACACTAAACGAAAATCTGATAAGCGAGAGTAGGGTGTGTTAGAGACACATTTGGTATAGCGAAAAAAATAAATAAAGGGTAATTTAATAACAAGACAAAACGTCGGATGTAAAATAGATGTGAATATAAACATTCGGTACTGGTATGTCACCGTATGGGGCGAGTTCAATTTATTGCAAAATTACAAAACGACGAGGTCACTTGACGAAGTTTAGGTAATTTTCTCATCATTGGCAAAAAATCGTATCGTATGATGGTCGACATGCACGAAAGACACGTTTAGAAAGCCTTCTGTTCACATCTGTTTCAAATCGATTACACATTTTGTTTTTTTGTCGTGTCATGGTCGTTTATTGGCGTCCAGAATACTTCCAAAATAACTACTAGTCTTTCCGCATCAAACTCGATTCTAGGTGTTTTCAATCAAATACGTGTTATATACGCTGCAGACAAAATACTAATAAATGTTGTGAAACCTTTCAGAAGTAACGTCCTTTACAAGGCTCCAATGCTTATGAATTGAATTCCGTTTTTAGGATTCCTGAGAATATACATTGGCTTTGTTCATTCATGAGTGATCTATCACAGATAAACGGCTCTCAAACTCGACGTTTCATAAGATTTCTTTGACGACCTTCATTAGCCGCCTACAATCCTCTTGGAATACTTGCGAGTGATTAACGGAAAAGTGTCACCCCACTCCCCCGTACAATGTTGACCAAGTTCAGTGGCTCCTGTAGCTTGCCGGAGTGTCCCAACATTGATCGATGGGGGAGGGGGGGGGGGGGGGGGGGACAAATCTCATTTGAAACATTTCCGTTTATAACAGAAGACACTAAGCATCAATTCATGCGCACAATACCCAACACGTGTGTTCTGCGTTCGCGTTCCTAGGATTTTTTCCAAAAGTGTAGGCAACTTCAATAGTTGTATGCCACGAGACGGCGACGCCAACGGAACACGAAGGTCACTCATATACCATGAAAACAACATAGTTTAATCTTGTCATTACATTCTCCTGATCCGTTATACATTCTTCATTGATTTTGATTATCTTCTTTAAATCTTGATTAAATGCTGAATCTATGAAGCTTCGGTAATGGTTTGCATTTCGAACAAAAATGTGTGTTTATATCAATTGTCTGACTTAGTTGAGTATTTTTTCGCATATGTTGATATCCTTATGTATACATGCAATGATTATACCCTGTCAAGCGTTTGAATAGAATTTGATTTTCTAAAATATCTGTTATACTTTTTCTATGCATTCAAAATATCAATTGAAACCCTTTTAAAAACAATCATAATATGATATAAGAGACCGACGTATTTTTGTTTGCCAGTGTTTGTACAGTTAATAATAATAATAATAAATTACATTTGTGAACCGCATAAAAGTGTCGATGCGCTGTACAATACACAAATCAAAAAGCACACACAAATATACAAATGTGCCCATAGGGTTAAAAAGTACATCGAGATCAAACTAAAAAAGAGTTAAAGGGTTTAGTTAAAGTAAAAGATATTCACTGTGTGTTACATGTTTAATAAGTCGAAAAATATCTTGCCTGGCATACTGCAGTGGATGGGAAATGGATAGAGTTAAAATCAAATCTTTTATCTGATGCACAGTGTGTATGAGGGTGGAGCTTTATATCATGTGACAGTGAACACGGCGAACATCTGAACTTCGTCATAAACTCGATAAATCTTGCTGCTCGATACAGGTCGCGATATTTTTTATCAGTGTCGATAAAGCGCATATCGAGTATGCAGTCGCGATAAATAGAACTGTTCCATAAATGCAAATAATTTTTCTCGCATGTATATAATTTTATTTATGGATTTCTGGATTTCTTAATAAGATGTTCCAAAAGGTCAGTGACCCGGGTCGTGACCCGTATCTGTTGTATTTACTGTCATGGATCGAAGGGTAAGATAAAATAAAATATCAAACAAGCTAATAGTTATTTTGCGAAAATAACATCAGCACTTTACAATTCTCTTGCATTCAGAGATTTTCAAGCGATTCGTGCAAGACGGTCGTAAGTACGACCTTCTTGCATGTAGAAAATATGAATTGCACTAACGAAATTGGTTGATTATTCATTTTTGCGAGCTTTTGCAAAGTGCATGCATGATTCTCAATTCAAGGTTTAATAAACATATCATTCTCGCAGCAAAATGCTGAATTACAACAATATTTTCAATATGTAATATATAGAACAATAGAAACAATATATATTCATAGATATTAAACTAAGCATGCATAACACAACAACCCACCCCCTACTCGAAACAGAACTATAATGTCTTATTTAAGAGTTTGACCATGTATGGAATTGAGCTTCGTGCGTAACGCATGGTGCGTGTTTTAGGAACAGTTAATTTGTGAGTACTATGGAGAGTCATATGCACTTGTTCACTTCTGGATCTTGGTAACCAACCACGGAACTCATTTGATTTTAAAAGGGATAAACAAAGTTTAAGCAAATTTGGTCTCTGCGGTTCCTGAGTTCTGGAATAGCACATGCTATTAAGGCATCCTGATAGCCTGTGTAGTTAAAACCTAAGATGCTTCTACACGCCCTCTTCTGAATACGCTCTTAATCATAGTGGAGATTTTCTGTCAGACCAGGATGCCATACTGGTAGAGCATACTCTAGAAGGGGGCGAACAAAACCAACATAGATTGTCACCAGGTCTTTAACACTTAGCCCATGCCGTTTTAGAATGTTAAGAATAAATAGCCGTCCACTTGCACGTTTCGTAATGTCACCAATGTGGGTGTTCCATTTCAGATCTTTAGCAATTTTTACGCCCGGTGCTTAGAGCTGTGCTTAGTTTTACAACTCCTTCACATTCCTTCTGTTGACAATATTGCAACAAATAGCAAACGATAATGTGTTACCCCTCTGAATACGAGGAGGAAACACGGGGTCTTCATCACAGTCGTTGTAAATTATCCGGAAAAAGTGTACTTTAGGTCTCAGATTCTGGACTTTACTATAGTATCGTCCGATACTGAAACACCATCGATACTGGTACTAATTAGTGCCAGTATCGGACGATACTGGGACATATAAAATGTACCAGTATCGGGCAATACTGGACCATAATTATGTGCCAGTATCGTTCAATACTGGGACAAATGACACTGGTATTATGTGTACAAGTATCGCTCGATACTGGAACACAATTGGGTGTTCTAATATCGACCGATACTGGAAAAGTAAAATCCTACCAGTATCGAGCGATATTGGCAACTTTTATGGTATAACAGTATAACTACACTTTTTCCAATTATCCACTAGCTTATAATACAAACGCTACTAGCAAATACTGAATATGAATGGGAAACCCTGTACATTCTTATACAGTTTTCCTAGTTGAAATAATTCATTGAATGCATGAATATAACATCATTTCTGATGACCAAGACACGGTGAGTCTAAAATAAGTGATTCAATATGTGAATTGTGTTGATAAATCATGTAATATGCGCAACTCTTTTTCAATTTATTACGTCAAATAATAATACAAATATAATGTTAAAATAGAAATCATATGAATGAGACTTATTTTATAATATATGATAATAATGTGATAACATGTTACGTAAAACGTAATATAACATATATTTTAATTTTTTTCTTCTTATTTTTCTTCATTTCCAAATATAAATATTATTCACCTTATATTTGAGTATACTTTGCAATGTTCTAAATCTTGCTATTCTATTTTACGCTTACATTTCTTTTCGAAACTGCAATAATTTCGTAAATCATCTTTCCAAAACAAAATTGAAATAGATGTTGGTTTATTTGTATCATAATACATTATTTTTGATTTGAATCGAAGACCCTAGATCTAAAAGCGGGGTAAGTCACAATCTTGTGAAATTGTAGTTAGTATCAGTTTCTGCTGCAAGGAGGATCTCTGCACCCTCTGTTCAAATGTTACAGTTAAGTCATGTGGTAAAGCTATGTAAGAGTCCATGTGAGGTACAACCCGAGTGGGTCAAGTCCACACATGGACACAATGAAACCCAGTTTTTGCCATTTTTCTCAATGTGACTTAACCCCCTTTTAGATATAGGGTCCTCAATCTTGATAATGACTTTTACCAAAGATATGCCTATATCAAAATCATGTTCCTTCGTCAAATCCCGTATATATTTTGAAAATATAATCCAAAAAGTGTTGTCATAGTTGCATTTCACAAAAACGTGATCATAATTATCTACACAATTGCATACATTACACATGTCTGATTTACTTATTTGCCATTTACATAAATTATTTTTACAGAAAATAAGATTGTTCATGAGGTTATATTGAAAATGACCTTATTAATCAATACCTTATCTTATTAACTATTCTTTAATTATAACTGAGTGAGTGTTTTACATTTTATATATGTCTTTACCTTATTCTTAACAGTAACAACCTTTTTTCTCATGTGAAAACAAATTGTTTATTTGTTACTTTTTTGTGACATGTTTGGAATGCAGACATAAGCATGTGTAGCTTAAATATATTTGTTGGGCATTTGATCTTTCTTAGTAGTTCAGTCAAATTAATAAACCAGTCATCAGTACAATATCATGAACGTGTATAATGCCAGCATTTATCCATTTCGAATTTCGAATAATACAGCATTGGGCTTTTATACCGGAAAAGTGTACTTTAGGTCCCAGATACTGGTATACCAGTATCGTTTAAAGGAAGGGTCCTTTAAACCGTTACAGTGCAGGAAAATATTTACCGAATTGCAATGATAATATCACCCATATAACTGTCTACTTATGACACTTAGTTTGTGTTAAGTATATAGTATTTAAAGAAAAAGTCAATTACAACTAATTAAAAACTATACTTGACATGTAGTCAGGGGGACTATGTGGTCCCGTGGGATGTAAATGATTAGAAGGTGCCACCTATTTATATATGTTGTTAAGGTACTAGGCATCATAAAAAACCATGTTGGCAAAAATGTAGATACTGCAGATGGCCACCATCTTGGATTTCAAAATGGCCGCCAAAATATGCAAACATTATTTTGGGTATAGGTGTCGTATAAAGCTGGTTTTGGCATCAAATTCATCATTATAATAGTGAGTATTAATAACAAATGAATAAATACTATGAATTAATAATGGGTCGCTCCTAATATCAGCCATATCAGGTTTCAAGATGGCCGCCCTCAAGCAAATATACACGACAAATACCATATTTTAAATAGTTGAGTAATATTAATATGTTTCATATACCTCCGTTTAGATATGTTACAATGGTGGTTATGAACAGATGAACGTTAAAAGCTACCTAAGTGTTACAAATAGCATTTAAGGTAGTCATCTTAAAATTCAAAATGGCCGCCAGGTATCTCAAGGATACATTTTAACAATTATTATGAAGACTTTCGAATATAATTTAGGTATTTCAAAATCAATGTCCAAATATTTGTCGTAATTATGCCATCTTGAATTTGAATATGACAATGATCTGTCATCATGTATGGAATAACGATTACATGTATTATTTACCAATACGTAGAGTGATATGTTGCCTTAAAGAAGAGGTCTCGCAACCACAACATTGAACATAATTTGTTAGAAACATAATTATCGAGCCCAAATTAGGTAATCATAGGACACTACATTCTGCAGTACTGTCTCATATGCAAATGAGTCAAAAATGACAACCCAGTATGTGCTATTGGTCCTGACCATGCTCTGGAGCAAGAAATCAGAAGTATTAAAGGTTTTCGAGGTATCACTGGTATCACTCTCAGCCCAATTACCCGGACAAAGTTCTTCTTAGTTACTCAAGACCTTGCTCAACTTGCAAGAGAAGCGGAGATAATTGCTGGTGTGCAACGGGAAAAAACAATGCAGCAACATCATGACAACACAGACGCCAAAAGAAATATGCAGGTAAATAATGTGACAGCACTCAAGCAAGCAATCACCAAGTTTACAAATCCCTTCACAGATGAATATGACAAGATCATCAATATAGTAACCAAAGCTGTGATGCCCGACAAAATCCCACATGACATCAGCAACATAACGCATATTGGAGAAAAGTGCTTTGCTCAATTCGTGGAAGATAGAATCAAAACAAACAATATTAACGTTTGGGCTCCAATGAATAAAGTTAACTTCCAGATGTGGTCCTCAAGCGGTATGAAAACAAGAACAAAGTGTGAAGACAAAATCGTAGAACTCAAAGAAGACAGAGCATTGTTTGCTCGTATGTTGGTAGTATCCAAGAAAAGAGATATTGATCTGAAGGAAGCTGTATTATTTTTAACCTATCATTTTTCAGTTGTACCAAGAGCATTGTTTGCTGCAGACAGTTCACTCCTTTACACCGCATCAAAGAGTGACTTGTTGTCCATTCTAGCGAGCCTGCCAGATGAGGCGGCAACACCTCAGGAAGATACTATTAACCATATGGACAATCAATTTGGAGATAAGCGTGTTGCAGTCATTGATGCCATGTCCCGGGGCCATGTCAGATCTACAAAAGTTAAACAAGCCAGAGAGTATCAATACCTGTTGCGACTTAGCAGATCACTTCATTGAACGACACTGTCAGAAGTATAGTGACTACAATGATGTTCACTTGGTTTTTGACCGTTATGACACTGGCATATCCTTGAAAGCTTCGACCCGTGAAAGACGTTTAGGTACAAAACACGCTGTAGCGTACTATTCGGCAATCGGCAAACTCAGTATGCAGGAATTACTTGCCCATGTGTCCACGATGAAAGATGCATTAACGGCATACTTGGCTGTGAAGTTGTTTAATAGCACATGCAGATACCAACAGAAAGTCTCTCGTAGTTGCCTGGCAGAATCAAGCAAGAGCTACACACAGAGAAGCACCTGATCTTTGGAGTATTACGTCATGAAGAAGCAGATACCAAAATAATGTTGCATTCACCAGACACAGATGTACTTGTTCTTGCAATCAGAAGATACCCTCTTTAATGTCCAAATACGTATATTGATCATAACAGGAGTTGGTCAGAAACATCTAGTGTTACTGATCGAGCCTATCTACTCTGTTATGGGGCCTAAGAAAGCTGCAGCACTAGGGGCAGATTTTACATATACATTTGCTGGAAAAGGAAAGACCACATGCTGGAAAGTACAGTACTGCAGGAGCTTGATGAACATGATAACATAGTAAATGCCTTGTCAATGCTGGGGATCACCGATGAACAACAAAGTGCTTTATCCTAATATTGAAGCATTTGTTTGCCAGTTGTATATTACCAATACAGACATGTCAGGTGTAGCAGATGCAAGGTTGTAGCTCTTCAAGAAGAAGCAAGCCCAATCAGAGGGATTACCTCTAACACAAGCTGCTCTACAACCTGCGATCCTGAGAGCTCACTACCAAGCCATGATTTGGAATAACGACATCATCGCAAATCATCATTACCCGAACCACAGGGTTTTGGGTGGACCTTGAAAAATGGCAACTATACACCAGTCATGACTTCTTTGCCGCCAGCCCCGCATTCAGTACTTGATCTGATAGAGTGTTCCTGTTCAAAGACATGATGTTCATCAAACCATTGCAAATGCAGAAGGAATGGAGGTAAAATGTGATGCTGTCTTTGTAGTTGGTAATGTGACAATTCAGGTAACACTGTAATTTCATATGAGGAAGTTGAGAACAGTGACTCTGAGGATGAGCTAGATTATCAAGTGGAACAATAGAGGAACTATTTGAATTCGGTCATCATTCTTGACTAATTTGCATATGAGACAGTACTGCAGAATGAAGGGTCCTTTAAAACCCTAACCCCACTGCATCATTCAAAATCATCCAAAATAATCTCCACGCATGTGCTGCTGCATTGGCTCGATGACGTCACCTACCGCAGGCATATGTGGGCACAAAGCGCTGGGGACTTAGCTTAGTCAATATGGGCACAGACGTGGGTGCGGATGGTCCCGGGATCGAATCCCGGGGGTGCTAGGTGATTTTTCGGGTTAAAAAAAATCGTATTTTTCCCCCTCCCCCGATACACGCTAAAACATAGCCGCGGGAGTTATGGTTAAAACACACAATTTTCTATGTTCCACAACTCTTAACCCCACTGCATCTTTGAAAATCATCCAAAATAAAACTATCTCCACGCACATGCTTTTGCATTGGCTCGATGACGTCACCTACAACAGGCATATGTGGGCACACTCCCCCCCCTCCCCGATACACGCAAAAACATAGCCACAGGAGTTAGGGTTAAAGGAGGGGTCCTGCAAGCACAACATTGTGCATTATAAATTAGAAAAATAACTATCGAGTCCAACTTGTGTAATTAAATAAATAAAAACTGACATCTTTCAACATGCATTTTTTGAAATTCGCAGCGACCGAAAGTCCCGATGTCGATAAAGTCTTAGTTATACAATGCACATGCGCAGATGTTAGCACCTTAACAATGACGTCGTCGACACCTGGGACTTTCGATCGCCACAAATTTTAAATATTGCATGTTGAGAGATGGCAGTTTTTATTCGTTTTTGTGATAAGTAGGATGTTTTGTTCTATATGATTACGCAATTTGGGCTCGATAATGTTTCTAACAAATTATGTTCAATGTTGTGGTTGCGAGACCCTTCCTTTAAAGCAACATATCACTCTACCTTTTGTTAAATAATACATGTAATCTTTATATTATACATGATGGCAGATCATTGTCAAATTCAAAATTCAAGATGGCATAATTACGACAAATCTTTGGACATTGATTTTGAAATACCTAAATTCTATTCATAGTATTTATTCATTTGTTTTTTGTCTTCATAAAAGTTTTTAGAATATATCCTTGAGATAACTGGCAGCCATTTTGGATTTTAAGATGACTACCTTAAATGCTATTTGTAACACTTAATGAATGTTTAACGTTCATCTGTTGATTACCATCAATGTAACATATTTTAAAGGAGAAATATGAAACATATTACTCAACTTTGTAAAATATGTTATTAGTCGTGTATAATAGCATAAGGGCGGCCATCTTGAAACCTGATATGGCTGATATTAGGAGCGACCCATAATAATTCATAGTATTTATTCATTTGTTATTAATATTCACCATGATAATGATGAATTTGACGCCAAAACCAGCTTCATACAACACTTATATCCCAAATAATAGTCGAAAATAGCATATTTTGGCGGCCATTTTGAAATCCAAGATGGCGGCCATCTGCAGCATCTACATTTTTGCCAACATGGTTTTTTTATGATGCCTAGTACCTTAACAACATATATAAAGAGGTGGCACCTTCTAATCATTTACATCCCACGGGACCTTATATCACTACATAGTCCCCCTGACTAATGGACCACTTGCCCCTACACGCTTAGAAATTGGTGTCAAATTTGGCTGGGTACAAACGAAATGTGTAGTTTTTAACCCAATATTGTGCTAAACATCGATTACGTAAAATAACTTTTTACACATGCAATAGTTTACTATTGAATTCCGAGTTTTACACTCTGGAAGTGAAGAAAAGCGCCCGTAATTGGGTAAAACATGATTTGACACCATGAAAGTGTAAGATTCATCGTAGTCTCGTGTCCAGACTCCATTTTACATGACAGAAAGCGAATGTGAAGGCTAATTATCAAGCTTGTCATATTATTGGGGAAGTTAGTCAATATGACCATGATGACCCATTGATTAATATACACAAAAGACAGTGAATACAAATACATTAAGCATGTTATTTCTTCATTACAGAATATCTCATCTGTATAGACCATTCAAAATACAATAACAACATAATTCATTTTATCAAGGTTTTAGACCATTCTAAAGTATTATCTCACGGGCTCTCACTGCGCTTCCTCTAACTGTAAACATTTTTAGAGCGTTCTCTGCGGAAAGTACATAGCAACTGCACGAAGGATATTAGATTAATAACAAACATATAGAAATAGTAGATACAGAAGGAATTACAATGATCCATGAGTAAAGCTCTAATCACATGGCCGAACTTTAACATTGATTGTTATTTAAATCCTTAGAGAACATAATCCCAGTTTAGCGTAATGCGATCGCGATAATGCCACTTGTGTATAGCCATGGAAATAGTAGCGTGTCTTTTCGCGGGAGTTTTGAACAGATGTATCAATAACATTGCTGAATCTGAATATATACATTAAAATGATATAGCGATGTGTTGGCTGATATCGGTTAAATAAGAAAACCATATTGAATTATATGGACCACTTGGTACTTGTGGCAGAATATGTTTGGCTTATAAAATCTGATTGTCTTTGATGCATTATATGTAGTTGTGGCGGTGCACCCAATACATGTAGAAGTATAAATATACATGGGATTGAGATACACAATCACGTGTTTATTTGTAAAGAAAGATTATAATCTGTTAATCTGTTAATCTAGATTACAGCATCCAATTTAAAAATAAAATAAAAACACCTCTGAATCGATATTCATGATTAAGTGTTGGCATAGTATGTTTGGCTTACAAAATGTGATTGTCTCCTGACAGCGCGGTAACAGCGCATAAGGACGAGAAAGCGACATATTGAGCGTAATAAGGTCGGGAGAGACATGTAGTGAGCGCCTCATTGATCTTACTGCATTTGCAGAGGACAATTTGTTTGTGTGCGTCATTGCCACGTCAACGGGTCGCTCACATCGCTCACATCGCTCGCTTTGCGCTGTCACGCCGACACTACTGAGTCATTACAGCGCTCTCATCTGAACGCCGAACATACACGCTTGTTTTGAGCAGCTTGTTTTGTGCATGCAGAAAACAAGCGCGGTGTACAAACGCTCAAGGGCAACTATGGGGATCCTCTCACGACCCTCTCACGTACGTCCCAGGGGTTCATGAAGATCTTGGTGCGCTTGGCTTGGCGTTTTGATAATGTTTCATCGTAATCGAAGCGCCGGCCTGATCGCAGCAGAATGTGAAAGGGATTTAGTGACCTTGATTTAAAAATGGAAAATTCGGACAGTTTTCCACGCTACTATATTTGAAATCCACATTCCAATGGAAGACGTTACTAGTATCTTAATCTTGCACCCATGGAGTGTGATTCCAAACGCAGTTAACTGCATGGGTGACGCCAATCTTTAGACAAGCTATGGAATACTTCATTCACTTCACTTATTGATTATCAATATACATGCTAGGTGGAATGTCAGAGAGATCGGGCTGTGAGGAGTAAACAGGAGTGTTGGGGAGGAGGAGGAGGAATCGCAGAGATGAGAAGCTAATCTCACAGACATGCAATGAAATACTTCATTCACATCACTCATTGACGATACATGCTAGATATAATGTCAGAGAGATTGGCTGTTGTGTACCGATTAGTAGTATACCGATTGATTTATTTATACTGATAACAATTCATACACTTGTGCATAATATCTTAAAATAAACTAACCACTTTATGGAGTGAAACAGTATAAATATTGTGAAACCAGCCCAACAAGTCCCTTTTGCATTCTGTACGTGTGGTATGTTTACTTTGCTATAACCAGACAAATGACAGCTTACAAATTATAAGGTATGCACGCTCTACTGCATGCATGCCGTGTGAGTTCATAAATCCCGCGTGTACATCTCGTGCTTTAACGTCCCAATCGACACTACACGGTGTGCATTGCATGCGCGCAATCTTGGAAATTTGTCCAGAATTTGTGACATCTTTATCAATTTTGACAAGTTTTACGGCGCGTAGCGAGATGTGGGAAGGGGTGGGGCTTAAGTCCATCGGTGTCATTGTTAATAGTCTGCTGATCATTGTCGGACAAAAGTACTTACATTGCATCTTGCACAATTACCGAATACTAATTGATTTTACCCATGCTCAAACATTTTTATGGCAGTAAACTAAAAATAATAGATTGTTTTCAAAAATAAGCGCTCCGTTAGATCGCATGTGCTTTATTTTGGAACTCCCTGTATATGATGTTATTGGCCATATTAAATTTAGTATGTAAATCCAGGCAACATTTCTAATTAAAACATGATCATTTCATGTGTGTTTTATTTCATTTCATTATCATTGCTTTCATCAAAATAAAATCAAAAAGTGAAGAAACGCGTGGATTGAGGACTCGATCATACATGTGCATTTCGCTTGTTACACCCTGTATAATATGGTAATTATTGGTCATATGTTTGTGTTTGGTGCAATAGTATTACAAAACGTCAATTTACAATTTATTATGACACTAAATTATGACAACGGTTAACTTTATTTCAGAAATACGTTTTCACATACTTATATTGTTACAAATGTTGACCACCCTGTACAAGGTAACCTTTATAACTAAAGACAAATGTGGCAACCTTTTTCTTTGTAATACTAGTGTATACGTTAGAATTATGCAGCTTAAGGGGGCTGTGCACCTCCAGGTACAGCCTCCGTAAAACTGCCGTAACTTCTTCATTTTTCATTTAATCTATATGAAAGTATACATTTTTTTGCAGGAAAGGGTTCAATGAATCCAACCATGATCATGAAATTGACCATTTTGGGAGAAAATTATAAAAAACACGTTTTTTGACCCATTTTAGGTTTGGAAAAGATAACTCAAAATATATTTTGTTAAATTTTATCATACTAGTTTAATTATATTCCTCATGCAATTCCCTAGGAATCGTTTTTTTTTTTTTAATTTTTACTTTATTATTTTTTGAATTATCGAACAAAAAGTGCCAAAAAATATGATTTTTTTACCAAAAAACGTGATTTTCACGATTTTGGAGGTTAAAAAACAGATTTTTTGGCACTTTTTGGTCTGTAATTTAAAAAAAAATAAAGTAAAAAAAACCAAAAAAAACCGATTCCTAGGGAATTGCATGAGGAATATAATTAAACTAGTATGATAAAATTTAACAAAATATATTTTGAGTTATCTTTTCCAAACCTAAAATGGGTCAAGAAACATGTTTTTTATAATTTTCTCCAAAATGGTCAATTTCATGATCATAGTTGGATTCATTGAACCCTTTCCTGCAAAAAAATGTATACTTTTATTAAGATTAAATGAATAATGAAGAAGTTACGGCAGTTTTACGGAGGCTATGCGAAGGTGCACATCCCCCTTAATAAATTATAATTTTATCTTCAAGGTATGTAAATGACCAGTGAAAATTTTGTATTTTTAGTGCATTTCTTGATGTTTGCACCCTATTATCTACCCACCCTGTATAATGACCTTGATATTGTCATTGTGAGATTTGGAAATTTGTATGCTTTCAGGAAATGTATACTTTCCTTATATATGTATATATATTTGTATAGTTGTAAGGCTAAAAATGTTTTAAGCAAAATCCATGTGATTTTTCCATTTTTAGCATATGTCACACAAAGGGGTCCCAACTCAAGGCACACGACCCCCTGTGTGGACGATTAACCATAACCCTCTTGAGTACTACGAATTACTACGTTGCGGTGTGCATGAATCACCCGGCGTAGCAGTTTTTTCGATGAAATAATGGCACCAGGCTATATACATGACGAAGTATACTGAGCCAAGTATGGTTGACCCCCGTGGCCTAGCGGTAGATCACTCGCCTCTGTACTCAGAGGCCCAGAACGAGCCCCGGGGGCGTGAAAAATCCTTTGTGAAAGGTGCCTTGGGGTTAAGATTAAGGTAAGGTCTTTCATGTATGGGTGTATGGATTCCAACTATAATAGCCAAATGTATTTATCTCTTAGTCACATTATCAATATGCCATCTTGGTACAACATACTGTACACATTGGTAACTCATGCATGCAGTGGCGTATCAAGGGTCACTTGTCAGGGGGGGGGGGGGGGGAGGGGGAGGCAAAGGGTATTTTCTTCCTGGCGAACACCAGTTCGACCCTAAGGTTACGAGAAAAAATGGTTCGTCTGGGTGCTCTATTACGTCGCACCCTAAACTTGATGCGCGAAAATGTAAAATAAATAAATATATATACACGAATCTGACCATTATTAAGGTACATTTTTGTCGGGCTTCTATAATGATATTTCTGAACAATGACGTGCGTAGGGCGCGAAAATTAACTATTTTTATACTAAATTGCCCATCATCAAACCGGGCAAGGAGCAAATTGTCATTTAGATGGGAAATAAGTAAATCTCTTAGA
This sequence comes from Ophiura sarsii, assembly GCA_035610835.1. NCBI lineage: Eukaryota > Metazoa > Echinodermata > Ophiuroidea > Amphilepidida > Ophiuridae > Ophiura > Ophiura sarsii. Next base: position 36,263,062 of record CM069457.1, on the reverse strand, counting down.
TTCCCCAAGTAGGCGCAATTCACCCAAAGTCAAAGGAGGATCCCTTTCCCGGTCCTATAATAACATTGATGAAAGACACTGAAGTTACGTAATGCACACTCACACATCAAGTGTTTGGATGGTTTAATCTCTTCTCTTCTCAAAATTTCTTTCCACTTATTTCCCTTTCCTTATCAAATATCTACACTATTCTTTTCCTTCCCCTTTTCCTTCCTTCCCTTCGGTTTCTCTTTCCTTTTCCCTTTCATTCCTCTTCATCTTCCTCCCCTTCCTTTCTCCTTTCGCTTCGATTTTTTTAGCCCGGTAGTTTGAGCGGTCAGAGTGGGTGGGGGGGGGGGGGGTCTCTGCCCCCTGACCCCGAAGGATACGCTACTGCATGATGTCATGTTGATGAATTCATATACCAACACGGGTCACTGCCATTTTTATATAAGTGCTCAATAAAAGAAAGTCATACACTTTGTTTAGGTCCTTTAGAGTAACTTCAAATTATGTTTTGACCAAACAGACTGGATAGACATTTGGATGAATCTTTCCGGCACAATTTGATACCATAGTTGCCACCTAATAACAAAGATAAACCATGATTAGCACCATTTAAATAAAATTAGTCACTTTTCAAAAGTCACTTTTTCAATACAATATACGGGAAGAAAAGACCACCCCTACCCGTTCATAATCAAATCACCCCAACGCAGTTGCACTGTGTGATCAATATCCATTTTTATTCCCTGCCATTCAAGTGCCACGCACAACATTTTCTCGCGGCTTGCGTGCGTTAAAAATGTGACTTTTGAAAAGTGACCAATTTTCTTGAAATTGTGCTAATCATGGTTTATCTTTGTTGTTAGGTGGCAACTTTGGTATCAAATCGTGTCGGAAAGATTCATCCAAATGTCTATCTAGTCTGTTTGGTCAAATAATAATCGAAAGTTACTCTAAAGGACCTAAACAAAGTGTATGACTTTCTGTGTATGTCCAGTCACAAATTGCTGACATTTGATTCGTTCGCATCTGATTTTCATATTTATGAGGTTATGAATGTCTTATCATTAATATGCATTGCTTATTATTAATTATAAAAAGAATAATGTTATAAGAATTGACGACTATTCGATATGCTCTAATTTTCATGATTATTCTTATTTGGGTGGAAATTGAATTTCTTTGGATTAATTTTCTTTTTTTAACTTAAAGTATTTCTTAATTTACCAGGAAATAGCATGCATTTTACAATATCGCTTGGAAAACGATTCAGCATACTTTCACGACCTAAAACCTAAATATGGATAAAGCGAAGAACCCAAAGCATTTTTATGTTGTCACATTGCCGCCTGTTGAGGCAACTTGTTTTGTATTTTCTCATCGCTTTTTGTCTTTCGATAATTTGAAATGATTTCGGCAATAGTATACAAATATGGATTAATTGCGGAATTCAGTGGTAGCACAAAGGTCACTAACCATGCATACGCTGATGGGGGCAGGGTAATGATCCTTGTTTGAACTAATATTCCAAGTATAACTAATGGACTCCAACATGCAAAGTCAGTGGCCACTATTGCGGCTACCTTGACAGTGAGTCGGATTTGTTTTTTCATATCAGGAGTGCGTCCAGATTGTTGTGACGATTTTATGACAGCTCGTATTATTTCTATATAACACAATAAGATTAGGAGGAAACAAAAGCAATTGAGACCAAGGAAAATGGCTATTGTATAATACAAGCCATTATCAGAACCTAATGGTAATGTAGTATAGATGTCCTGGAAGTAATAAAAAGCATCATTGTGGGGATGAATTTTTGTTGCATTTTTTTCATTTGAGAATTGTTCAATTAAAGATAATGGCAGACCAACGCACACGTTTGAATTATCATAAAACTTGAAATTATTTCCACTTAAGACTGATGGAACAATACCCAATGCAAATGAACAGATCCATATCAGTATAGCAGTTATAATTGTTGATTGTTTCTCTAATTTGTTATCAGAGTATGGAAACCTAATATTGATAAACCGATCAATGCTAATTAATGTGACAAAGAAGACAGATGCCTCGCTTGATGTTATTGATAAGAATCCTGATATTCTACAGGTAATGAAGTATCTCCACGTTTTGGATTGCATTGGGAAATATTCCCCATAGTAGATATCCGCACTTGCTATTATTAACATATATACACCCATCAGTGAATCAGATATAGCCAAATTGCTCAGTAATAAATCCTGTACTTTATATTTTTTAGTATTGGTCTTTCTCCAAATCAAAACAAATATATTCCCACAGAGTGCATTAATACCAACAATCCACATCATGGTGACCAAAGTCGTATCTGGTAAAAGCCGATCACATGTGAGATATGGGGACCTATCCTCTGCTGCGCTACATATAACACCATCAGGCACATAACATTCACATATCTCATGTTGGCTTACGAACAACTTTGAATTTCTAGAAAGAGCAGAAAATGTATCATGATTTATATATTTCAATGAATTGTTTATTACATTGAGTATGTTTAATTGATTTAAGTGTGTGATATTTGGAAGTTTTATTAAATTATTTTGTGCTAACACAATCAAAGAAATATTTTCTGTGTCTTTGAATATGTCGAAATCAAGTTTTGAGAGCTCATTATTTTGCAGAAATAGACCTTGCAAATTATGTAACCCTTTTAACATGTTTTCACTCACCCATTCTAATTGATTATCATTTAATGATATATACTGTAGATTACTTAACCCATTGAAAATGCCATCGGGTAATGTTTTCAACTTATTGTCATAGAGTTCAAGGATTCTAAGATTATTCAAATTATTGAACTGGAGAGTTTTTAATGTGTGCAGTTGATTTTCGTATAAGTTCAGATGTTGTAAGTTATTTAATTCCCAGAATAATCCATCTGGTAGGGTTGTCAAGTTATTATGATTCAGACTTAGTAAGGTTAGCTTATTCGGTCCCAAAAACAAACTTTCGTTCAAGCTGATCAGTTGGTTATTACTCAAAGAGAGCTGTGATAGTTTAGATAATCCTTGAAAGGTACTTTCATTCAAGGTAATCAATTGATTTCCAAACAGGAACAAAAAATCTAGATTTCCTAATCCCCAAAACAACCCACCCGGTAATGTTGTCAAATTATTATAATTCATAGAGAGATATGTCAGCTTAGATAATCCCTGAAAGGTACTTTCATTCAAGCTGATTAGTTGATTTTTATGCAGGTACAATTTATTTAAATTGCCTAATCCCCTAAACAACCCACTCGGTAGTGTTGTCAAATTATTATAATGTATAGCGAGATATGTCAGCTTAGATAATCCCTGAAAGGTACTTTTATTCAAGCTGATCAGTTGATTTCCATACAGGTACAAATTATCTAAATGGCCTAATCCCCAAAACAACACACCCGGTAGTGTTTTCAAATTGTTATAATGCATAGTGAAATATGTCAGCTTAGATAATCCCTGAAAGGTACTTTCATTCAAGCTGATCAGTTGATTTCTATACAGGTACAAAATATCTAAATTGCCTAATCCACAAAACAACCCACCCGGGAGTGTTTTCAAATGATTATAATGCATAGCGAGATATGTCAGTTTAGATAATCCCTGAAAGGTACTTTTATTCAAGGTGATCAGTTGGTTTCCATTCAGGTACAATTTATCTAAATTGCCTAATCCCCAAAACAATCCACCCGGTAGTGTTTTCAAATTATTATAATGCAAATAGAGTAATTTTAGCTTAGATAATCCCTGAAAGGTACTTTCATTCAAGTTAATCAGTTGGTTTCCATTCAGGTACAATTTATCTAAATTGCCTAATCCCCAAAACAATCCACCCGGTAGTGTTTTCAAATTATTATAATGCAAATAGAGTAATTTTAGCTTAGATAATCCCTGAAAGGTACTTTCATTCAAGTTAATCAGTTGGTTTCCATGCAGGTACAATTTATCTAAATTGCCTAACCCCCAAAACAACCCACCCGGTAGTGTTGTCAAATTATTATAATGCATATAGAGATATGTCAGCTTAGATAATCCCTGAAAGGTACTTTGATTTAAGGTGATCAGTTGGTTTCCATACAGGTACAATTTATCTAAATTTCCTAATCCCCAAAACAACCCACCCGGTAATGTCATCAAATAATTATCCCGTATATTGAGATATGTCAGCATAGATAATCCCTGAAAGGTTGTCTCATTCAAGATGATCAGTTGGTTCGTATTGATGTACAATTTATTCAAATTGACTAATCCCGAAAACAACCCAACCGGTAGTGTTATCAAATTATTTTCATGCATATTGAGAACTGTTATATTAGATAATCCCTGAAAGGTAAGTTGGTTTAAGTTGATCAATTGGTTTCTATTTAACAACAGTATAGTCAAATGTTCCACTCCCACAAACAATCCACCCGGTAGTGCAACCAATTGATTATCATACAGCCAAAGTTCATTTAAGTTTCTGAGGTCCGATAATAATCCCTTTTTCAATGTGGTGAGCTGATTGTCGGTAAGATCAAGGTATATTAGCATTCCTAAATCTTGAAATAAGCCAACCTGAAGTTCAACCAATTGATTTGCATGCATAACAAGTTTTACAAGTGTATGTAGTCCAATAAATACATCTTCATTGAGGGTGGTCAAGTAATTTTTCTCCAAGTGAAGAGTTTGTAAATTATTCAGAGTCTCAAATGAACCGTCTTCAATGTTTACTACATTATTGCTACTGAGATCCAAAGTTAACAGATTAGTTGGGTATATCATCAACATCAAAGTGTATTTTAGCTCAAGCCGATCATTATCAATACATTGAAATTTTATTTCTCTCTGGCCCATGGTTACATTGCAATTCGATGGAAATTCTATTCTGCAAGTATGACTATTATCTAAACCGCACATAATAGTATTTTTGTATCCCTTAACGTTACTGCAAACTGGTGTCTGATTTTCTGCTAGACTAGGCAAGATATCAAAATTAGATTCTTTACAAGAAGACAGTGACTCTAATAGTAAGCTCCCACTGACTAAAATACTGACATTACCTTGCAGATTTAGTTGAAGACCTTCCTGATGTAAATCAGCACTGCATTTGTTACTTTGTCCATTTAAAACTACATACTTATTTTGACAGTCACTCAATTCGCCTTGTCTTTCGATATAAAGGAAAAAAGATCCCTTGTCAGATTCTGGTAGTTCTACGTGCGTGCGATATCCTAGTGAGACATTGACTTGTATACTGCAGGTATGATGTGCACTTCCCAGTAAGGCAATCGCTCCTAGACTGGTATTTCTTTCTTCAATACGGCATGGTTGGGTTTCATTGTCAGCAATATCCCACAGAGGCTTTACAATTATTTGAGTTGCAGCTACTGCTCTGTTCAGTGCCGCATTTTGGAGAGAAACAACCAATATAAAAATAAAGAACCTCCGTAAGATGAAATTGAGCATATGATCGGCCATGATTGTCGATGATGTCTGTATGAACAATAGATTGTTTGAATATATATATAGCTATTTGCAAAAGCTTTTAGATAATTTTTAGTTCACATGTTATAATCAGTGCTAATCTGCCATGCTAGAGAATGTTCGTAGGATGAAGTGGGTATGATCTGAGGTACTGCGGCAAGGCAATCCCCGTTATCAGTTGTGTGCAGTGTATTAGTGTTTACACAATACGCTATTGAGGCACCAAATGTCCACACAATACGCTAATGAAGTAGCAGGTGTCCACGCACTACGCTATTGAGGCACCGAGTGTCCACACAATACGCTATCACAGGCTATTAAGGCAGGTGTCTACACAATACGCTATTGAGGCACCAGGTTTCCAAACAATACACTATTGAGGCAGCGAGTGTCCACACAAAGCGCTATTGTGGCAGCAAGTGTCCACACAATACGCTATTGTGGCAGCAAGTGTCCACACAATACGCTATTGAGGCACCAAATGTCCACACAATACGCTATTGAAGTAGCAGGTGTCCACGCAATACGCTATTGAGGCACCGAGTGTCCACACAATACGCTATCACAGGCTATTGAGGCAGGTGTCTACACAATACGCTATTGAGGCACCAGGTTTCCAAACAATACACTATTGAGGCTGCAAGTGTCCACGCAATACGCTATTGAGGCAGCAAGTGTCCACACAATACGCTATTGAGGCAGCAAGTGTCCACACAATACGCTATTGTGGCAGCAAGTGTCCACACAATACGCTATTGAGGCACCAAATGTCCACACAATACGCTATTGAAGTAGCAGGTGTCCACGCAATACGCTATTGAGGCACCGAGTGTCCACACAATACGCTATCACAGGCTATCGAGGCAGGTGTCTACACAATACGCTATTGAGGCACCAGGTTTCCAAACAATACGCTATTGAGGCAGCAAGTGTCCACACAATACGCTATTGAGGCAGCAAGTGTCCACACAATACGCTATTGTGGCAGCAAGTGTCCACACAATACGCTATTGAGGCAGCGAGTGTCCACACAAAGCGCTATTGTGGCAGCAAGTGTCCACACAATACACTATGGAGGCTGCAAGTGTCCACGCAATACGCTATTGAGGCAGCAAGTGTCCACACAATACGCTATTGAGGCAGCAAGTGTCCACACAATACGCTATTGTGGCAGCAAGTGTCCACGCAATACGCTATTGAGGCAGCATGTGTCCACACAATACGCTATAGAGGCAGCATATGTCCACGCAATACACTATTGAGGCAGCGAGTGTCCACACAATGCGCTATTGAGGCAGCAAGTGTCCACACAATACGCTATTGTGGCAGCAAGTGTCCACGCAATACGCTATTGAGGCACCAAATGTCCACACAATACGCTATTGAAGTAGCAGGTGTCCACGCAATACGCTATTGAGGCACCGAGTGTCCACACAATACGCTATCACAGGCTATTGAGGCAGGTGTCTACACAATACGCTATTGAGGCACCAGGTTTCCAAACAATACACTATTGAGGCAGCGAGTGTCCACACAAAGCGCTATTGTGGCAGCAAGTATCCACACAATACACTATGGAGGCTACAAGTGTCTACACAATACGCTATTGAGGCATCATGTGTCCGCACAATACGCTATCGAGACAGCAGGTGTCCACACAATGCGCTATCGAGACAGTGAATGCCAATATAGGAGAAATTCAAATGATACGTGATGATCGATACTAGTTAACTAACGTCCATACGAGATCGTACAATGAAAAGTGTGTTGGTTTGGCTGAATTCATCACTACGAGATACGATACCTACATTATATACAATGAGTCAGATAAGTATACATATGGTTCAAAATCTCCCATATATCGCCAGGCTTGCTAAATGCATCCTTTCCCTGCAATGTATTCTGTTGCAATGTGAATTGTCAAACAGAACTCTACGTAATATTATTATTTGGCCGTACATAAACAAATTCATTCAATAGCTTCACCAAAGGTGTGACATGATATCATCTCTGACCAATGAATAAGCAATACCATTTCATATTTACAGCATCTGCGCATACATGCGAGTTTTGTTGGTACGTCACTCGTCACCACAAAGCTTGTTCAAAATACACCTTTACTTCGACAGTTTAAATAGTATACTTGTCAAGCCCATGTATTTTTGTGTTTAATAAATTGAGATTTGTGGTGGCGGTATAACTATTTGAACAATCTCGGCCTTTTTATCCCAGGTGTTTTTAAATCCATTTTCCTCTCATGAATAGCACTGGGTTTTCTGAAAATTAAAATTATCAATGTCTTTCTTCCGGTGTAGCGTGACTTACGTTTTCTAAGGCAGAAAAAAAAGGTTTTCATTTTGTTTAATTTTTTTGGCACTTCTAAATTTAAAAAAATATTTGATTAGGTTAAAAAAAAACAATCGTCCCCAAGTTAGTGTCTTTCCATCATCATCTAGCGATTTGGGCATTTTTCTAAAAAATATTTTTGTAAGCTTTATACAAAACAACTTTCTAATAATTATGCCAATTGGAAGTTTCAATCCCCTGTAAAATAGGCCTTATCACGATATGCGGTGACATTAGCATGCATTGACTAATAAACTGATTCATTGCAGGTGACGTATTTGATAAGGTGCCTTGTCAAATGTTTGATGAGGTGCCTTTTTAAAAATTGGTATTTTGATATGATTCTTGTAAATTTCATTAGGATTTCTATTCAATTTATTAGTAACGAGATCAAAAATAAATAATTAGGCATTCTAATCAAACATGAAGTTAAGAGTGTAGTGGAAGTTCCATTTAGGGAAACTTGAACTGACTTTATTGCCTATTGTTGCAGTATTTTTAACTGTCAAGTTTCATTTATATTAGAAAGATATTCTCACACGTTGTCCTCTCTTAATGAAAGTTTCCTCTATTCCTCTCTTAATAAGAGTTTCTCTTATCTAATAAAATCAACCAACCATTATTATTAGTTGTTGTCAAAATTACAAAAATAGAAGCAATATAACCTTTCTCTTTTACTGAGTCCTTATTTTACATTTTACAGACCAGTGGCGTTTCCAGCTCTTTGGTTCAGAGTTGACAAGAATACATAATTTAAGCCGTGTCGTGGTTGTTTATTAGCTTCTCAGAATACTTCCAAACAACTGGTCATCAACCCCGATTCTAGGTGTTTTCGATCAAATGCCTGTTATTTACGCTGCAGACAAAATACTAATAAATGATGTGAAACCTTTCGGAAGTAAGTTGGTCAAAAAGTGATCAACTTTCTGACCAACGTTGTGTCAAATGTCAACAGTAAAATGTATTGGGAAAATATTAACCAACAGCTGTTGGATAGTAAAGTTTATCCAATAATTGAGCAAATACTTTGATTAACTAGTTGGTCAAAAATGTTACCCAACAGGTAGCAATAATTTGACCAAGAGATGAGCTAGTTTGCAACACAAATGTTGGTGAAATTGTACCCAATTGTTTAAATAATTGTATTAATTGATCAAGAGAGAGAGGCAAGTTTGTTACCAATTGTTGGTTAAACCATGGTTAAACTTTACCCAAGTATTAGTACTGCTGATATTTGACCCAACATTGGGGAAGAATGTTGGTCCAAGGTTGTTACCCAACAAATCTTGCAAATGTTGCTTAGTTTTTGGGTAAACGTTTTCTTTATTTTTCATCAGCTGTGACCAACAGTAGATGCAGCAGACACTGCTATAGAGAGGTCTTAGAAAGATGGGACCTTGGCTCTCCCTCGTTATATATTATATATCGAGGGTTGAGCGCAAGAAGGCCTTAAAAAAAAAAGAGGCTTTTATGAGTTAATCAACTTTGAATATTTGGGACCTGTTACATTGAGTTGGAGCTAGGCGGAATTGGCCATCATCTTCAATTGAGAGTGTTTATGAGTTAGGTATTTATGGTTCTTAAATCTGTTTATTATATTATTTTGGTACCAAAATCTCCTTTCGCCCAAAAGTTGAGTTACTGGCGCTCAACCCTCGATATATCCTTTGGTGATAATAATAAAACATGCACAATTAATTTGTGCAGCGAATAGACTCAACCTATAATAAGCTTATTATATGAACACTCAATACAGTAACGTGCTACGCTCCTTTGATGTGGTCATTTACTGAAAACAAAAGCGTGCAGTACTCAAAGTCATGGCTCGAATATTTCTATGGATATTATATTTTGAGTTTCTATTTAACATCTTACCTGAGAAGGTATCAGTGAGCAATCAAAGGCCCTACGACTACGTCAGCTGCGGTGTCTGCCATTCTGCAGAAAATATTGAATTTTTGCCCAACAATTGTTCAAAAGTACCCAACTCTTTTTGAAAATGCTGTATCGCGTGAAAAATGCCCGGGAAATCTTTGTTTTGCAAAACTTCAGCGAACAAACTTAGGACGTTCCAGTGATGTGACCACTCACTTTCACAACTATTTTCAACTATTTCTTTGACCAATGTTGCAGTGGATGTAACGTCCTAACAAGGCTCCATCCAATGTTTCTGAATTAAATTCCGTTGAAGTTAGAGGTAGGTGTTCCGATTGCTGGCCCGATATTCAACTTGACGTTTTCTATGTTACATGCAGGGTCATCCTTAAAATAGTCGTATTCAAAAGTTTGAGTTGCATAACTCTTATGGTTCTCATTTTAGAAGCACAAGGTAACATGAAAATGTGCCCATTGAGTAGTACACAAACTGGCTGGGTGGTTAACCTGTGTAATTCACTGCATTTTAGCCTATAACGTCTGTAATGTCCAAAGTCATTCAAGTCAAAATTCTATTGAATATTCTTTTTGAATATGTGTTTTTTAATCCATTTTCCTCTCATGAATAGCACTGGGTTTTCTAAGAATTAAAATGCTCAGTGTCCTACTTCCGATGTAGCGTGACTTACGTTTTCTAAGGCAGAAAATGAAGAAAAAAAGTTGACCTCTCCTTTGCGACCAATCCAAAAATCTGAAAATCAAGGGTCATTTAAAAAAAAGAAATTGTTGTTTAATTGAACAACTCTCGTAGTACGAGGCGCATTATTTATCACAAATTGCACCTGGCTACACTAACATAAATACATTAAGAAGAAAAAGAGCTGACCCCATCCAAATACATACCGAATTATATATCAACAAGACAAGACAAGACAGACCCTAACACAATGTTCACCCGGTCGCATCTCGCTACGCTTGCAGCTCCGTACCAAAGCTAATTGTTGCCATATCAATGCTGACATTTTCAGGTTTCCTGCGCAATAAACAGAGACAGTTTTCTCACGTTGTCTCCGCGTTCATGGCTTACACAGCCATTCTTGTTTTTCCAAAAGTTACATTCTTAAAATAAAGTCATCACAAATTATTATATACAAATTGATGAGACAGTACAATACAAATTGTGATGCGGAGATTATAATCAATTAGGCCTGTCATATACAGTACAAAAATACACAGAAAATCATTGATGGATATAAATATTTCGGAAATACAGCGTGAGCGAGACTCAAACCCCCTACCTGACTTCTGAGAACATAAAGCCATGTGAACGCTTTGAAGAGAGCGCACTAAACCCGTTATAGGCAATGGTACAGTATTAACCCGAGAAAATTGCGTGATACCCATCGTGTTGGAACACGCGATTGGTATAGTCATGTGGGGTATTGTCTCCTCGATAAGAATATCAGTGTTGGTAAATCATGTGCTAATTAGCTTTAATTAAGCAAAACAAAGTGCCAATACCTAAATTGAGTGCAGTATGTACTATTCCAGCAACACTATTCTATTGAATTTATGGGGAACCCATTAACGCGTGTCTTTGTGTCGTTATTGAATTGAGTTGCCACCTCGAGTTCGATTCCCATTGATCATGAATATTTTTGGAGGAAACAAACGCGAGTTCGTTTTAGGAATATTTACTTCGGTATGCAGCTATTCGCTCGTAAATGTCATTCGTGTTAGCATAATGTATGCAACTATGTGTGCCGAAGTATGACACGGAGGGACTGTACTCCCTGAATTGTACGCCAGCTAGTTACGGACGGGATCGGACTGTCATTTGTCTGAATAATTTTAGAAGCCTGATCAAGGCTATTTGTCGATAAGGTCAATTCAAATTCTAAGTATACTGTTTCAAGTTAGTAAAAGGGACGGGGGGGGGGGGGGGGGGGGGGGGGGGCTATGACATTGAAAATTAATTATTTAATTATCTTTTATTGCATTTATATTTCAAAACAAGTGGTCGCAACCAATATCAACGTATATCGAGGATTGCGCATTTAATTATCTTATAACATGTTAATTCCATATCCAGTAATAATCCGGAGTAATAATACAATCGTATTCCTTGTTTGTTCATTATCATGTATGTTAGCATCAATGTCATAATGCAAATGAAAGTTATGAAAGTAACTTTAAATGAGTCCTAAATGAAAATCAAATGATTAAATATTTTGCAGTTCTCGGTTATTTTGGACGCGGGCGGGAAACAGTACGTAGGTCTAAAAGGTCTAAACTAAGATCTAAGATCTAACACCTCATTATATTTGTCAATTATTTTAAATTTTTAAATTTGTGTATTTATATTATTTATACATTATTGGTAAGATACGACATCGTTTTGATATTTATTGAATAATTTGTTTCCCGTAGGCCACCTATGCATTTTTGTAGCAATCTTAGCCACATTCTATTAGATTGTTTGTTGTGGTGGGTTTTTAATGTGTTTGTTTTCAGTTGAAGATCCTAGAAAAAATCTTAAATACTATTTTAAGACCAAATAATGCGTGAAATATAATGTCAAGATGGCAAGAGGTGAACTTGGTTTTAAGATAATTAAAAGAAGAAAAAAATCAACGTCAATACAAATGACTTGATGTGGCAGATCCCTAGTGCTAGAATCACAACTGCTAAATAACCATTTTAAAAACAATCATTTTTCACATCGCAGTTTCAGGTAACATTGCAAATATGTCATTCACTCTCGATCTCGTAGTCCAACTTGTCGTTAAGTTTAAGTTTAAGTTAAGTAACGGTAAATAATTGCTGTGATATCGAGAGGATGCTAATGGCTTATTTGTCGGGTCGTCAAATTGCGACCTATTCATGTACTAGATAAGTATCGTTTGATTTATCAAAAACATGATAAAGCTTACTGCAACGACAAGTATGATCCGAATATTACAGGGTCATACATCACTAGGTCGTTCAAGAAGTATACCACTTATTAGCGCTCTATTTCTCTGTCGAATGTCATTTGATAGTTACTTTAACCAAATTGTGCATGATTACCAGCAGACAAAACTGCCGATTTCTTATATTCTTATCACCACGGAATTGCGGTCACGAATAAGGTTAAGTTGCATACCCATCACAGTAGTATGTAGTAATAATATTTAAGTGGTACGTCCCTGGAAATTCACAACGTTGAGTCTTGGATATGGTTCTGAAGTCCCATAGGGAATATAATTCTTCACCAGGTACGCGTTTCATGGGCTGTGAAGCATTTAATAGGTATACAGGTATAAAACATGTAGAATTAAGTAATTCAGAATGTATTTTGACGCTAGCGCTAGACCATATGGCGGACGGTCAAATGAAGAAATTCGTGAGAAAAGAGTCTATTTTATCTATGAGAAAACAATCCTAATGATAATGATATAATAATAATAATCAATATTTATAGCCTTTCCAGGAGATGATCAAGCGCCATTAAACCGTCATGAGGGCCGTGAAAGCGACTACTACGAGCGCTGCAACTGGCTGCCTCGTATAGGATGAGGGTTATATGAAGAGGTATCGGACCCGGGATGATCCCCTACTCTTAACGATAAAGTCTGTGACTATTTTAATGTGTTTCTGGGTGAAGCGTCTGAATACTAGGGAATAACGGCTTTACGTGACTTTCCGAACCACGAGACAATTGAGAATAAGTACCTTGCCCAAGGGTACAAACACGCTGACCACAGCGAGGCTCGAACTCACAGCCCTATGATCGTGAGACCTGCTTCGATCCGCTGGATCACACGCGCTATGATAACAGGTGTATGACCTACGCCACGCCAGTCAATACGATATGGCCACCAACAATCACGCACATCGGCCTCCCATTATGCGATCATCCATTAGGGACGCACCATTAGATTTTCAGGGGGGGGGGGGGGGGGGTAGGAAGTTTTCGGAAGAAAATAAATTCCCCCTCTATGCAGGACAACAACAAAAAATTCACCCCCTGATGAGTAAAAAAAAAAAAAAATCTATCCCCACCCAACTCAATATGAATGGATACATTAAAAAAAAAGAAATTCGCCGCCTTCGGCGCCGCAAATAAAAAAAAAGGTTCACCCCTTGCGGCGGCCAAAAAAAAAAATCACCCCCCAACCCAACTTCCTACCCCCCTGAATATCAAATGGTGCGTCCCTTATCACACACAGATACGACCGACCATCAATCAGTAAACACATTCGGGTTAGCGTCTTAAAAGTTCAAATGACTGACAGTGGGTCATTGCATACATCAACGTCAGCCTCCCCGAGGCTAATTGGATCGTCATCTATTGTGAATACTTGCTTTTATAGCCTCTCCGAGGTCCATATGATCATACGTCATACAATACACGTTTTGCGTCATTCCCTGACGTCCAATATGAAGCCTATGACCATCAGCTGTTATCACATATTTACGCAGCCCGTATGACTATCTGTCAACACACACATCTACGTCAGCCTCCACAAGGCTCGTCCTATGTCCACCCCTCATTACGCATGTGTGTCAGCCTCCACGAGGCTCCTATGACCAACCTTCATCACACATATGTACGTCAGCCTCCACAAGGCTCTTATGACCAACCTTTATCACACATACAGTACAGCTCGAAATAGAATGGACAATGTCAACGCACTGCATTGCAATGTCATGCAATATCATTGCAGTGACATTGCAATGACATTGCAATGACTGAACTAATCGGGTTACATCGCAAGGCAGTCATTGCAATGTCAGTGCACTGTCATTGCAATGTCAGTGCAATATCATTGCAATGTCAGTGTCCATTCTATTTCGAGCTGTACTGTATGTGCGTCAGCCTCCACGAGGCTCCTATGACCAACCTTCATCACACATATGTGCGTCAGACTCCACGAGGCTCCTATGACCAACCTTCATCACACATGTGTACGTCAGTTTCCACGAGGCTCCTATGACCAACCTTCATCACGCACATTTACCTAATTTACGTAGCCGGTGGGGTGCGAGGGGGTGGGGGATCGACCGGGAAAATAGGGAAGACAGCGGGAAATCGGGAAGGCAAAGGAAGGGAAAGAAAGGGAAAAGAAGAGACAAAGAGGCAAGGAAAGAGAAAAAGGAAAGGAAAAGGACCATCGTGGAGATGCAACGCCTCTAACCCCCCTTCTAAGACACCCCGTAATCACACATATTTTCGTCAGCCCCACGAGGCTCCTATGACCATCATCATCATCCTTCGGCTGCGGAGCAGGCGACCACAAGTTTTCTCCAAGCACGGCGATCTGTAGCAAGAGTGGCTATCTGACGTTCTTGAAACATGCCTTCATTGTCACCAAGTAAGCGTTGTATGTACTTCAAGTATGATGTGCTTGGACGACCAGGTCTCCTTCGGCCATGTGTTGGTATGTCAGTGGCATACATTCTAGCAGGCTCTTCATCAGGAAGACGGAGAATATGTCCAAGAAATCTCAGCTGGCGACTTTTTACTCGGTTGATAAGAGGCTCGGTCTTGGTCATGTCATAAATGGTGGTGTTCGGGACATGATCCATGCGTTTGATGTTAAGCATTATCCTGTAGCAAGAGGTAGCTTAGGCATTTATTTTACACTCCATATCTTGAGATATCACCCAGGATTCACAGCCATACAGCAAAATCGTCACATAGGTGGTGCTAAATAATTTCACTTTTGTCGCGATAGCTACTTGAGGACTCCTCCACAGGTGTTCCAACTTCCAGAATGTGCACCATGCCAATGCCCTGCGTCATTTAAGGTCACTTGCACCCGATGCCATCATAGAGCCCAGATATCTGAAATCCGTCACATGCCTGATGGTTTCCCCATAGACCTGTAGTGTTGGGTGAGGATTGCAGTTGGCCGTCATATACTCCGTTTTGGGAACGCTAATGATGAGGCCAAGGTATTTTGCTGCTGCAGCAGTTTTTGTCAGCTGGGTCTGAGCTCGTGGAATTGTGGTCTCAAGTAACGCAATATCATCAGCAAAATCAAGGTCGTTTAGAACAACGGCGGGATGACGTCTAGAGCGACGCTGATATGTCACAACTCCCGAGTCAAGGTCAGATGTGGCTTTCTTCAATAGATAAATAGATAGTCTACCAGTATCACAAATAGGAATGGAGCTAGGACATCACCTTGTAGCACTCCAGTGGAGACAGCAAAAGGATCTGAGATGCTGCCATCTACCATCACAGCACTTTTCGAGTTGTTGTACATCACACCTATGGCATCTACAAGAAGTTTTGGTATTCCATAATGTCGCAGCACTGCAAACATGACCTGTTTATTGAGTCGAAAGCTTTCTTGAAGTCTATGAATGTGACTGTGAGAGGTAACTGATGGTCCTTGAACCCTTCCATAATCCTCCTGAGGATATGGATTTGCTGTGCACAGCTTCTTCCAGGACGGAAGCCAGCCTGGTTGTTTCTCAAGATGGGGTCGACATGATCTCTAATTCTGTTTAGCAGGATCTTGTTATACACCTTGGCTGCAATTGACAGTAGCGATATTCCTCTATAATTCGTCATTTGAGATAGGTCTCCCTTCTTTGGGAGAGGTACAATAACGCTGGTGGTCCATTAGTTGGGTGGTTTAAGAGTAGTGTATGACCACCCATCATCAAGCACATTTACTTCAGCCTCCCCGAGGATCCTATGACCATGCACCCTTCATCACACATATCTACTTCAGCCTCCATGAGGCTCCTATGACCACTCGATCACGCACTTTTACTTCAGCCTCCACGAGAATCATAAGCACATTCACTTCAGCCTCCCCGAGTCTCCTATGGCCACCCGTCACCACGCACATTTACTTCAGCCTCCACGAATCTACCTTTGTATTGCTGGGTTCCCTTTGAGCTCATGTAGTTTTTCGACAGCCCACACTTAATCTGCAGCAATCGCACATGCTCAGATGCTATGGATATGAATTATGTGTCTCGTACAAAGGGCGCTACGTGTAACATCGCTCGTCTTCGTTTGCCGATTACAATTTACATCCTTCATCAACGTAGCATCCCCTCTTACAATTATTACGATCAACACTGCCTCTGGGCGTGCTTCTGTTTACTCTAATTCTTTGGGTTTTTTCGGGTAAGGGAAATCTTGCCGACCCCTGCAAATAATCATATCCAGTCGTTCGGTGTGGTTACATCAGCAGAGGGAGGTCTGTCGTTTTTCCTTCAAGTACGGGAAAATCATTTATATTGGTCGCGTGTCATCACACCTGGGCGTAGTGCGAGCAGTGGCTACATACCTCCCGCATAGCTCGGCACAGTTTCCCCGGGTGCATTGTTCATATTTAGCAACGGCCACCCATTAACCCCTAAGAGGTAGAGGTTCAACATGTTTGTGAAACAAGCAACTATAGGGAGCACATCAAAACTCGACCGCCCGGCAACCGCCGGTTCCGTGGGGTTCCGTGCGGTTGCAGCCGGTTTCTATTGTTCTAAACAATGATATGCGGTCCATTGCCGCGCGGTCGAGTTTTGATGTGCTCCCTAAATATATTGGCTTAAGTATTCGTTACATAGCTTCAGGTCAGGGACAGCCACTTCAGCGGCTGCAGCCGGCCTGCCTGATTGGCTAATCAAATCCATGGGACGTTGGTCCAGCGAGGCATATACAAATTTACATTCTACCCCACCCGCGCTGATTGCCAGAGTATACCCAACTTGCCAACAGCTCTGAGATACGCTGTTATCCAATCACGGATCCCGCGTAAGCAAGCCATGTGGCGTATCTAAATGTAGTATCTATTAAAGGTCATATGTCGTGAATCAAATAAGGTGAAATTGTTACACATATCAAAATAATTGTGATTAGATATCATTTTTTTTTTTAAAGTACTTGACCTATTGAATTAAGTAGGGTGTCATTTTGTTGCTAATTATGTCCTCTTTTAAATAAAACAAGGTCTTCTAAAAAACTGGCCGAAACGCCATAGGATTACGATAAGGACCAAGTTCAAAATCAATTTCCTGTTCACTTCAAGTATTAAGGATTCCAATTTTTCTTAATTATTTAAACAATAATTAAGAATTTCCCTCACTAATGACTTTGAATTATTTACATTCGATACTTTACTTTGATTATATATCAATTATGTTGTTCAGAATAAACGAAGAACATGATATGGTTGTAAACTGAATTGCGCAGTCAATAGTCAAGTCAAAAGACTATCAATAACTTATTAAAAGTCGCCTCGGTCTCCAGTCTTGTCTGGCATGTTTGGAGCCTGACCAACTCTCTATACATGTACACGAGCGTTCTCAGTCACTCACAATTGAGTCCACTTTATACATCAGCAAGTAAAATTGACAATAGAATCAATTTAGGCCTATGTATAGGTCGCAAATTATAGCCACAATTTATCCAGTTAAATTCGAGCGGGTGAACAATCATTTCAGATGACAAATGAATCTACATATCTTGCACAATGAGTGTCCCAAAGTTGTTTACGCTTCGTTATCGCGCGCCAAGGGATGTTAATTCAGGATTGGCGTTGGTTGCACATCTAAGCTCCATACTGGCTCCATCCACACAGTGCAGTGTAGGATGTTATGTTATTTTGCATTTTGTTTTGCTAAGGATGTTTTTTTGGTTTTATTGGCTAAAGTAGACCCTCAGGTATCAGAAATCCATTAGTAGCAATTTTTCCATCTGCCGATTGGCCGCCATCTTGGATTTCAAAATGGCCGCCATTTCCAATATAATTTACCTTATAACTTTTGTTCTGAGCAACATATGAAGTCAAACTTGGTGGCAAACCACATGTTTTTAATACAAGGGAGTTCACAAATGCTCTAGCTATGTTCCTATGTCTAACATACATGCATGGCCGCCATCTTATGCAGAAAACCCGGCAAAATTTTTCATATTTCAAGCAATCCGAGTTTGTATAACGGACTATTTCCCGTGGAAGCTTATTATTATGATGTGTGAAACAGTCTCTTCATACATAGAAAACAATGTACAGATGGGTCGCTCGTTCGTCACCGCACACCGGATACCCATTCCGTTTAGCGATCACAAACACGCAGCTGTATCTATTGAACCACCATGCTTCGGTCAAATACGTATGCATGGCTCAACTAATTTATCGATTTATAAATCAGCTCGGTTATAAGCGATGCATGTTCGACCTCCATGTATCGTTTATAACCGTATGCATGGTGTATGCTACTGGTGTATACACCCATGATCCCCTTAAAGATAAAATTCTGAAAACTGATAACAGCAATGTGTTGCCTTTCTTTTAGGCGCCTCCTTGCAGTAGACTTTTGCTCATCTTGGAACTCAACAACAAGACAGCATGCCCACGTGGGCCTGACAGCATGCCCACGCTGACATCATGCTCACGCTGATAGCATGCCCACGCTGACAGCATGCCCATCGCTGACAGTATTCTAAAAAATTCATAATTGAAGTGGGGGGGCCGGGTCAATAAAGTTAAAGTGGTAAGAGATGGCACCCACTCCTTCAATTGTGTATACTTATTGTATTTGTAGGCCGGGGTGTGTGTACATAACTTGTTTTCTACATTCCAGAGGAGGTGGGGGTGGGGTGGGGGTCATATCTTTTCAGTATCTAGGGGGCGGGGGTCATGTTTGTTTGTTAATTGCTTTCTTCAAGCTACCGGCCCACCTCCAGTAGAAATAATGAACGGTCCTTTAAGTCACATTAAGACACATATTTAACACATATTCGACTTTTGTAGGCCTGGGTTAGCCTATGACTTTATAAGAACTTAATTCAGGGTATCGCGATACATCTCACACGTTGGCTACCTAAAACTGTATTAATAGTGTACAACTAGCCTAAATCGAGGTAGAAAATAATTCCACGCAATCTAAGTTATCCACTAAAACAATGAACGCAAACCAACAAAGCGTGTGTTATTCTTTTATTGCATCATGAATCATCTACTGTCATGACTGTCTAGGAAATATGTATTTAAACACCATCAGGGTAATACAGCTCTTATACTACGGGCCCAAACATAGATACATATACTTTTCTTGGCGTATTTGGGCGTTTGGGTTAGCTCCTTTTCCTTGGCCCCTGCACGCTCTCCCACTACGAGGCTGCCATGCTCATGACTTGGTCGCCGGTTGCTCCAACAACACTCACGTTATAAGCAGCCTCTTTCCCAACCGGGCAAATTGATAAGATTAGTATTCATACTTTCCTTTCGGGGTCCATTATTGGGTCCATCGTTTAAATGCTAGGCAATAACCTACAATAATACAACATTTGTGAGACCCCTGGAATGGATAAATAAATAAATTTTGATTGTTCAATCACATTTTACGCTTTTAAAAACAATAATTTGAATGTACATTAGTTTTGTGGAACTCAAGTGCGGCAATGCAGGAAGTAGGAAAAATGATAGCGACACTTAAGAAAAGGATACAAATGAAATATATATCATTTGTGTTCATGGGACTTTGATTGCCTAAATTAAACTGAGGCATTCAAAGTCCCATAAGAAGAGCCTTAAATAAATTATGATTATTTTTAAAGGACGAAGCATTGCATTAACCATTGTTTAAAAAGAAAACATTATCAATACAATAATATAAATTGTTGATCCAGGTACCGTAAATAACCAATAGATATACAACTGAATTGATTATGATTGCTCAAATTAAAATAAAAAACCGTTTCAAAACAATCATAATATAAGAGACTGACGTCTGTGTATTTGCCAGTGTTTGTACAGCCCGTTTTACAGATATTAAAACGGCGTCTTTTTACTTGCCAGTGTTTGTACAGTTAAAAGATATTCACTGAGTTAATTAATTAACATTAATACATAACATTTACATCAAACGCTTGACACGAGAGTTTCGACGCGCTGTACAACACACATATTGAAATCCACACGAATATTTACAAATGTGCCAATAGGATTAAAAAGTACACCGAGATAAAAACTAAATCAGATCATATTTTACATTTAAGCAAACACATATCAACGTTCACAAACCTTATAAACTAGTTATCTAAAACACAGCAATATATACACTTTTTGCCAAGAGCAGTACCATTACGGTTCCGTTCCCTTTAAAGTCTGATATTTCTCTGACCACGTTTATGCCTTGGTATCCGTGGTAATAAACTGCTCACAAAAAGTTAGGAAACTTTTTTTAATCAAGTATAGTTTTATTATGTGGTACCCTCTTGTATTATGTTGCATATCAATGGAAAGCTGAAGTGATCTTCTTTAAAATGATACCAAATGTGCAATGATGACATGTCGCTGGACTTGGCCACATTAATGAGAATGAGACAAAGTCACAAATCAAATGTGCCAAAATTAGCAATTTTGTGTTACTGTGTGAACAAACAAATTGACACTGTAATGAAAACAAGCAAGACATCTCAATCTTAAAACGTTTACCGTGTCTTAGACATTTTTACAAGTTGTAGGCCTAAACCTTCCATCACTTACCTTCATGACCTTCCAGCCGTTAACCTAGTCTTGCAAATACCCAAACAATGATTTCTAAAGAGATGAGTGTTGGGGTGTGTGTGTTGTGCTCACTGGTGCAAATCTTTGTGTAAACCATTCATGGTTCTCAAGCATGACCGGTTTGATTATTGATCATTACCTATTGACTGTTTAGCACAGATAAAGGTAATTTTGGCACATTTGATTTGTGACTTTGTCTCATTCTCATTCATGTGGCCAAGTTCAACAACATGTAATCATTGCAAATGTGGTATCATTTTAAAGAGGAACACTTCAGCATTCCATTGATATATAACATATACAAAGAGGGTAATAAATAATAAAAATATACTTGATTAAAAAAAGTTTCCTAACTTTTTGTGAGCAGTTTATATCATAACTTTCTTTGGCTGATTTATTGCACCACGCTGTGTATTTCCTAGCCCAGCTACTAGGATGGCTGGCCAAGAGCTGCTCAAGGCCTCGTCGCGCCAGGGGTGGTATCCTGGTTTTGTCCATAGTGCAAGAACTTGGTACTAGCGTGGTGTAAATGGGGACTAAAGAAACGTAAATATTACAGTTGTTGCTGTTTTTCTTGTGTTAATCTTCATAAATGAATAATGTTCATATTATTTGCTGGTCGAACGAGTCAATTCCATAGGATATTAACGAAATTAGCTAAAAGTATTCTGACAGAAAATGTTCAAAGTGTACTCATACGCCAAGTTTATTTAGATTGAATTAAACTAGATAATTTTCTGGATGGAAGAAGCCCAAAATATTACTTTTGTAAGTTGTTGTGTTGGGAAATTCACACTTTGACATCAAATTGTTATTGGAATTAGTACTATTTCAAATTTGGTTAAATTCAAAACTCAAAATTCGAAATAAGTCACAATATAATTGAATATATTATCCCTGGATCAGATATTAGTTATAAAACTTAGCCCAATCTGGCTGAAAGTCACCGGTGTATCAATTCATGTAGCTAGATTGTAGACAGCCTGCCTCAGGGTCGTCCCAGCGTGAGGTCAATGCGTGAGTTGAACACTTCTTGGGTAGAATTTGTTTAGCCCAACCCGGGAGCCCAACACGGGACTTTTCAATGTTCTTGCGTTCAGAAACTCAATACTTGAACTTGAATTTGTTTAAAATCTAGTGTAATGTCAAATGTTTTCAAATGTAAAGTTCAAATTAAAAAACAACAACAATTAAATAGCAGATTGTAGTTTAAAATGTAGCCAAATGGGGCTAAAGACTGTAAAGACCGACATACTATGCCAATAGCGGGAGTGTTGCAGCGTGGTTACAGGAGTGCCCTTTCGGCCGTCTAAATAATTGGTCCAGGGTGAATCACCCCCCATTCACACCATGTTTACACCATGTTCAGACCATGTTCACACACAAATACTAGCGGGATAGCCAATTCAATATGTCAGCCCCTGTCAGACCATGGTCAGACAATATCTGAAACTGGCGCAAACTTTACTGGACGATGGAACGTAATGACGATTACGGCAAATCACATATCGCCCTGAAACTGTTAATACTACGTCTTGGCTATCAAATAGTCAAATTACAGCAATATCGATTATGATTGGCTGAGCTACTCAGGATATGTAGGGAAGTGCAAAACACGTTTTACATCGTTTATCCTGATTTTCTTGTCAGGTCAATATTAGCAAGAAACTTTAAAAAAAACCATTGTACTTAAATAATAGGAAACAAACTCATCATTCTGAAAAAAAAATGTCATGTTAAAGATCAAATCTGGCTACAACTGCTATTTCAGTATCATATCATATAAACATTGAGCACATTTGCAATAAATTAATTGATAGTTAATGACACAGTTTGAAAAATCCAATTTACAAAGTCTGTTGATGCAAATCCCCTCCCCTCTTTCTCTTTTAAATGAATAGTCCATGAATCATTCATTGTCAGTTTGTGATGGTGACATTATGGTGCAGCTCGACTCTCAAAATGCTGTCCTTGTTTAAAGACGCACCGACGAGCACATTCCCGCATGAGAAGCACTACTCGACGTGAAATATGTGTCCGCCTAATATTCCCTAAACAGTGACGGTGATGCAGTTCCTAAGATCTTGAAGATTAGTTGGTGGTGTCTGGAATAACTAAGACTTAACATAACCCCAAAGAAAAAGGCTAATGGTGTAAGGTCTAGAGAGCGAGCAGGCCTCTCTGCTACATGTCCAATACCAACAACTCTGTTTATAGGAAGAACGATGTAAATCATGTTTTGCACTTATATCTTAAATATCTCAGCGATTTCATAATCATTATCGCTGTAATTGGACTATGTAATAGCCACAAATTAGTCCTAAAAGAATATCTAAGTTTTAGGGCGATATATTGCTATATTTATTGTATATACTAATTCATATTAATGTTGCACAAATAGAATAACATGATATGCCTCAAACATTTTAAGCCAATTGAGTTTGAAAATCGCAATTTTGTTTGGTTTCATAAATCATAAATATACTACTACTGGTACAAAAATAAATCACATCTACAATCCCAGTCAATTTGGTTGAAACACATATACAACCCACACCACCTACCCCAATCATATCTTGAATCTCAGTCAAATTGGTGGAACAACTTCAACCTTATCAAATTCATCGGGCCTGATTCAATGTTGAAATATGATTTTTTTTTGGAGTAGTAGGACTCAACATTGTTCAGTGGCGTGAGGAGAGTGATTGAGGGCGAGCAAAGGCTTTCGGTTGTTCTTCAAATATTTTCAAAAGTGTCTACTTAGTGGGTATGAGTCGACATAATATAGATACAGGCAGGTGAACAATGAAATAGTCAACAGTGCTCTACATAAGTAGAGTTGCACGATTGTATTAGGAAAAAAAACCCCAACATTTCGGTCGACAGACCTTGATCACGGTAAGTGGCAGCTGTGCGAATATATTACATACAAGTTAGTATTACAGATATTATATTACAGGGTGTTCCGAGTTCAAATCCCCGACGAGGAATGAAGTTTCATTTCTCGACCACCACGAGGGAAATATTATTATCATCACTTCCACCTCGTGAATAAAATAGCTTTCATGATTTCATGGTTGATACGATATAATTTGTATTGGCTACCCTTAGTCTGTTGCTTGGCTGTGCCCTATTATTTTGGCAATTTTATAATACAAATGGGTTAATGATTATACGTATTACAGGTGTGTAAAGAAAACTGTAGAGAATCTAAGCATTTTACTCTGGTACCAAAGAAATTATGAGATCCGAGGTAACTTTACATAGAACCCGATTAATCAGCTAATCAAAGTCATTAACTGCAATTTATAAATGTAAATACTGAATCTCTGTTAGTTTCAACAGTTGAATGCCACCCAGGAGAGGCACCATACGTGTGAAAGCGGTACGAAACTAGGACAACCTTGCCCTGCCAACATTTAGGAATGTTCGCTTCCAGAACAGTCCACTGTTGTATATGACAAAATTGTTTAATAATTAATGAAATTCCACTTTTAAATCTCCTGTGACTTAAATTCATATTATGTGTCGTGATTTCAAACGCTGTTACCTGTATGGGTGACTTCATTGAAACCTACACTCCCTGTGTGGAAGATTAAAGGGATACGCAGTAGTGTTGAAGAATTATTTTAGTATATAATTTACTTTAGAATTCAAGATGAACATTAATAATATTAATGGTCATGTTTGCTTTTTGTCACTCATGAAATCACGAAAGCAGCCTTTATGCCCAGCATATTTACATTGTGACTGTTTTAGAGCTTTGTAGCAGGGGAGCATACATGGATTTGAAAAACATTGAAACACAAGTGACCTGCTATCCTAAATCATGGATCAAGGTCAAGGTCAATCAACCATCTAAGATGGCAAGGAAGTCCACTTAGTTTTTAATTTTACTCACTTCAAAGATCATTTTGGTATATAACTCCACGTGTCAGCCTCGACCGAGACCGGAAAACCCCTATGATTCCACACCTCCAAAAATAAATGTGTGCTAACGCCTAACACTAGCCTGTGTTTTTAATTCAAGAAGGATCCCACCTCTAACCATTAATTTAAATGTACAGAAAAAGGTATACAATGCTCTTAATATGAAAGAAATGTGTGTTATTTGTGATTTGAAGACTATAAACTTAATAGTTAACCAAAGAACCCTGGCATTTTCTGTAATAGTAAGAGTTGACACAACTTTTCTCTTTTGACCTCTTAGAACAAATGCACCGAATATAGCTAGCAGACAACAACTTGGAGAGTGAACTAGTATTCGACGTCCCGTTGAGGAAAAAAATGAAGGTCAACCCCACCAAAATGGGTGTTCTTTTGATAGAAGACATCAATATCTTCAAAGAAAACAAGGATTTGAACAAACCAGTCGCTCGATAGCGGAAAAATAAGACTTTGCATGTAAGTTAATGGCAATTTAATTGGTGGTGTGGTAACCTATGCTCCCCAACTATTAGTGTGAAATTCTGGTCAGAATATCTACATTCCTGTTTTGGATGTGTAAAGAGGGCTGATTTGTCTTAATCCTTAAAAGTGTAAGTTCATACATGTAATACAATTGTAATAATATACAGATCCCAGTTTTTATTAAAAGACATCAATGAATAAACCTTTAAGGTAATGTCTTCTAGTGTTTGGATTCTAACTAGAATAGCCACACTTATCTATCTCTTAGTCACATTAGAAATGTGCCTTTCTTGGTACAACATACTGTCTAGAGTAGGTTTGTGTACGTCACATATAATTGGTGTCATTTATATGCATTGTTTATTATGGTTGGATTCAATATCAAGATTTAGGTAACATAATACATATACAAGTTATGTGGTAAAACAAGCAAAATTAGTGGAATTCCTAATTTATTGTATTTACACCACCTAAATGGCAGCCAGGTTGTATATGTATACAGGGTGTATCGAAAAAATAGGACTCGGTTTCATGGCGGTTTTCTACATTTTTAAAACCACTGGACCATGAACAATTCCAGTGCAAAGCCCAATTACCAATGATAATATTCTGAAAATCTGAGATTAATCCAATGAAAATAAGACCGCAGGCATAATTTGCGTAAACCATGTCATTTACTGTTCAGTACAATGGGATTTACACATCAAATCCAGAAAATGACATGGCATTCATTTCAATACTTTGCATTCATAAGTATTGTAAATCATCTATCAATAACAATAGCAAAGATTAGTTTGGTATTCCTCTTAATTCTGGCACAAATCATTAATAATAATAGCTACATAATCCACAAATTGGATGCATGAATATTTCTCTGCAATGTTCAATGTTGCTCAGTGTTCTCATGAAAAAGCCTCAGCATGTAGGACAGTTGTTGTGGGAAAGCACCATTCATGTCAATTGTGTGCTTATACCAATCACTGACAGAGAAGGACATTTAGACTTAGAAGTTGGACTTAGCATTATAGGAATATGAATAATTTCCCTTTAGCCTACTTAAATATGTAATATTCCACTGTCATGTTACTGTGTGAATTACCATTGTACATACTACAAAATGAGTTGACTTGCCTAGTTGGTCACACTTTCATTATTTGAAGATGGATTTTTCTCATCTTTTTAGGATTTTAATTGTATTAGTTGTACTTTACAATGAAATCAAATTGGTCATGGTTCAGTGGTTTTAATCAGGATTTAATCCACACTGAAAGAGAGTCCTATTTTTGTATACACCCTGTATAGAGAATAATGTTTAAAAGAAATGACTGTCTATTCGATGATGTTCTAATTTCGATGGCTATTCTTATTTGGGGGAAATTGATCAATGTTCGTTTTTTCATACCGTAAAGCACTTCTTAATTTACTAGGAAATAGCATGCATTTTATAATATCGCTTGGAAAACAATTCAAAACACTTTCACCACCTAACACCAAAATATGGATAAAGCGAAAAACCCTAAGCATTGTGATGTTGTCACATTGTTGACGTCTGCTGAGGCAACTTGTTTTGTATTTTCTTATCTGTTTTTTTCTTTCGAAAATTTGAAATGATTTCTGCAATAGTATACAAATATGGATTAATTGCGGAATTCAGTGGTAGCACAAAGGTCACTAACCATGCATACACTGATGGGGGCAGGGTAATGATCCTTGTTTGAACTAATATTCCAAGTATAACTAATGGACTCCAACATGCAAAGTCAGTGGCCACTATTGCGGCTACCTTGAGAGTGAGTCGGATTTGTTTTTTCATATCAGGAGTGCGTCCAGATTGTTGTGACGATTTTATGACAGCTCGTATTATTTCTATATAACACAACAGGATTAGGAGGAAACAAAAGCAATTGAGACCAAGGAAAATGGCTATTGTATAATACAAGCCATTATCAGAACCTACGGGTAATGTAGTATAGATGTCCTGGAAGTAATAAAAACCATCATTGTGGGGATGAATTTTTGTTGCATTTTTTTCATTTGTGAATTGTTCAATTAAAGATAATGGTAGACCAACGCACACGTTTGAATTATCATAAAACTTGAAATTATTTCCACTTAAGACTGATGGAACAATACCCAATGCAAATGAACAGATCCATATCAGTATAGCAGTCACAATTGTTGATTGTTTCTCTAATTTGTTATCAGAGTATGGAAACCTAATATTGATAAACCGATCAATGCTAATTAATGTGACAAAGAAGACAGAGGCCTCGCTAGATGTTATTGATAAGAATCCTGATATTCTACAGGTAATGAAGTATCTCCACGTATCGGATTGCATTGGGAAATATTCCCCATAGTAGATATCCGCACTTGCTATTATTAACATATATACACCCATCAGTGAATCAGATATAGCCAGATTGCTCAGTAATAAATCCTGTACTTTATATTTTTTAGTATTGGTCTTTCTCCAAATCATAACAAATATATTCCCACAGAGTGCATTAATACCAACAATCCACATCATGGTGACCAAAGTCGTATCTGGTAAAAGCCGATCACATGTGAGATATGGGGACCTATCCTCTGCTGCGCTACATATAACACCATCAGGCACATAACATTCACATATCTCATGTTGGCTTACAAACAACTTTGAATTCCTAGAAAGAGCAGAAAATGTATCATGATTTATATATATCAATGAATTGTTTATTACATTGAGTATGTTTAATTGATTTAAATGTTTGATATTTGGAAATTTTATTAAATTATTTTGTGCTAACACAATCAAAGACATATTTTCTGTGTCTTTGAATATGTCAAAATCAAGTTTTGATAGCTCATTATTTTGCAGAAATAGACCTTGCAAATTATATAACCCTTTTAACATATTTTCACTCAACCATTCTAATTGGTTATCATTCAATGAGAGATACTGTAGATTACTTAACCCATTGAAAATGCCATCGGGTAATGTTTTCAACTTATTGTCATAGAGTTCAAGGATTCTAAGATTATTCAAATTATTGAACTGGAGAGTTTTTAATTTGTGCAGTTGATTTTCGTATAAGTACAGGTTTCTTAAGTTATTTAATTCCCAAAATAATCCATCTGGTAGGGTTGTCAAGCTATTATGTTTCAGACTAAGTAATGTTAGCTTATTCGATCCCCAAAACAAACTTTCATTCAAGGTGATCAGTTGATTTCCATGCAGGTACAATTCATTCAAATTGTCTAATCCCCAAAACAACCCACCCGGTAGTGTTATCAATTTATTACCATTCATATCGAGATATGTCAGGTTAGATAATCCCTGAAAAGTACTTTCATTCAAGCTGATCAGTTGATTTCCATACAGGTATAATTCATCTAAATTGCTTAATCCCCAAAACAACCAACCCGGCAGTGTTGTCAAATTATTATCACGCATAGAGAGATATGTCAGATTAGATAATCCCTGAAAGGTACTTTCATTCAAGGTGATCAGTTGGTTTCCATGTAGGTACAATTCATCTAAATTGCCTAATCCCCAAAACAACCCACCCGGTAGTGTTTTCAAATTATTATATTGCAAAGAGAGATATGTCAGCTTAGATAATCCCTGACAGGTACTTTCATTCAAGGTGATCAGTTGATTTCCATGCAGGTACAATTTATTCAAACTGTCTAATCCCCAAAACAACCCACCCGGTAGTGTTATCAATTTGTTAACATTCATATCGAGATATGTCAGCTTAGATAATCCCTGAAAAGTACTTTCATTCAAGCTGATCAATTGATTTCCATACAGGTACAAAATATCTAAATTGCCTAATCCCCAAAACAACCCACCTGGTAGTGTTGTCAACTTATTATCACGCATAGAGAGATATGTCAGCTTAGATAATCCCTGAAAGGTACTTTCATTCAAAGTGATCAGTTGGTTTCCATGCAGGTTCAATTCATCTAAATTGCCTAATCCCCAAAACAACCCACCCGGTAGTGTTTTCAAATTATTATATTGCAAAGAGAGATATGTCAGCTTAGATAATCCGTGACAGGTACTTTCATTCAAGGTGATCAGTTGGTTGCCATGCAGGTACAATGCATATAAATTGCCTAATCCCCAAAATAATCCACCCGGTAGTGTTGTCAAATTATTATAATGCATAGAGAGATATGTCACCTTCGATAATCCCTGAAATGTACTTTCATTCAAGCTGATCAGTTGATTTTCATGCAGGTACAATTCATATAAATTGCCTAATCCCCAAAACAACCCACCCGGTAGTGTTGTCAAATTATTATAATGCATATCGAGATATGTCAGCTTAGATAATCCCTGAAAGGTACTTTCATTCAAGCTGATCAATTGATTTCCATACAGGTACAAAATATCTAAACTGCCTAATCCCCAAAACAACCCACCTGGTAGTGTTGTCAACTTATTATCACGCATAGAGAGATATGTCAGCTTAGATAATCCCTGAAAGGTACTTTCATTCAAAGTGATCAGTTGGTTTCCATGCAGGTTCAATTCATCTAAATTGCCTAATCCCCAAAACAACCCACCCGGTAGTGTTATCAATTTATTAACATTCATATCGAGATATGTCAGCTTAGATAAACCCTGAAAGGTACTTTCATTCAAGGTGATCAATTGATTTCCATGCAGGTACAATTTATCTAAATTGCCTGATCCCCAAAACAACCCACCCGGTAGTGTTTTCAAATTATTATAATGCAAAGAGAGATATGCCAGCTTAGATAATCCCTGAAATGTACTTTCATTCAAGGTGATCAGTTGGTTTCCATGCAGGTACAATTCATCTAAATTGCCTAATCCCCAAAACAACCCACCCGGTAGTGTTTTCAAATTATTATAATGCATAGAGAGATATGTGCGCATAGATAATCCCTGAAAGGTACTTTCATTCAAGGTGATCAGTTGGTTTCCATGCAGGTACAATTTATCTAAATTGCTTAATCCCCAAAACAACCCACCCGGTAGTGTTGTCAAATTATTATAATGCATAGAGAGATATGTCAGCTTAGATAATCCCTGAAAGGTACTTTCATTCAATGTGATCAGTTGGTTTCCATGCAGGTACAATTCATCTAAATTGCCTAATCCCCAAAACAACCCACCCGGTAGTGTTTTCAAATTATTATAATACATAGAGAGATGTGTCAGCATAGATAATCCCTGAAAAGTACTTTCATTCAAGGTGATCAGTTGGTTTTCATGCAGGTATAATTGATCTAAATTGCCTAATCCCCCAAACAACCCACCCGGCAGTGTTGTCAAATTATTATAATGCATAGAGATATATGTCAGCTTAGATAATCCCTGAAAGGTACTTTCATTCAAGGTGATCAGTCGGTTTCCATACAGGTGCAATTTATCTAAATTGCCTAATCCCCAAAACAACCCACCCGGTAATGTCATCAAATCATTATCACGTATATTGAGGAATGTCAGCCTAGATAATCCCTGAAAGGTACTTTCATTCAAGGTGATCAGTTGATTTTTATACAGGTACAAAATACCTAAATTGCCTAATCCCGAAAACAACCCAACCGGTAGTGTTATCAAATTATTTTCATGCATAATGAGAAATTTTATATTTGATAATCCCTGAAAGGTATGTTGGGTTAAGTTGATCAATCGGTTTCTATGTAACAACAGTATAGTCAAATGTTCGACTCCCACAAACAATCCACCCGGTAGTGCAATCAATTGATTATCATACAGCCAAAGTTCATTTAAGTTTCTCAGGTCCGATAATAATCCTTCTTTCAATGTGGTGAGCTGATTGTCTGTGAGATCAAGGTATATTAGCATTCCTAAATCTTGAAATAAGCCAACCTGAAGTTCAACCAATTGATTTGCATACATAACAAGTTTTACAAGTGTATGTAGTCCAATAAATACATCTTCATTGAGGGTGGTCAAGTAATTTTTCTCCAAGTGAAGAGTTTGTAAATTATTCAGAGTCTCAAATGAACCGTCTTCAATGTTTATTACATTATTGCTACTGAGATCCAAAGTTAACAGATTAGTTGGGTATATCATCAACATCATAGTGTATTTGTTTTCAAGCCGATCATTATCAATACATTGAGATTTTATTTCTCTCTGGCCAATGGTTGCATTGCAATTCGATGGAAATTCTATTCTGCAAGTATGACTATTATCTAAACCGCACAAAACAGTATTTGTGTATCCCTTAATGTTATTGCAGACCGGCGTCTGATTTTCTGCTAGACTAGGCAAGATATCTAAATTAGATTCTTCACAAGAAGGCAGTGACTCTAATAGTAAGCCCCCACTGACTAAGATACTGACATTACCTTGCAGATTTAGTTGAAGACCCTCCTGATGTAAATCAGCACTGCATTTTCTACTTTGCCCGTTTAAAACTACATACGTATTTTGACAGTCACTCAATTCGCCTTGTCTTTCGATGTAAAGGAAAAAAGATCCCTTGTCAAATTCTGGTATTTCTACATGCGTGCGATATCCTAGTGAGACATTGACTTGTATGCTGCAGGTGTGATGGGCACTTCCCAGTAAGGCAATCGCTCCTAGACTGGTATTTCTTTCTTCAATACGACATGGTTGGGTTTCATTGTCAGCAATATCCCACAGAGGCTTTACAAATATTTGAGTTGTAGCTACTGCTCTGTTCAGTGCCACATAGTGGAGAGAAACAACCAATATTAAAATAAAGGACCTCCGTAAGATCAAATTGAGCATATGATCGGCCATGATTGTCGATGATGTCCTTATGAAAATAGACTGATTGAATATATATAGCTATTTTCAAAAGCTTTTAGATAATTCTCAGTTCACATGTTATAATCAGTGCTAATCAGCCAAGTTAGAATGTTCGTAGGCTGGGGTGGGTACGATATAAGGTACTGCGGCAAGGCAATCCCTATTATCAGTTGTGTGCAGAGTATTTATTAATAAATGTCTACACAATACGCTATTGAGCCAAGTGTCCACACACTGCGCTATTGAGGCACCAAGTGTCCACACAATACGCTATTGATGCACCAAGTGTCCACACGATACGCTATTGAGGCAGCAAGTGTCCACACAATACGCTATTGAGGCAGCAGGTGACCACATAATACGCTATTGAGGCAGCAGGTGACCACATAATACGCTTTTGAGGCATCAGTTGTCCAACAATACGCTATTGAGGTACCAAGACTCCACACAATACGCTATTGAGGCACCAAGTGTCCACACAAGACACTATTGAGGCAACATGCGTCCACGCAATACGCTATTGAGGAAGCGAGTATCCACAAAATACGCTATTGAGGCAGCAAGTGTCCATACAATACGCTATTTAGGCAGCTGGTGTCCACACAATACGCTATTGAGGCACCAAGTCTCCACACAATACGCTATTGAGGCACCAAGTGTCCATACAAGACACTATTGAGGCAACATGTGTCCACGCAATACGCTATTGAGGCAGCGAGTATCCACACAAATCGCTATTGAGGTAGCAAGAGTCCACACAATACGCTATTTAGGCAGCTGGTGTCCACACAATACGCTATTGAGGCAGCGAGTATGCACACAATATAGTATTGAGACAGTGAATGCCCATATTGGGGTTGGAGAAATACAAATAATAAATGATGATGCATACTAGTTAACTAACGTCCATACGAGATCGTACAACGAAATGTGTATTGGTTTCATCACTACAATGTACGAGATACGATACCTACATTATATACAATGAGTCGGGTAAATATACATATTTTCAAAATCTCCCATATATCGAAAGGCTAGCTAAATGCACCCTTTCCCTGCAATGTATTCTGTTGCAAAGTGAATTGTCAAACAGAACTCCACGTAATATTATTATTTGGCCGTACAGAAACAAATTATTTCAATAGCTTCACCAAAGGTGTGACATGATGTCATCTCTGACCAATGAATAAGCAATACAATTTCATATTTACAGCATCTGCGCATAAATGCGAGTTGGTACGTCACTCGTCCCCACAGAGCTCATTCAAAATATACCTTTACTTCGACAGTTCGAGTAGTATACATGTCAAGCACCTGTATTTTTGCATTTAATAAATGAGATTTGTGGTGGCGCTATAACTATTTGAACAATCTCGGCCTTTATCCCAGGTGTTTTTAAATCCATTTTCCTCTCATGAATAGCACTGGGTTTTCTAAAAATTAAAATGCTCAGTGTCCTACTTCCGGTGTAGCATGACTTACGTTTTCTAAGGCAGAAAAGGAAGAAATAAAAGGTTGACCTCTCCTTTGCGACCAATCCAAATATTTGAACATCTAGGGTCATTTAAAAAGAAATTGTTGTTTAATTTATTTAAAGAAGATTTTTGTTCAATTGAACAATTCTCGTAGTACGAGGAGCGTTCATCACAAATTGCACCTGGCTACACTAACATAAATACATTAAGAAGAAAAAGAGCTGACCCCATCCAAATACATACCGAATTATATGAAATAGACAAGACAGATCCTTACACAATATTCATTTACGCTCGCAGCTCCGTACCAAAGCTAATTGTTGCCATATCTATGCGTTCATTTTCAGGCTTCCTTTGCAATAAACAGAGACAGTTTTCACACATTGTCTCCGAGGCAAAGACAATTCATACAGATGCTTGAAAATAACCCCAGGTCTTACACAGCCATTCTCGATTTTCCAAAAGTTACATTTTAAAAATAAGGTCATCATTCTAAAATTTGTTTAGAATGGCGTGTCAGGGGGAGGGGGACATACTAGAATCTAATCAAAGTGATGAGAAAGTACAATACAATTTGTGATGCTTCAATTAGGCCTATCCTATACAGTACAAAAACCCACAGAAATTAATTGATGGATATAACTATTTCGGCAATACAGCGTGAGCGAGACTCAAACCTCCGACATGACTTCTGAGAACATAAAAGCCGTGTGAACGCGTTGAAGAGAGAGCGCTAAATCCGCTATGGCAATGGTACAGTGTTAAACTCGAGAACAGTGCTTCCCATAAGCCATTTAGTGATACCCATTGTGTTGGAGCATGCGATTGGTATAGTTATGTGGGGTATTATTGTCTCCTCGATAAGAATATCACTGTTGGCAAATTAAAATCGTGTGCTAATTAGCTTTAATTAAGCAAAACAAAGTGCCGATACCTAAATTGATTGCAGTATGTACTATTCCAGCAACACTATTCTATTGAATTTATGGCGAACCCATTAACGCGTGTCTTTGTGTCGTTATTGTAATTGATTTGCCACCTGAGTTCGATTCCCATTGATCATGAATATTTTTGGAGGAAACAAACGCGAGTTCTTTGAGGAATATTTACTCCGGTATGCAGCTATTCGCTCGTAAATCCAAAGTCATTCGTGTTAGTATAATGTATGCAACTATGTGTGCCACAGTATGACACGGAGGGACTGGACTCCCTGCATTGTAGTTACGGACGGGATTGGACTCTCATTTGTTTGACTAATTTTAGAAGCCTGATCAAGGCTATTTGTCGATAAGGCTAATTCAAATTCGGAGTATACTAAAAAGGGGCGGAGTGATATTTAAAAGAAATTAATTAATTATCTTGTATTGCCTTTTTTTTTCAAAACAAGTGGTCGCAACCAATATCCACGCATATCGAGGATTGCGTATTTAATTATCTTATAACATGTTAATTTCGTATCCAGTAATAATTCGGAATAATAATACAATCGTATTCTTTGTTTGTTCATTATCATATCTGTTAGCATCAAAGTCATAATGCAAATGAAAGTTATGAAAGTAACTTTAAATGAGTCCTAAATAAAAATAAAATGATTAAATATTTTGCAATTCTCGGTTATTTTGGACGCGGGCGGGAAACGAACTAAGATCTAAGATCTAACACCTCATTATATTTGTCAATTATTTTTAAATTTTAAATTTGTGTATTTACGAGGGGGTATCAAAAAGTTCTTTACATCACCAAGAAGTGAAGACATCAGAAACTTTTTCTTGTTACTACCCTTCAGACATCTTTAAAAAGTCACTGTGCAAAGTCACACATCTCTCCCACTATTTATTACCTGTCCACAGAGCCGCCATTGTAGAGATCCTCAGATTGACCGCCATCGATTGATCCTCAGATTGCCTCAGATAGCGTTATTCCCAAAACAGCAATAAATAGTTTAAAGTGTTGACAGAAAGGGGTCAAAGGTCATTACAAACAAGCTTGGTGACAATTATAATCTTGTGGTTAACATGGGGTTTACACATATTGACATCTTATGACCCCTACATGACCTTTGACCCCTTTCTGTCAACACTTTAAACTATGTATTGCTATTTAGGGAATAATTCAATCTGAGGCAATCTGAGGATCAATCAATGCCGTATTATTGCCCGTTTTTTATACTAATGTATCTATATTCTTGGTATTTGTATTTTATACTTGTTGTATTTTTATACAACAAGTATAATACTTAAACTGTGTATATACTTTGGTTGTATCTTTTTAATATTTTATAATGTTGTTATTTGTATTGTGTACGGAGCTTTGATCTTTTTTGGAAAAGCGCCTTATAAATGCTCTGTAATAAATAATAAATAAAATAAATAGGGAAACTTGAACTGACTTTATTGCCTATTGAAAGTTTCCTCTTGTCCTTTCTTAATGACAAATTCTATAATCTAATACAATCAACCAACCATGATTATTAGTTGTTGCCAAAATTACAAAAATAGAAGCAATTTAACCTTTCTTTTTTACTCAATCTGTATTTTACATTTTACAGACCAGTGGCGTTTCCAGCTCTTTGGTTCAGAGTTGACCCGAATACAAAATTGTCATATATAAATTCAATTTATTTAAGCCATGTCATGGTTGTTTATTAGCTTCTCAGAATACGTCCAAACAGCTAGTCTTATCGCATCAACCCCGATTCTAGGTGTTTTCAATCAAATGCCTGTTATTTACGTAGTTAACCAAATATGGTATGTTCACGCCCAAACACATACTCTCGCGTTGCGGCGCGTGAACGCAAAGTGAACACTGATTGGCTAACCGCAATGTCAATCTGGCTTCGACTTTCCAAAGCAGGTTTACCCAAAGTCAAAGGACCCTTGTCTTCGGCTCAGGCGCGGCGGTTCTTGCTGGCGGCGCTCTACTAACTCACTGGGCGAGTGGGACTTCTCGACGGACTAAATAAATACTGCGTAGCGTAGCAGCCACAAGATTGCTTCTGTACCAGTATAATTGAGTTATTAAAGATATTTACGCCATTGCAATTTGATTTGAGTTATGTTCAGTAAATAATAGCAAACCTAATCAATCTGATATAAAAAAAAAGAACTCATAACAATCCAAGTCGAGGTGTTTTTTTCAGGAGATGCAACTCTTTACCGATCTGATGTGAGCTATAATTGTATAGTTATAACAGTCTTATTTGGGCTATCGTGTTTGCAATTAGTTATATTGAACTCATGGGAATAGAAAGCACCGCTATACAAACATATTCAGCATACATTTAGTCCATGTTAATATTATAATAATTTAAACAGGTTCGCCGTCGTAAATAGAAAAGAGACTATAGGAAAACGATCTCGCCCGGGAATCGAAACTGGGAGCCCTTGCTTACAGGGCAAGCACTTTGTCCATTCAGCCACAAAACCTAACATGGTAAAGCACCTGAAATTCAACACCTTGCGGACACGTATCACAGTCTCATTTTGGGCTGTCGTCGGAAGGTAGTAACGTTTAACAATCTAATGAGACCTATCGTCAGAGATAGCAATGCTATAACAATCCTTTATAATTTTCGCTATCTTTTAATTATAGTATAGATAACAACGCTGAAACAATATTCACATTTTAGCTATCGTCTCCTTTATCAATCTGATTTGAACCACATTCAGAAACATACAACGTAGAAATGCTAAACACTTTCAACTCGGCAAGCGACTACAGACGACAATTTCGAAGACAGCTCTAAATTAGATTGCGATAACTCTGCTATTTACTGTTGGGAGCCTCAGAAATCTTTTTTTTTTATAACGTTGCTTCTTTAGATAACTGTAATCAGGTTACTACTAAAGGGTTGCTATCCAACTAATAACAGTCTCCAACCTAAAATAGTTTTCATTGATAGATTCTTAACTCGAAATGCTTTGCTTATCATCTCATTGACGGGTTACTATACATAATATGATGTGGCCCTAAATATCATCAACAGTGACTAATTATTACACATGATATATATGCCCTAGCTACTATGGGAAATACATACATGTGGCAAGGAGACTGGGATACGTGACCGCAAGATGTTGAATTGCAGGTGATTTACCATGCTATAGATCTTATTCGGCCGAATGGATAAAGCGCTCGCCCTGTAAGCAAGAGGTCCTGAGTTCGATTCCCGATGAAGCTTTGCCCAACAAAATGTTCATTTTTCACGGGCATTTGTCACGCGATAAAGCATTTTCAAGAAGAGTTGGGTACTTTTGACCAAAACACGCGGGATATCATTTTCAATATTTTCTGCAGAATGGCGGACACCGCAGCTGACGTAGTCGTAGGGCCTTGGATCGCTCGCAGAAACCTTCTCAGGTAAGATGTTAACTAGAAACTCAAAATACAATATCCATAGAAACATCCGAGCCATGACTTTTAGTACTGCACGCTTTTGTTTTCAGTAAATGACCACAAAAAAGGAGCGTAGCACGTTACTGTATTGAGGATTCATATAATAAGCTTATTATAGGTTGAGTCTATTTGCTGAACAAATTAATTGAGCATGTTTTATTATTATCACCAAAGGATAGATCGAGGGTTGGGCGCCTGAAGTCCGTAACTCAACTTTTGGGCAAAATGAGATTTTGGAACCCAAATAATCTATATAACCCACAGATTTAAGAACCATAAAGACCTAACTCATAAACACTCACACTTGAAGATGATGGCCAATTGCACATAGCCCCAACTTAATGTTATAGGTAGGGTCCCAAAAATTCAAAGTTGATTACCTCAAAATAACCTTTTTTTAGTTAAGACCTTCTTGCGCTCAACCCACGATAAGATATAACGAGAGAGAGCCAAGGTCCCATCTTTCTAAAACTTCTCTATATCGGTGTCTGCTGCATCTATTGGTCACAGCGGAAGAAAAATGTTTTACCCAAAAAACGTTTACCCAAAAACTGAGCAACATTTGCTAGATTTGTTGGGTAACAACCTTGGACCAACATTCTTCCCCAACGTTGGGTCAAATATCAACAGTCTTAATAATTGGGTAAAGTTTAACCATGGTTTAACCAACAATTGGTAACAAACTTGCCTCTCTCTCTTGATCAATTAATACAATTATATAAACAATTGGGTACAGTTTCAACAACATTTGTATTGCAAACTAGCCCATCTCTTGGTCAAATTATTGCTACATGTTGGGTAAAATGTTTGACCAACTACAATGTTAGAAAAAAGTGTTCGAACACTTTGTAGGTGCAATTTAAAGTATTCTCCCTTCCCCTGATCAATGTTGAATCCCACAATTTGCCCACCATCAGCACATGGTCTCGCAACATAGATCGGTGGGAAAGGGGGAGGGATATGAGTAAGGGGATACTTCAAGCTACCAGAAACAAGTTTCGATTTCCACGTGACTCAAATAGCGTGCTATTTATAGTCCAATAAGCATAGCAATTAGGGTCAGTGTTCGAACACCTTTTTTCTATGATTGTAGTTAATCAAAATATTTGCTCAATTATTGGATAAAGGTTACTAACCAACAGCTGTTGGTTAAGATTTTCTGTTGCCGTGTGGTGTACTAGAGTTAGGGTTATGAGAGGACAACGTGTGAGAATATCTTGAGAGTTAAAAATACTGCAACACTCTTAACTTCATGTTTGATTAGAATGCCTAATTATTTATTTTTGATCTCGTTACTATTAAATTGAATAGAAATCCTAATGATTTTTACAAGATTCATATCAAAATACCAATTTTTAATAAGGCACCTCATCAAACATTTGACAAGGCACCTTATCAAACACGTCACCTGCAATGAATCAGTTTATTAGTCAATGCATGCTGATGTCACCGCATGTGGTGATAGGTCTATTTTTCAGGATTTTTAAAACTTCCAATTGGCATAATTATTAGAAAGTTGGCCGAAAGTGTGCACGACATTGTATAATAGTTTTTTGCAGAGATTTAAAAACGGTGACATTCAGCACCGTTGTGGTACATGAAAAGGTAAGGTAGCTCATTAACATCGTGTAGTATTTGTCCTCCCCCGATAGGAAAACCGCGGTTGGCACATTAAAAATGTGTGCTAAGTACCCCTAATTAAGCAAAACAAAACAACAGTCCCTAAACTTAGTTATAACGTATGCCAAATGTAGCATCACTGTCCATTCCAATGACCGTCATTTGGGAATCGATTTCTTTATCCCATTACCGTTCTGTTCCCTGTATATTCAGAACTTTTTGGACCACGGACACGCTATGGTATCCTGGGTTGTAAATCTTGATTCATTTCCCCCAACTCTTTGAGTTATTGCACCAGCTGTTAGTGCCTACAGCGCTTTGGGTACCTGCTCTGGCTCGTTGGACAACCCGGTTTTGACTAGGGCGTTTTTGTAGCAAGGCCTTCATTGTCAAAATTAATCAATGCAGTTTGTGTTGATATTCGTGATTTAAAGAACACAAATGAATACCATATCAAAATAGCACAGTCTGCTTTTTGAACGAGCAAAATTAGTTGGATATATCTTGACTCATAATATTAGACAAGATTTCATGTTCACAATAATGTCATACTTAGTGCAGTAGCTGTCTATAAATAGCTTCCAAACTTCAATAATTTGGGCGACCTCAAGCCCAAAGTGTTAAGTTTATCATTTGTTATGTTAAAAAATTATACTTTAAACTTCAAACTTCAATTTGTTATCAAAACTAGTGCTGTTTCAGATTTTGTAAAATAAAAAGTTCAAATTACGAGAAAAATCACGATTTTAGTATTTCTTGAGCAGGTTTTAGTTTTAAAAATGAGCCTAATGTAGGCTTTAATAAAAAATATCATGTGGCAACACTATAATGCCTTGGTCAAGGGAGGAAGCCCGCAAGCAATTTCCCAGCATGTGGGCTTGTCCGTGGACGGTACAATATAGGTCTGCCAATTTCTGGTTGAAATAACACCCAGCGCCCAAATTGTATGGTTTTAGCATGTTTTAGCGTGGTTGTATAAAGAATTTCTAGCTTTGCACTTCAATTTGTCAAACGTGTCAAGGTTGTATTGGCTAGACAAAGTCAGGTTTCATGTTCTATCATTATAGTCAAAAACTAAATTCCAAAGTGGCTCAAATTATAAAGGCGGTGGAACCGTAATGCGTTGTTTACGTTTTGGAAAGACGCTATTGAAATGGGCATCTGAGTTGTCTTATCATGAATAGGTTCAGTCATTACATTCATTGTTCGTGTACAGATCATGATTAACAATCTATACGTCTCGCGCGCAGCGCTTCGTGCACATCGATTGACACGCCTCGCGCATATCGCTCCAAGCGGCTCGGACATAGCGCACGACATCGTTTGCGTAGCATACCGCGGCAATCATTTATTACAGAATTATTACATTTATAACATTATAATAACAAGGCCAAAGCTAAATAAAGAGAATTATATTAAATAGCATCGTCCACAGTGGTATAAACATTACATTGTAGGTAATT
Source organism: Ophiura sarsii (assembly GCA_035610835.1). Taxonomy (NCBI): domain Eukaryota; kingdom Metazoa; phylum Echinodermata; class Ophiuroidea; order Amphilepidida; family Ophiuridae; genus Ophiura; species Ophiura sarsii. The sequence continues at coordinate 36,221,728 of CM069457.1, read as the reverse complement.
CGCCGAACCCTGTCTTTGGAATTCTAACGACGCGGTGATGGACAACCATTACACGGTTGACCGTATTGAATTGCACGCGTGTACACGATTGTCCGTCTAAATTAAATAGATAATAGGAGTTAGTTCTATTATTTATCGGGGACAATCGACCGATGTGCATGCTTTTCAATGGATGGACAAACGCAACGGTTGTCCATACTCTGATAGTACGAGGGCATGGTTCTGAATAAAAAGACGCTATAAGGCGTTACTATGAAAGGTGTATTGTGAATCAGTGCTAATTTCTAAAGCCGAAGATAATATGACACTTGATTTGGCTTGATATTGCATAGATGGGCGATTAGCTCAATTGGTTAGCGCGTTGGCCTATTCATACTTAAGGGCAGAGACACGGGTTCAAATCCTCATGGCGCGAGCCATTGGTGTTTTTAATAATGTATTAATATAACATTTTCGTTATTCGCGTGGCTCATTAATTGGTTTATTTTATTCATCTGTTTGTCACATATTGTTTTTGTTTTTCCTCTCTTTTGGTTTTTGTTCTTCTTTATTTTTGAACTTTTTTCGGTGGTTGTTGTTTATCTTTCTATCTCTCTGTCTACCACATGTAAAATGACCAGTCCGTCACAATGCATTTCGTACTTTTAATGCATTTATTAAACACGGAAGATAAATTATAACCGTCAAGTTAAGTAAATGCAAAGAAAATACAATCACTCCATGACTTTAATGGCAAATACAACGCTACAATAATTGACACAATAGTTATTACTTCATAGCGTCTATAATGCGGTTGTGACCGGTCCCTTATCAAAAAAAGAAACGCATTGCGATAACGAAAAGGATTTTAATTGATTGTTGCATAATAAACTACTGTCATATAATTAGTTTAAATAATGAATTTCACCCGTTGCACCCTATGTAAGACTACATGTAACACTCGCGCATGCCATATACATGGGCCATAATCACGCATGAAATGACCAGTCCCTAACAATGTACATGTCGTATTTACTTTATCTTTACCATATATAATAAGTATACATATCTTGCCACTCTCCAAATTAGAAGATTATGCAATGTATAGAAGACGAGTTATTTCCTATAGACAGTTGTCATATTGAGTGATTTACCATACAAACGGGCCATAATCACGCATAAAATGACCAGTCTCTAACAATGTAAATGTCGTATTTACTTTATCTTTACCGTATATAACAATTATATACATATCTTGCCACTCTCCAAATTAGAAGATTATGCAATGTATAGAAGACGAGTTATTCCCTATAGACAGTTGTCATATTGAGTGATTTACCATACAAACAGGCCATAATCACGCATAAAATGACCAGTCCCTAACAATGTAAATGTCGTATTTACTTTATCTTTACCGTATATAACAATTATATACATATCTTGTCACTCTCCAAATTAGAAGATTATGCAATGTATAGAACACGAGTTATTTCTTATAGACTGTTGTCATATTGAGCATTTACCAATAGCCTCAGACAATTCCGGAAATAACTGTTGAACCACTTTGAGGACTTCGTTGAAATCAACCCCCAGTCCCCCCATTCAATGTTGTTCGGAACCGTTTCATCACCACGGTCGTTGGGACCCTCAACATTGATTGGTGGGGGCGGGGGAGGGATATCACTTAGTAGATAGCTCAAGCTCCCCACACAAGTTTGTTGCAAAATCAGCGCTTGAAAATAGTCCCTTAAAGTGGGATATTAGCAAAGAAATGGACTATGTGGTCCAACACCAATTTTCCTGAATTGTAGAGACCATTCAATTACTCCAAGTGCAATGATAGCCAAGTGACCATTTAATGACTCAAAGTGATCGTGTAATGACCCTGTGGGATCATTTCATCACCCCAAGTGATCGTTTAATGACCGCAAGTGATACGGTAATGACCCTGGTAATTAAGTAAGTAAAGGATATATGATAATATAATCGAATAATAAGGTCATTGATACATTCGGACAGCTACTTATGTATAATTGGTTTCGATTGCAACTGTTTGGTGATCCTTTTGGATATTTCTACTACTGAGATAGGTTTTCAACTTCGCTAACCATAAAATCAGTAATCTATCTGTTTAGACAGTTAGAAACTGGTAGTTAGCTAAACATATTACTAGATGAGGTCCATTTACGAGAGTGATAAGCAATTAAACTGTTAGAGTGTTGGGTTGTATATCTAAAAGCATTAGCATATCAGTAGAACATATTAGTTGGTATATGTAATGCAATACACGCTGTTATAGGATATTTTACATTAAGGCGGCCATTTTGGCCGCCATCTTTGATTTGAAATAATTATGTTGAAAAAGCAAACGTGCTGGATATGAGTTTCTAGTAGTCTAATATACATCATAAATATCATATATACCATCATCATATACATGTATGTTGGCTGATCCTTTTATGAGATTTAATCATTTCGGCGGCCATTTTGGATGCCATCTTGAATAACCCTTTAGGACACCAAAATGAATGTTGATAACATCCTTAATATATTTTAGGACCATGACAGTAAGTTCAAAAAGTTGGTTTAGTGAGTTCTGGGGTGCATGGAAGACCCCGCCTAGATACGGCTCTAATTCACTATTAGTTATTCTATACACTCATGTTAAATAACCCTTGAATGCACCTTTAATGTTAGATTTTACACTATTTGTCATCATAAAATCATCTATAAATGTCATAGACCATGTCATGTCATGTCATGTCATGTCATGTCATGTCAAGCTAGTTTGTTGATTTAATCAAGCATCATGTGATAGATTAATCAACAAGCGAATATAATTGACACTGTCGGCGCATTATTTCGGGTAGGGAAATCACTAGATTGAAAGAGTTTGTACCTGTTTTATTCTACATATGGGTGAATAACAGGATATTATTTCAAACTGGATGTTGAAAAGTCCACGTTTCCAAGACATCTGTGGTTCCCCTTATACGAATGATAGTCATTCTACTTCTAGTTTTGCTAGTCCATCATATGTGTGCTCCGGTATAGTTCGGGCGAGCCAAATCGGCTAGGTGTGACCAGTCAGCTGTAGAACGGGGCCCCGTTTCAATTGAGGGCGCTCTATTTAGTGACGCACTGCCGTCATTTTTTACACGGCGATTCATTAAGTGACGGAAGTCCGTCGCCCGCCGGAATGCAAACAAAAAACACTTTTCAATAGAGGGCGGGCTTGAGAACGGGACTGCGTTAGCAAGGGAACGGCCTCACGTCACAGTAATTTTAAAAATTCATAAATAGCCGATTCTGCCGATTTAAACAACGAAATAACTCTCTTATCAAAGAGATAACCGTTACAAAGGCATCACTTCTAAATACTACGGGGCTTATATTTAATGTAAAAATTATCACTCTTACACTAAAAATTCTATAAAATGGTGTAATCTCGTCTAGAAAATGGTGGTCTCATCGCAGCAAACCGGTCAAAAAAGACATAATTAAAGCTTGTGTCGTGTGATGTTGCGGTTAAAGGTTAAATTAAATCATCTAACTGGATGTCACAAGGAGTTCTGATACCTTATGCTGCCCTCAACTCGATGGATAGTTACTTTTTATGCAGATAATTGGGTGTAAAAGGGGAAAATTCAATCATTGCGCAAATTGACGGGTGTGCGTTACGTACACCCGTCGTTTTAGAGCGCCCTCAATTGAAACGGGCTCCCGTTCTACAGCTGACTGGTGACAGCGCTTTACGATCGCTATATAAATGCTCATGGTTACGTACGTAATGTTATGTTATGTATGTTATTAAAATTGTTTTAGATTTATTCGAAAATTGTATTTACAAATACAACTTACTTGCCATCGTGCACATGATTATAAGATAGATAGTGTTCACGGTATACTCGTAAGCATATGGTGATATCTTCCACTTGGTAGGCTCAACGTTGCCCATATCTCCTGCCATACTGACTACAGTTGTCCACATTGGTTGACTGGTAGTAGCAACATCGTTAAGTAGAGCCGTGGTGTTAGCCATGGTTCGGGGGGAGAGAGAGTGTCTGTGGGGGATGAAATCCTTCTCCCAGTACGATCAACTTAAAGGGGCATTGAGAGATGCGTATGGGAGTGCGCCCTCAATTATCCTAGAAATCAGTTTTTTTTGCATCAAAGTAATACTTAGGCATATACTAACTACCATCTGAAACAGTTTACCAACATTCGCCGTTTATAATATAAAATTTAATTCGGAAGTTATGCATCGTTTTACTCACAAACTTTCGCGGTAAATCTCAACCCGGAAGTGCCGTTATTTACTTATTTTGGCATGAAGGCGATGTCGGAAATGTTGATGATTATCTTTACGTTATTTGCTCATTTAGTATATCGATACATCTCTCAATGCCCCTTTAACTGAAAACCTTCCGCGGAGGAGGAATATAATGGTGTTGTTGATATTCGTTGCATATTTATATTATCAGACGATTCTCTAAAAGCTGGTCTGATTCGTCCTCTGATAGGTCAAATGGCTATCTATATCTTGCCTCACGTCCCGTACGGAATAAACCGTGTATAGCTACAACGTATTTTTAATTGGTTTGAGCATGCGCACGTGAGTTACGGGACGTCTAGCAAGACATTGCCGGTCAAATGATGATTAAAGGAACACATCGTCACAATTATCTAACATTTTTTGTCCAACAACCTTTTTAGATTTCAGTGTGAATGGTGACGGATTAAATTTATGTGCAGCAATGGATATACCCATATGATAGTCTACCCACAGTGACATCACCCAGGGTGACCCCACTCAAGGTAGACTGTGCAGTGCCCTCTATATCGATAAGAAACATAACTACATATTCTGACACAATGAAAAGGATACGTTGTGCGTAAGTAACGTCTAAGCGCGCTGATCGCTAGTTGTTCATTCGTTATAATGAATATATCGAAAGTAAAATGATTAATTTAAAGACTCTGCAGTCTAAAATGTGAAACTAGAACACAATTAACCATGTACATTCAATAACTGTCCATGTTCCATTGTCCGTATTTAACCAGTTTTCATCAAAATCAATGAGAATATCATCTCGTTAAACCTTCCCTCGAAGTTCTTGGTAAACCTTCCCGAATATCTGGTTAAACCGTCCTCAAAAGTTTTGTTAAACCTTTTCCCGAAGTTCTTGTTAAGCCTTCCCCTGAACATCTCGTTAAACCTTTCCCTGAAGGTCTTGTTTAACCTTCCTTGTTGAAGGTTTTGTTTTTACTTGACGGTCTTGTTTAACCTTCCCAGAAGTTAATTTTTAACCTTCCCCGAAGTGTTTGTTAAACCTTCTCCCCGAGGTATTGTTAAACCTTCCCCCGAAGGTATAGTTGAACCTCCTTCAAAGGTCATGTTAAACCTTCCCCCGAAAGTATTAAACCTCCCCCCCCCCCCCCCCCCCCGAAGGTCTTGTTAAACATCACCCGAAGGTCGTGTTAAACAAATGTCTTATTAAACTTCCCATGAATGTTTTCGTAAACCTTCCTAAGCGCCACAAAACTATTCAAGGCGACATGGGTAGATGAACATTTGTTGTCACGGGGGGAAATGTAATCATCAAGTTTTCCTTTAAACTTGTTTAAATTCATCAAATATTTTTATTTAATTAACAATGACACTCAACTATTTCAACATTTGACCATCAAGTGAGTAGGATATGGTTAATGGACACCTCCTTTGTTCAAAAAAATAATAATGTAACACAATTTGGCGTTAAAACGAACGACTCAATTTTACAAGCGACTTGACCTTTATTTGCTAAGATAAATTTGGGTCGTGTATTGTGTAGATTGAACGTATTGTAAAGATAATGCATCAATTGTTACGAAATAGGTTTTTTTAAAAAGCTAAAACGTTGGGTTTTAAAAAATAAAAAAAATCCGCAGTACTTCAAACACTCGACTCAAACAACCAATATTCAACGTTATGTCTTGCAATACATTCTACGAATTAAAAAAAAACCTGGCTACTCGTTTCTCATAAATCTAAATATTTAATTTGGTTACTTTTTACTGGTTCATCTAACCAATTTATCATTACCCTTTTGGTCCACATTTGGCTTGTTTGGTCCTAACCATAAACCTTTTGTTTTATCATTGTTAACAGTTATCCCGGATACATTACTAAATGCAAATATATATATTGACAACCGAAATTTCATCTTCTACCATTACAGGAGAATAAAATTACCCGTAAACCTCATCACATCTTCAAGCTTACCCTTCATGTTTTTCGGAACTATATTTCTGTTCTACTCTTTTGTATCTGCCATTATTTTATAGATATCACCGGGAAAATAAGTGTTCCATCGGATTACACGTAAAATATAGGCAGTACCCATATTTAGCTGTTAGGAATGCATGCAGTCAGTGATCAATATCTGAATTTAAATAAAATCGTCAAAAAGTGTTGCGTCTTCAGGTTATATTTTACGATATGATCATTTAAACAGCGCCATCCCTATCCCTATTTTCATCCCGATCCGATCGCCTTCTGACCGCCTCCGAGTAAGCGTATTCATCCACATGATACACTTTCTATAAAATAAACATTTTGCAAATCCTGAGCAAAGTACATGAGACTATGTTTCATGTTATTATATAACATGCTATACTCTCACGCCAAACGGATTCCCAAAGGGCCCCAATTTATAACCAAACGGGTTTTATTTTTGCCGGAAATTACTACCATTACACAAAACGAGTGATTTAGTGTTGTACATGTAAATTTAATATTATTATCCGATCTAAACAAGAATAGTCTTTAAAAAGTAAAACATTGGTGAAATGGGGTTGAGTCTGGTATGATTGCAAGCGAAGCGGGCACTATAAAATGGAAGAATGTAACTTGAGAATTGTGTGATACCAATACGAGCACACTCAGTATTTCATGCACAAAGTCGGAAAATGGGGGGTCAAAGTTCACAGGGGGTCAAATTTGAGCAAACCATATATTATGTTTGGTATCAACCTATAGCACATTTGATTCTGAACATGTGTGACATTCATTTTTTTGTACAATTACTCATTTTCATTTATAAACTTACATTTGAACGTACTTGAAGTACATACAGCACTTTACTTGGTGACAATAAAGGCATGATTCAAGAACGACAAATAGTCACTCTTCCTAAAGATCGCCGTGCATGGAAAAAAACTTATAGTCGCCTGCTCTGCAGCCGAAGGATGATGATGATGATGACACTCGCAGTATCGTTTTCCTAGTTTAGACTATATTCACTATCGAAATGATTATGTAACTCCCTAGTAACTGGATCACGCACCTTTACGAATGCTAATGTAGCACATCCCATTGATTTCTCATTTCGATCGGTGTCCAGGATGCGAGAGCGTGATCAAGTTGATATAGTGATAATCGGTTAAGCACCTTGATAGTGAAGTGTGCTGCACATAAATCATTCAAGGTTTTGATTTTCTTTTGTAACACTAGCCCTGTGAACATGTTCAGTGACACGTGTAGAATTCTGAGTTCCGCATAGTGTTTGTACTTTTGTGATAAGGGGATAGAATTTACAAAATATCACCTTCAAATTATTCTATTAAACAATGAATGATTATTAAGGCAGGACATGTATTGCCGGATTGGCTGAATTTTGATAAGGGGATAGCCAAGACATATCTTTAAAAATGCATTTTCTTTTTAGAATAATGAGTTCGATTCCAGTTATTTAAGTAAAAATAGTTATCAAAGATTTTTTTGTTAATATTGACCTGACAAAACAATCAGGTAATGCAGGATAAACGATGTAAATTATGTTTTCAGGTCGTCTACTTATATCCGGAATATCTCAGCGAATTTATTGTCGATGCCGCTGTAATTTGACTAAGCTCTAACATTATATCTACTTTTCCGAACGATATGTGATTTGCCGTAAGGGTACAGAACTCGACAAAAGTGTTGCTGTTTTTTTTACACACCATGTACAGGGTATTTTTAAAGCTTTGTATCTCCAGTGAAATAATTCGCAGTATGAAACTAAAAGCATATTTGAATAGAGGACACTTGTAGAATTATTTTGATACCAAACATACAATAACAGTTACATGTATGTGTTGCTTCAGTACAGAAGAAAGTGTTCCGAAGTAAAACTGTACTTTCATGTAAACGTGAAGCATAATTAGCTTATATAGTGGATTGAGATGGCGAGAGAGGGAGACAGATAATGAAGACAACGGTTTCCAATGTTGATCTTTTACATTTCAGAGTGAAATAATCCTTATATATATGAACGTTATTGATTTTGTGGACAAAAATGTGAGAAGCGAAAGCCTTTGGGCAAATGCCACATGAATGGAATGTGGGGAACCTCCAGGATGTGATTACGACCACATACAGCTGGCGTCTTGTAAGTTGAACACATTTATGGTATTGTAGATTATGTGACTAAAAAACTGTGTGTTGTATATTATGGGGCATTAGAAAATGAGACATATTTGGTATCAAATTATTGTTTTTCTATTCAAATATGTTTCCGGTTTCATACTGCGAATTACTTTAAGCTAGCTATAAAGCTAGCTTCAAAATGGTATCGACACTTTTGGGACACCCTGTTTAATGATTTCAGCTCATCTGAATCAGTCAAATTTATTCTTGATTCGCAAGTTCGTCGAGAGCAATAGTAAATTTAACAACCGATAATAGATCCATGTTGAAATTGGTCTCCAGTGCTCTATGGAAGTACTCTGGGCAACGAAACGACAACTTATGCATCTGCGCAAGACATTTACCATCAAAAAATGGAAGCAGATTCTCGTCCAGGCCATTACGTACAAGCCACTCCCGCACTTGATCTGCTGTCCAAACAGAGCACGTGATGTTATAACTACTCTCTGTTTTCTGTGTGTTACGGTGCGTAACGGTTGACGCCATTTTGGATTTCGTAGGCATGATTGCAGATGCAGGTTGTACAGCTGATTGGTCATGTTGTGATGAACCTGCGTGTTCAACAAGAATACATTTAATGAATCACTGTACAAATGAAATTGAATAGGTCTTACGGTTACAAGTTTTCTTAGTATATAACCTAGACCTATATATCAGGCATTTCAAATACAAGTTTGGAGAATTGAGGAAATTCGGAATACAAAAGAAAAAACCCAAAACCCGGAGGTAATCTAGAAAACAAAATCATAATGGCATTCGACACTCACGCATGAAAGGCAAACGTTACAATGGGCTATTCCGGATGAATTCCGCACCCCTAGAGAGGAACAAGATATTATTTCCAAATAAATCTGGAAATCCAAGTGTTAAGGGTTTGGGAATTGGGTATAGAGGAATTAAAGTGATAATGAAAATTTGTTTGGAAAATCCGGGAAAGTTAATGAACATTTGTTTGGAATTCCGGGAAACGCAATGATATCCAGACATTGCTTTGAAAAAGTCTGTAATTCAGAGTTCCTCTAAGGGTGGCTGACTAATTCCGAGACGAAATTCCAGACCATGGTCTCGACTATTAAAACAAAGTTTGGAATTCCGAATTCCTCTATAGGGGGTGCAGAGTTTTCTAGAATAGCCCAATAGTGGATTCACCATGATGGCGACATCACTTCCGGTCGATACATTATATTATATAATGGTAGGCCTGATTTCAGCCCTGAGACCTTATTTTTGTGTAATAGTAAAACTACAATTCAATCCAATTTGGATTGTTCCATAGCACTCGGCTTCACCTTTTGTATGGTCAAGTCCAAAATGGACCGCGTAGTATAGTCATTACTATTGCACTCTCAGTCATTCAATAGTTGTATACCTTTTTCCGAGTAATATTTTATCTTTTCGATTGATCGGCAATTGACCGGTCGGTAACTGTCACCCTTTTTAAGGTGATGGGCTACCATAAAAAACGTTTTCTTTATTTTAGGTCCTACAAAGCTCATCTTTGGATATGTTGACACTCTTAAACTTTCAGGAGGATTGACAGAGAGAAAAAAATCAAAATGTATCTAATTTGCATAATAATGGCGGCCATCTTGGATTTTAACGCTTAATTTATCCCGGGGTACTCCTGAAAGAACGCAAACATTTAGCGTTGTTTTTTAAAACTAGAATTATGCTCACACACATAAATGTTAGGATAGCATAGCCCTTTTTTCAAATTTGTGCCCCAAATTCTCAAAATGGCATAAATGTCGACGAAAAATGTTAAAAAATCATTTTTTTAACCAAAAATGAGCATTTTTCAAAATAAAAACTGCTTTAAAATTTCAAACAAGAACAAATTGCAAAAAAGGCTATGCTATCACCTGTAGAATTATTTTTTCTATCTATATTCTGAATTACAGCTTTCTACATGCTTCCGTTCTTGAGAAAAGACCCCGGGATTGATCAATATGACCATTTTGCGAAAACGGCGTTTGAAGTCTAGAAACACTGTTTTTAATTATTATGCAAATTAGGTACAATATTTACATTTTTATTACCATACTCAAATTTGCAATTTGAATTATCACAATTTTTGGTGGTATCTTTATGTCAATAGCTTCTTTATTTTTTAAGTTATGATATTTTAAAAGAAAATACCTTAGATATCACTGGTTGAGAAACAAAGAAATACATAAGATATGTTATACCAATATTAGCGAGAATTGCCTAAGAGTTTCGACTTTGATTTGCCGTAACTTTGGAACCGCAGCTCTGATTTATGTGAAATAAAAAACAGAAGAAAGAAGAATTTTAGCTGCTTCTTATAGGCATACTTTTCAAAAAGCCCATTTCGAGTCACTACATGGTAGACCATTACCTTAAATGTCGTAAATATGCATCATGTGACATGAGCCATAATGAAGGTCTATGGTATATCATAAGATTATCAATGTGCATGAAATGTGAAAACCACATAGAAATATAACTACATTTCGAAGGGAAGCGTAAACATCCTTCTGCATGCAACTGCAATTTAGGACCTCACGCGAAATTCCTTCGAACGTTGTATTTCTAACGATGACTCACCGTTGATCCGCCCTTGGTCTCCAAGTTCCTTTATGATGAGTGGTAGTTCTTTATCTAATGTATCCTCCTCACAGACTTTGTGGTACAGAAGCATCCCGGAGACCGCCCCCAACCACCCATCGGGGTCATAATCACACTCTACTAACAAAGGGACCATCAGTTTCTTCTTCTTGTAGGCGTAGCTTGCCTCTGATGACATAGTATTGAAATGAGAAAAAAAATCTTATTGCCAATTGAGCACTACACCTTTAGTCCTATTATAATTTGTAAGTTGCTATTAAATTTAAGGTACATTCGATTATTTTATGTGCTTATAATTATATAGCCCTAATGATTTTTAAAACTAAGTTGAATGATGTGCACAAAACAGGCCCCATGTCACTAAGCAAAATGCCTTAAGTTCCCCAAAATCGACGGAAATGCCTAAAGTTGCATTTAAGTTGCATTATGTATCCTAATATTGTCTAAAATCGAAATCCAAATACCAGAGGCTCGTGGTAAATTGCCGAAAATCAGGCATTTCCCCTGTAACATAGAGCGTCAAAAGGTTAATTCAGTATCGGCATCGAGATTTTCTTTAGGCATGTACAGATGAAATCCGACCAAGACCAAGCTTGCAATCTAGAGAGAAAGATCTCGAAACAAGTCTAATATAATTGGAGTCACATGACCTACCTGTTCTACAGTTGTTGCTCTCCTTGTACTTCTGAGACATGGCAATGATCACAACATCTGCCTTTTCTACGGCATTCGCCATGGCGGCCAATATATTACCCTCTGCGTACAAATACAAACATTATAGAAATTTCTAACGCAGTGGGAGTGGTTTAATATGTAAATCATCAAAAATACGGCATTTGATGGGTATGATAGCTTCGAATTTGTTGCTGCCTGTTGAGGCCTACGCGCAAACGCGTGTTTTCAGCGTTCGGTATACACTCCAAAGCGCCGCATCCAGGCAGCGCCATGCGTGCCTGTTCGGCACAGTCAAATTGACTGGTATTATGCCAGCGCTCGAAAGCACCGTACCGCGAAGAAAACAAGTCTGAATTCGTTTATTTTAAAGATGGGTAAGATGGCTGTCACTTTACATGAACAAATAATTTTGGAATGTGATATAATTATGATACTATGCATGCGCCGACATCCGCTACTCAAAATATGGACAAACCCATCCATTGTCACACAATAGTCCGGCAACTAAAACAACATGTCCATCTTTTATTCTCTAAGAAATTAGGGAATGACGGCATAACGAGTACAAATGAGAGTAGTCAGGTTAAGTGATGTTCTAAAGCCAATCTTAATGAAATAATTATAGATCATGAAGACATTTCCTTCAAACATTAACAATGCATTGTGATTGATTGGACAGCGATCGGATGGTACCATGCACCTGATGACGTGATTATATATACACATACATCTATATGGGATCATGTATAAGTGCAACATACACAAGAGTCTGCGGTTTCTATGGTGGATAGCATTCGTAATGTGCTCAGTACGATCTTCATTATGATGCATCGTAACTTTTAACTTTATTTGCGAGGTCTATAATACAACAGAGCTGATTGATTTATATCCATCGTAGGCTACGAGAGTTTCTCTTTGACTGCACAGCGAACGGACGTGTTATATGATGAAGTGCATGCGTCAAGGCCTTCTATGGTTCCATGTGCATGATGGTCCTCACACTTATAAGACCATGTAAAAGTAATGTACAAAGGTGTGTCACTGCTCTGAACGTGTTGGACATCTACAGTTAGATAGATGGATAGATGTATTATGTGCGATGATGAATTCAAAGCACTTGGTGAAACATAGCTAGACGTATGTCAATTTCACTATCTCTTATCATATCCATCGTAGGTAGCCATTTTAAGTGTGCAACAGGTTCGTCGAGCGGTCGTAAACCCTTCATAAGTATACTTTTTATTGTTGTAATTCAGTGTGTGTAGAGGGTGAGGTGTGGAGGTTTACGACATGTCCAATCACAGGAATTGTTGATGAAAAAACATCGTCATCTACGATGGTTTTAGTGAAATCAATTCTCGACAACACCGTAAGTCGATAATTACTAGAATCACTTAGCATCACGTTAATGACGTTATATGCAATGACTTTTACGGTTTGCTTGCTTAGTTAAAGCGACATGGTTTGATTGATCCAGCAGCAGTGCCGGTACTAGTAATTGAACCAATGGAAAACTGACCTGGGCAGGGCTTGAAATAAGCAGGAGCAGGGATCAAATTTACACCACTAAACCTCAAAATGTCCCCTGGTTCTGATGTAAATTGTATCACCAGGAGTAACCTTTGTATTGAATATTGCCGCTGGTTATTCCTTCGCATTATCTTCAGGGTGACATATTTCTGTGATTTTACCCTATAATAGCCCCTAATATGTGACAAATTGCCCCTGGTCAAAATCTGTGAACCACGGGCAAATTTGTGTTAAATGTAGATCCTGGTTCTTAATTCCTTATTTCAAGCCCTGGACCTGGGTTTGTTTACTTTTAATTATTCTTACCCATTTTTTCGACATCCATCCACACGTTATAGCCAGCGTCTCGGAGTTTATCCTTGAGTTGAACCATTAGCCACTGAGAATCCCATTGATAACTAATCATTACGTGAGGGGAACAATCGACGCTCGTCGTCACTGTCGTTGTCGGCTGTGTCGTTGTCAGTATTGTTGTCGGATGTGTCGGGGTCTGTGTTGTCGGCTGTGTCGGCTCACTTGTCGCCAGGGGTGAATCACCTTTGGGCTTTTTATCTTCCGCCGCTGTATCTGGCGGACCGGATGATTCCTGGATAGCTGCGCCCTCTTTCAAATTTATATGGCCTTCATAAATCTCCCATAATGCACCGGTGCAAGCTTCTCTCAATGCAGCATTCTTGGATTGCTGACGATGTTTCAAAACTACAATTGACGGAAATGTCAACAAGAAGGAAATAATTTAAGCTAAAATGTCTATCGACTATTTATTATAAAGAAAAGTCTTGTCACTAATACAATAGACGAATTCTATCAACATAATGAGGATTATTCTGTGAGCCTACTAGTCTTATAGGACATGAAGGAGAGGATCTATTTTGGTAGAATCACGGCCTCTGTACATGCAACTTAGGTTTTACGTACAAATAAGGCAAGGAGTTGCAGTGGTACACCCCCTCCTCCGGCTGTCTACTTGGTAGATTGAAGGCCTCCACAAAGGCTGAAAGCACCTCTGCATATGCCACATATGACACATCTTTACGCACATGTCTGGCGCGCTTGGATTGCTACATTTATGAGCACGTGCAGGACGTAACGCTGAGACAACATACATGACTCGGAGATATTTCAAGCCTTACCTTCGATTACATCAGGGTCTTTTTTCAGAATATTTCTATTGACATCGATAAAAGCTAGTTTCCAAATTGCCGCCGCTGCCAGGATCTGTTCCTGATACAAATCTATAAGTGGATCGTCATATCGTCTGCTCTGCAACATTCTCACTATAACAATGAGGGCGCCCTGCTCCATGACCTTAACTTTGTTGGCGTCACTGCACATCAAATGGAGCATGCCCTCGAGTATACCAGCCGCGCTAAAACCGCCAGCTCTGTGTATGCGAGAATGCAGGGCTGCCTTCAGCCGAAAGATGAGGAAATTAACACAACCATCCGTGCCCGTACATCTAGACGCCAATATTTCATTTTCTGTGTCATCGACAAGATAGGCAAGGATGATTAAGCTGGTGGTTTTAATCATCACCTGTTTCATACAAAAACAACAAAAACGGTACGATCTCATATGGGTGCATGGCATGATAACCACGGTAACTTTGTCGTTACAGTCCAATTTTCAAAAAATCACTCTCTTAGACATCTTAATACTATTGTTGGAGAGTTAATCTGTCTGTCTGTCGAATGGCTTCCGATGCAGATCATGCCAATGCTATCGCTACGTACGTGCATAATAAGATTTTCGCTCGAGCGCTAACTTGCCAAATGTCAGAAGTGTAGCAATGTAAAATGTTTAAAGAGTCAGTTATTTTATCATAAAATAGTTTCATCAGGAATCTAATAATATATATGAAAGATTCCCAGAATTTACCCACTTGTACCATACAATCTGATACCTCTCTCAGAGACAAGGACTATGTTACTCGATCAAATGTTACACAAAAAACGCTACCTGAACATCCGGTAATGCCTTTGGAACTTAAAAACAATGTAGTGTATAACTTTCTTAATCGGGTCGGGCTCGTTATTCCGAAGGGTCGTTATTCCAAATGGTCGTTATTCCGAAGGGTCGTTATTCCGAAGGGTCATTATTCCGAAATAACTGTAAGGGTCGTTATTCTGAAGGGTCGTTATTCCGAAAATACAATAAGGGTCGTAATTCCGAAAATACAATAAGAGTCGTAATTCCGAAAATACAATAAGGGTCGTAATTCCGAAAATACAATAAGGGTCGTAATTCCGAAAATAAAATAAGGATCGTAATTCCGAAAATAAGGGTCGTAATTCCGAAAATACAATGAGGGTCGTTATTCCGAAGGGTCATTATTCCGAAATAACTGCAAGGGTTGTTATTCCGAAATAAGCAGGAGGGTCGTTATTCCGAAAATAAAATAAGGGTTGTAATTCTGAAAATAAAATAAGGGTGGTAATTCCGAAAATACGAAGGGTTGTATTCCGAAAGAAGCTGGAGGGTCGTTATTCCAAAAATACAGTAAAGGGTTGTAATTCCCCCATTTTTTCAATAGGCAATTGATGTCTTCAATATAGTACAAGCCTAATTTAGTTTAGACTCGTTCGCACCAGTTGCCAGGCTGGAAAATCCGTATAGCCCCAAAGATGATTTTAAAGACACCATCACAATGCATTGTGTTTTTGTAAAATGCCCTAATTCTGGTCTCCAATTTATCTCGGTTCCCATAGACACACAATCATATACACACAATCATGGCTTCGTAGCGCGTTCATCGTTGGAGCTCTTCTAGGTTCTAGTTTACATCAATGAATAAATTAGTTATCAGTGTTCTTTTTTTCTTATTTCTAAAACTTGAGAGCTCGACAAATGCATCGTGTGAAAAAAGCTTTAGTTGACTGGCGTTCGCGCAATGCATTGTGGGAAAACCTTAAACTCTTCTTTGGTATAATCCCGTCTTCTGATACAAATATTTCATATTTACCTCAGATGTATCCAGGAACTTGGTCAGAAAATCCACAGCATCGTGTTTGCGGTAAAGTGCTCGAAGGTCACTACAGAGTCGAATGCAATGATATAAAATCTCTAAATTCAGCTTAATCTCCCGTTGATCACTCTTCGCCAAATCATTGACTGGAAACACCGTAGTCTGTAATTCCGCCAAGAGATACGGCAATGTGTCGTCACTTCCGAGTCTTGCGCACAAATGTTTCGATGCGGCAGTGAACTGCGCATAGGCGTACATCACACGGTTCAGATTTGAAGCTGCACGTTGTCTAGCCTCTACATCCGTATCGCTGTTAACGCTGACTTGCTTTAACGATTTGTACATTTTAATCAGTAATTCGGCGTAACCGTGCTGTGTAAGATACTCTCCCAGAGTGGATTGCACATGCTGGTGGTCACTGGCCTCACGAAATACCTGAAGAAGTAGAGTATAATGAGCATTTGGTTGCCATATTATTGCTATGTAACTTTTGCCAATCGGTTGAACCTTTCCAATATTCGCGCTACAACCAGAAGATGGTACCAGGACATAATGATTAAAGTCCAGTGGTATAGCTACCAAAGAGGGAGGGGAGGATGGGGGGGGGGGGGGGGGGGGGGGGGGGGGGGGGGGGGGGGGGGGGGGGGGAGTGGGAAACTCTCAGAGTTTAAAAAACTCTAAGAAGAAATGGATGATCCACGTGTCACTTGTCAAGACGGCACGCTTGAATAGCGCGCTATTTGGTGGAGTAGTTTAAATCCATGCATGGACGCGTGATATTTGGGGATATGTTGCTTCAACGCTTTGAAGTCCATTATATAACAGCGATACCGATATCTTGGTGATTGGTCCATTGCGGTTCCTCCAATGTTAAGTAGAATAGGTCCAAATCAATAACCGATTGGCCAATGTTTATGAAACTACTATAGACAGATAGAGGTCAAGATTTAAACTGGGAAGACTGACAGCGCATCTCATTGAGCATCAGGAGAATTTCCAGTTGTCACTCCAACCTTCGTCAGCAGACTGACCCTTGACCTCAGGTCTGACCTCTTACCTTAAATGCATCAGTTGCTTCCGGTGTTGTATAGTCATCGCAGATTTGTATATGATCCAACGCTTTCTTAACATTGGGTTGCAAGTCTTCAAGTGTCTTGAGTTTATTGAATGGTTTTGCCATATTGATAAAATTACCAATCAAGATGAAAACTAGTATGAGAGGTTTGATGGGTGTTCTCAAGTAGAATACGTGATGCTACTGAAATAAAGATATGTAAGATTGAAAATAAAAATTAAGTTTCGTACGTTATGTAAAGATATCTAGGTGCGATTCTTCATTTTCTAGCCCATGCATGCAGCAGATCTCCAGTCAATTTATCTTTTTGTTGAATTACCGCCGGAAGGTTCGTACCCCTCTCTTGTCCCAGAAGAGTTTTGATTTTACACAACGTTGCATTGTGATCATATTTACACAATCGTGAATTCTTAGAATCTCAACTTTCTATGAAATAACTTACGCGTGATCAGAGAGAAGTTTGTCTGAATATGAACATTGACGGCGTTGCAGCTGATGTTGCCGGGTGCAAGGCAAGCTAGGCATCACTGTCATTGTCAAATTGTTTGAACTTGTTTTCGACCTATGTTTTCGACCTATCTCTTAGTCTGGGATCCACTCGCTTGAAAAGGCTCTAGAAATAGTTGAACCTTGCATGAAATACACCACAAAATTTGAACAGTGTTTCTAGTCTGAAATTTTGTGCTGATTTCAAATCTGGTGAGTGTAAAATCCGAACCTGTGAGGAAAGTTGTCAAATTAAAGGAATACTACCTGAATTATGTTTTTTAATGAAATTCACCTATAAAGCATTTTCTTGTGATTCTTTTAATATTTCACATTTCCTCCTCATTACTTGTCCCAAATATGATGCTCTGTAATGTTGAGAACTGATATAAAGCAATTTCGGCTCACATTAAAGGGATATTACTCGATTTTATGGTCCACAATCCTGAATTTTGGTCAAAAATCTAGGAATATGCCTTTAATGATTACTCTTTTCTTTGATGGAATGATATACCACAAAATCAAAAACATTTTTCTGAACTGAAATTTTGTGCTGATTCCAGATCTGATAAGTTTGTAAACCATATGCGAGGGGAAAATGGTCAAATTAAAGGGATACTACCCGAATTGAGTTTTTTTAATGAAATTCACCTATAAAGGATTTCTTGTGATTCTTTTAATATTTCACATTTCGTTGTCATTACTTGTCCCAAATATGATGCTCTGTAATATTTAGAACTGATATAATGCAATTTCGGCTCAGATTAAAGGGGTATTACCCGATTTATGGTCCACAATCCTGAAATTTGGTCAAAAATCTAGGAATATGCCTTTAATAATTAATTACTCTATTCTTTGATGGAATGATATACCACAAAATCAAAAACATTTTTCTGAACTGAAATTTTGTGCTGAATCCAGATCTGATCAGTTTGTAAACCATATGTGAGGGGGAAATGGTCAAATTAAAGGGATACTACCCGAATTATGCTTTTTAATTAAATTCATCTATAAAGCATTTTCTTGTGATTCTTTTAATATTTCACATTTCTTTCTTAATACTTGTCCCAAATATGATGCTCTGTAATATTGAGAACTGATATAATGCAAAATCTGTAATGTTGGAAACTGATATAAAGAAATTTCGGCTCACATTAAAGGGGCATTACCCGATTTATGGTCCCCAATTCTGAAATTTGGTCAAAAATCTAGGAATATGCCTTTAATAATTACTCTATTCTTTGATGGAATGATAAACCACAAAATCAAAAACATTTTTCTGAACTGAAATTTTGTGCTGATTCCAGATCTGATAAGTTTGTAAACCATATGCGAGGGGAAAATTGTCAAATTAAAGGGATGCTACCCGAATTATGCTTTTTAATGAAATTCATCTATAAAGCATTTTCTTGTGATTCTTTTAATATTTCACATTTCTTTCTTAATACTTTTCCCAAATATGATGATCTGTAATGTTGAAACTGATATAAAGCAATTTGGCTCACATTAAAGGGGCATTACCCGATTTTATGGTCCGCAATCCTGAAATTTGGTCAAAAATCTAGGAATATGTCTTTAATAATTACTCTATTCTTTGATGGAATGATATACCACAAAATCAAAAACATTTTTCTGAACTGAAATTTTGTGCTGATTCCAGATCTGATAAGTTTGTAAACCATATATGAGGGGAAATGTTCAAATTAAAGTGATACTACCCGAATTATGCATTTTAAATGAAATTCACCTAACAAGCATTTTCATGTGATTCTTTTAATATTCACATTTCTTTCTCATTACTAGTCTCAAATATGATGCTCTCTAATGTTAAGAACTGATATAAAGCAATTTCGGCTCACATTAAAGTGACATTACCCGATTTTATGGTCCTCAACAGTGGCGTAGCGTCATAGGGGACCGGGGGGGCACGGCCCCCAATGATTTTCGGAGGAAAAAATAAAAGGGAAGGAAAGGGGAAAAGAAAAGGGAAAAAAGGGAAGGAAGAAAAGAGAAAGAAAGGGGAAGGAAGAAAAGAGAAAGGAAGGGTAAAGAAAGGAAGAAAGTGAAATGCAAGAATCGTTATCGTCAGGACGGTGTTTAACTCAAATCGGGAATCATTAGGCGCGGTTGGGGGGCAGTAGGCAAGGGCGTCCCAAGAGGGGGGTGTGGGGGTGTCACACCCCCCCCCCATTCATCAAATCTGTCGGCAAAATTATGGTGCTGTGGGCAAATCAAAGGAAGGAGGAAGAAAAGGGAGAAAGAAAAAAAGGAAAGAGAAAGGGAAAGAAAGAAGGGGAGAAAGAAAGAAGGGGAGAAAGAGAGAGAGAAAGGGAAAGAAAAGAGGAAAAAAAGAAAAAGAAAAAAAGAAAGTGAAAGGAAAGAGGAAAGAAAAAAAGGAAAAAGGGAAGAAAGAAAGAAAGCACTATAACAATTATCGTATGCGCAAATGATAATGTTGTGTCGGCTTATATGTTATGTTAACACAAATCAAATCAAAAATGAACAAAGGCAATGTAGGCATATGAATTTGTAGGCACTGTGAACGAGCCCATTTTTATGAGATTTTGTGTCGGCGCACATGAACAGCCTAGGCCCAAGTCTTAGTTGCTCATTGTCAAGACACACACAATAATTGTGTCGGAATAGTATAGGCTAGGCCTAGGCTAGGCATAACGGGCAATGTATGGGACCTTTAATTATACTAATTAGGCCTATTTCATTGTCGTTGTCAATGTAAACTCAAGTCAGTAATGTCGCCAATGGCCAATCATGTTGGCACATAGGTTACGAAATATTAAATAATTCGCCTATAATTAAATGTACATGTAAGTTGATGTAGGCCAATTGCTCTCATTGTACTGAGTGTAGACGCTGCAAGCTCACTATCAGTCTATCGCAAAAGTAAGTCCAACTCCAACGTTTAGGTGTCAATGCAAAGTAAGAACTTATAAGTAGACTCTGTCCTATAAACTTCGACTTGAAATGCAAATTATCATTATAATTAAGACAATAAACACAACTGTCGTTATTTGCGTGAGACCAGGATTTACAGTGTGTGCACCAGGGGCACAATCGATATCTCACGTAATGGTATAGGTCTATGTCGTTGTCGGACATACAGGCTGTAGGCCTATCATGCCTATACTGAACATTTGACCATGTTTTGTTAGCATTATTCAACCGTACAACAAGATGGCTTCAGGAAAGTTTTCCATGACCATTTTAGCTTAAAAACTGAAAATCTTTTGCGCTTTGCGCGCATTCTTTCTACATGTATCAACATTATAAATGTCTTGAACCAAACCAAATATTATATGGGTGACGTTAAAAACGTAATACTGGACCCTTTAAGTGTTAGAAATGCAAAATTTTGCGCGCTTCGCGCGTATTAGTTTCAATGTTTCATTATTTAAGCTTAATTTATAGTATCTGAAGGCTTCCAACCAGTTTTCAATGACCATTTTAATTTTAGTTCAAAACCTGAAAATTTTTGCACGCTCTGCGCGCATATTTTCTACAGGTTTTAACATTATAATGGCCCTCAAACCATGCGATTTGGACCAGGACTTGATATGTGTAACTATGCAATATCAAACCGTCAAAAACGTCATACTTGACTATTTAAGTGTTAGAAATGAAAAATTTTGCGCGCTCAGGCCGCATCAGTGGTGTAACCAGCGGGGGGCAGGGGGCTGGAGCCCCCCCCACTTGGAACCCTTGCCCCCACTTGCCCCCCAAATGAATCATGGAATAATGATGGTACAAAGTAACAGATGAAAAAATTTCGCGCGCTACGCGCGCATGTCTTCCCAAAATGCAATATTATGTGCTACAAGCTTGTTTAGAGCCGAAATGTAGCTCAATCGTACAAAAGGTAAAGTCGAAAAATTTCGAGCGCTACGCGCGCATTTATTGACACTGGAATGAAGCCCACCCATTAGGAGCCCCCCACCCCATTTCAAGTCACTGCCCCTTCTTGCACCCCAAATGAAAAAGTCTAGTTACGCCATTGGCGCGCATATTTGCTGCAGTTTTTTTGCGCATTTTGTATTGGTTTCAACGTTTCAATATTTAAGATAAACAAGATGGCTTGAGGATGTGTGCCTATCAAAACAGTCCTGGATAGGCGCCCTTGGCTCCGCCACCCCCAAAACTATTCAATCAGCGCTGTGCGCTGCTTCATTTAACATTTCAATTATCATTATCAAATTTGTGCCCCCCCCCCCCCCCCATGTCTGAAAACTGATTGACGGTCCTGACCATACAGTCCATACTAAAATATGCGTGTATGAATTCCGGCGAGCGAAGCGAGCCGATTTTTTTTTTTTTGTGCCGGCAATTGATGACCTTTACACCCCCCCCCCCCCCCCCCCCCCCCAATGAAAAGGGTCTGGGGCCGCCCTTGGCAGTAGGCCTACTCAAGGCCGGATCCAGACGATCCGCGGCGCGCGAAATCATAGGAGGAAGAGGAGAAGAAGGAGGAAGAGGAGAAGGAGGAAGAGAAGGAGGTAGGGAAGGACCTGATCACAATCCTTAACCGATAAGAAAATTGTGTGAGCTACAGTATGTTACAAAGGATTCTGACCCAAATAGCAGAAGAAATGAAGTTACTCATTGATGAAGACAATGTATAATTATATTCCACCAAATATTACAGTTGAGGGATAGTTCAGTACGCCATTGACAACCTGGATTTCGCTGAAGTTGTGCACACTCGAGGGAACCTCTTTACACGTCACAAGTATGGCTATTTTTCAATCAAGGTATCCTTTAACACCAGGAGTCATGACAGCAGTTCCCAATGTCACTGGTAGAAAGCAGAGTATCGGTAGACTCCTTTCTAGAGAATTTCAAGGAGTGAAACGTGTGGCTCGGAAGCTTCAGCCAAAGGAAGGGAGTCTGGATATCGTGGTTTTTTTTTTGAAGACTGGATAGCGACATTCCCAATTTGGATTTATGCTGGATCCAGTCACGAATGTGTCCCACTAAACTAATTGATGTGGAGTTTGATGATGATATGCCATCAGTCATTCCTGGATACAAGGCTTTATGTGCAAATATTTCAACTAGACAGGTACCAACTACCGCTATTGGATACATGCCATTCTTACCACTTCCGCCTACATCAGAAACAGTAGTCGCCGAACTTCGGCGCCGAAGCATTAAAGAAAAACCAGCAAGAAGTTAGGTCAAAAGTATTCAATTGTGTCACAGGATCTTGCCGTCTATGAGATAAGTTACGGTCTCCGCCACGCTCAACCAGATCGCTATAATGACCTCATCCTTCGTCTAGGTCTCTAGGAGGTTTCCATCTTCAAATGAATTTCATTGGGGCCATTGGGAAACTTATGATGGAAAGTGGATTGAAAGATGTATTTGTTAAAGCAAAGTTATTGATACCTGGCACTGCCAACAAAGTCCTAGGAGGAAGTATAATAACCAAGCAATGAATGCCCATATCTAGGTCTGTGAAGGTCTGCTATGTCTATTATGGAGCGCATTTGAGGACTGGTACATTGGACAAGAGATAGATACCAAGGATATAAGCTCCACTGCAACTCTTTTTGAACAGTTGCATACTCATCTCAAGTGCTCAAGCGACCAGGAGAACCGCAGACGTATAGTTTACAGAATTGATGAAGGCTTGTTTAAAGTAAGATGCACCATGAAAAAGTTATGAAAAATTATAAAGAGAGGAGATCCCTCCACTCACAACATGTGGGTTATGTATCTCGAGATGGTAGAGATACTGTTGCAGTTCCTGCACTCCGAGCGTGATGGTGATTGGACCGAACACTTGACAGCAACATCAAGGGTGTTACCATACATAGTGAGTGCCGGACACCATAAATATGGAACTCAAATAATAAACTATCTTTATAAAATGAGATCACTGCCCCAGGACGTTGAAACAGCATTCCTTGATGGTTCATTTACCATGAAGCAAGCAGAAGGTTACTTCAACACTATCTGGACAGACATGGCACTTGAATGTGGACTGAATGCAGATGCAAATGGAAGAAGAGGTCAGGCTGGATTGCTACAAGGAAATACACTGAACGTAGACTGACTTTACTATATATTTACGACTTCAATTTGTTCAGTGGTAAGATAAATGCTTTACTTTGATTCCAGTAGTACTCACCATGAAACTGGAGCGGCAACAGTGACGAGGCAGGCTAAATCAACTCAGAAAGTCATTGAAGTTGTTATAGAGTGCATTAATCCATTCTCTTACCAAGATACAGATCTGGTTAATATAATTACTGGAGAAATAGGAACAACCGAAATCTTGAAAGCAGTCGACCTCAAAGCCTTTGCTTCTAAGAAAGGAAAGAAAACCCAAGCTATCCTTGCAAAGGAGAAATTGACTAATGAAGTTACCATGCTAAAAAGAGCTTTGCTTTGCAAGCGGGAAGAAGACGGAAGCAAGGATATTGTTACCTTATCATCGCATGAAATTCTTCCTTACCCACCATCAATAGCAGAGACGGATGATCTGGGTCAGTTTACCTTAGATCAGGAAATAAGACAGCATTTCTGCAATATTTTAACATGTTTAAAGTAGCTGAAACAGACAACAAAGCAAACAAAGATGACAGAACCGAACAAGATGGCATAACGATAGAGCAGAGGACATAGCAGAAGCAGAAGACATAGCAGAAGCAGAGAACATAGCGAAAGCAGAGAACATAGCAGAAGTATAGAGAATATAGCCAAAGTAGAGAACACAGCCGAACGAGAGAACATAGCCGAACGAGAAAACTTAGCCGAACGCGAGGACATAGCCGAACGAAAGAACATAGCCGAACGAGAGAACATAGCCGAACGCGAGGACATAGCCGACCGAGAGGACATAGCAGAAGCAGAAGCAGAGAACATATCAGAAGACATAGCTGAAGCAGAGGACGTAGAAGAAGCAGAGGACGTAGTAGAAGCAGAGGTCGTAGTAGAGGCAGAGGACAGAGCAGAAGCAGAGGACATAGCAGAAGCAGGGGATATAGAGGAAGTAGAATGTAGATAACTTAGCCGAACGAGATGATATAGCGAAAAAGAATGACACAGCTAAGCTTGAGGATACTGTGCATGCAAGACACGGAGAAATAGCCCAAAGGATGACGAGACAGTGTTTTGCAAAACGAATATTGCCAAGAATTATAGCACAGCGTCCAATAGGATGCAAGTTCGCCCACATCATTGCCGATAGATATGATGGAATGCAAGGATATGGTATAAGCTTGAGAGAGGCAAGTGGCTGCAGAAATAGAAGAAATGAGTCTGATAACCAAGTAATATATCAAATTGAAGATAACTTGCCTATTGCCAACTGGAATCAGGTTTTTATGTTGTGCCAAAAGCAAACAACAACTGTTACATTTTCTGTTCAATACCTGGGAAAACTGTAATAATCAGATGTAACACTGTATCTAGCTGGTGGATTTGAAGTGCGATGAACGACTATCTTGACAAACACTAACAAAAAAGACTGTGAGGAACTGAGTAGTACACACGAGGAAGGTGACACACAAGTTATTTTGCAAGCACATAATGCTGCAAAATATAAAAGCCAACAGGTTGTCATCCAAGCCAACGATATAGACATAGTGACAAGCCAACGATACAGACATAGTGATTATGTTTCCAGTCACAATTTTTAGATAGTGGTGTCACAGAATTAATTATACAGTTTCCTGATAGTTTCATCCCAATCCATGATATCACAGTGCACTGGAATGTGATGAAGTTAAAATGGTCCATGCGATAAGTGGCTGTGATACCACAAGCTTCTTCTTCGGTACAGGAAAGAAAACATTGTATTCCAAATCTAAAGCTAATGACGATGCTACCAAGAGTTACAACACGGAGCACCCGTTTCAGACAACCTAGTTGAAAATGCCCATAACAATGTTGCCCGGGTATGTTGCCAAGCAGCTGCTAGTAATTGCTTATGGCAGATCTCCTGACCAGTTTAAATCTCTCAATGAGTTCAGGGCAAACTTGTACGTCACCTCTGTGGATCTTCGAGCTCTGCCACCAGAGAATAGAAATTATAAACGGCATATTCCTAGATTTTTGACCACATTTCAGGATGGCGAACCATAAAAATCGGGTAATGTGAGCCGAAATTAGAAATGGGAATATTAAAAGAATCACAAGAAAATGCTTTATAGGTGAATTTCATTAAAAAACATAATTCGGGTAGTATCCCTTTAATTTGACCATTTCCCCCCCCCCCCTCATATATATAATTTACAAACTTATCAGATCTGGAATCAGCACCAAATTTTGTTTCAAAAAAATGTTTTTGATTTTGTGGTATATCATTCCATCAAAGAAAAAGTAATTATTAAAGGCATATTCCTAAATTGTTGACCAAATTTCAGGATCGCGGACCATAAAATCGGGTAATGCCCCTTTATTGTGAGCCAAAATTACATTATATCAGTTTTCAACATTACAGAGTATCATATTTAGGACAAGTGATGAGAAAGAGATGTGAAACATTAAAAGAATCACAAGAAAATGCTTTATACATGTAGGTGAATTTCATTTTTTTTTAAAATCATAATTCGGGTAGTTTCCCTTTAATTCGATCATTTTCCCCTCACAAATGGTTTACAAACTTATCAGATTTGGAATCAGCACAAAATTTCAGTTCAGAAAAATGTTTTTGATTTTGTGGTATATCATTCCATCAAAGAATAGAGTAATTATTAAAGGCATATTCCTAGATTTTTGACCAAATTTCAGGATTGCGGACCATAAAATCGGGTAATACCCCTTTAATGTGAGCCAAAATTGCTTTATATCAGTTTTCAACATTACAGATCATCATATTTGGGACAAGTATTAAGAAAGAAATGTGAAATATTAAAAGAATCACAAGAAAATGCTTTATAGATGAATTTCATTAAAAAGCATAATTCGGGTAGTATCCCTTTAATTTGACAATTTTCCCCTCGCATATGGTTTACAAACTGATCAGATCTGGATTCAGCACACAATTTCAGTTCAGACAAATGTTTTTGATTTTGTGGTATATCATTCCATCAAAGAATAGAGTAATTATTAAAGGCATATTCCTAGATTTTTGACCAAATTTCAGAATTGGGGACCATAAATCGGGTAATGCCCCTTTAACGTGAGCCGAAATTTCTTTATATCAGTTTCCAACATTACAGATTTTGCATTATATCAGTTCTCAATATTACAGAGCATCATATTTGGGACAAGTATTAAGAAAGAAATGTGAAATATTAAAAGAATCACAAGAAAATGCTTTATAGATGAATTTAATTAAAAAGCATAATTCGGGTAGTATCCCTTTAATTTGACCATTTCCCCCTCACATATGGTTTACAAACTGATCAGATCTGGATTCAGCACAAAATTTCAGTTCAGAAAAATGTTTTTGATTTTGTGGTATATCATTCCATCAAAGAATAGAGTAATTAATTATTAAAGGCATATTCCTAGATTTTTGACCAAATTTCAGGATTGTGGACCATAAATCGGGTAATACCCCTTTAATGTGAGCCGAAATTGCATTATATCAGTTCTAAATATTACAGAGCATCATATTTGGGACAAGTAATGACAACGAAATGTGAAATATTAAAAGAATCACAAGAAATCCTTTATAGGTGAATTTCATTAAAAAAACTCAATTCGGGTAGTATCCCTTTAATTTGACCATTTTTCCCTCGCATATGGTTTACAAACTTATCAGATCTGGAATCAGCACAAAATTTCAGTTCAGAAAAATGTTTTTGATTTTGTGGTATATCATTCCATCAAAGAAAAGAGTAATCATTAAAGGCATATTCCTAGATTTTTGACCAAAATTCAGGCTTGTGGACCATAAAATCGGGTAATGCCCCTTTAATGTGAGCCGAAATTGCTTTATATCAGTTCTCAACATTACAGAGCATCATATTTGGGACAAGCAATGAAAAAGACATGTGAAATATTAAAAGAATCACAAGAAAATGATTTATAGGTGAATTTCATTAAAAAAACATAATTCAGGTAGTATCCCTTTAATTTGACAACTTTCCTCACAGGTTCGGATTTTACACTCACCAGATTTGAAATCAGCACAAAATTTCAGTCTAGAAACACTTTTCAAATTTTGTGGTGTATTCCATGCAAGGTTAAAAAAAAAAATCATTCTTGGATCCCCAGCTATCTCGTTTCATACGTGTAATTTGAAAATGGATTAACCAATCTTGATTATTATTTCATGAATTCAAAACGTGGACACCGGAAACATGATTACAATATGTAATGTGGTGTAAAATATGAAACTACGGTCCCTCTTAAATAAAATACTTTTTCTGCGATACAGTGTAGAGAATAATGCGATATAATCACGAATGTCTATGTATAAATGAAATCACTAAACTCATACAACCACCATGCGACATTTGCAGAACACATTATCCTGAGTGCATTACAATGACGTTTATTTTACAAATCCAAAATAGATAAATAACATAAAAACAACGTTATATAAACAAAATATCCTCGAAGGTGTCATATAAAGAGCACACAAATGGAAAGCAATTATGACTCCAATTCGTATTTATTATTTGTTACAAATCATAATTTGCTATTACACCGTTATCTTGTACGATAACATAGCTTTAGTCATACTACTACTACACTGAAAACCTAAACAGGTCTCCTGACTAACTTAAAGCTAGTCCAGATGGTGATGGCGTACATTTTGACTAGCTTTAGCCTAGTCCAGCACTGCTGGACTAGCTTTAAGCTCGACTAGCTCGATGATAGTCCGTCCTAAGCTAACGTAAGGTTAGTCTGGCTTGGCTCGACTAACGTAAGGTTAGTCCAGCTCAAACCATATAGTAAATCCCGCCTAACTCAAATTGTTCACGTTGCGCAGCAGTACTTGGTTTCACAACGGGGGATTGCTCTGCTGTCTGTTCAATAGCTCTCGTATTTACCATGTTGTTGGCAGAGCTGCTGGCTACAGTGTTAGGGTAATAGCTGTAGTGGACTGGTCAGCCATGGCTGACCCGTTAGCGTTCGAGATGCCCGCGCTACCGTCTTTCTTTACAGTTAGTTTTTTTTCCTACTCCGTGTCGTCATTCCAAACAAAATGTAGCATAAAAGAGTCTACAGATGTTGGCAAACACTATGATGTACAAAATATGGCGACACAATGAAATAACTACGGCAAATTACGTCTGGATTGGCTAACAAAACCGGACCGGCGATATAGTACGTCTTATCTGCATGCCGCTATTGATATTTTGTCTCAGTGCCTTGACAAACCTAAAGCTAGTCCAGCCAGCTTGACTAACCTAAAGCTAGTCAAGTCAGCTTGTCTAATAAGCTAGTCCAGCCATAGACTAGTCCAGCAGAACAAATCAAGCTAGTCAGGCTGAGCCGGACTAACGTTAAGCTAGTCAATTCGGTCATAACCTATCCAGCAGGCTTGACTATTAACCTGCTTGACTAGTTTAAGCTAGTCCGACTAGTTTAAAGTTAGTCCAGCCTGTGTCTGACTTGTTTAAGTTGTCAGTGTACACTCTCAAAACAAAGGTTAAATCTTTAACCATGCTGGTTAAAATTTTAACCAACGGGAGGTTATCAGGTGAACCACACAATTGGTTGGTTAAAACCGTACCCAACAGCTGTTGGTTAAACTTTAACCTGTGGTTGGTTACAATTTTTAATCATTTGTTGGTTAATATGTTTTAACCAACAGTGGTTGGTTAAAAAATGTTGGTTACACTTTATTTTCTTTGCTAAACTTTAACATGTGGTTGGTTAATTTTTTTAGTCATTTGTTGGTTAATTCTGCTAAACTTAACCATTATGTTGGTTAATCCTGCTTGATATATAACTTGATATAGAAGGTGTCCCAGCCATTTCATCAACTGCTACATGTTAATTGATTGTTATAGATACTACGTGAACCAAAATATGATGAATTTTGCAAATATTGAAAAATAGTGATGAAAGTTAAAATATATTAACCAACAAATGATTAAAAATTGTAACCAACCAACCACAGAGAACATGACTTGAAATTTGTTTGCCCTTTAAGGGTATATACACGCTACAGTGATAATACGATGTAGGAAGTCTATGGTAGGCTCTGTAGCTAAGCTTAACCATACATGCTTGTTGTAGTAAGTGAAGGTAAAATAGTGTCCTAAATCTGCCTTTCTTGATATACAAATACCATAATATTGTACAGTGTAGCTCAGACAGTTACATAATTATTGAATAGCAGTATTAAGAAATCAATCTTGTACATTGAAACCCTTCTATATGCGTCTCCAGACCCACAACCGGAGCATTGCAATCACTTGGTCGTCTGCCATTTTGTCAAAAAGAGAGAGGACGGGCCTGCCTCACACAGCAACACACCACCAACGTTGTGCAATAGAGACTTTTCACCAACACATGTTGATTAAAATGTAACCAAAAATTTGATAATAATTATGCACACAATCTTTTTCCGCCATTGAAACTCTTTGGCGGGAATCTTGTTTTGACCTATTGTTGGTTAAAATTATGACGCCTTAACCCACGTTGAACAAACCAAAAATGAATTATATTATTACTCTTTAACCAACGCAGTATTAAAAGTACTTTTTAACCAACGCTTAATTTGTAACCAATGTAGTATACTTTTAATTAACATTCTTATAAATACATGGTTTTTAATACTTGTTCTGAGAGTGTAAGTTCTTACCTCCTAACCTCAAGCGTGAAATCGTTAAATAATAAATGTTAGTATCGGTCGCATACCAAAGTCACTCACTCGTGACTTTTAACAGTTATCATGTCCGTCCATTATATTAAAGTATTACACCGGATATTATGCATGTCCTTCGTATCCTGAGGACTAAATTATTCAACTGCGCAAAATGGAAATCCCGGTTGTGTGTTGGCTTTTCCTTTGACACACCACTGAGAAAACTAGTACACACAGTGTGACCTTTAGTCTGTAACAGTATTTCCCAATAAACACAATCTTTTCATGCTACACAGAAACTAAAAACTACTGTTAAGTTATTCAATAACAAATTGTAATTGTAGAATGGGGGTAAATGCGACAAGAATGAACTTAAATCAAGTCATAGCGTAGTCCTTCTTTCAAAGAATCACATACTGCAGATAATACGTTGAATATTGAATAATAATTATCTCACAAATAATATTGTCCTGTCTCAGCAGTGAGAGTGCCGTGGCAGAACACGAGGTAAAAATCTTCAGTTTTCAAATTCAACCGGTCCATAAACGTCAATTTCCCCGTATTTGTTTTGGGACACTCTATAAAGTGTATGTGTACATTAACGAGAAAATTGGATTCTGTTCCTGTTTCTGTTTTCATTGCAGTCTGAATGCTCAGATTAACTGTACTTCATAATCACAAATGTTCCTGAAACGTATGATAGGCATGTATCAGTGCATTCACGATAGGTCTACCCGCCAGCACTCACACACACATAGTGGTGATTTTTGCACATTTCATTAGAATTTCCAAATATTGCAAAATTCATTATAAAAATTAATGGCTTGATATTTTTCAATAACCTTTGGCATATATATAATTTATACTGTTACTAATTAACTGCGAAGTTTCAGACCCCTAATTGCCCCAGAAGTGGTTAAATTGATTTAATTAAAATGTGCTGTTTTACAATTTAGAGCAGAATTTGAGCTGATTTCCGGATATCTGAACATTTGCATAAAATCAGAATGCATTGACCAATTTCAATTCTGTTATTTATTGTTTCTCAAAGCTAATAACAAGATCTGTTATATGAAATCATCAACTATCATGTGTGTTGTGTAGTTATTTTGGGGTTGCTATACCTAATAGGAATGGCGTACAGACACAAACCGAGATGATCCCCTACTCTTTACGAAGGAGTCTGTGACCTTTTAACGTGTTCGGGATAGCTCTTCCGATACACGGGACCAACATTTCTACGTGACTTCAGAATCACGGTGCGCCATGAACATGCCTACTTCAGTCTGCACGGTCTAAAAGAGGCATGAGGACGAGGCTGTGTTGGTGTATCGTATTGAACACACGCTTAAACGATCCACCACCAACTACGGTGCACACCAGTATACGATGCTCTAACCGACTGCACCACATCGCCACCATAATTACTCATACATCCGATAACACGCATACTGTCGATGAGCAATGCATTATGCCTAGTATTGTTTTATTTACAGGGTGTCCGGGAATAATGTGTTACAAATTGTTTTACGAATAAGTAAATAATCACTTAAACATGAATACCATGTTATTTTGCGAGATATTACTAAAAGAGATTTCCTTAAGGATTCACACGACTAAATAAATCCCCTATACCTACTGTGTAAAATGTGTAAATTCTATATTGGGGTCATACTCATCCTCTACCAACAACGGGACCATCAGTTTCTTCTTCTTGTAGGCGTAGCTTGCTTCTGATGACATAAGTATTGAAATAAAAAATCTCTTATTTGAATTTATAGTGTTTATTAAATTGGAGGTAAATTCGGTGATTTTGTGTGCTCATATAGCCTTGCTGATTTCTGAAATTTAAATTGAATGGTGTGCACAAAACAGGCCCCATGTCACTGGGCAAAATGCCTTAATACTTTCCACGAGGCTATTAGTTTTACCATAAATACAAAACCTTTCCAACTTTCTAGGTCTATCTCAAGGATTACTAATCCAATAGGCATATCTGTACTTATTTTGATGCATTTCTCATAGTGATTCCAAATATGGTGATGAAGTTCATAAATTTTGAAATGTTTGAAACATTTTGTGAATTTTTTGAATGTCGTCTGCAGACAGACGCCTGCCGCGCGGTAAGCGTTAAATTCCCCCAATCGACGAAAATGCCAACGTTGCACTTATTTGCATTAAGTACTAAAACGGTATTGTCCGAAGGTGCGCTAGGTTCCATTAGTTCCCTCAAATTGTCTAAAGTTGCACTAAATTGCCGCAAATGCGTCAACTTTATGAAATTGCATGTTAACTTGGCGTAATTTACCGCAACTTTGGGAAATTTGTAATTCTGCGTAACCTTAGGCATTTTGCTCTGAGATATAGCGCGTCAAAAGGTTAATCCAGCACATCATGTATCGGTATTGGTATTTCTTTAGGCATGTACAAATTTAATCAGACTAAGACCTGCAAAGTTTGCAATCTAGAGAGAAAGATCTTGAAACAAGTAGGAGTCACGTGACCTACCTGTTCTACAGTTGTTGCTCTCCTTGTACTTGTGAGACATGGCAATGATGACAACATCTGCCTTTTCTACGGCATTCGCCATGGCGGCCAATATATTGCCCTCTGCATACAAATATTAACATTACAGAAAAGGATTAGGAGTGACGGCCAAACGAGTACGAATGGGAGAAGTCAGGTTAAGTCCATCTTAATGAAAAATATCTTAGCTGCAATGTCGATACTGGGTTCCATTAAATCCCTCGTGGATTATGAAGAGTTTTGCTTCAAACAATGCATGGTGATTGATTGGACAGCGAGCGGATGTGTCTTGAGACGTGGGTACACATTATATGGGATCATGTAAAAGTACTTCATATAAGAGGAGTCTACGATTGCTTTTACTTTTACGGAGAACTCTATGGTCTCTATGGTCATGATGGTGGATAACATTCGTAAGGGAGCAAATCAAAACTCGACCGCGCGGCAACCGCCGGTTCCGCCCGGTTGGACCGCATATCATTGTTTAGAACAATAAAAACCGGCTGCAACCGCACGGTACCCCACGGAACCGGCGGTTGCCGAGCGGTCGAGTTTTGATGTGCTCCCTAATGTGCTCAGTACGATCTTCGTTATGGTGCATCGTAACTTTAAACTTTGTATGCGATGCGTTTACAACACTTATGACGTATCGCAGAGTTTACTCATGTACACCCATCGTAGGTTACGAGAGTTTCTCTTTGATTGCACAGCGAACGGACGTATCATATGACGATGTGCATGCGTCGAAGCCTACACTGAAAACATTGCTTAGTCATTTGACAAACAAAAAAATTGTCATTCAGCCTTATAAGACAAATCAAATATTTGTCATTCCAACTAAATAATTTGTCATGCAGCATGAAAAGACAAATTATAATTTGTCATGAAAAGGTGTCTTATTCGACAAATTAAAAAATAATTTGTAATGCAACAAAATTGATTTGTATTGCAACAAAATTAATTTGTATTGCAACAAAATTAATTTGTCATGCTAGCAGTGTAGTTTGTCATGTGACAAACATTAATTTGTCATGCTAGCAGTGTAGTTTGTCATGTGACAAACATTAATTTGTCATGCTAGCAGTGTCATTTGTCACGTGACAAACAGTAATTTGTCATGCTAGCAGTGTAATTTGTCACGTGACAAGCATTAATTTGTCATGATAGCTGTGTAATTTGTCATGTGAACAAACAATAATTTGTCACATTATTTACATCGTATTTTAAGGCATTGTAACTGATTATTGTATTTTTTCTTGTATGTAAAATAGAGTGCATGAAAGATGAATCATTCATGGCGCCCGGCTGAGATGTTTTATGTTGCATGGCTGTATGTGTGCTGTGCTGTACCTAGTCTGCTGAGATAGTCTGCCAGGATATAACTACAACTTCAAGCATCCCAGTTAGCTTATACATTGCAGACTATCTCAGCAGACAAGGTAAGCAGGACACCACAACATACAACCATGTAACATAAATAATCTCGGCTGGGCGCCCTGACTGATTCATCTTTCATGCACTATATTTTACATACCAGAAAACAAATTACAATAATCAGTTATAATACCTTAAAATACGATGTAAATAATGTGACTTCTGCCTGCTGGCCGCCGGCTTACAATTACAATGGTGGCCGTGAGGAAAGAAACGCGAAACCTGCAAGACATCGGCGGAAACCCCGCAAACCGTGGTTGTATTGCAAACTTGTATCGTTTATTGCATTTTAATTCGTACTGCTCAAATTAAGTTGTCATGCAATTTGTAATGCGAGCAATACCTCGGCACTTCTAGTATAACTGACGATGTTTATTTGTCAAATAAGCAATGGTAGGGTTGTCAAATCAATCGAATTAGTTTTGCATTGTTTTTCATTTGTATCGCAATTCCAACGATTCGTATCATATCTTGTTTGATTCGTAGGCCACAGTAACAGAATCGTAACATGACAAGTTTCCTGCATTACAATTTTTATTTATCCGTTTGACGAATTTTCTTCAACAAATGACGAAATAATATTGTCAGTGTACTATCATGGTTCCCTGTGCCTTATAAGACCATGTAAAAGTAATGTACAAAGGTGTGTCACTGCTCTGAACGTGTTGGACATCTATACAGTTAGATGTTGTTTTATTTCTGATGATGAGTTTAACGTACCTGGTGAAACATAGCTAGATGTATGTCGATTTCACCATCACTTATTATATCCATCGTAGGTACCGATTTTTAGTGTGCTACAGGTACGTCGAGCGGTCGTAAACCCTTCGTAAGTATACTTGTTATTGTTCTAATTCAGTGTGTGTAGGTGTCTGGTGTGTAGGTTTACGATAATATTAGGCCGTATTCATAAAAATAAGTAATTGCTTTTACTAAAGTAACAATCCCCTTTTACTAACCTTTTACTTAAATGTTTATTCATAGAAATAAGCAATGACTTTGAAGTAAAAGCTGCTAATTTTAAGCATTAGTAATTGCTTTTTACTTATAAGTAAATGCCAGAGTAATTAGCACCTACTTCAATTTGTATTCATAAACATGACCTTTGACTAGCATTTACTAGTGATTGTACAAGCACCTCATTTGTGGCTTGCTGTTTAGCCAGTACAGACATATCTCGACCTAAGGTGTATAACATCAGGCTTAATCGTGATGAAGTCAACCCTACCAGTTACAGAACTTTATTTAGGTTTGACAAACAAAATGTGGAATGGCTTGCAGACACCTTCATACCACCAAATACCGAGACTCCTGGTGGACGTTTGATAACAGTGGCACAAATGGAGACGACTTTGGCATATTTGTCAGATCCAGGGTACCAAACATCCGTTGGCGAAATAAGAGATACTAATGAGTAACTTATATTAGCTAGGGATGAGCAAGACTACAAAATGTCTCTAATAGTGAACCATTTTGCCACCCCCTTTTGTGGATGGTACTGTGTAGTACAATAGCAACTACTTGAGAACTTACTAGTTGTGGCAAGTAACACCTGTAATCATTTAGCAAATGGTTATGAATAACATTTTTAACAATTGCTTAGACTAGACCTTTTACTTACCTAGCTGTTGCTTTTACTTATAGCATTTACTAGTTAGTAATTACTTTTTTTTTATGAATACGACCTAATTGTCTAATCCCAGGTATTTTTGATGAAATAACTTCGTCATCTACGGTGGTTTTAACGAAATCAATTCTCGACGACGTTTCGATAATAATTATAGAATCGCTTAGCATCACGATAACTGAACCACTGGAAAACGGGGACGTCTCTATAGTCCGAAGGTTCTATAATCCGAAGGTTCTATATATAGGTCCTTATACCGTCTTCATACCGGGCTCTCATCGTTCGCCGCCGCTTTTACTCACCCGCCAGGAGTTTTGAGCATGTTCAAAACTCTGGTGGCCGGCAAAGTCCCCTGGACGTGTTCAACGGACGGGAAGCGGCCCACCGTGTGTGCCGCCGTCCGCACCCATTTTTCACACGGTAAGGGGCCGCCTAGCTCACACGGATACATGTGAGGGGCCCATAAGAGGTTACGTGATCAAGTGAATGGGACCAACGGTTAACGACGGATTAAAAAAAAATTAAATGACATTGGAGTTGGTTATTAAAAATAATTAAGCCAACATATATTAAATATTCACGGCCATTCGTGTCCACCGTCATCTGATCGTTCCCTTACAGCCCGAGCGTCCGACACCTATACCACCATTATAGTCATCAGATGACGCTCTATACAGGTATGATGTCCGCCATCTAGAGTTCTCAGTAGCTTTAATTTCATCCATGGGTAACGTCAATAGGTGTCGCTCTACCGATGTTGGTGTGCAGGCAGACGACGGTGGCCACGCGAAACCTACATTTTGAATCCGTATTGGAATAACACGTAATCGCGAATGTTAATCTTATCATTTTGAAAAATTCATTATAATTAGAAGATTTTTGTTCCAATCCAAAACCGTTGGCTAACCAACTCTATTGTTAAATGCTATATTTCATCGTTAACCGCGCGATGACTGTTAAAATTATTTCAAAATAGTGCACTCCCGTTTTCATATTGGGTCGCCCGAGACGCGTGGCCAGCGTCGTCTGTGTGCAGGGAATTATAGAATTATGCAACAAATGGTTTAATACTTCTTATGGTACCTGGCCCTTTTGTGTGTACGGGGCCGACCGGCGCTTTTTTAATTTTAATTTTTTGATTTATTTTACAATTCTTTTGGAACTTTATTGCATTTTGTTTTCAATGTTTTCAATTTTGTTTGGCAATTTGTGATTTTTTTAATGGTACGGCCCATGCATGGGTAGATGTAACTGTTATTGATGTGAACAATAATAGATAATGAACAATGGGTCGAGTAACTAAAACTAGTCATTGCTTTTCCTTTTTCTTACACTTTCATCATTACTTTTTGTTCAAAAGTCAATAGAGCATTACTCTATCTACACTGTACAATTTTAGTTGTAAATGTAACACTTCATTGAACAGATTACAGTTGTTCTTTTGAGATCAAAATATTGGTGATTGCTACAAATGCGGTATAATCGTAGGAAAGAGGAGCACATCAGCTTTTGACCAACATGTAACACACTATGAGTTTATCAGGAAATATGCGAAAAATTGCTGATTGAAATAATCTTAAGCATTTTCAAATTAACATTATTAGCAAGATCCTACATGAGGATTGACCTTTTGCTCACTGATAGTGCACGACATGCCGAATAAGGACAATTGCAGGGTAAATAATACCAGATAATGTATACATTTAGATGAATTGTGATACCGAATATCCAGGAATATCATTATTGAAGTCCATGAGGATTGAACTTTTGCTCACTGATAGTGCACGACATGCCGAATAAGGACAATTGCAGGGTAAATAATACCAGATAATGTATACATTTAGAAGAATTGTGATACCGAATATTATTGTGGGGCAGCTGGGTTGTTTATTCAACCGATTAAGGGGCGATATCCAAACTCTACAGTGATTTTAAAGCATTTTTCTAGCGATTTTACAACGATATTCCAACGGTATTTCGTTCTATTGTTAAAAGCATCGGAAAAAGATCGGTGATTAACTAGAAACCTCTCTACTTATGGCGTTAACAATAGAACTATTGTAGTACTCTCGATGGATGAATTAGTGAAGCAGACAGATCAAAGCGCAAGGAAGGTTGTGTTATATTCTTTAAGAAATACTATATTATAGTATTTCTTGAATCTAGCAATTTGGGAATTTTTTACTCAAAATTATTTGTGTTAGCTTTGTTGAACTTGGTTGAACTTTTTTGAACTTTTTGGGGTCAAAAGTGATTTCAAAAAATCAACATTGGATTCTCTGACCCATTTCCTTTCCAAAAATGTATACTTTTATATATACATTTGAGTCATAGTTCAATAATTACAGCACTCACAAAATTCAAAACGTGACTTCCTTAAGGTACATTTTTGCTTTAAACGGACTTCTATAATGATATTCCTGGACAAATGCGCGCGTGAAAATTTGCCATTGTTATACTAAATTGCCCATCATCAAACCGGGCAATCGACAAATTGTCATTTAGATGGGAATTAAATAAATCCCGTAGATTCTTCAAATAGGCGCAATTCATCCAAAGTCAAAAGGAGTGGGGGCGATCCCTTACCCGATCCTATGATTACCTTGATTAAAATCACTGAAGTTACGTAATGCACGCTTACACATAAAAGTGTTTGATTGGTTAAATCTCTTCTCTTCTCCAAGTTTCTTTTCTATTTTCACTTCTTTCCTCTTATTTATTTCCCCTTTATAACTATCTATCTACACTATTCTTTTCCTTCCCCTCCTTTATCCTTCCTACCCTTCGTTTTTCTCTTTCTTTTTCCCTTTCCTTACCTCTTTATCTTCCTCGTCTTCCTTTCTTTTCCTTTCCTTTCCCTTTTCCTTCTCTCGTTCTCCTCCTCTTCTTCCTTTCTTTCCCTTCCCTTCCCCTTTTCCTATTCCTTTCTCTTATCTCTTCCTCGCTTCCCTTTCTTCTTCCCTTCGATTTTTTTGAACCCGGTAGTTTGAGCCGCCCTTCGCGGTCGAAGACGTCAGGGGGCACTCTAATCCCACCCCACCCCTGACCCCCGGGAAATACGCTACATATCTGTCAGAAACAAATATCGTTCCAAGCGATCTGAGCTCATCTGAGCAAGCACAATCAAAATTAAAAATAATTTACTAGGCGAAGACTCCCCTGTTCTACGGCAAACGCACATCTCAGGTTGAGCAGGTTGAGTCGGTCGGTCGGAAATGTTCACACAATTTAATTATTATTTTATTAAATGTAAAAAATAAACAAATTAAACAGGTTTTTTTCGTCGCTTAAATAATCGAAACATGCACTATTGTTATACTCCGAGCAAATCCGTAAAAGCTAAAAGTATTCGTGGAGCATAAGGTTTTGATATGTTCAGCAATTGCTTCAGCTAGACAATTTACTTAGCTAAAAGTATTATCACCTGACTACCCAGTCAGTATGCAGCCACGCGAAAAGCCGTTCCTTTTCTAACCCAGCGACCCGGAAGTACTCACCCGTAGCGATACGGCTTTCGTAGTCACAGTTGACCTCGTGATAGCACGCTGTAAATGAGCTCTTTTCATGATTATAGTCAAACATTTCAAACATATTTGCCATGAAATTTTAAAATAAAAAGGCATGTGATGCAAATAATATATCTAAAATTATCTGTGAACTTCATGACATGTTGTATTTTCGGTGCAAATTATTGCTATCACACACACCCGAATTCTAGAAAAACTTTCCGAAACTAAAACCAAATCCACGGTAAATGATTCCCTTTTGAAGAATTAGGCACCAATTTTATCCATGGTATCATAATATTCATAGTCTTTTGTAACTAGAAACATGCTTAAAATATTATAAAACTATTTAGTCTGGTCAAGTGAATGATTATAATATAGCTCCTCGAATCTTGTGTCGAGCTAAATTCATTTCGTACCGTCGTTGGGTTGTTGATGAAGTGTTTAAATCTCACGGATATAACTTGTTTCGCTTCATAGCTCAGATGGTAGAGTGTTCGCTTGGTGAACGAGAGGTCCGGGGTTCGAAATCGATCCTTCTGCTCTACACAATTTCATATGATATTTTTTCCCGTCAAAATCATTTTTCACAATTTCATCACACAAAATGCATGAATTCGGACGTTTTCATTGCAAAAACGGTATTTTTTTCCATAATGAATTCAAACGCGGGCATGAAAATGAAGCGCGGGCGGGTTACGGGAAACTAAAAATCAAGTTGGCGAGGCCTAACGGGGGATCGTAAGTTTCGTTTTCTGACCGAAAATCGGTGAAAATCAGACTCGGTTTTTCTTATCAAAAAAGAAGTCGGGCCTCAATGTTTTTGATATGAAATTAAAGCTTAAAATTCCGTTAGTACGGAAATTGCTCTTAAAATATCGTACGAATTTTAGTCCAGTCAAGTGAATGGTTACAAGAAGCAAAGTCACGAAAGTTGTTAAATTCTAAAATTAGCGATAAAATCACTGTTTGTGGACCAAATATGTCAGATTCGGCATCATATTATAGAGAAAATTATGAACAATCCATCTACTTCGCCATCATGGCTGCCAGCTAACCCTACCTCAATTAATTCAGGGAAAACAAACTTCTCGTAAGGTTTTAGCGCAAGGTTGACATCCTGAAATCGATCTTTGCGTGGGTTAGAAATCGGCAAGGTCACTCATTGAAAGCGATACCTGCGTGCTGACTGTACCACCGTCCTATTCTCATAATCAATTCTTCCCAATCTAGTGTAGTGCCATTGTTTTATAATTGTATATTTGCTTTTCACTGATTGTTGTCGGTGCGATACAATCAGTATATTTCTTGATTTATAGTATTGCAAAATGCACCATTCTTTCAGAAGAGAAATTGAATTAAAGAGCTAAAAATATATTCATAGGGCACGTGAAGATAACACGAGAACCAAAATGGTCTCTGTTGTAGTGGTGAAACTGCTGTTTGTGTTAGCTCTCCATTGTGCGTGTCAGGTCTTGTTCTTTCCTACGTTTTTACTTCAGAAAAACACACATTTCAGACAACAACAATAAACTATGGCAGCCGTTTCTATCAAAAGGGTCTCAACAGTAGAGAAAGGTCTCATTCAGCGTGTTTTACTGATGTAAAAAAGACGGCATATGCCGGTTAACGGATTAAAATTCCCATATAAAACACCGGCATTTGCCTGCTCATGGTGGTTAACACTTCCCACGCGGCTATTGATTGTACCATATACAAAACAGATTTTTCAGAAACATTTCTCAACTTTCAAAGTCTATCTCAAGGATTACTGAACCAATATTAGGCATGTTTGTACTTAAAATGTTAATGCATTTCTCATGGTGATTCCCAATATGGTAATTAAATTAAATACTTTTGACATTTTTTAAACATTTTGTGAAATTTCGGAATGTCGTCTGCAGACGCCTGCCGCGTGGAAAGTGTTAAGATTCCCCTGGACTTTAGCCGCATTTTATCCTTCAAAACGAAGGATAATAGTGGTTGATACCGGTAAAGAAAAGTCGTCTTACACCAGGATAAACACACACCTTATTCTGCTTTTGTGACAATTTCTGTGACTTGACCTGTCTGTGATTGTGAGACCTTCATGTGAACTGTCTCTGTTGTTGCGACTTATCTCTGCGTTTTAGACCTGTCTATACTTGTGAGACTTTCTGTGATTATGAGACCATTATCTGCAATTGAGACCCTTTCTCTGCCGTGCGATACCTTTCTATACTTTTGAGACTTTTCTGTGATTCAGAGACCTGCTGTCCATAAGAAACACACACGATATAATCAGTATTTTGCTTGATTTATCATAATCAAATTAAGTAGCGCATCTCGCTACTCTTTCAAGAGAGAAATCAAATTATGGAGCTCGTGGAGCTAAAAATTGGTTGTAGTTTTGGAGTGATTACGCATTAACCTTTCATTGTGCGTGTCAGCAGATTGTACATCGTTTTTCAAGTGTTTGAGTTTATAACCCTAGTGTAACCAGGGATGCACTTAAATTCCACGCGGCTATTAGTTTTACCATATTCAAAAAAGATTGTTCAGAAACCACTCCCAATTTCCAAAGTCTATCTCAAGGATTACTGAACCAATACTTGGCATGTTTGTACTTATTGCAATGCATTTCTCATAGTTATTCCAAATATGGTCATTGCATTCTATAATTCTGACATTTTTAAAAATAATGGTGACATTTTGGAATGTCGTCTGCTGGTGCCTGCCGCGTGGAAAGTAATTGAGTAAATAAGTCGATAACGTTTGGTATCAACGGAAAGAGGAGAACAATAAACAATAGCTATACAACGGTATAAAATGCAATGGCATGCAGCGTTTTGCAAAAATAAAATAAAATGCGGTTTAAACTATTTTGTAATTCGGATTGTAAAACAAAATATATCTTTTTTTGTACTGTCCAGGGTTAGGGGATGCTTGGTTTTTATCCACAAAGACTGTCCATGTAGGTGGGTCAGGGATGACGAGAACATAATAAATAAGACTCGCTTTAGAATTACATTGTGGTGGCTATGTCAGTACTAAATAATGCCAGACTGCAGTAATCTGTAATTGAACTACATAAAATGGTCTTTATTACATACTTCTTTATTATTCTAATGTACAGTACAATTTGTAAATACTATAGATGATTCCTAGTTGAAATAATTGTAAGAGATTAACATAAACCAACCATCCTATTTCAATCATTGGAATACTTTAGTATATTTCAACATAGATCTTATTGTAGTCTTTAATGTTTTTCAGTAGTTTTTCAGATTTGCTGTGCAGGCTGTTTACATCAATAATAAGTTTAATAATAATGTATTGATATTATTTATTATTATAAACGTAGCATTACCAAGACTAGAGTCTACAACATTAATTCTAGATACTTCTTTATCTATTGCGTGTTCGCCAAATTCAACCAGTGGCGACAATGATGAAAATCAGGTGGTGGGCGAACCTGCTCCGAGGGCGTACAGTCCCCGCTCTCCCCCTACACAAAATATTGACACCACTGAAATGATATTCATGAATAAGTTTTTTTCAAAACACTCAGGGTTTATGGCAATGAGCTTAAACGGTAAATAGCCACAATTTGTCGGTGTTATTGCGCTTTATTTTTGACACATTTATATTTTGTGACATTTTGGAGCGTCGTCTGCACGCCTACCGTGTGGAAAGTGTTTTAACAAACAGTTAAATATACACGAAAACTAAGAAGAAATGTGTCCTGTGCTTTCACCAGCCAGGATCATTAATTGATCTACTGTGATTACCCAGAGATGACAAATGAACTTAATTGACAACTTCAAGTTGACAATATGATCGACAAAGATCACTCTGGGTTGACTATGTTCAAATACCTTTATAAGATATGATATAAGCAGACTGTGATTACCCAGAGTTGACAAATGAACTTAATTGACAACTTCAAGTTGACAATATGTCAACAAAGATCACTCTGGGTTGACTATGTTCAAATACCTTTATAAGATATGATATAAGCAGACTGTGATTACCCAGAGTTGACAAATGAACTTAATTGACAACTTCAAGTTGACAATATGTCAACAAAGATCATTCTGGGTTGACTATGTTCAAATACCTTTTTAAGATATGATATAAGCAGACTGTGATTACCCAGAGTTGACAAATGAACTTAATTGACAACTTCAAGTTGACAATATGATCGACAAAGATCACCCTGGGGTGATTATGTTCAAATGCCTTTTTAAGATATGATATAAGCAGACTGTGATTACCCAGAGTTGACAAATTAACTTAATTGACAACTTCAAGTTGACAATATGTCGACAAAGATCATCCTGGGGCGACTATGTTCAAATAAACACTCAGGGGTTGGTGGTCGGGGAGGGAAAAACGAGGATAGCTCAATCTTAAACAATAAATATTGGATATCAACTGTCCGGAAATAGACTGGGAAAGTTGGACGAGCAACAAGGCAAACGTAAGTCATCCAAGTTGGAAACTGATAAACTGCTTGCAAGACAACTTCCTGTACCAACTGGTGGATTTCAACACTAGACACAGACATGGACAGAAACCATGCCTTCTGGATCTGGATATTACCAATGACGTAGCTATGGTGGACGAAATAAAAAGCCTCGGCCCATAAGGAAAAAGTGATCATGTCATATTATTTTTCGACATGTTTTGTTACATAGAAAACAATGATGACACCACTGCCGGGAAGTTCCTCTACAACAAAGGAGACTACGACAAGCTAAGAACTGACGTAAGCAACATTGACTGGGAAGACGAGATGAAGAATCTAGACGCAAACAAGTCATGGGAATTGTTTGCAACTAAATTGTATGAACCGATATGGAGAATAACATACCGAAAACCAAACCGAGACAAAACGAACCAGAGAGACGACAACAAGCCATTATGGATGAGCAAAGACGCTATGAGAAAGGTGAAGAAAAAGTATCATGCCTGGAAACGTTAC
Organism: Ophiura sarsii; assembly: GCA_035610835.1. Taxonomy (NCBI): domain Eukaryota; kingdom Metazoa; phylum Echinodermata; class Ophiuroidea; order Amphilepidida; family Ophiuridae; genus Ophiura; species Ophiura sarsii. Next base: position 36,177,188 of record CM069457.1, on the reverse strand, counting down.
ACAAATACAAACCAGTATAAAGATTATGAAACCTACTGCAGAGCCAGAAACGCAGCCACGAATGAAGTCAGAAGAGCAAAACGAAAATACGAAAGAAAATTGGCAGAGGGAATAAAGATAAATCCAAAGAGTTTCTGGAAATATGTACGATCCAAAACAAAGGTGAAGAAGGCATAAGTGACCTAAAAAGAAAAGATGGCTCGGTAGCATATTCAGACAAAGACAAGGCAGAGGAACTAAATTCTTTCTTCGCAAGTGTTTTCACCCGAGAAGATAGCGCCGATGTCCTAGTGGCGGAGGAAATTTCATCCCCTCTAACTGACATCTTCAATAAATCCCTTATAGAAGGAGCACTACCAATGGACTGGAAGATAGCCCATGTGACAGCAATCTTCAAAAAAGGTGACAAAACCTCCCTAGGAAACTACAGACCAGTTAGCCTGACATAAATATTATGCAAACTACTTTAGAACATCATCAGAGACCAACTCATGGATTTCTCAAATGCAAATAATCTGCTAAGTGAAGACCAATATGGATTTAGAGCTGGTAGATCATGTGTCACTCAACTACTTGAAATAATGAAAATGTGGACCACCATGCTTGATGAAGGAGGCGGGCTGGATGTTGTATATCTCCTCGACTTCAAACAAACTTTTGACAGCGTCCCACACAAACGACTACTCAAGAAAGTAAAAGCGTACGGAATAGATGGATCGTTGCTCAACTGGATAGAGAGTTTCCTGACTGGAAGAAAACAACGAGTTATTGTGAAAGGAGAGCCTTCTTCATGGGAGGATCTGCTTAGTGGAATTCCACAAGGAAGTGTCCTTGGACCAATCCTTTTCGTCATCTTTATCAACGATCTCTCTGATGTCGTGGACACCTATGTCAAGATATTCGCAGACGACACAAAGATGTTTACACATGTACAGACCCCAAGAGGATTGGGAGAAACTACAGAACGACTTAGACAAGCTAAGCGAATGGTCGGATATTCGATGTATCCAAATGTGGCATCACACATGTACAGTATGGCAGAAAATAATGAAAGAAGAAACTTGGACGTCCTATCTGATGAGAAAGACCTAGGAGTGAAATTTGATCCAGCTCTTAACTTCAGTAAGCATGTGGCGATGATAGCAAATAAAGCAAACAGAATAGTTGGCATCATCAGAAGGACCTTCAACTACATGGATGAGGATATGCTCAAAATACTGTACAAGACACTCATCAGACCAAACCTGGAGTATGCAAATAGCATCTGGAGTCCTATCTACCATAAAGACATCCATTCCTAGCAATTGAGAAAGTCCAGAGAAGAGCTACCAAACTAGTTAGAAAACTACAAGACATGTCCTATGAAGAAAGGTTAAGAAAACTTGATTTGCCAAAACTTGCATATAGAAGGAAGAGGGGAGACCTGATCCAGGTGTACAAAATCATGAATGCGGAAAAATGAAATGCAGAAAGCTCAAAATGGCAGAAAACAGTAAAGGAACAAGAGGACATAATTTGAAGATACAAAAACGACACTCCCGACTTAGACAAAGAGAGCAACTCTATGTGTGAATTTGTGGAATAGTCTGCCATCAAAACAGCCAACGCCACAACACTCAACCGCTTCAAAAACAGAGTAGATGCGGCTCTCGGACAACTATGTGACAACTACACTTACAGCGCTGGAGCAAAGTGGCAGCAGCAAAATGCTGCTATGTAAATGTATATGAATGACATTGCAGTGTATATTAGGATAAGTTTGGATGGGCATTTATAAGGCTTAAACGCCTTATTACCCTAAAGCCCAACTACAGGTGATTACAGGTGATTGCAGGTGATTAAACAATCAATATTGGATATCCTACATTCTTAAACTATTTTGTCAGTGTTTCTATAATCTGTCATACAAATTAACATGGGATGTTGTATTCTAGACTACCAGATTATATTCTGGCATGATACTTATACTTAACATGGGTTTCCACCTCGTGAACAAAATAGCTTTGATTTCATGGTGAATATGATATAAATTTGATTGGCTATCCTAGTCTGTTGCTTGGTTGTGCCCTATTATTTGGGCAATTTGGTAAGTGGTACAGCTAAGTTAAGCATATTTCAGGGTATTATAAACTGTTACAGCGCAGGAAAATATTTACCAAATTGCTATAATAATATAACCCATATAACTCTCTACATATGGCACATAGTTTGTGTTTAAAAATATTTAAAGAAATAGTCAATTACAACTAACTAAAACCTCTACTGACATGGACAACTTGTCCCATCATTGTGATAACTGGTCCAATATGTTCCAACGGTTAAAATACATAGAAATCAGTGAATGACAGCATAGAAATTATGCACCTTTTTCTTAACAAACATATTTACACATTATCTATAACGATACATATCTTATGAAACCCGGGTTTTATACAATTTTCGTGGTTGATGTGTAAATATCAGTAATACTAAGGTGTGTAAAGCAAGGCAGTTTTCGACTCCACATTTTTGCGATAAAAGGTTACAATTCTAGTCAAATGTGTACCGAGCTGCGATGTTCAGATCCCCCATTATATCATTCTATATAAAACACTTTCTTTTATGTTTTTAACTATTTCATAAAATCATAATTTAGTACTTATAACAAACTATCTCGATAATTATAAAGCTTTTCATATTATTGGGGAAATTAGTCAATATGACCATGATGACCCAATGGTTGATATACACAAAAGACATTGAATAAAAATACATAAATCATGCTGTTTCTTCATTACAGATATCTGTATAGCCCCTTCAAAATATAATAACAATATCATTCCTTTTTTACCCACGTTTTAGCCCATTCTAAATAATTTCATGTCATATCGTAATTATTCACTGACAGAAATCGTGGAATAAGGCACAAAATTCCCAAAATTGTGTAAGACCAATAAATAATATGAATACACAGTAAAGCTTCATTGACAATAACAACTGATTTTCAACATGAGTTTTACCATTTTTAATGAGTTTTTGCAGGTGGTCCACTTACCCTAAACAATGAGTCAGCAGTTTGTCAAGATTAAAAATTATTCAAACATGCTGATGAAATGGTAAATTTTCACCAAGATATTTCAAAACATACTATCATTTGCCATGATAATTAACAAGTCCACAACCTTTCAGGAAAAAAGACAAAACTGCATTTTTGTTGTTAGCCATTTTGATGATTTCTGTACCTGCGAGCATCTTTGAATTGACAATTATTACGGCGCTTGTGTCCTACAATAGGACGAGAGTCTACAATTAAAGTAAGAAATGGTTTACTTTATTCATTGCAAATACTTAAAGAAGTAACTCTAGTGAATTAAGGGGGGGGGGGGGGGTCTAGGTTGATTTGACCCAAATTTGGAAACACATTTTCTCATTGTTACCGTGGACTTAGAAAATGTGTGTTATTTTGATCTGGTTGCCATGGTTACCATGCAAGGCCTCTGATTGTCTAAACACGGGAGCAAACGTAACTAGAAAACTAAATGTTGCATATACACCATACTTGGGTAGATGATGTATCGATTGAGTGCGCATGAAACCATGGATCCAGATTTTTTATATGGTTGCCATGGCAACCGTGAACCGACCAATCAGGTAATTTTGCATCGTAATTCAAATTTGAAAACAGATATTAAAAATCGGGATCCATGGTTTCATAGCCCCTTGTGTGCTTAACATCTGGTCCAAATCCCATGGTTATATGAGTTTTCGTTTTTGAGTTACGTTTGCTCCCATATTGCAAGTTTGCGTGTTTTCTAGTTTTGAGATATCGTGCAAAACGTATTGAAAAAATATTAAAATTGGCGAGAAAAAAATAAGTTGACATTTGGGATAAAAATAAATGTTCAATTATGGAAGAGCATGAATTTAGACACATTTTGAGCCATTTTGGGGCAAAATCGCAATTATTTTAGCAATTGTATTGATTTTTAAAGATAAATTGCTTAAAAATAGCCGGCTGAGAAAAATAAAGAAATACATAAGAAATTACGTTGACCTTCATTTGAATAATTTAATAAATAAATTCAATCAAATGTTACAATCATTTGATCAAAAATAAATAAAACTGAAAACGCTAAAAAACGCAGGGTGAGCGTTTTTACATACAAATGTATACAAAACACCACCGATTTTTTGAGACACCCGAAACTTAATTGACCATAACTTCAGAACCGAAAATCCAATTTACCTCAAACAAAAAGCATTGTAAAGCAGAGACTTAGCAGTTTTCTACTGTGCTAAGATCTCATTTTTGTGCGAAGCACTGAACTTTAATATCTGACCAACCTAGACCCCACCCCCTTAACTCCCATGATAATGATTTAGTTTGTAGCATTCTTTAAATAATAATGTTTACCGCAAATCCAAACCACCAATATCCCAAATTAGCAACATATGCCATTTAATGATCGATTCAACCGCAACCTATGGTTTTAATCACAATCGGAAAGTCCCTGAACACACTACAAAATGATACCAATCAACTGCAATATGCATATCTATCAATCATATAAATTACATCAAACATGATCTGAACTCATCTTTATAAATCGCCCTTACTATCTATGAATTTCCAATTGGTCATCGAAGGAGGTGGCTTCAAAGATCTTGAGAATATCACATGTCAAGTTATCCTAAAGTTTCAAAAAATTCTAAGGCCGAAAATAAATTCGACCTGAGGTTAGGTAACCTGAGGTAAGGTAACCTGAGGTTAGGTAACCTGAGGTTAGGTAACCTGAGGTTAGGTAACCTGAGGTTAGGTAACCTGAGGTTGGGTAACCTGAGGTTGGGTAACCTGAGGTTAGGTAACCTGAGGTTAGGTAACCTGAGGTTAGGTAACCTGAGGTTAGGTAACCTGAGGTTAGGTAACCTGAGGTTAGGTAACCTGAGGTTAGGTAACCTGAGGTTAGGTAACCTGAGGTCGAAAGGTGTATGAGCATTTCCATCTCTGCATAGGGATATAGAGAATAATGTTTAAAAATATGTTACTCTAATTTCAATGGTTATTCTTATTTGGGGGAAATTGATCAATTTTCGGTTTATTATAACGTAAAGCGCTTCTTAATTTACCAGCAAATAGCATACATGTTATAATATCGCTTGGAAAACGATTCGACATACATTCACCACCTAACACCAAAATATGGATGAAGCGAAAAACCGTAAGGATTGTCATGTTGTCACATTGTTGACGTCTGCTGAGGCAACTTGTTTTGTATTTTCTCATCTGTTTTTTTCTTTCGAAAATTTGAAATGATTTCTGCAATAGTATACAAATATGGATTAATTGCGGAATTCAGTGGTAGCACAAAGGTCACTAACCATGCATACACTGATGGGGGCAGGGTAATGATCCTTGTTTGAACTAATATTCCAAGTATAACTAATGGACTCCAACATGCAAAGTCAGTGGCCACTATTGCGGCTACCTTGACAGTGAGTCGGATTTGTTTTTTCATATCAGGAGTGCGTCCAGATTGTTGTGACGATTTAATGACAGCTCGTATTATTTCTATATAACACAATAGGATTAGGAGGAAACAAAAGCAATTGAGACCAAGGAAAATGGCTATTGTATAATACAAGCCATTAACAGAACCTAAGGGTAATGTAGTATAGATGTCCTGGAAGTAATAAAAACCATCATTGTGGGGATAAATTTCTGTTACATTTTTTTCATTTGAGAATTGTTCAATTAATGATAATGGCAGACCAACGCACACGTTTGAATTATCATAAAACTTGAAATTATTTCCACTTAAGACTGATGGGACAATACCCAATGCAAATGAACAGATCCATATCAGTATAGCAGCCACAATTGTTGATTGTTTCTCTAATTTGTTATCAGAGTATGGAAACCTAATATTGATAAACCGATCAATGCTAATTAATGTGACAAAGAAGACAGAGGTCTCGCTTGATGTTATTGATAAGAATCCTGATATTCTACAGGTAATGAAGTATCTCCACGTTTTGGATTGCATTGGGAAATATTCCCCATAGTAGATATCCGCACTTGCTATTATTAACATATATACACCCATCAGTGAATCAGATATAGCCAGATTGCTCAGTAATAAATCCTGTACTTTATATTTTTTGGTATTGGTCTTTCTCCAAATCAAAACAAATATATTCCCACAGAGTGCATTAATACCAACAATCCACATCATGGTGACCAAAGTCGTATCTGGTAAAAGCCGATCACATGTGAGATATGGGGACCTATCATCTGCTGCGCTACATGTAACACCATCAGGCACATAACATTCACATATCTCATGTTGGCTTACAAACAACTTTGAATTCCTAGAAAGAGCAGAAAATGTATCATGATTTATATATTTCAATGAATTGTTTATCACATTGAGTATGTTTAATCGATTTAAGTGTTTGATATTTGGAAATTCTATTAAATTATTTTGTGCTAAAACAATCAAAGAAATATTTTCTGTGTCTTTGAATATGTCAAAATCAAGTTTTGATAGCTCATTATTTTGCAGAAATAGACCTTGCAAATTATATAACCCTTTTAACATATTTTCACTCACCCATTCTAATTGGTTATCATTCAATGAGAGATACTGTAGATTACCTAACCCATTGAAAATGCCATCGGGTAATGTTTTCAACTTATTGCCATAGATGTCAAGGATTCTAAGATTATTCAAATTATTGAACTGGAGAGTTTTTAATGTGTACAGTTGATTTTCGTATAAGTGCATTTTTCTTAAGTTATTTAATTCCCAAAATAATCCATCTGGTAGGGTTGTCAAGTTATTATGATTCAGACTAAGATAGGTTAGCTTATTCAATCCCCAAAACAAACTTTCGTTCAATGTGATCAGTTGGTTACTACTCAAAGAGAGATGTAATAGATAAGATAATCCTTGAAAGGTACTTTCATTCAAAGTGATCAGTTGATTTCCATACAGGAACAAAAAAACTAAATTGCCTAATCCCCAAAACAACCCACCCGGTAGTGTTTTCAAATCATTATCATGCATAGAGAGATATGTCAGTTTAGATAATCCCTGAAAGGTACTTTCATCCAAGCTGATCAGTTGGTTTCCATTCAAGAACAATAAATCTAAATTGCCTAATCCCCAAAACAAACCCCCCGGTAGTGTTGTCAAATTATTATAATGCATAGAGAGATATGTCAGCTTAGATAATCCTTGAAAGGTACTTTCTTTCAAGGTGATCAGTTGGTTTCCATACAGGTACAATTTATTTAAATTTCCTAATCCCCAAAACAACCCAATCGGTAGTGTTATCAAACCATTATCACGTATATTGAGATTTGTCAGCTTAGATAATCCCTGAAAGGTTTTCTCATTCAAGGTGATCAGTTGGTTTATATTGATGTATAATGTATTCAAATTGACTAATCCCGAAAACAACCCAACCGGTAGTGTTATCAAATTATTTTCATGCATAGTGAGAACTGTTATATTAGATAATCCCTGAAAGGTAAGTTGGTTTAAGTTGATCAATTGGTTTCTATTTAACAACAGTATAGTCAAATGTTCGACTCCCACAAACAATCCACCAGGTAGTGCAACCAATTGATTATCATACAGCCAAAGTTCGTTTAAGTTTCTCAGGTCCGATAATAATCCTACTTTCAATGTGGTGAGCTTATTTTCTGAAAGATCAAGGTATATTAGCATTCCTAAATCTTGAAATAAGCCAACCTGAAGTTCAACCAATTGATTTGCATACATTACAAGTTTTGCAAGTGAATGTAGTCCAATAAATACATCTTCATTGAGGGTGGTCAAGTAATTTTTCTCCAAGTGAAGAGTTTGTAAATTATTCAGAGTCTCAAATGAACCGTCTTCAATGTTTACTACATTATTGCTACTGAGATCCAAAGTTAACATATTAGTTGTGTATATCATCAACATCAAAGTGTATTTTTGTTCCATCCGATCATTATCAATACATTGAGATTTTATTTCTCTTTGGCCAATGGTTGCATTGCAATTCGATGGAAATTCTATTCTGCAAGTATGACTATTATCTAAACCGCACACAACAGTATTTTTGTATTCCTTAACGTTACTGCAAACCGGTGTCTGATTTTCTGCTAGACTAGGCAAGATATCAAAATTAGATTTTTTACAAGGAGGCAGTGATTCTAATAGTAAGCTCCCGCTGACTAAGATACTGACATTACCTTGCAGATTTAGTTGAAGACTCTCCAGATGTAAATCAGCACTGCATTTGTTACTTTGTCCATTTAAAACAACGTACTTATTTTGACAGTCACTCAATTCGCCTTGTCTTTCGATATAAAGGAAAAAAGATCCCTTGTCAAATTCTGATATTTCTACATGCGTGTGATATCCTAGTGAGACATTGACTTGTATACTGCAGGTATGATGTGCACTTCCCAGTAAGGCAATCGCTCCTAGACTGGTATTTTGTTCTTCAATACGACATGGTTGGGTTTCATTGTCAGCAGTATCCCACAGAGGCTTTACCAATATTTGAGTTGCAGCTACTGCTCTGTCCAGTACCACATTGTGGAGAGAAACAATCAATATTAAGATAAAGGACCTCTGTAAGATCAAATTGAGCATATGATCGGCCATGATTGTCGATCATATCCTTATTGTTTGAAGATTTTAGATAATTCTCAGTTCACATCAGTGCCAATCGGCCATGTGAGAATGTTGGTAGGCTAAAGTTGGTATGATCTGAGGTGCTACAGCAAGGCAATCACTATTATCAGGTGTGTGCAGTGTATTCATTAATACACAATATGCTATTGAGGCAGCAGGTGTCCACACAATACGCTATTGAGGCAGCAATTGTCCACATAATACGCTATTGAGGCAGCAGTGTCCACAAAATACGCTATTGAGGCAGCAATTGTCCTCACAATACGCTATTGACACAGCGATTGTTCACATAATTAGCTATAGTATACGCGAGTGTCCACACAATTACACTATTGAGGCACCCAATGTCCATACAATACGCTATTTAGGGAGCAGGTGTACACAATACACTTTTGAGGCAGCATGTTTCCAGAAAATATGATATTTAGGCAGTAGGTGTCCACACAATATGCTATCGAGACATGGAATGCCCATTTCGTAGTTGCTGAAATGATACGTGATGAGGCATACTAGTTATCGTCCATATGATATCGTACAATGAAATGTGTATTGGTTTGGCTGACTGCATCACTACGAGATACGGTATCTATACACACTATACAATGAGGCAGTTATAAATGGATCAACATCTCCCATATATTGCCATCATTTTCCAGCAATTGGCAAACGAAACTCCACATTATATATTATTTAATTCTTTAGTCGTACAGAAACAAATTGTTTCAATAGCTTGTGATATTTCCATGATGTCATCTTTGACCAATAAATAAGCAATAACATTTCATATTTGCAGCATCTGCGCATACATACGAGTTGGTGCGTCACTCGTCACCACAGTGTTTATTTGTGGTGGCGGTATAACTATTTGAACACTCTCGGCCTTGTCAGTTTCTTTTCTTTTTTCGTATCCAAGGTGTTTTTAATGCATTTCCCCCTCATGAAAAGCACTGGTTGTACTGGGTTTCCTAAAAAAATAATATGATCAGTGTCCTACCTCAGGTGTAGCGTGACTTACGTTTCCTAAGGCCAAAAAAGAAAAAGAAAAAAGTTAACTTGCCTTTTGCGACCGACCCAAAAATCTGATTTCTTTTTTGGAACAACTCTCGTACGAGGAGCGTTTATAAGAAATTGCACCTGACTACAATAAAATGAATACAAGAAGAGAAAGGGCAGACCCCATCAAATGCATACCGAATAATAAACTGCTCAAAAACGGTTCGGAAATTCTTTTCAATTGTCAATTTATCAAATAGTTCGTGATATATTCATATTGTGTTTCATACCAATAAAAAGCTGATGTGTTTTCCTTTGTTTCAATACTTAGGCACCTGCTTGTGAATGTGGGGAGGTTTCATTCAAAATGTGCCAAATTCACCACTATTTCGTGCTCAAAAGAACAACTGTTCGATGAAGTGTTACATTGACAGCTACACCGTGAAACGCTGTTAAAACCTTTAAACAACTGGCGTTGTTCAAGTACCCTGCTTAGACGAATGTTTAAATACGCAAAACTGGTTTAAGTAGGGTACAACATTTTTGCTGTGTGGTAGGACTTTTGAGGACAAATACTGATGATTTTGTAAAATAATTGTGAGTAAAAAATGCCCAAATCGATAGATGATGATGTAAAGACACTAACTTAGGGTTTTTTTGTGTTTTTTTTATCTAATCGAATATTTTTGACCAAACGGTGCTAAAAAAAGTGGAAACAATGAAAACATTTTTCTTTTTGGCACTTTTTCAATTTCGAAAAATATTAGATTAGGTTAAGAAAAAGAAGAAAAAACTAAGTTTATTAAGTATTATTTATACTCACCTCTACAGCTTGGAAACGTTTGCATTTTATCCCTAAGATGAACTGCTGCCCAAATATATGCCTTTATTAAAAATCTACATAATTATTTAATTAAGAAAAATCACTTCGGACACCTATATCTCTACATTTAGCCCAATTGGGCTACATATCCCCACTTTGGCAACACGGTAGTAGCTCAAACAGGCAACACCGTTACCCATAATGCACCCTCTTTAACCTTTGGGCGAAACAAGATGGACGTGTTTTTGTATCTCTCCTGAGGATAACCTAACAATATCTTACGGTGGTTAAAAAACAGAAGGTTCATATCAAGTAGGTTTCGCCCTGTATAGATGGCGCATAGTCTATTACTATGCGCCCTTAATTGGAATTTGCGTAAGTCCCATATCTTAAATGCCTAGACCGTCCGTCCGTCGGACGGTCTTTTTTCACCATTTTTAGGACCTTTAGGTTCATAAAATTTTATTCTATTTTTACTTTCGCAATTTTAAAATGGCGGCCGACACTCGTGCCACATGGATTTTATTTTTCCATGAGGTCGGCCTATTCCATTTCCCAACTATCTATACGATAGTTTTTTCATGTGTAATGCATTCTAATATGATACACTTATCCTATTCCGTGGGTTTGGGCATTCTTAGATATCCCATTTCCCGGTTTTTTCTCATGTGTAATGCATTCTAACATGATACACATTCGGAACCCACGAGTTCCGTGTTTTCCATCACACCCGTTAACGTCTGTTGATTCACAACTCATTTACTGGGTTTTTGTGTAGATGCGGTACTTCTATCTATTACTACAAGTCATATATTCATACTTTCTGTTGGTTATATCACAATCATTAGTTTGGTTATATATGTGTGTGTTGCGGTTTTAGATTATCGACTTTAGCGGAATTCTTATCATAACATGTATTGTACTATTATATATTTTAGAATATTACTATAATCGCGTACTTTACATGATTGCCATTAATGGTTTATTGATCTGATCCCCCTTTTAACATCTAGTCGATAGTGAAGTATCATCCTTGGATTTCAATCAATGACATGATATCGTACTTATATTAACCCTTATACGTCTATAATTGAATAAGGTACTTTACATACTGGTTATTGATATGTTTCCCTTTCCATTTCAACGATGCTTATCGGATGTTTGATTGATTTTTTACACAATATCCCGTTTGGTACTTTTCAGACTGGATCTCCTTCAGTTGTGCTCATAGTATTAGTTAGACAGCTTCGTCATTATTGATCTTTGACTCTGTTCTCCCTGTTTGTTTAATTCAATTTAGTTAAACTGCTTCAGGGCTTAAATTTGCTAATCTAATCTCTATGCGCGCGATTTTCGGAGTTGTGTTTGGTATTCTGGTTTTCAACTTATTGATTCGCGTGTTGTTCAGAAACTATGAAATCGTGCAAGTGTACAGTGGTATCGCACTTTTGCAGGGTGATAAACACTTGTCTTGCGTACTGCATCGCAGATGCAACCGTGCTAAGCCGTGCAAATTGTGTCGATCTGTATCCTTATCACATTGGGATAATATGGATGGCCTTTTAGTCGCATCTATGGCCGACTCCCGCCATACTTCTCGTTCCGTTTCTAATACATGTAAAACTAATACTAATAGCGATGATATTGCTCGCATCGCAGGAGATAATTCCAAAGCCGTTTTGGACAAGGCTAGGAAATCTCCCGGGGCCACCACGCCCCAGGTAATTCGTGTCAATGAAACCGATAGTGTTCAGATCCGAGCTCCCTACGCTGAAAAAGATGGTTACAATCATCAGCTCCAGGAGTCGGTTTTGAACCCTTCTTGTGGTTATTCACAGGTTTCTCAGGATATTGGACCCTCAAAACAGGTGTCTCAAATCCGATCTACATCCGAAACTCAAAATCTCTCTACTCAGCGGGAGATTTTAGTTGGGCACATCGGTTGTAATGAAGGGAGCGTATCTGACGATACTGGATCTCTGGCATATTATAGTAGACACGGCCAGATTTCCAGCTCCCGTGGGGTTCTAACAGACCTGAACACCACGAACAAAGAGGGTAGTGCCCTAAGCCCTGGTTTCTCTATTAATCGTGAGACAGACTTCTCGGTTAGGAATCCAGGCAAAAGTCCTAGTTTTGAATCTCGTCGTGACAATAGTCGTAGATTTACGAGTCACGCCGATGAAACGATTAGGCAAAGTCCTAGAAATGAATCACGTCGTGACAATAGCCGTCACGGCGATGATCCTAGGCAGATCTCAGAACTGGCTCACTTGAGACAGAATAATAATAATCTGAGTCACCCTCTCACGAACGACCTAGTCAATCGTTCAACTGACTTGTTGCATAATGTTTCCGATCAACAAAATAGTCAGTTTGACACTAATTCACGTCATCAGAATCGGTTACGCTCGAGTTCCGATGTTAACATCCGTAACCGTTTTTAGCACTCAAGGGCTAAATGAATCACACGGTGATGTAACTAACTCCGTCCGGGTCGGACGAGTTTTCTGAATGGCTGTTGTTTAGGAATTATGCTTCTCAGAGACAGAGAGGTAATTATATTCCTACCCCGATGATCAATGAAGATTATCGAAGAGTGTCTGACCAAGTGGATAATCGTCCTGATTATCCTCCCGTTGAACAAAGAGTCTCTAACCGCATGGCTAATCTTGACCAGATTAACCCACCTCTTTATCAACGAGGGGCTAACTGCTCCACTGACCACCCTTTGGCTAAATGGTCAAGACAGTCAGAAACGGATGAGTTTTCTGAATAGCTATTGTAGGAGTTACACATCTCAAAGACAGAGAGGTGATTACATTCCTGCCCCGATTATCAACCAAGATAATCGAAGAACGTCTAACCGCTGCGAACAGGGCTAATTGCACACGGTCACGCTTATAAGTTTGCCACTCTCCAGTAATCATCCGTCAAGAAAAAGACGGATGTTTTCTCTGAGTGGCTGTTATTCAGGAATTAGGCCTCGTTGAGAGCTAATCGCATTCCTGCCCCGATTAGGCTTCACTACTAATCGAAGAAGTGTCTAACCGCATGTCTGATCATCCTTAGTCTCTGTCAAACTCAGTCGGGTTCGAACGCTGATTATTTGAGGTTCGTTCATCCGAATCGAGTTCTGTAGGACTTAAACCAGGGGTATGCCACTGAGCTTGCCGATCGGGTCCACTTTTAAATTGAACTTAGTCAGCATAGAATTGGTGGCGCTGTTCTACCGATAAGGCGTAATTGTAGCAGACGACGCGACGCTGGCCACGCGTCTCTCAGACGACACAATATGGCAACGGGAGTGCACCATTTTGAATTATTTTTAACAGTCATCGCCCGGTTAACGATAAAAATTCTTCTAATTATGATGAATTTGTCAAAATGATAAGTTTAATATTCGCGATTACGTGTTATTCACTACGAATTCAAAATGTAGGTTTCGCGTGGCCACCGTCGTCTGTGTAAATCTACAGCGCCCCCAAACCTATGCTGACTAACAATTCCGTTAAACCTGGTTAAACATTGTTAAACGCGTTAAACGCCGGTCACGGACGCTTTCCGGACGATTGCCATAATTTATTCAAAAATGCAAAAGGGTCCGTTTTTGCTACGTACGTTAGTATAGGACTTTCCTATCCCCAAATTAATAGTATCCCTGCTTAAACTTTATTCGGTACAGGTATTATGCTCGCAAGGAGCTAATCTCATTCCGTTCCCGATTAGTCAACAAGCTAATCGAAGAGGGTCCATCCGCATGTAGTCATCTCCTTTTTAGTCAATCACTCGATTGTCGAGTGACTAACCGCGCTACTGATTCTCCTTTGTCCGGCCAGTAGGTCGATTCTTCATATTCAACTGAGAGTTGAATTTGATTATGACAGAGTTATTGGACAGAAGTTGGATTATGTTGATTCTTTTCAACTATCCGAATCTGACGCGGTCGGTGACCAGTCGGTTTTCTTTCAGTTAATGTACTATGACATCTATCTGACAGTGAGCCCAGTCTAGCGGATTTTGGTGTCAATTGCGAAACCAATTCCTCCTTCACTGGGTTTTTGTGTTTTTTTCAACATGAAAGAGTGGACCCGCTTATTACCTACGCTGTCAAGGCCATGTAGGCCCGGTAGTGACGCTCTCTCCGTGGTTCTAAGGTTTAGAGCGTCGGGTCTGTAATCATGTTTTTCTAACCATGAAACAAACAAGAACAAAACCTAATGTTGAGGCTCGAACCTGAATCGGACTATGTTTCGGTCAGACGTAGGGCTCAGTATCTCGTTACTATTTTTAGTCTTCTGGGTTTTTAAGGTTTAAAAACCTTAGAGAACGCTGATATAATCTCAACATCCTCTTCACCAATCACCCACGGCGGATGATTTTGTGTGTGTTTGTCTCATGTTCAGAGGGGTAATTACTTTCTACCCTAAACCTCCCATACGATTTAATCTACTGGGGGGCATGTCGCCCGCTTGTAGGTGTTTGAAATCGGTCAGTTTGCTGAGTATACGTTTTCAATCGCCGTCTCTATGGTCTAGATCCATTTGGATCCTTCTATTGTTTAGTGTTTTGTTTGGAGAGTCAATGCTCCCTCGGTTTCTTTCCTAGAGGACATTGAGCTTGGCGGTGGTCAGTCGGGACTTTACCCTCCGGTTCCATTCGGAAATGAGGGGGGGGGGGGGGGGGGGGGGGGGGCTGGACATGTGAGATGGCTGCGATATTCTGGGTCTATGACCAGGATTTGTCTATTTCGAGATTCGAAATCACTCAGTCGATAGAGCTTTAGATTCTCAATCGACTAGCCAGGGATTTTATTTTCGGTCGAAGGTCCTTGTTGTCATTTATACATATGACAGACTTCTTATTTTTCGACCTTATGAGATTTTGCAGAAGAAACCCAGTTGCGCATCTCATTTCTACGACAAATATACGTCTCACTATATTTTTCGGTATACTAGTATGACTCCGCTCCCTTCTCTGTCCAAGTTTTCCCCCCATAATCTATACCCGCAATCCATTTGTCCCCATCATATCCGTTTCTTTTGCGGTATTTTATTGTTTCAATAATCCGTTCGTTGGGTTTCGAGATTAACATTCATACTTTTCGTCTGGCCCTTGGCCATGTGCGTTCGAAAAGGATTATGGGAATTGGTCTAGCGAAAGTGCGCTGAACTTTAATGGAGTCGATCTTTCGTCTTTTACGTGTGCATTGACGAGAACAATCTTTCTTTTCTTCCGATAAGAGGCAGTTTTCATCGGTTGAATATAGCGTACTGCGTATCCCTAGATCATAGGAATTCGCACGGACTTGTTTGAATTATGGAATTAGTCTGCCGTTACCCGCCGCGTGGGATATTCCATCTTTTCTTATCGCTACATTACATTGTAGCCACTGTGCATGGCATTGGTGGTAGCTGTCAGCCGATTATTGATGAAGTGTTGTCAATTCTGCGCATCGCTGGATCCTTATAAATACTTGGGAATTTTTTGGTGGAATACGGATTACTATGAACAGTTTATCATGATGTATCTCCATCATTACATGTGTCGTCGGACTAGTTCCAGGTATGCGTTAATCTGTTAGTTTTGTTTACATAATGAGTTGTCGGTTTCGACATATTTTGCTATACATCCCTGTAGAAAAGTGTATAAAACTATTATTATTCTTTTCGTCAGTATCATTCACGGTACTGTAAAAGTCTATATTTTCGCGATAGGATATTTTCACGAAAATGGTCATAAACACTTAACAGGCATTTCGCGATCTTTTATTCTTATTTTTTCGCGATCTTCAACATTTGTGAACTAGGTCATTATTTTCGCGAGTTTATATTTTCGCGGATGAGGATAATTCGCGAAAATAAATCCTCGCGAATATTTCTACTTTTTCAGTATTATTGCATTGTTCTTTTAAGTACATGAAGAGTAGAACTTGAATGGCCAGGCCAGCTTGATACCAAGGCTAGTAGAGTAGCTTGGTGATTGTGAGAAGCTAGCCTCCCTAGAATCTAACACTTTTATTATATTATAGTGTTTATATTCGGGTTACTTTTTCCCCTCTACTTTAATCATAGAGTTGTTGATCTCTTCTAATCAGGTCACCACCATGAGTGGTCTCGTGGGCTCGACATCTACCTGCCCTCAGCAGCGTGGCGCGCCTGCTGTTTTTGGCTTGCGGTGCGTAGCCTGACCGCGTTAGGCTTGCGGATGAGGGCCAGCGCTCAGATCATGACACCCTGATCGGTTTTTTATGGTTGTTTCTTTGATTATGGTACTTCGGTTCTTATTGTATATCGTTATACTAACTCCATTATCTAGGTTGGATTTACAAGTGCTCCGTTAGCGAGACCGGTAGAGCATCAGATTTATAATCTGAAGACCGTGGGTTCGAATCCCACAGAACAAATAGTCCTTTCCTAGGTCGGTTCAGTTTTCATCCTTGATTCCCCTATTCATGGACATACTATAGTATAGTAATCAGTATAATATTGTTTGGTTCTAGCCAAACTCTACGAGTCTCCTTTGAGCCCTTGTCAGTCGGCTTCTCTGAGTGTCTTAGACCATGAAGCCCCCTTTTTCTCATAGTTCTTGCCTCGGGAAGACGCTGTTCTGATCTTCACGCATTATCTATCGGTAGATCCTCCGTTTTTAGCATGGCTGGCGTTACACCTTTTGTTTCAGATCATATTTTCTTGCTATGAGCGGCATTAATTTTTCAGCGTCCTCGATATTCCTCCCTAACATTATCATATCGGAGCACAGACCACTGAGACTGAGTTGCCCGGTTTTGAACGGGTGTATCGATAGAACCAAATTTGTCCGAGGTCAGGTCCAACTGTTTTTTGTTTCCATTGTCAAGCCCCATAGTGCAGCAGCCAAGGTCACATTGGCTGGCTGGCTGGTTGAGATTATTAAGTGATTTATATCCTTAAGGGTAGTTCGGGGCTCTTTGTCAGAGCCCTCTCAGCCTCTTGGGCTCACGCCAAGGGGCTATCCTTTTTATGAGTTCATGAACACAGTACAGTTTTTTGGAAGACTGTTTCCTCCTTCGCTTATTTTTATGAAGGACATTCAGCTTCGCGCTGCCGGGGGATGATATGCTACGCAAGTCCTCGGGAGCGGAAGTCAGAATTAGTTGAATGAAGGAGGAGGTAGAGATGAGAAGGAGAGAGAAGTTTTAAGACGTAGCATAATGGTTTCTTGATCCACACAGGTCCTGGGTAGTGGAAGCCAGGTCTAGCTAGTATGGAGAGAGAGAGAAAGAGGAGGAAAGACTAGACACAGCAGTTATTGTGACACAAGCATATTTAGACAATATCCTGATTGTGACTTATACGCCTATTGTGACACTTCCTGATTTGACTAAAACGCCGAACGTGACTCTTCCTGATTTGACTAAAACGCCGATTACGACAATAATATTCACAAGAATTTTGGAGGTAAGCTTATCCCAAGATTGTTGGATTTGTCGTGTTTAACCCATTAATGTTCTTTATCCCACAGTGGGGCGATTTTAGAGGGAAGATTATATTGCTTCCTATGTATGTCACGCTAGGCCGTTCCTCGCTTTTTAGCTCAAACTTCTTCACCTATCTAATATGATATATTCAGAGCTGCTTGATCTTTCCAGTTGGCTTACAGCCAGTATTATTTGTACTCATCTCTACGACATGGAGTGTTTGTTGTCGGACACCCACTTTGACTGGTTGAGGGCATGAGCTTTATGTCTCCTCCTAGTTCGGTGCAAGTCTGCTATGCAAACGTTTCCAAGCTGTAGAGGTGAGTATAAATAATACGTAATAAACTGGAGGGAGCCAATAAGTGCTCCTCTGTTTATGTAGTATTAGTTTTATACTCACCTCTACAGCTTGTTCCCACCTCCGGCCGCCAGTGCTCATCCCCTCTCGACCAATGGTTAAAGAGGGTGCATTATGGGTAACGGTGTTGCCTGGTTGGGCTACTACCGTGTTGCCAAAGTGGGGATATGTAGCCCAATTGGGCTAAATGTAGAGATATAGGTGTCCGAAGTGATTTTTCTTAATTAAATAATTATGTAGATTTTTAATAAAGGCATATATTTGGGCAGCAGTTCATCTTAGGGATAAAATGCAAACGTTTCCAAGCTGACAGTAGAGGTGAGTATAAAACTAATACTACATAAACAGAGGAGCACTTATTGGCTCCTTCCAGTTAGTGTCTTTACATCATCATCTACGATTTGGGCATTTTTTACTCAAAATAATTTTTGTTAGCTTTGTCCAAAAAAATTGGGTAAAAAAGTGATTTTTTGTGATTTTCTCAATTTATGCTAAATTGGGATTCTCTGATCCATTTCCTTTCCAAAAATGTATACTTTTGTGTACATTTGAGCCATAGTTCAATAATTTCATCATTCACAAAATTCCTAAAAAACCTTCCTTAAGTCCCCCCTTAAAACAAATTTCTGAACTTTTTTTTGAGCAGTTTAGATCAAATAGACAAGATAGACCCTAACACAATGCTCAAAAAGGCTGAGCCTTAGAGCACACTCACAGACATTTGCTAAATCAAGGACCAGACTAAACATCCGCAAATAATATCTCTACAACCAAATAGTGGTGGATATATGAAATGGAACAACTACCTAAGAGTGCCACCCACCAAAGCCCTCACACTCCTACTCCTCTGCTTCAAGCAGCATGTTACATGGGTTTTTAATACTTTTCATATTATACAAAACAGATTTTTCAGAAATCTTTCCCAACTTTCAAAGTCTATCTCAAGAATTACTGAACAAATGATAACCATGTTTGTCTTTATTTCATTGCCTTTCTCATGGTGATTCCAAATATTGTAATGAAATTCCATAATATTGACATTTTTTAAACATTTTGTGGCATTTTGGAATGTCGTCTGCAGACGCCTGCCGCGTGGAACGTGATAATGTGCAAACAACACTCAATGGTAGGTTTTACGCGCTGTTTTAAAACTGCTGAAATACAAAATCGTATTGAAAGTATTTATAGGAGGGTTGATGAACTGAGATTGTTTTTATGCCTTCGTCTTATAAATTTGATTTGATTTGACCTAAAAATGGACATTTTGTTTTACATTTATAGATTATTATTATTATAATGCATAGCACACAAGTCGGGGTGTACAAACCTGCCACGTACATACATTTCGTGCAAACTTAAAAGTGTGCACGAAATGTATGTACGTGACAGGTTTGTACAACATGACTTGCGTGCTATGCATAATAATAAATGTAAATAATCTATCAAATTCAATATGGTAAAGATAACTCATTTATACCTTTAAATTCTGGCACAAATCAATGTTAATAGATACGTAATCAATACATTTGATGCATGAATATTTATGTGCAATGGTAAACAAATTCATGAGAAAACCTCAGTAGGAAAGTAATGTGCAGACATGTGTGGTAGGAATGCACCAATCATGTCAATAGTGCGTTTAGGCGACGAAAAACACACACCCTGTTTTACGGGCGGACGGACCTGTCAAGTAGGGTCGGTTGGTCGGGCTTTTTATTATTTTATTTTATTTTTTTAACCTAAAATGTCACAAAAATCTGCAAAAATCGGGAATTAAAAAAAAAAAAATCTCTTTTTTCCGACAGATTTTCGGCACCAAAACGGCTGATTTTACATGATTTGAGAATAAATAAATAAAAATCGCAAAAAGTGGCTCGATCGGACAGTAAAATAGGGGTGTTTTTTCGTCGCCTTATACCAATCATAAAACAGATAATGGCATTTAAATCCAATCATAGAAAGGTAAGATTGGACTTAGCAGCTGATGATCTGAATGACCACCTACACCAGCCAAGTTAATAACCCTTGTTAACTGGTTTGGAGCTGTGGAAGAGGAAATAGACCTGTAAGGGGCAGGGAGGGAAAGAAACAGAGGTTTACCTGGTACACAAACGGCCGAGTGCACCAAACTAGCGTAACTTAATAGGGAGGTAAACTACCCCTAGTAGTTATGCTCTAACTGTAGCGTAACTTACTAACGATGTAATTTTTAGAGCATAACTGGCGAGTAACACCAGAATAGTAACTAGCGAGGTAAATATCCACATTAATCAGCATCGTCCACTTACAAAATTAATTGGCGCATATGTCAAGTGTTACCCTATAGTTTACTGTAAAATGCTGACGTGAATGGTCCTCCGTAATATTTAAAATGTGTCGTCACTCGCTAGGTCGCTTTTTCAAAAATAATGACTATCATGACATTACAAACATATTTTGGGCGAGGGGCACATGCACCAAAAAAACCAATTTTAATGACAAACACAAGCACCCGATGGAAACAAGTAGTTTAATGGTATATACAATTATAACACATCTCTTAACACAAATACTTCCGTATTTTTTTGTTCTTCTACCCGTCCACTCACAATAATGTTGAAACTGTGGCTTTATCAGTTTTTAATTAATCAAAACAATAATAAGGTTATTTATTTATTTATTTAGTCATTGTTTAAAATCCTTGGACAATTAGTACATTTTGGTCTAAATATGACCCAAAATCGGTGCGATTAGTGTTTGAATGGGCAAAAGGAGTTGATCTAAATTTTGACTAAAAGTATTCACCAAATTGCACGAATGGAGTTTCAAAAATATGAAATCTTTCAGCTTATGAGGGGGTCAAATTCCACTTCAAATAGACACCCCCTGTGCATGCAAGCGCATTTGGTCCGTCCGCAGCAGCGAATCGTCCTCTCTAATGTTGACAACAAATTTACGCTACTGCTAGAATCGACTGATTGCCCCAACTTACTCCTGGGTCCGGTCAGGTATAAGTATAACATTTAGCGTAAATTACCCGCCAATTACTAGCCTAGTAGCTTACCACGATTTGGTGCTCTCCAAATGTTGGGTTACGCCTGTAAACTATCTACCACGCTTATCGCAGCATTAGTCACTGGGGTAAATGAACCACAAACTCTTTTCTGCTGGTATCATTTTTGATACCAAAAAAGGTAACTTCAAGTGACCCATCAGAGTAAAAATTCAATTGATCAGTACCCAAAACTAAATGATGTTCTCTGTTGGTTGGGTTCACAAAGTTCCCTTTAGGCGCCAAATCAGACGGTGGCGCAATTGTTGCTATTGTGATCAGAGTAGCCTTCAAGCAAGTCAATAGGCAATTTGTTATTGACACCTAAGTGGCATAACTGTTCATCTGTGCATCGGTCGCGACGTGGTGGACTTAACCAAGGCTACACTGAAAAATAAATTGGTGTCACAGCGACGCCTTCTTGGAGTCAACTGTAAATGACACTTACAAAGGCGTTATTTTGACTCCAAAATTGGTGTAATCGTCAATGATATGGGTTTGCACATAATTTACGTTGACACCGTTAAGTGTCCGACGGACACCTTTCAGTGATCATTTAGTGATTTACACCAAAACTGGTGTCAGATTAATTGAAATAACTCCAAGGGCGTCAATAGTTGGCGGGAAAGCTCACGGTTTTTAGAGGTGTCGAAGCAGCATGACACCAAATGGTGTCATTTTGACACCAAATGGTGTCATTTTGACACCAATTGGTGTCATTTTGACACCAATTGGTGTAATTCTGACACCAATTGGTGTAATTCTGACACCAACGGGTGTAATTCTGACACCAATTGGTGTAATTCTGACACCAAATTGGTGTAATTCTGACACCAAATTGGTGTAATTCTGACACCAATTGGTGTAATTTTGACACTAATTTGGGCGTCTATCAACATATCATCGCATGCGTTTTCTCGTAGCCATTTTGTTTGAATGTTACGAGCCGGTAAGACTGGTAAGTACCGATCTGCTCCATTTCCAGACACTTTTGATAATAATTATGATACAATTAGCGTAATGTAAGCCTTGTTCATGTTGTTTAATATTGCGCCAACTAACTGATGAAATGAATTACAATTTCATAGTCAGAGACTAGCATTTTGTTGGACTGTGTCAGTGCATGGACCTACCAGTACTATGTGTGTGTTCGTCATGCATGCATACGATGATATGTGCAACATTACATACATGTAGCCTGATTTATCTGGCACAGTGGTCTTCTTTTTCATACGGACGTCTTACATTACGCTAATTGTATCATAATTATTATCAAAAATGTCTGGAAATGGAGCAGATCGGTACTTACCAGTCTTACCGGCTCGTAACATGCAAACAAAATGGCGACGAGAAAACGGCTCCTAAACATGTGCTATCTCAATATGACTCTTAAGAGAGTCAATATTACACCCCATTTGGGGTGTAATGACATTTTTCGAAAATGGGTCCTCAGGTAACCACCCAAAGGTGTCAAAATGAATATGACACCCAAAGGTGTCAATTTGACACCCATAATGGTGTCAATTTGACACCCATAATGGTGTCAATTTGACACCAATAATGGTGTCAATTTGACACCTTTAGGGTGTCAAACTCAATATGACACTTAAAGAGAGTCAATATTACACCACATTTGGGGTGTAATGGCATTTTCGAAAATGGGTCCTCAGGTAACCACCCAAAGGTGTCAAAATGAATATGACACTCTAAGGTGTCATATTTTACACCCATAATGGTGTCAATTTGACACCTTTAGGTGGCCAACTGAGGACCCATTTTTTGACGCTTGTTTTAGTGTCAAAATGACACCAAATTATTTTTCAGTGTAAGATTAAATTCAAAATCTCTGGAGGTTTTGCAGGGCTTGGCAAACCATACGCGGCAACATACGTAGATGTAAATGCTGCAAACATACATTTAAGCACCGACGGAGGTACTGTAGATTTTTTGGTAATACCACACAAAAATGCTGCCATAATTCATAATATCTGTACTCGTAGGAGGAAAAAGAACATTTTTACTATTGCAAAAGTCATCGAGCTTCACTAATTGTCTAGTATATTCATTTCTTGTGGAAGTCGCCCACGCGTACTTAAAATAGTTAATGGCTTTTTGTGGCCAATTCAACTCGCGAAGTCGAGCTTCCCACATATCCTTCATGCCAAGAGTGTCCACCTTGTTGCGTAGTGATTCGGGGAAGGAATGCATTGTCCAAATTGTACGCTTCCCTGTTGTCAGTTCCAGTGGGGGCGCTATGTACATTTGTCTGAGTCTCTGAAACCATGGCTGCGCTGACCAACATGTCGGGCAACATGGGGCCAAAATGATTGCTGTGGCTTTTTGTGTTTGTACAATGTCTAACACTCGTGCAATAGGCCGAAATGGCGGAGCAGGCACAGTTATTGTTCTTGTACATTCATCTGTTTGCGCCAACGGTTCCACTCCCTGAGAGAATTTAGTTTCATTGGTCCATCCATTGAAACCAAACATTATCACCTCGGGGAAAATGGTAGGTTCCGTTGCTAGTGTTATTGTTTTGGTTTGAGCGGTATCGGTACGTTAAGGACTAATGGCAGTGTGTTTTGTTCTAGGGCGGACCAATCAGGGCATCGCGAGTTAGGCCGCCGTATTTTGGTACTACCGTGAATGTCATTCTCTGTCAAGAAAGCATTGAGACTGGATCAATGAAATAATAATAATAATAATATAACTTTTACTTCGAGGTAGTGTAGTCACTGAGGAGTTGTGTAAGAAGTTGTGAACATCCGTGGTTTAAATAAAAGTCTGGTTAAATTCTGATACTTTCATATTTGCATGTTGTAGGGAATTAAAAGATTGTGATCCCTTCTTGATGCCGACATGAGGCACAAACAAATTAATGTGTCCTTGTCTTAATTTTTCCTTGTGGTGATAATGGGTCCGCAACCCGGCTGTTTTACCGGTTGATTGGGTATTGGACATGGTTGCAAATCTGTCTATGGTATGAGGACCCCATCGACGTCTATGCACTATAACAGTAGATAGCTGCCACTCGTATTTCGGGTTCAGTCTCAATGATTCTTCCAATGTAATTATTCAATGTCGTGCACGAATTTCAAAATGCTAATCAAATTTCCCGCTGATTTGGCAATTCCCAAATTGTACCAACTTTGTTTTAACCACAGCGTGATAGAAAGTTAGAGGCTCGAAAGAAAACAAAAATCAACATACACATTGTCTGATACAAGAATGTATTTAATTGCAAAGGTCTGAAAGCAAAAATCAGATAACAAGTTTATTTAAAAACATTCAATTGGTAAATCCAACATGCCTCATTAAATTACACTCAACTTGAGTCGAACGCGAAGTTAAGCAAAAGGAGACAGTTCCTTCTGTATATATTTCTTTAATTCTTAAAAATATACTGCAACAAATAAGGGAAGACGTCAAAACACGACCGCCCGTTGACCGCCGGTTCTTTCAGGTCAAATGTTTTACTGGTATATGAATATTCGCGCATGCAACACTGAACAACCGCCGGTTGACTTAATGCTGTAACCGGACCAATTTACACTATCAATCTGTTACTTTGCGGTCATAATTAATAGCTCTCTCTATAATCGTTCTATAAAAAAAACATTCATAGACTTTCAGTATTGATTTTAAAAAGTTAATTGAGCTATAAACAGATTGAAAAAGCCAACCCCAGCGAAAATCAATAGCTGTATTGTACTGGTTGTCAACTGAGCCCATTACTTCAATATTTTATTGCTCACGCGTGTGACGAGGCACTATCAACCGGTCGTGTTCACCAGAGTGTAACTATTTGACCTCATTATGTGTGTATATTATAACAGACGACACGTTTTGTGAGAACCGGGCGGAACCGGCCGTAACCGGCGGTTGCCTGGCGGTCGAGTTTTGACGTGATCCCTAACGTTGAATCGTGATTTTGAACACAGTCGTATAACTCGCGAGTTCCACGGAGTTTGATGACGAACTGATTTTTAAATCTCATTCACAATATACGGTAAGTACGCAAAATCTACCTCGTGATTGGCCAATAACAAATAATAATAAGCCCCGCCTATTATGTAAGCCGTAGCCTGATTGGTCAACATTTACGTACATACAATGATTGACAGGTAAGATAAGAGAGGTTTTCCGAATTGTCAAACAACTTGTCAAAACAGCTGGTTTAGATTAGATCAAAGGCGTACTACCGGACTTGCTTTACTCAGCGATAATAAAATATAATCGTTTTCCTTTTTTGTACAATTCAACATTATTAACACATCTGGATAATATTCAAATGTAATCAGCATAATTCGGATTATACAAATTAGGACATATTCCAAAAATATATCTAGATTATTGAAACAATTCCGATTAATGCAAATATAAATTTAATATGCCAATAATCTTGATATCAATTTTGAATTATACCAGCTTAAATCTAAGAGATGTAACTCTGGAGTTTGCAAGGGAAACTCCGGGTTTCGCCGTTAAACCCAAGGTGTTGTTTCAGTTATTTTTATCTGTGCCGACCAATAATTCTACCTTGGCAAAAATGAGTTTTGTTATGGAATCTCGTTTCCAGCAGCCTGGTGCTTAAGTATAGATGAAAGGAACCGACAATTTGGAACCCGGTAGTATATTTTAACGGAATAAATCGTATTGGAAACCAGAAACCAATGCTTAGCACCAGGCTGCCGGAAACAGGTTTCTTTGTGATGACAGGCAAGGATAAATTTTAGTGATTCATATGAGCGGAAGACTACGCTCTTCGAATACGTGATTCATTGGTATGTCGAATTCGTTTGGTTTATTCAGAAGAAAATATCCATTCCCGTACAACCAACTTATTTTTGACTCGCACTGTATCTCATGATCTCACAATCTAAGATCAGGTAGGCTATATGTTGAAGCTAATGACAGATATGGATTCGCAAACGGAAAGCATTTGTGTTCATGTGTATATGGAGCACATGTTCTGATTTTAATCTTAAGATAGAAGATCAGGTATGTTTGAAGCTTAGGCCAAACAAATTAAATACTATGTCTCAGCAACCTTTGGCTAAAAAGCGATGTGCTATGGTATTATTTTAATTTTATTTTTTTACAAATATGAGCTTCGTCCTATGCAAAAAAATATTCTTTTTCGAAAAATCGAAAAAGATAAGAAGAAAAATGGATGCCAAGAGTAGCGCTACGCGCGTAAAACTCATGTTAAAGGCCATGCGTGCGGGCTGCTGAGACAAAGTTATACATTTGTTTGGCCTTATGAAGGATGATGAATTCGCAAGCTGAAAGTATTTGTGTTTATTGTGTTTATGGAGCACAGGTATTTTATATGATTTCAAAATATGATATTATATATATTTTTGAAGCTATAACAGATAATAAATTCGTAAGCAAAAGCATTTGTGTTCAATGTGTATATAGAACACATGTATTTTTTTATGATATTAAGATATAAGATCAGCTTTATTATTGATGCTTATGACATATAATGAATTCGCAAGCAAAGGTATTCGTGTTCAATGTGTATTATGGAGCACACGTATTATTTTATGATATTATAATTTTGAAGCTTAGTATAGTATATTATTGAAGCTTATGACAGATAATGAATTCGCAAGCAAAAGCATTCGTGTTCAATGTGTATGTGGCGCACATGTATTTTTATGATATTAAGATAATGAGATCAGGTATATTATTGAAGCTTATGACAGGTAATGAATTCGCAAGCAAATAGCATTCGTGTTCTACGTGAAATACATAGAGCCATCATCATTTGTAAATGGATTGTAGGCACATTGCATGGTGGCGTTGTAGTATAATCCATGGTAGCCATGGAGCCAGTTGAAGAGGTGTTTATCTGAGGGATATAAAATGAAAATAATAATATTTATAAAATTTGCAACCATTATTTTGTATGCATGTCTGATTTCTTTCAAATATCGTGTACTTCTTGATAAACTAACCATAGCCAATACAAGTTAGTATTATTCATTACTTTTTAACGGTACAACAAAACCGTGTAATGAATATTGTTCAACCAAAGTACTCGGATGCGACCAATATTCTAAAAAAGTATTCTAAAAATATTGGCCAATCGGCTGATCTAGTCTCATACCCATATTTGTCTGTTACGAATATTCATCTATACTGTAGGGCCATTCGCATCTTTGATGCATTGAGACTATTTTGGCTGGTAGCATGTTTTCATCGCGAATAATTGTATACGTGTCATCGGCTAAATGAAGCAGGCTTACGAAGGGCACCCCTACGAAAGCAACACGTTTGAAAAAATGCCGAAGCAGACGCCCGGGAGATTTGCTTCTGAAAGATGAGGAATGTTAACGAACTCTTGCGAAATAAAGATTCTGCCAACACAAGGAATAAAAAAAAAACGCGGTCAACATTTTCCGACCAGGGCCAAGCGGAATTTTAAAGAGTTACTGGTAAGCAATAATTCTCGAATGATTCTACGCTCAATCAAGACGGGCAGACGGTGAGTTTTACTATTATTATACTAAAAACCTAATATAAATAATAATAGTCATAAAGTATTGAATTTTTCGGGTGATACAAGGATTTATTACACTCGCTATAAAAATATTTGTATAGCACGTGCAATATATACTTGTATCACTCACAAAGCCATTCAATAGTGTACAATTATGATTTGATTTTTTTTTAAATGCATCACAACTCAAGTGGTATAACCGTGGTGTGTGGCGCCTTTGGGGAAATTGCATATAAAATAAAAAGGTACTTTCTTTAGAGCAAATGGTATGAATATTGGAAGATCTTTTACCACGTTGATTTGTCGCCCCCGCAGACCAGCACCCGGGGTACTAGTTACGCCAGAGTTGTGTGGTATATAAAAAATCGTTAAGGAGCAACGTGAATGCTGATCGTAAAAGCTATCTTCGCAGCCAACTACTATCAGGTTGAATTTTATAGGTTGCCTCAATATAACTGCTAATAGGTATTTGTGTAACATTGTTAAGTTTATGATTCAAGAATCACTAAGACCAAAAAAGGGATTTGTTTGCCCAAACACGACCGAACCATAAAATCTATAAAAAACTGGGTTTTTTTTCTTGTTTTCAAAGATATTTGTTTTGGTGTAAACTGTATATTTTGAATAATATTTTGTATCTGAAGTTTCCAAATAGATAAACATACTGTCCTAGACTTTATTTATACCCATTTCATCCCTTATAAACACTGATGAGGTGCAAATTCAAGATTCTAGCAAAAACAGGAAATCAAACATGGTCTGAAGGGGGGGGGGGGGGGGGGGGGGGGGGGGGGGGGGGGGGGGGGTAGTGGGCGGTCGCACGGTCGATTACTATTTGTTGTGGTTGTTGTTTAGTTGTTGTTTATACGGGTTTATACTTCGGGCTGCAAGACTGTCACCCTTGCATTCAGCACACATGCTTTACCCTTAGATTTTAGACTTCACTTTTTTGTTGGTATGGTGCTTTTTGTTGGTATGGTGCTTTTTAAACAAACGTGAAAGTAATTAAAAACAAAATTGCATAGTCTTTTTCTTTAATGGAAGTGTTGGGTACGCTTTAGAATAGTACTCCAAAGTCTATAGCAACAACAACAACAACAACAACAACAACAACAACAAAAACCCCAACAACAACAACAACAACAACAACAACAACAACAACATCAACAACAACAACAACAACAACAACAACAACAACAACAACAACAACAACAACAACAACAACAACAACAACAACAACAACAACAACAACATCAACAACAACAACAACAACAACAACAACAACAACAACAACAACAACAACAACAACAACAACAACAACAAATAGTAATCGACCGTGCGACCGACCCACTATCCCCCCCCCCCCTTGTTTGGGCAAACAAACCTCTTTCTATTTTAGCCCAAGGTTCAAAATTTAAGGGGGGGGGGGGGGTACTGGAAGGTTATATATATTTATTGATGTGATCGCCGAGGTTCTGGTATAAAAATGTTATAGTTTGATGTGGCTCAAGATCCCTTTCTAAACTTTTCCGTGTATGCATGTTGGAATACTTACTTCGCACAATTGTTCCCATTCACTTCAGAGAACAGAAGTTCTGTTACTTGGTTCCATTCCAAGTAGAGATCACAATTGCTGTGATGCAGCTGGCCACCTTCGATATAACCTGAAATGTACAACGTAACTACTAGTATATTTCTCAATCTCTGAACTTCTGGACACTTTTTGAATATCTGAATCAATTCTTACGCCAATAATTAAAAATGGTATCAACATTTTTAACATGTATGGGGATGCGAAAGTTAAAATGCATCATTATGTTGACGTCACTGATATGTTGGCCTATTATAGATAGAAGAATTGATGACATGGCAACAGACTTAAATTATATATAAGGACTCGGGACTCGGACCCGGGACTCGGACTCGGAAATGAAGGACTCGGTCTTGGTCTCGGACTCGGACAGTAAAGACTCAGTCTACAAAAAGTGTAAAAGTCAATCCAAAAAACAATTTCAATCTATTTTTCAATCTTTTTAGATTGATTCTTAGATTTCAATCGCTAAAAGATTGAAATATTTCAATCAGCCAATTTATTTATGACAATGTTTTTAAAATGTTGCCCAGCCCAGCGTTTTTGAAATTTTAAAACTCAGCATACAGGGTAAATTGTGATAAACGTGTTTGCGGTGACTTCAGCATCTAGGACACCTCCAGGTGAATCGAAATCGCGCCAGGGGGATCCGAGGGGTCACATATCAGAGGTTATTGGAAGGGGTGGTACTCAAATTATTTTTTAACAGGTTGATTTGACTGAGGTTTTTTTTGTTGCGTCGGACACATGTTCAGGGTTTTCCAGCATAAATCATACCCCGTGCAACCCCATTAGAGCGGCACATACCAAATAATACGTTGGTTACACCCCCCACCCCCCCCCCCCCCCGGTTATTTTATACGACATTGGAACTTCCTATACTTTTTCGGGTTATACTGGAACTTGCATACATATTTCTTTTGTCAATTTGCCAAAGATCTTAGAGTTTGTTATTTTAACATGCTTTGGAATTCATACTTTTTAAATCCGCTACGAATCATTGAATATGTGGTCACGAAAGGTATTGAGTGCATTGTACAACCACACACTACTGTCATGACCGTGCACAAATGAAATTGGGATTCTTTTAAAGGAGGTGTCCCGCAAGCATAAAATTGTGCATTATATGTTAGAAAAATAACTATCAAGCCCAACTTTTGTAATTATATAGAGCAAAACACCACACTTATGACAAAAACAAATAAAAACCGCCATCTCTCAACATGCAATATTTCAAATTCGCGGCGATTCAAAGTCCCGGTGTCGATGAAGTCATAGTTATACAATGCACATGTGCAAAATTGAGCACTGATACCCATGACGTCATCGACACCGGGACTTTCGATGGCCGCGAATTTTAAAAATAGCATGTTGAGTGATGGCAGTTGTATTCGTTTTTGTGACTAGCATGATGTTTTGTTCTAAATTTTATATAATTACGTAATTTCGGTTCGATAATTATTTTTCTAACAAATAATGCTCAATGTTGTCATAATACGGTGTGTCATTCGATTATATTAAAAAGGGATTATCAAGCCACGGTGCTACTGAAGTACTATTAAACATGGAAACTACAATGTAGTGCGGTCCTTCGTGGCTCTATGATGCGTATTGACCACTTGGCTTGCGGTACGACCAATAAATAGCCTATGCATAGTGTTTTATATGAACAATTTGTGACGTTTGTGGTATAATAACTTTACTCCATTCTCATTGCCATTTTTTGGAATCTTTGTTGTCGATTGCAATCAAGCCATAGAGGTCTATGGTAAATGACTACTTATCATGAAGGGAGGATATAGGAAACCATTATAGATCATTTGCATAATACGATATGGAATAACATTAGTGGGGGGGGGGAGTACTCACGTATATTGGCCATACAGGTATATGTGCGGCTACCAATACCCCCTTTTCACGGCCTGTCAGCCTCTCATAAGCATCTCATTACTGATAAGTCGTTCCACAAGCTTTACAATCCAAACTCTCCCGTTAGATGCCATCAGTGTTCCATAAGACCCCCAATTCAGGTTGTGTCAGTTCGGTAAGCCCCTGTTTTCAGACTGCCCCGTCACAAACCCTACCCTCTTTCAAATTCGAGTACCCCCCCCCCCCCCCCCCCCCCCCCCCCGGTAGTAACGCCAAAAGGGTTTAGATCGCGAGCGATCTGAAAAAGGGTACCTGGCTGCTGAAAATTAGTAACTCCACAATACAGCACGGTCGATACCTCAAAAATACACCTACAACAACAAGTACCGTATACATTATACGAAAATATTATTTGTAAATAAATCTTCACTTGATTCTGTTCCGTGCTCACAGTGTCAAGCGGGGCCGAAGGCACCGTACGCGGATAGCCCGCCGCAAGGCGCTAGTAAGAAAAGGAGCCGCAGGCCGCCTGCGGCCGAGGCGACTAAACCCGGCTTGTTACGAACCGATTTAAGTTAGGTCCAATTTATATAGATGAGCCCAACCGACCCGTGTAGAATTTGCGAACTCAACCCCTATTTTGCGCGAACTCTACCCCTATCGTAGAGGGCGCTGTTGTACCTAGGATGCGTGTTTTTTCAGCAAGCTAGATGGTTCGCCGCCAAAAATATGCGATCTCTACCACTATCGCGGTAGTAACCACGCCCTCCAAAACAGTCCATACCTACCGGATATAACATAACTTGTGTCGATCACCAGATTGGGATTACCACACGAGCTACTCTCCTTTCGCGTTTCAATGGTGACCTTCTTATGCTTCAGATTGTTTTTTACCCTTAAACACCTGTTGGACTTTGACGTGGTATAAGATTTGTGGGGGGTCTTTACTGCCCGGTGGAGTAACCTCTCCTTTTCTCAATAATGGCTCTTACAACTGTAAGACAAGTAGAAATAAAGCAACATTGTTGTTACACGTAGGCTGATAAATGAAACGCAAAATAAAAAAATGTTTATTTACCACTGAAACTTTGAATTAAAATGATATGCCGCCTCCCAACAACAGGTATATGCTCTTCTCTCTTCCCCATCCAACTGAAGATCCAGGGTGAAATGCCACTTGTAAGATATAGAAGATGGTTAACTCTCATGAAAACAGTGCAAAATGAACTTTTTGATGTCTTTGGTCCAATACCGTTTTATACAATGTTTTCTTGCTTGAAAAACTTATTTTCTGGATAGATCTCGATGTTTTCTATTTGGACATATATACTTTGCTATACTTCTGATCGTGTTTTCACCACCAATTTTGCGCTTTTATACCCCAAATTAGCGAAATGTCCATGTCCGCGGCATAAAAGTAAATGTTGCCTTTATTAATTACAATACGAAAAGTACAACACTTTCTACAAAACGTGTACTAATTTGTAGGGAACATATAGCAATATTCCATGGTTAGAAAAAAAATGCACATTTTTTACAATGTTAACCTGTTTCAATTTAATATATTCTGTCCGAGATATTGATATTTATTACGTTACCTGCGATTTATAGTTGTTCAAAATTACGAGTTAAACATTTAAATGTACATATTCTGAATCTAAAATAACATTGGTGTTGGAAAATATTATTTTCAATTTTGTTAGTAGCATGTCTGACCTTGAGAAAAAATCAAAATGCTGCAAAGCATGCGACCTTGTTAAGGATGTTTATTACGTTATTCAGATTTCTCCCGAACTAAGTATCAAAAAACACTTTTTCGTTAAAAACCTATTTGATACATCTACATAGACTCTGCGGTTACTTCGAGCACTCGCTTAGCTCTTTCCAGATCGTCTACATGGTCCTATGTGTAAGAAAAAGTTTACTACGTTATCGTTTATTACGTTATTGAATAAATCGAGTAAAGAGAAAGCCACACTCTACGACTGTATAAGCAAAGACATGTGGCAGGCCATTTTCGCAGGCATACATGGAGAATACTCGTTGAAAGTACAGTGCGAAAAAATCACGACGAATGGTAAGAATTCCTTATTTTTATCTTGTAAGTAATATGAAAATTAAGCTGAATGACAGGTTGAAGTCATTATAGATCTCTAAGAACATTGAAAATGGACCTATGATATCGAAATGAGGTTTATAATGTGAAGAAATGAAGAAGGTATCGCTAACGTCTACATTAGTTGCTTTGTATATATGTTATAAGCTAGCACTAGGCACTGTTGCTGTCGCCATAACGTACGTAATAAACAGGATAACGTAACCAACCTCATTGTCTATTCTCATGTCAATGTTGGCGTCAATTCAGTAACTTTCATGATTGATGTACTTGAGTATCATACACTGTATCCAAATGTTATAATTTTAATATGTGGACTATTCTATGTCAGGACTGAAACACCTTATAATGGATAACGTAATACAGTTTTCATCATTTGATAAATACAATTGCACCCTGTTCACAGTGATTCAACATTTATTATGTGTTTATGAATGTTAATTTAGAGTACATACATATTGTCTCACATACTGACACAATCTCAATTTGTTTGCATGCTTCAATGATGCATAGTTATATGACTATTGGATAACGTAATAAACCAATTCATATAATTGTGTGAATAAATACGGTATACCTAGCGAAACAACTGCAATATTTGCAATCTACTTTGTTTTGTTTTTGTTATCATTATTATACAGGGAATATGGGCGACACAGTGCAAAAAACCAATGGGCTATACCGGCAGAACCAAATGCAATAGTGGAGACAAAAAAAGGTCATCAGAGTCCAGTCTTATTACAAATTTACTACCATCATTTAAAATGAAAAACAAATCAATATCTTACTAATTTTAAGAGATACAAGGCTATTCAATATTTAGTGCTATTGTAATTTACATACAGGTAAATAATGTCATGGTATAACAACATACCTGTAAAGTGCCATGTTACTGTCGATTTAGTGACCATGTTTATTACGCTATTCACCAT
This sequence comes from Ophiura sarsii, assembly GCA_035610835.1. Lineage (NCBI taxonomy): Eukaryota > Metazoa > Echinodermata > Ophiuroidea > Amphilepidida > Ophiuridae > Ophiura > Ophiura sarsii. The sequence goes on along the minus strand of CM069457.1, from coordinate 36,142,836 downwards.
ATTTACCCTACATCAAAAGAGCAAGTCGACAATATATAGAACTGTCTTTCGGTGGATTTTGGGCAACTTAACTTACTAAAATACCATTTACTAGGTATTGCTGAATACACTGATGGCGCTTAATACATAGAAAATTATATTTCATTTGATAGTACTTAGTTCTGTATATTATCGTTGTGGATGTTTAGAATTTGAGGTATTAATTAATATGTGCTTGTGTCATTTCAAACAAGTTAAGTGAGATTATATATATGGTAAGCAATATTACTTTGTGTTTGTTTTTCCGTTGGTAAAAGAAGATTGAATATAAAATAAATGTGTTGTGATGTAAAACTAAGCGTTTGAAAATCATGCACTAAAACAGTTTTGCGACTATGTTTATTACGTTATCCATCCTCGTCGTTAAAATTGCATTCTGGTGTAATTTACAAGTGTGTATACTGCTTTTTACTGCTTTATATTGTCAAATGGGCTTCAATGTATGGCGACAAGATGTGTTTGTGTACAAAATAAACTGCCTTGGTCGATGTTGAATATATTTGTTTACATGTGTTTGTATATGTTTATTACGTTACCCACCCTATAAAGTCAGAGTACCAATGCCAGCGTTATTAGTAAAGCATAATATTATTGTTTCTGAGCTAATTTTAAAAACACATAACGATTGGAAAAAGATACGATTAATGATATATTTTATACTTTGCACAAAGATATTCATTTTGGAAAACCGTACATTTTTAGATTTAAAGCTTGAGGTTCATACAGTAAAATGAAGACCAAAAACGATTCATAATACTTGCAATTTACAGAATTACATTGCATTTTGTTCGCTGTCATTGATAGAAGTATGCTTTCGTAAGTACAGTTTTGTGTTTTTGGCATCACAGTTTGTAAACTCGTTCTGATTTAGAGCTGATAGGCAGTAGATAACGTAATAAACATGGAAACAAAATCTGTACAAAAGTGATATTATAATTTGAATTCAACGTTATATTGTACAAAAATGCAATGAGTGTTGTTCACAAAATTTTAATCTAGTATCCAGTACATCTCTAGTATTAAAAAATAGCGTAATAAATAAAATTGGAGACAATTCTTTTTCTTCAACTTCTGAAATCTCATTTGCACTATTTTCATGAGAGTTGACCATCTAGCAAATTCCCATGGCGCGGCTGACACCTATGGGAGGAGAAGTTGCCCACTTCTTCTCCAAGGTATTGTAAGTAAGAAGTCCTAAAGAATTAGCATATTATAAAAATATTTATGTTTACACAAGAGAAGTATGCTTGGAAAAACTTATCTCTTTTACCTTCATATTGCAGGGCCAATTGTATACTTTGCACAAAGATATTCATTTTGGAAAACCGTGCATTTTTTAGATTTAAAGCTGAGGTTCATACAGTAAAATGAGACCAAAAACGATTCATAATACTTGCAATTTACAGAATTACATTGCATTTTGTTCGCTGTCATTGATAGAAGTATGCTTTCGTAAGTACATTTTGTGTTTTTGGCATCACAGTTTTGTAAACTCGTTCTGATTTAGAGCTGATAGGCAGTAGATAACGTAATAAACATGGAATAAAATCTGTACAAAAGTGATATTATAATTTGAATTCAACGTTATATTGTACAAAAATGCAATGAGTGTTGTTCACAAAATTTAATCTAGTATCCAGTACATCTCTATTATTAAAAAAATAGCGTAATAAATAAAATTGGAGACAATTTTTTTTCTTCAACTTCTGAAATCTCATTTGCACTATTTTCATGAGAGTTGACCATCTAGCAAATGCCCATGGCGCGGCTGACGCCTATGGGAGGAGAAGTTGCCCACTTCTTCTCCAAGGTATTGTAAGTAAGAAGTCCTAAAGAATAGCATATTATAAAAATATTTATGTTTACACAAAGAGAAGTATTGCTTGGAAAAACTTATATCTTTTACCTTCATATTGCAGGGCCAATTGCGAGGTTTACTAACAAAACTCCGTGTCGCAGTGTCGTTGCGGCAGCCGTAATTATACTAGTCTACTCGTATGCCTTGTATAATTTCACTGTCACACAATCGAACCCCCCCCCCCCCTGATACTTCCCATCCGAGAACCGACCAAATACAAGTCTACTCGTATGCCTTGTATAATTTCACTGTCACACAATCGAACCCCCCCCCCCCTGATACTTCCCATCCGAGAACCGACCAAATACAAGGTCTACTGGCATTGGATTTACAAAAGAACTGTGCTTTAAGCACACTAGGGATTACTAGGGACGATGCTTTTTGTGCGTCACGATAGTATCACACCCCTTCATAACGCGCTAATATTGAATTTGCTGTTTGTACATCTAGAAACGCGTGAAGGTGGTATTTCTGTGACTGTGTAAGAGTTTCTATAGTTATCGTAAACAATTATCAAATTATTTGTCTCTGTTTGGACGTAAAAAGGTTTTTTATTACACGATATTGAAAGATAGGAAATAGCATGGAAATAGTAACATATGCGGAAATGTAGCTATATCTCCGACGAAGATATTTTGGGCGAGGACCAATGTCAAAGATAACCCCCTAAAGTGTGATTTTAGACCGAAACGGCGGCTATACAGTGCCAGAAAATCGACATTTTGAATTTATCAAAGTGAACAAGATTCTTCTCTCTGCGAAGACGGTATATAAATATTCATATCATTCGTATTTATCGTGTCTGCCATTGGTCAATTTTGAACCCCACGCGAACAAATTGCTCATTACATATGCGTCCAATTTTTGGACTAGCACTAGTGTAAAGGTATACGGAGGTCAGCAAGGTCAATCCAATGCAAGTAGACCTTTTTTTCGGGGGTGAGATCAGAGGATGGGAGCGGTCCATGGGGAGTGAGCCCTCTATCGGTACAAGGAAAAAGGTATACTAAAGCAGACTATAATTATACCGGTATCCCATCAGGATTTGGAAGAGGGGAGTCCCGAAATGACAATGTAATAGGTCTATGCCTTCAATAACTTACACTAAACATTTTAAATGCTGGGCCATTTCCAAGGTCTCTTTACCGAAATCCTCGTCACTGTTGCGGATTTGGAAGAGGGGCGCAGAAATGACAAACAGGTCAACTATAATATACATATACACTCTTAAAAAAGGGTGCTTCAGGGGTTCGTGGGTGTCCCGTATATGGAACCCCTTTAGCGCACCTTAAAAGGTTCCAAAAAGAACCATTTTAAGGTTCAAAATGGGCAAAAATTGGCAAAAATTGGCAAAAATGGGTCTTTAGAACCTCTAAAGGTTCTCTACAGAACCTTTTTGGGTCCTTTAAAATCAAAGAACCTTTAAACCCTTAGGGTTCCATATACGAGACAGCCAAGAACCCCTGAAGCACTCTTTTTTTCTTCTAACAGTGTAGCATGTATAGCCTACCGTACAAGGTCTTTCATGAGGTCTACTTACCGAAATCCGCGTCGCAGTAGTGTTGTTGCGGATTCCGAAATAAACAGCTACATCCATCCGTCATTCTGTTACAAACTGCAACTAAAACAAACACAAAAATACACCATTTCATCATGGTTTCCATCTTTTTTGCTAATGTAACCGGTCGTCAACAAGTTAAGCAATATTTTGGATTAGGTGGGATGTCGACTTGTCGTTAATACGTGTCTGCTCTATATGGCAAGCTTCGGTAATTTCGCACTGAGCATTTCGCCATGCCTCTGGCACACGAGTTATGCACTGTAGGCCAATGATATATAAGGTCAATTAAAAATAAAAATAAACTAGTTTCTCGTCCTAACTTTTGGTAAAATGGGGGATGAGGGCACTTTCCCCCTTTTTTAAAAATAAATAATGTGACATCACCATTACCAGCATGGTATTGCCTGATTGGTTCGTTGCGTAACTTGAGAAGGGCGAGGCCTTTGTAAAATCGTTTTATTTCATGGTTCTGGGTGGTTGGTTTTAACACAAAACCTGCTTTAAAAATGCTCATTGGACTAAAAAATAAAACTATTACTAAGATGTATTTTTTTTAAAAATATGTTAACGAAAAAATTACGGAAGAAATAAATAAAGAAAAAAGATCATTACAGATGTGCGAGGGGACGAGGAACAACTTTATTTTTTACTTGGCCTAACATTGCATTAACCTGTCAATATCTGGGTTCAAACAATTATAAAGGATTGCCAGACACTTTACGGTCTCTTAACTTTGTAAAAAGACAATGATACATGACGTCAATGGTGTATTTACAGCATTTGAACAGCCGTCATCATGATCACGATTTGATTTATAACGAGGTAACTTCGTTAATCAAATCGTTAACTGTTATAGGTAGCACTACGTTACAGGCCTAACAGCTTTGTTTAAACAGTGTTCAGTACAGCAACGCTCATAACGATATGATTTGAGCTAGCTTCAGTAGTTAAGTAAAGCTATAACAAAATAATTGATGCTATCTTTAGTAGACAGCAATGCTATAACAATATTATTTATGCTACCTTGAGTAAATTGCAAAGCTTATATGCTCTCGTTAGTAGATAGCAACGCTTATAACACTATAATTGATGCTATCTTTAATAGATAGCAACGATAATAATATAATTGATGTTATCTTTAGTAGATAGCAACGATAATAATATAATTGTTGTTATCTTTAGTAGATAGCAATGATAATCATATAATTGATGTTATCTTTAGTAGATAGCAACGCTTTTGACAATATAATTGATGCTCTCTTTTATAGTAGATAAACAAAACTATAACAATATAATTGATGTTATCTTTAGTAGATAGCAACGATAATAATATAATTGATGATATCTTTAGTAGATAGCAACGATATTAATATAGTTGATGATATCTTTAGTAGATAGCAACGATAATAATATAGTTGATGTTATATTTAGTATGATCTTAATTGATCTATTTCAGTAAATACCATCGCTATATAATAATCTAATTGTGGCTATCTTCAGTAGAAAGCAGCGCCAAAGTTACACTCTATAGGGGAGGATGGGGCAACTGGTCCGGTTAAGCATATTCCATGATATAAAAGCTTAAAGCTCGTGTAAATATTTATGGAATTGCTATAAAAATATCACCCATGTAACTGTTTACATATAACATATAATCAATGTTAAAAAATATCCAAACAAAAGGACAATTACCACTAACTAAAAACTTTACTTGGCACGGACCAGTTACCCCATCTGTGGGGCAACTGGTCCTATATGTTCCACCGGTTAGAATACACAGAAATCATTGATTGACAACACGGTAATTAGGCAGTATTTTCTTTACAAACTCATTTCCATATTATTTAACGTGTAAAAAGGATACAGGTCTCATGAAACCCATGTTTTATACAGTTTTCGTGGTAAACGTGTAAAAACCAGGTGTACAAAGCAAGCGCAATTTTCGACTGCACGTTTATTAGATAAAACGGTATGAACCTAGTTAAATGGTTACATGGTTGTGATATTCAGACGCCCCATACATTTGTCTATATATACCCCTTTCTTTAATGATTTTATTTACTTCATATAATCATCATTTAGTACTTATAATAAACCATCTTGATAGTTAGCCAGCTTTTCATGTTACAGAGGAAGGTAGTCAATATGATGACCCAACGGTTAATATACACAAAAAGCAGTGGATAAAATACATAAATCGTGATATTTCGTCATAGCAAATACCTTTACAGACACCATTTAAAATACAATAAATATGTAATTCATAATACCGAAGTTTTAAACCATTCTAAAGCAATTTCATGTCATATTGTAATCCTTCAATATCAGAAATAGTGGTATTAGACCCAAAATGCCCCAAAATGTATAAGAACTAGAAAGAATGTGAACCATTTCATATTCTATTCACATTTCAATACCGAGTCATGTTTTATAGACACTAACAACTAATTTTCAAAATGAATTTTACAATTTTGATTAAGTTGTTGCAGGCGGACCAATCCCCATACCCCTTCGGACCACTTGCCCCAACAAATGACGTAGCACTTTGTCGAGATGAAACATTATTCAAACACGCCTGTGACGTAATACATTTTACGCCAAAATGTTTTAAAACATACCACCATTTGTCATGACAATCAATAACTCCAATACATTTCAGAAAAAAGGCAAAACTGCATTTTTGTTTTTAGCCATTACACAGATTTCTGTAGCCAGCGAGTATCTTTGAATTCGCAAATATTACGGCGTTCGGGTCCTATAAGTAGACGAGTGTCTTTAGATAAAATAAGAAATGGTGTACTTTGTTATTTGCAAATTCATAAACTAATAACTCTACTAAATGAATACCCGTCATAATGATTTAAGTTGAAGCATTCTTTAAATGATAATATTGATCAGAAAGCCAAACCACCAATGTTCCAAGTTAGCAGCTGAGCCGCAATATGCGCCATTTTACGGTCATTTCAACCACAACCTATGGTTTTAATCATATTTCGGAAAATTCCAAAGCACACTACAATATAGCACCCATCAAATGCAATATGCACCTAGAATCTTAAGACGAATGTACTGAATGTATATATTTACTGTTGCATATCTGTTAATCATATAAAGTACATTAAACATGATCTAAACCCATCTTCATATATCGCCCATACTATCTGTGAATTTTCAATCAGTCACTCAAGCAGTTGGCTTCAAAGATCTGGAGAAAAATCACATGTGTAAATACCCTAAAGTTCCAAATGTTTTGGATTGTAGAAGGTACGGATATATGTCAAGTATCAACAAAAGTCGTACTGTTCAAAAGAAAGCAGCATGCCCATACATTTACAAAATCCTTCATTTCGGACCACTTGCCCCACGGTCCAGTTGCCCCATATTCCCCTATTTGAGTTATTAAAGATACTAACGCCAACTAATGCTCAACTTCTTTCGTGCATTGATAAAAAAACAAACATATTTATTGGAAATGAAGAGGTGGCTTTTCGTTAAAATTTTGGTCGGTCAAAAGTATACACCAGATCGCACCAAATGAAAGTGAAAGGAAAGTGAACCGACAAGATTTTGGCGACGAAAGAAATGCGCGCCTAGCGCGCCAAAATTTTTGCTTTGAACAAGCATCTAACTCAAAAATATTAACTTTTTGGGACACAGCGAAAAAAATTCCGTCTGTGTACTTTTGACCATCATAATTCCATGATTCATCTTGTCAAATAAAGCGACAGTGTGCCAATCTCAACCGACAGACAGTCAATATTGGGGGAGGCGACCCCCCCCCCCCCCCCCCCCCCCCCCCCCCCCCCACCCCGCCCCGCCCCTTCTGGCGACGCCATTAAGTTACTCTTTTGAGGACTGTATAGAACATGTTCCGGTGTATGTTCCGATCATTTTTTGGGGGCTATGATTTTGTTTTGTACATCAAGATATTCCCATATTGGCCAAATTCCCCCCATAGCAACCCCATAGCTACGCCACTGATATTAGCTATCTTCAGCAGATAGCAACGCTTATAATGTACGGCTTTCACGTATATCAGTGATATACAGCACCTCAAAAATAACTACACACCACATATGATATTTTATGGTTTCATATGTTAGATCTTGTTATTAGCTTTGAAAAACAAAAAGCAGAATTGAAATTGGTCAATGCATTCTGATGTTATGCTAATGTTCAGATATCCGGAAATCGGCTCGAATTCTGCCATAAATTGTGAAAAACCTGAAAAGTGCGAATTTTCGAATGTTTTCATGCTTTTTTCACCATTTGTATGACATGCAAATAAGACGGTAAATATTGGAAGTTACAAAACTATTCTTTATGACCAATTCACAGAATAAACGTCATATAGAATTATTTTTGCAGCTTGGCACAGTAAATTATTAAAAGATTGTGGTTTTGGTATTTTGCCCAATCTGCAGATGAGAAAATCTCAAGAAAATAATTTATGCATTCTGATGATATGCTAATTTTCAAATATCCGGAAATAGGCTCAAATTCTGCGAATTTTCGAATGTTCTCATGCTTTTTTCACCATTTATATGACATGCAATTAAGACATTACATATTGGAAATTACAAAACTACTCTTTTAGGGATCTGAAACTTCGCGATAAACTAGTTAACAGTATAAATTAAATACATGCCAAAGGTTATTGAAAAATATGAATTCATTAATTTTTAATGATTTGTGCAATATTTGGAAACTCTAATGAAATGTGCAATAATTGCCACTATGTGTGTGTGACTGCTGGCGGACAGACCTATTGTGCATGCACTGTGACATGCCTAGATCATCACTGAAAACAAAACAAAAGTTGTTATCATGTTTTACCAATTGTAAATTAGTAAAATACGCTGGTTGAGCCCTACGATTTATGGGAAACCGGAATCATATGCAAGATTCGTATTTAATGAATAGTGGTTGAGTTGGTCTTACTAACGGGATATTAAAGTTCTACGAACTAGAGTATATTAGCATCGGTCAGTTCGCGGTTGACGGTAGTTCGTACTACCCACACTTTGTTAGTTAAACCCTCCTACCAATTTGCATGATTAGTTTTACGAACTGGTTTTACAATTTGCAATTTATGAGACTCAATAGCTTAACCGCCAACAGCGCCCCCACGTTTTGTTGGGGCTGATGAAAGGCAAGCGAGTTGCTGCCAGAAAGCTTATTTATTTCTCTCAAATTCAACATTATTACGGTCATAACGTATTAAGCTTTCCGGTAGGCCCAGGAATATCGAATGCAATCGTGCGGATCGTGGGGATGGTGCTGTTTGTGTGGCACTTAGTGCAGAAACGACAGCCAAGATGGTGGACGCTTGCGAACAGCCTATGATTCATGAACGAGCAATGAGTCGCCATGCCCACGGTCCCCATGATTGCATTCGATATTCCTGGGCCTACCGTAAAGCTTACGATATGACTGTAATATTTAATGTTCAATTTGAGAGAAATAAATACCTGTTTGCCATCGTTTTTCATCGGTATTTTCTGGGGCCTACCGTAATAAGCTTACTTTACAGCTTTGTACGGCCAGACGTTACGAACCTTTTTGGTTAGTAAAAGCAGTAGAGAACATCGTAAAACCTCCGGTTTTACAAACTTTTAATTCGTAAATCAAATTAGTTAAGCTCGCGCTACCAATAAATCACTACCGTTGGGCATGCTTAACAAATCAGTACTTACTAAAAACTAGACATCGTTTTTACGATTTTTTTTAGTAGAACCTATACGATATAATGTTTTTTAAGTACATAGGCCTATGTGTTACATGTAGGGATTTTCATTATAAAGAGTATTAGTTATGTTGAGTAGTAAAATAGACTGGCAACCCATGTTATGGTCATTCCAATATGGCAGCTCCCATGGGCTTGACTAAGATGGTAAATACACCCGGGTACTTGTATACGAAGGTGGATATCGTGCTCGCTTAAAAACGCGTAAAAAGGGTTGTTTTTCACGGAAAGGCTATGTACGCGCGTACATCGCGTAGGGTATCAAAAACGGCAAAAATCGGCAAAAAGTGTATGTTTTGAGAGACTCCAATACGTGTTTAGGGTGAATTTTTCAAGATATAAAAGGAAACAAACCCCCAAAAAATCAAAACAAAAAATCCCCGAAGTGTGATTTATTTTTTCTCCGGTGTTTAAGTTTTATGGGCTCCCATTTTCGTAAAGTCGGGGACCTGGTGGACCGCCACCATCTGAGCTGAGCATGGTGCAGCTGTGCTCGCCCGGTTAAAAGGAATCTGTAAAAAGTAAACAAATTGCAACCACCCGGATGTAATACCTTTCGATATAAACCCGGCAATTTAAATCCCAATCCCAAGCCAGTGTTTTTCCCTTGATCGAAACCGGGATCAAAGTTGATTTATACTGGGTTTTATACTTTAATAGTGAGTTTCGGAAGTGAGTTTAACATGACGAGAAGCTCCCAGACATAATTCGGGTTATTTAAATATGAACTTGCGTAATCTGGATTATTCAAACGTGAATTAGCATAATCCGGATTATTCAAATGTGAATTAGCATCATTCGGACTCTTCAAATTAGGATAATCGGGATTATTCAAATGTAAATGAGCATAATCCGGATTATGTAAATGTGAATTGGCATAATCCGGTATGATATGAAGAGACGCAATAGCCGAGCGGTTGCTTTACAACTCTACACTCTTATGCTTTACACAAATATTGAGTCGAACTCGAAGTGAAGCATCAGTAGACAGTTCCTTCTGTTTATATTTCTTTAATTCATAGAAAATACTGCAACAAATAACGTTGAATCTTGATGTTCACCACAGCGTTTTACGTGCAAGTTCCACGGAGTTTGATGTCGAAATGATTTTAGATCTCATTCATAAAATACGGTAAGTACGATTGATCAACATTTACGTAAATACATCATAACAACTAGATTGACAGGTAAAGATAAGAGGGGTTTTCCAGAATGTCAAACCACTTGTCAAAACAGCTGGTTTGATTAAATTAGATTAAAGTCGTACTACCGGACTTAAGTTACTCTGCGATAATAAAATATAATAGTTTTCTTGTGTGCGATTCTACCTCATTTACACATCCGGATTATTTAAATGTCAATTAGCGTAATCCGGATTATTCAAATGTCAATTTGCATAATCATTAATCTTTTTAAATCTAAGAAATGTAACACTGTATTTTGTAAGTGTAACCCAGGGTTTTGCTGTTACACGCAAGGTTTTGCTCAATTTTTTTTTTTATCTGTGCCGACCAATAATTCTACCTTGATAATTTCGTGGACAGCTTCCAAAATGAATTATTTGTATAACAGGCGCAATGATCAATTTTAGTGATTCGTATCAGCGGAAGAATATGCTTTTCGAATACGTGCTTGATTAGAATGTCACATTTGTTTTGTCTATCCGAAAGAAATATTCATTTACGTACAACTTCTTTTTGACTCGCACTTTATTTCATGATCTTACAATACAAGATCAGGTAGGCTATATGTTGAAGCTAATGACAGATATGGATTCGCAAGCAGAAAGCATTTGTGTTCAATGTGTATATGGAGCACAGGATTTTATTATAATCTTTAGATAGAATATCAGGTATGTTTTTGAAGCTTAGGCCATCAAAATTAAATACTTTGTCTCAGTAACATTTGGCTAAAAGGCCATGTGCTGTGCTTCTATTTGTATTTGTATTTTTTTACAAAAAGAGCTATGTCCTATGTGATTCCCCCCCCCCCCCCCCCCTCCTTCGAAAAATCGAAAAGAGAAAGAAAGAAATGTAGCGCTACGCGTAAAATCTCATTTAAAAGCAATGCGTGCGGGCTGCTGAGACAAAGTATTACATTTGTGTGGCCGTATGAAAGATGATGAATTCGCAAGCAAAATGTATTTATGTTTAATGTGTATGGAGCACAGGTATTTAGTATGATATCAAAATATGAGATTATATATATCTTTGAAGCTATGACAGATAATGAATTTGCAAGTAAAAGCATTCGTGTTCAATGTGTGTATATAGCACACATATGATATTAAGATAATGAGATCAGGTTTATTATTAAAGGTTATGACTGGTAATGAATTCGCAAGCAAATAGCATTCGTGTTCTATGTATATATGAAATACATTGAGCATCATCATTTGTAAATGGATTGTAGGCACATTGCATGGTGGCGTTGTAGTATCATCCATGGTAGCCATGGCGCCAGTTGAAGAGGTGTTTATCTGAGAGATATACAAAGAAAATAGTAATATTTAGAAAATGTGAAATTATTACACTCGCTATAAAAATATTTTTATAGCACGTGCAATATATACTTATATCACTCACAAAGCCATTCAATATTATATAATTATTTGATTTAAAAAAATGCATTAAAAATCAAGTGGTATAACCGTGACGTGTGGCGCCTTTGGGGAAATTGTACATAAAATAAAAAGGTACATTCATTAGAGCAAATTGCATGAACATTGGAAGATCTTTTATCGCGTTGATTTGTCGCCCCCGCAGAGCGGCACCCGGGGTACTATTATAGTTACGCCACATATCAAGTGTTGTATATAGAAATCGTTTAGGAGCAACGTGAATGCTGATTGTAAGAGCTATCTTCGCAGCCAACTACTATCCGGTTGATTGCTATAGGTTGCCTTAATATAACTGTTAATATGATAAGTATTTGAGTAACATTGGGTTAAGTTTATAATTCAAGAATCACTAAGGCCAAAAAAAGGGTTTGTTTGCCCAAACACGACCGACCCCAACAAATCTATAATTTGTTTCTCTTTTTTTTTCCTTGCTTTTAAAGATATTTTTATGGTGTAAACTGTATGTTTTGAATAACATTTTTCATCTGAAGTTGCCAAATAGATAAACAAACTGTCCTAGACTTTAATTATATCCTCCCTTATAAACACCAAGGAGGTGCAAATTCAAGATTCTAGCAAAAACAGGAAATCAAACATGGTTTGAGGGTTTGTACTACGGGTTGCAAGACTGTCACCCTTGCATTCAACATACATGCTTACCTGAGATTTTTAACTTTTCACTTTTTTTGTTGGTATGGTGCTTTTTAAACAAACGTGAAAGTAATTGAAAACAAAATTGTATAGTCTTTTTTCTTTTCTGGAAGTGTTGGGTACGCTTTAAAATAGCGCTCCAAAGCGTCTATAGCAGCAACAAAAAAGAAAAAAGAAAAAAAAGGTAATCGACCGACCGACCGACCCACTACCACCCCCCCCCCCCCCCCCCCCCCCCTTGTCTGACAAACAAACCTTCTTTTTAGGTCCAAAATTTAGGGGCGGGGTGTACTGGTAGCTTATATATTTATTGATGTGATCGCCGAGGTTCTGGTATAAAAATGTTATAGTTTCATGTGGTTCAAGATCCCTTTCTAAACTTGTCCGTGTATGCATGTTGGAATACTTACTCCTCACAATTTTTCCTATACACGTTAGAGAACTCTCTCCGTTGAGGTTTTGTTATTTGGTTCCATTCCAAGTAGAGATCACAATTGCTGTGTTGCAGCTGGCCATCGTTGTTTTTAGTACCTGAAATATACATTGTACAACATAAAAACTATATACTGCAAACCTACAGGTCAAACATTTGGGCATATGAACTCATACAGGGCTGGATTAGCAGGGCACCCAGATGGATGGGGGAGCAAATTTAGAGAAAACAAATAAGATAAAAAACTATAGGAAAGCGCAGTAAATTGTCTCCACTGGTTTCCCCTATAATTGTTCTGGCTCTTTAGCAATAACTTGAGAGCATATGGTTCCTCCAATGAGTTGTGGGTCTCCAAATTTTGGTTTGGTCTAGGAGGACCCCAAAAAAGGTAAATCCGGCCCTAAACTCATAAATATGTTAATATGAATTCATAAAGCTATTGTGCTATTCTGACCATGTTCATAAGTTTGCTCAATAGCAACAACCTAAGATGACATTGTTTGCAAAATGTTGCCAGCCCAGCAATTGCAATTCTCAGCATACAGGGTAAATTGAGATAAACGTGATTGCGGTGTACTTCAGCATATCTAGGACATCTTAGTGAATCGATATCATGCCAGGAGGAACCAAGGGGTCACACGTCATAGGTTACTTTCACTTCACTTGGGGGGGGGGGGGGGGGAGTACACTCATTATTCTTTTACAGGTTGATTTGACCAGTGACAGTTAAGTTTGACTGGATTTTTTTTCTTCGCGATTTGGGACACATGTTCAGAGTTTCCCAGGGGGGGGGGGGGGGGGGGGGGGGGGGGTTCCAGCACAAATCATACCCCGTGTTTAGGGAATGTTTTCAAAAATGCAACCCATTAGAGCGTCACATACCTAATATATACTTTGGTTACAACCCCGGTTATTTTATACGACTCTGGAACTTCCTACACTCTTTTCGGGGTTATACTGCAATTTACATACATATTTCTTGTGTCAATTTGCCAAAGATCTTAGAACGTGTCTAGAGTTTGTTTTAAACATACTTACATACGCTACGAATCATTGAATATAGGTCACGAGATGTATTGTGTGCCTTGTAAAGCCACACACTACCATGCAAAAATGAAATTAGGATTCTTTTTAAGGTTTCGTTACAGTTGTCATAATTAATACGATATATGTCACTCGATTTATATATTAAACAGGGATTCTTAAGCCATAGTGCCAAGTATATTAAACATGGACAATATTGTCTTTCGTGGATCTATGATGCTTTATTCACCGCTTGGCTGGCTATACGACCAATAAATAGCCTTTGCATTGAGTTTCATATGAACAATGTGTGACATGAAGGTCTAAATAAATAAGGTAGACTATTTATCATGAAGGGAGGATATAGGAAGCCATAGAGATCATTTGCATAATATGATATGGAATATAGTAACCACGCCCTCCATACCTACCGGATATAACATAACTTGTGTCGATCTTCAGATTAGGATTACCACATAAGCTACTCTCCGTTGGTGTTTCAATGGTGACCACCTTGCTGGGCTTCAGATATTTGCTTCTACCCTTGAACACCCGTTGGACTTTGACGTGGTATAAGATTTTACTGCCAGGTGAAGTAACCACCTCCTCCTGTTTCTCGATAATGGCTTTTACAACTGTAAGACAAGTAGAAATAAAGCAACACTGTTGTTACACATAGGCTGATAGATAAAACGCCCCGCAAGAAATATCATGTTTATTAACCACTGAAACTTTTAAATTAAAATGATGCCGCCTACCGGGACCGCCTCCCAAACCATAGGTGTGTGCTCTTCCTCTCTTCTCCTCCCCAACTGAAGATCCAGGTGAAATGCCATTTGTTATTTATAGAAGCATCTAGCAATTGCCCGTGACGCCTACTGTGGGTGGAGAAGTTACCCACTTCTTCTCCAACGAATTGTAATTAAGGAGTCCTAAAGAATAGCATATAACCATGATAAGAAACATATCTTGTATGCATGCATGTTATACATTTATAGGGCAGGGCCAGTAACCAAAATCCGCGTTGCAGTAGTGTTTTTGCGGCAGCCGAAGCACCAAACTACATCCAAGGATTTTGGAAATGGAGAGCCCTCAAATGAAAATGTATTATTAGGTCTAGGCCTATTTTGATAATAATACATGTACCGTTACACTCAGACATTTTAGGGCAGGGCACACATAATTACATACCAAAATCTGCGGCGCAGTATTGTTGTTGCTGATTCCGTGGCAAACAGCTACATCCATCTGTCATTCTGTTGCAAATCGCAACTAAAACAAACACACAAATACACCATTTCATCATGGTTTCCATCCTTTTTGCTAATGTAACCGGTCGTCAACAAGTTTATCAACCTTTTGGATGAGGTGGGATATCATACGTGTCGGCTCAATATAGCAAGCTTCGGTAATATCGCACTGTGAGCATTTCACCATGCCTCTTTACACACGAGTTAGGCCAACAACAAAAAATGTTGTGTTGCCCTCAAGTGCCAACAATTTTATTTCGGGTCGGTCGGCCGGTTTTTTTTTTCAATTTTTTTTTCAAGACAAAATTGTTATGCCCATATGTCAATTTAACTAATGTTTCTAGTGTGACGATAGTCTAAAAAACATTTATTTAGGCTTAATTACTCATTTCAAGCAAGAATTAGTAACATTTAGACACTTTTAATCAAATTTAAATCTAAAAAAAAATGCGACCCTAGTTTTTACGATTTTAGGGTCGGTCGCTGAGGGCAACACAACTTCTTTTTTTGGCCTTATGCACTGTAGGCCAATGATATAAGGTCAAATAAAAATAATAAACTAGTTTCTCGTCCTTACTTTTGGTAAAATGGGGCATGAGGGCACTTCCCCCCCCCCCCTTTTTTTTAAAAATAAATAAACAATGCGAAATCACCATTACCAGCATGGTATTGGTTGATTGGTAGTATAACTTAAAGATGTCGAGGCCTTTGTAAATTATTTTTATCTCATGGTTCTAGGTGGTTGGTTAACACGGAACCTGCTTTAAAATGCTCATTGGACTAAAAATAAAACTACTACTAAGATTTCTTTTTGTTTTTAAAATGTTAACGAAAAGGTTATAGAAAGAACCCTTTTTTGTCCTGCCAGGAGAACCCTTAAAGGTTCTTTAAAGAACCAAAAACAGTTCCCCAAACGTGATACAGAACCATTTTTGGTTGATACAGAACCATTTTTGGTTCTATGAAGAACCTTGTTTGGTTCTCCAATTTTCAAGAACCTTTTTTGAAGGTTCAAGAGAGAGGTTCTTTATAGAACCTTCAAAAAAGGTTCTCGAAAATTGAAGAACCCCAAAAGGTTCTTCATAGAACCAGAAATGGTTCGGTATCAACCAAAAATGGTTCTGTATCATGTTTGGGGAACTATTTTTGGTTCTTTAAAGAACCTTTAAGGGTTCTCCTGGCAGGACAACTTTAGAACCATTTTTTCTAAGGGTGTGGAAGAAATAAAGAAAGACAAAAAGAGCATTACATAATTCCTGAAAAAGGGTGCACGAGGGGACGAGAAACTACTTTAGTTTTTTTACTTGGCCTAACATCAAATTAACCTGTCAATATCTGGGTTCACAAAATTATAAAGGATTGCCAGACACTCTACGGTCGCTTAACTTTGTAAAAAGACAATGATATATGACGTCAATGGTGTATTTACAGCATTTGAACAGCCGTCACCATGATCACGATTTGATTAACGAGGTTACTTCGTTAATCAAATCGTTAACTGTTATAGGTAGCACTACGTTATTATAGGCCTAGCAGTTTTGTTTGAACAGTCTTCAATACAACAACGCTCATAACGATATGATTTTAGCTAGTTTCAGTAGTTAATAAAGCTTATAACAATATAATTGATGCTATCTTTAGTAGATAGCAACGCTTATAACAATATAGTTGATGCTATCTTTAGTAGATAGCAACTCTTATAACAATATAGTTGATGCTATCTTTAGTAGATAGCAACGCTTATAACAATATAATTGATGCTATCTTTAGTATATAGCAACGCTTATAACAATATAGCTGATGCTATCTTTAGTAGATAACAACGCTTATAACAATATAGCTGATGCTATCTTTAGTAGATAGCAACGCTTATAACAAAATAGCTGATGCTATCGTTAGTAGATAGCAACGCTTATAACAATATAGCTGATGCTATCTTTAGTAGATAGCAACGCTTATAACAAAATAGCTGATGCTATCGTTAGTAGATAGCAACGCTTATAACAATATAGCTGATGCTATCTTTAGTAGATAGCAACGCTTATAACAATATAGCTGATGCTATCTTTAGTAGATAGCAAAGCTTATAACAATATAGCTGATGCTATCTTTAGTAGATAGCAACGCTTATAACAATATAATTGATGCTATCTTTAGTAGATAGCAACGCTTATAACAACATAGCTGATGCTATCTTTAGTAGATAGCAACGCTTATAACAATATAGCTGATGCTATCTTTAGTAGATAGCAACGCTTATAACAATATAATTGATGCTATCTTTAGTAGATAGCAACGCTTATAACAACATAGCTGATGCTATCTTTAGTAGATAGCAACGCTTATAACAATATAGCTGATGCTATCTTTAGTAGATAGCAATGCTAATAACAATATAGCTGATGCTATCTTTAGTATAAAGCAACGCTTATAACAGCTGATGCTATCTTTAGTAGATAGCAAAGCTTAAAACAATATAGCTGATGCTATCTTTAGTAGATAGCAACGCTTATAACAATATAATTGATGCTATCTTTAGTAGATAGCAACGCTTAGCAACGCTTATAACAATATAGCTGATGCTATCTTTAGTAGATAGCAACGCTTATAACAATATAGCTGATGCTATCTTTAGTAGATAGCAACGCTTATAACAATATAATTTATGCTATCTTTAGTATATAGCAACGCTTATAACAATATAGCTGATGCTATCTTTAGTAGATAGCAACGCTTATAACAATATAGCTGATGCTATCTTTAGTAGATAGCAACGCTAATAACAATATAGCTGATGCTATCTTTAGTAGATAGCAACGCTTATAACAATATAATTTATGCTATCTTTAGTAGATAGCAACGCTTATAACAATATAGCTAATGCTATCTTTAGTAGATAGCAACGCTTATAACAATATAATTGATGCTATCTTTAGTAGATAGCAACGCTTATAACAATATAGCTGATGCTATCTTTAGTAGATAGCAACGCTTATAACAATATAATTGATGCTATCTTTAGTAGATAGCAACGCTAATAACAATATAGCTGATGCTATCTTTAGTAGATAGCAACGCTTATAACAATATAGCTGATGCTATCTTTAGTAGATAGCATCGCTATAACAATATAGCTGATGCTATCGTTAGTAGATAGCAACGCTTATAACAATATAGTTGATGCTATCTTTAGTAGATAGCAAAGCTTATAACAATATAATTGATGCTATCTTTAGTAGATAGCAACGCTTATAACAATATAGCTGATGCTATCTTTAGTAGATAGCATCGCTATAACAATATAGCTGATGCTATCGTTAGTAGATAGCAACGCTTATAACAATATAGTTGATGCTATCGTTAGTAGATAGCAACGCTTATAACAATATAGTTGATGCTATCTTTAGTAGATAGCAAAGCTTATAACAATATAATTGATGCTATCGTTAGTAGATAGCAACGCTTATAACAATATAGTTGATGCTATCTTTAGTAGATAGCAAAGTTTATAACAATATAATTGATGCTATCGTTAGTAGATAGCAACGCTTATAACAATATAGTTGATGCTATCGTTAGTAGATAGCAACGCTTATAACAATATAGTTGATGCTATCTTTAGTAGATAGCAAAGCTTATAACAATATAATTGATGCTATCGTTAGTAGATAGCAACGCTTATAACAATATAGTTGATGCTATCTTTAGTAGATAGCAAAGCTTATAATAATATAATTGATGCTATCGTTAGTAGATAGCAACGCTTATAACAATATAGTTGATGCTATCTTTAGTAGATAGCATCGCTATAACAATATAGCTGATGCTATATTTAGTAGATAACAACGCTTATAACAATATAATTGATGCTATCTTTAGTAGATAACAACGCTTATAACAATATAATTGATGCTATCTTTAGTAGATAGCAACGCTTATAACAATATAGCTGATGCTATCTTTAGTAGATAGCAACGCTTATAACAATATAGCTGATGCTATCTTTAGTAGATAGCAAAGCTTATAACAATATAATTGATGCTATCGTTAGTAGATAGCAACGCTTATAACAATATAGCTGATGCTATCTTTAGTAGATAGCAAAGCTTATAACAATATAATTGATGCTATCTTTAGTAGATAGCAACGCTTATAACAATATAGTTGATGCTATCTTTAGTAGATAGCATCGCTATAACAATATAATTTATGCTATCTTTCGTAAATAGCCGTCGCTATACCAATATAATTGAAGCTATCTTCAGTAGATAAACCAAGCTATAACAATATAATTGATGCTATATTCAGCGCATAAACAAAACTATAACAATATACCGTAATCGATAATATCTTTAGTAAATAGCAACGCTTATAGCAATATAATTGATGCTATATTCAGTAGATAAACAAAACCCTTATAATTGATACAGTGGTACGGTGGGACATGCTCCGGTGTTTGTCAATATTTGTTGTTATATTGTCTATTGTAAAACACCGTAGGTTGGTAAACTGCTTTATGATATAATTTGTGTTATTTTTGGTAGATACCAACGCTATAACAATATTTGTGCTACCTTCAGTAGATAGCAGCGCTATAACTCATTACTGCCGTAGATTGCAATAAATATAACAGATTGATTTAAGCCCTTCAGGAGTTAACAACCCTATAACTATGGCAACAATACAATTTAAGCTATCTTCAGTGGATAGCATCACTATGCTTTAAGAATCTATTGCTATAACAATATGGCTCGAGCTATCTTCAGCGTTACAACAATCTCTTTTAAGTTTTTGTCAGTAATCAACAAAGCGTTAACAATCTTAATTGACCTATTTCAGTAAATACCATCGCTATATACGAGGGGGTATCAAAAAGTTTTAGAAATCACCCAGAAGTGAAGGAGCTAGAAATTTCATTTTGTTATGTGATCCTTCAGACATCTTTACATAGTCCCTGTGCAAAGTTACCATTTCTCCAACTATTTATTACCTGTCCACAGACCACCATTGTAGAGATCCTCAGATTGACCGCCATTGATTTATTTTCAGATTGCCTCAGATTGTGTTATTCCTAAAACAGCAATAAATAGTTTAAAGTGTTGACACAAAGGGTCAAAGGACATGTAGGGGTCATTAGAGGTCAATCTGTGCACACCCCATGTTACCCATAAGTTTATTGTCACCAAGCTTGTTTGTAATGACCTTTGACCCCTTTCTGTCAAAACTTTAAACTATTTATTGCTGTTTTGGGAATAACACAATCTGAGGCAATCTGAGAATCAATCAATGGCGGTCAATCTGAGGATCTCTACAATGGCGGTCTGTGGACAGGTAATAAATAGTTGGAGAAATGTGTAACTTTGCACAGGGACTATTTAAAGATGTCTGAAGGATTACGTATCAAAATAAAGTTTCTGGCTCCTTCACTTCTGGGTGATTTCTAAAACTTTATGATACCCCCTCGTAATAATCTAATTGGGGCTATCTTCAGTAAATAACGGCGCTAAAGTTACACTTTATATTTGAGTTATTAAAGATACAAACGCCATTGCAATCTTATTTGAGATATATTCAGTAAATAGCAAACCTAAGCAATCTGATTTAAATAAAAGAGCTCATAACAATTGGAGTCGAGTTTTTTTAATAATATAGCAACGCTTTTATATGACTTGTAGTTATCAATAGAACAGTCTAATTTGGGCTATCGTATGCGCAGTGGCGTAACTAAGTTTTTGTTTTCTTCTTCAATAAATATCAATATATTTAAAGGTCGCACACCTAAGTTCAAAGACCTTTAAAAATGGTGGATAATCTTGCGACTTAAATCCCATCGAGAAGCAGTCAATTTTAAAGGAACAAGCATTTGAGCCTCCGGCCATATTGTACAACAATTATAGACAACTTGGTACCAGGGTGAATTGAATGAGAAAATATTTCATTGGAAAGAAACCCTGCATGGCTGGCCAGGGTTTCTATGGGGGAAAATGATTTGCAGCAAAGTGCTATTTCAGGTAATATTGATGTTTTTTATTTAGGAAAGCTGACAGTATTATTTATAGATCTCGCCGCGTCGCGCCGCAGCTTTGTGCAGGACGCCGCACTTGCGGCGCTCCGCGTCCGTCCAATTTAAAGATAAGCCTCCTTATCTATAGTGTTGTTGTCGCCTAATTAGTCCAGTAATTGACAAGGTATACCGCGGCACGACGTTTACAGTATTGACAAGGTATACCGCGGTACGCCGTATACAATAATGCACTGAGGCATGATGACTAGACAGTGCTTCCACACAGGAAACACGATCGATTGTATTGATACTTGAGTCTGTGAAAGTATACCGCGGTACGCCGTATACAATGCACTGAGGCATGATGACTAGACAGTGCTTCCACACAAGAAACACGATCGATTGTATTGATACTTGAGTCTGTGACCGTTATGCCGTAGGCAATTACCTAGACTGGTTTGTCTGTTTACCGTCTTTGCTGACAGCTACATAGTAGTATAGGTGGGTTCTGCAGAATCCGTGATTTTTTAAGGCATAACTGTGAGCAGTTTGTGTAAAACTCCGTGATTTCCGTGATCAGTGTGATTTAAAATTCAAGGAAAAACCAAACAGTGGGAAATTACACGTGAAATCCGCGCGGTCATATTGTTAGGCACTAAATTAAAAAATATCTATATTACTCAAGGGACTAGTAAATAAATAAGTATTAGATTGGAATAAAAATGCGAGACAGAGATTAGAAAACACAAATAAAAACGAGGAAAGGCGATATAAAAAAAATCACGCAGTGTAGTTTTCCACAAAGCCACAAGCCCCATCATCGAGGTAAAAACCTACCTCTGTTTACTCATGCATTGGTGGGATTATCGCTTGCTTCACACGTGGAATTAATAATGATGCATTGTTAAAATATCCCCTGCCTATGATGATGTCCACATTTTGTGATAAAGATTGTTTTGTTAAATCTTGAAAGTTCCATCGATTTCCAGCGGGGTTTTCCCATTAACATTGTGTCCGTAATACCTCATCTCACGTGCGTGGCAAGGAACGGTGTTTTAAACACGCATGCGCACATCATGATGTCATCGGGCTAGGTTATTTTACCTACTTTACCAGTCGTCATTATGTTGTCAACGCAAACAGAACAACGTGTTCGGAATCAAATAGATAAGTATGTACTTTATTTTTATATAAATAGGATGATGACATTGCTAAATAAAAGAACAACAGATAAAATGAGAATAAAATATAAAGTAATGACAGTAACAATAATTCATGACGTGAATACTGACACGTTTTTAGACTAAAACTACCGTTCGAAGGAATATCAAGGACAATTAATAAGGATATTGGTACCGTAGTATTTTGAGATAATATAAATAAATAAAACACAATGACTGGTTTCTATTGTATAAATGATAACCGGTGCCCGCACCGGTGTCGCATGTGTTGTAGACCTTCGAGTTGTAAACAGTTCCATTTATGTATTATTTTATAGAGGTGTTGTTCGTCTTTGGTACGTGAAACCGGCGTTTCTCAAGACATTGTTTAAATATTGACCTATATAGTATTATAATACAAAAGGAGTGCATTAATGGGGCTAAAGACAGGTTTTATAGACCTATATTAAAAGGTCTTCATTTGTTATTTTTCGCAATCTCTATTTTGTCAAGTTTTTAATTTCAAATAATTATTTGTGCTTCATGAGTGGCGGGGGATGGGGTAATCTCCCTGCCCCTCCCCAAGCATGATGGGACTTTTGTTTTATTATAGTCTCAATTTTTGTTTTGTCACGTTTTTATTATTTAAAAAACAACTCCACGAATAGAAACAATAATGGATTGAATCGATAATTTGGTAGACAGTTTTTCTGATGAATTTTTTATTCATGAGGTTTGAAGCTATTAAAGCGTAATTTATAAACAGGATTGTAGCCTTCAAGTTTGCTACTTTTATTTACAGTCCTACCTTCATTTCGCCTTTCAATTTCAAAGCTGTATTAATATTCCAATTAGGCCTAACATGTCCTAATATTGTTTATTCACAGGTGTTCATCGGTTCATAAATCACCACCCGTCCCCCAGTAGCGTAGCCAGTGGGGGGGGGGGGGGGGGGGGGGGGGGGGGGCGGGGGGAAGACTGCCCCCCCCCCCCCCGACACCTAAAATGGGGACGGCGAAGCGGAAAATGGGGACGAGAAGAAGGGGAGAAAAGAGAGAAAGAAGAAGGAAGGAGAGGGAGAAAGAGAAGAGAAAGGGGGAGGAGAGGGAGAAAGAGAAGGGAAAGGGGGAGGAGAGGGAGAAAGAGAAGGGAAAGGGGGAGGAGAGGGAGAAAGGGAAGGGAAGGGAAAGGGGAAGGAGAGGGGAAAGAGAAGAGAAATGGGGACGAGAAATTGTTCATGTAGTACATTAACTGTGCGATTTTTTTTGGACTATGCGATTTTTTTTTGGACTGTGCGAAATGTTTTGACCTCACCCCCCCCCCCCCCCCCCCCCCCCCCCCCCCATCCCCACACTTACGTGAATTTCACGAGGTAAGTGACAAGAAAAAAAATTGGGGCAACCTTTTACGAAAATGCTTAAAAATAGGGACGATATTGATGTTTCCCCCCCCCCCCCCCCCCCCCGGAATGTTCAAATTACCATGATAATTGAGAGACTGAAAACACCACCCATTCATGAAACATCATACGTGCCTGGATCCAGACCGGGGATCCAGACCGCATGTACGGTCACCGATCTGCGATCACATCATCACGCATGTCAAGTGACATTTTAGATCACGATCTCGTTACCCCTATCAGATCACCGACTAAATGCGACCATTTAGGTAAACCACGCCCATAATTGTAAGCGACGTTAACAATGCTTAGTTTACGCATGTCCCAACGGAAAATCACGCTCGGAATGAACTATCGATGATCCGCTCTTGAACATCTTGATTTCGTAAAACCATGAAAGTACTGTTACTTTCATGGTAAAACGTTGTGGCAATTGTGGGTTTTTCTATTCGAAGAGGGAAATAATAAATCACGACTAACAGGCACAATATATTCATTGTCAGATGAAAAAATAACGCTACAAGTATTTATTTTAAAATCGAAATCATACGTTCCAAACCATAGATTACACAATTAAATGAACGCTACACTTAAAGGTAGATGACCCGATCACATTTTCGTAACACAGAATTATTTCAAACATACGGAGATTTTCATATCATATGAAAGCTCGTATTTTTCTCATCATCATACTGAAATTTGACGGCCTAAATCGGTATAATTACGGAGAAATCGATGAAATAACGTCGAATTACCGCGAATGGTGGTAACCACCGATATAGTTTGTGTACTACTCAATGGGTACAGTTCACAGCATCTTGTGCGTCTAAAATAAGAACCATTAGAGCTATGCAACTCAAACTTTGGAACACGACTTTTTAAGGATGACCTTTCATGTAGAATAGAAAACTTCAAGTTGAAAATCGGAACATCTACCTTTAACAAAATAAATTTTCCAATAAATATTTAAAAAAAGGAAGAAAATCACAGATAAAAAAATAAAAAAATGTAAAAATAAAATAAAAATAGGGCCTATATGAAAAACTGTTATTATTACATTAATTTAATAAAAATCAGACGGGAGGTGGAGGGGTGTGACGTGGTCCCCCCCCCCCCCCCCCCCCCTAGCCCCTCGGCTTTTACAGTGTAAAAAACATATATAGGGCCTGTATGAAAAAGTCTTATTATAACATTAATCAGACAGGGGGGGGCGGGGTGGTGACGTGTCCCGCCCCCTCGGCTCCTGCCACTGCCCGTGATTAAAGTGTACGTCAAGATTTCACGGCATTATCATGATTATACATTCTGTTTTACTGTTTTGTTGAGAAAACATGGACTTGCCATATTTACGGCATATCATTAAATCATTATTTTTACTACCATGTTTTAGGCCAAATAAAATAAAAAGTAGTTTCTCGTCCTAACTCTTGAAAAAAGAGAGGATGAGGACACTTCCCGGGGGCTGAAGGGTGAGGGGATGGAGAGGAGGAGGAGGGGAGAAAAAGGGAGAGGGAGTTTTTATTAGTGGCTCTCACTTTATCTCTAGGCTCTGAACCATGTCAGTGTTTTATAACAAATGTAAATATTGATAGCAAGGAGAGTTCCAAGTCACAGCAAAAAAGTTAAAACTCAACAGCTCGGCCCTCTGGATCCCCGCCAACGGCCTTCCCAGGAACATTGAGGATTGGAGTCATAACATTTTTTTATTCAGCTATATTGGGGTAAGGACCATCCTGTGCAATAAAATAAATAAATTCAAAGAAATAGATATTCTGGAGTTTCATACACAAACAAACAAATAACGACAGTCGACAGCCACTTCAAGGGCCTTTGATGATTACGCCGTATTTCTGATGCTATACGATGATTAAATTAAGTGCCAATTTGGTAGTAAAATGCCTTCTGCCTTCTATCTTTTAAAAAAAATGACCATTGCTATTCGACAAACAAATTATTATATTTAACGTAAACATAATAGACACTGCCTGTACCGAGAACTTTATAACTAATCTGAAACGTTCACACGCAATAAAAACCAATCTATAAATCATAATGTACATAATGTACAATACATTAATTGGATTTGCCAGTTCACACATTGGATTTGCCAGTCTTTTACATTGGATTTGCCATTTTACATTGGATTTGCCAGTCTCACATTGGATTTGCCAGTCTCACACATTGGATTTGCCTGTCTCACATTGGATTTGCCACTCTATTTACAATGCGTATTATTTGACTACGGATTTATGGTAATCCCGATTTGACAACAACACTGATAAAAACCAGGGAGGTATTAAATCGATTTCACACCTCCCTGTAAAACCCGTCTAGATAATTAAATATATATGCTATCAAAACGTAGATAGTCTCGCTGATTCCTCTAATGAACCATTTATTTTCTGTACATTTCAATTAAAATACGGATTGAATTAGTTCCATTATCCAATTGCACAGTGCGTTTCTACTGAATGCTGGGATTACATTAAAGCAACCTCTGTGATGAAATAATTAAAACATTAAAGAGACTTTTGCTTTTGTTTTATTGTTTTTGACTCTTTTAATCATTTGTTGTAAAGCGCGCTGAGGTTAGATTACACAGTAAAGCGCTCTATAAATGTGTGTTATTATTGTTATTAATATTATTACTATTACTTAGTATAATTAGTGTGTTAGTGTTATACCAGCTAGAAAGTTCTCTCTCCCATCTGCTCTGGTTATAACGAACATCACAACCCGGTTAACATTTGTTTGTATATTTGGTATTTTGAGTGCTTGTTTTGTACAGTGCATGCATTTGGTTCAATCTCGAAATGCGATTAATAAATCTCTAATGTAAAGTAACTTTTAATTAGTCATAGTCATATATAATTTGGCGAAGTGGAATATTGTTATTACTTTGTACAAGTTTGTACACGTGCTAGTTTAAAAGTTCACAATTTCAAACAAACGGGAGGGTATCAACAAACTGCTTTCGGACTCAAATCATAAATTGCTCATAAAAGCAGGCTCTTTATGAATTTCCTAAACTGGTAATTTTATCCCGGGGGGGGGGGGGGGGGGGGGGGGGCGTACTCGCCTAAGACGGTATACGGGGGGGGGGGGGTGGGTGCCGCTCTAATGGGTAGATTTTTTGGCACAAATTCACTAAACATGGGGTATGATTTTGTGCTGGAATTCACTAATATTATATTGTGGTCACTGTTTACAAATGGGTCTATTTTCGCAAAATTTGTGTCTATTTTTGCGAACATTTGCAAACAAATAGGTATATTTTTCCGATAATTTGCGAACATTTGGTCTAAAATGAAGCGCGCACATTTGTTGTGCCATTTTACGCTTAAATGGTCAAATTTGGCCTAACTTATACCAACTAATTTGTTATGAAAATGCACGCTTGACATTTTTATGCTAACATTTTCAACATTTGGTCTAATCAAACCTAATTTAGTAAGAAAATGTGCGCACAGCGCGGGACAATTGCCTTTTATGCTTCCTTAAATTGTCTATTGTTTTCTTATTTTAACTTTTGTTTCTTTTCTTTTTTGAGGGGGAAACAATTTCTTCTGGAGGAGATAAATGACCCCCCCCCCACCCCCCCCCCCCCCCCCCCTCATTTTTAGGTCGATCGCGGATGGCAAACAAACACTTTTTTGTTGGCCTAACTTTAAAAAAAAAAGCTTCAGAAATTTAAACCATCCGAGGGCGGATCCCGGGGGTGGGGGGGGGGGGGGGGGCGTGGTCGATGTAATCATCTCATCCTCCCCCTGATTTTCCATATAGTGTATGTGATGGCCAAGGTAAAATGAAACAGTAGCTTAGGTCCTAAGTAGCTGCTGTAAATTTAGATGGTACAAAATCAAAAAACTTTTTTCTTTTCTTAACATATTTGTCACCTTCTCAGCCTGTGTAGCGTAGGCATAGTAGGCCTATTATTAATTTAGAAAATATTAATGCATTCAATTAAAAAAGACAATGTTGAACGGATTTACAAATTCTATATATATATACCCCCCCCCCCCCTTTAAAAAAATGGGGTAATGAAAGAGAGAAAAAAAGAACAAAATGGAAAGGGGGAGCGGTAAAAAAAGGCAGGCGAGGAGGCAGGGACATCACAACGTTTGGTATTTAGGATCGATTAAGCCTATATCATGTATAAATTGGTCGAGCTATGAGTTTTTAACAATAAATGGGAGAGACGCAGTCGAGCCCAATATGCATTGGGCGTAAAAAATCATCAAATGTTATCATTATTGTGTTTTGTATCCAATATATCCACACTTACACGTACAGACTCCCCCTGTTCGAGCTTTTATTAACCATCTATACCTAAATCAAGAAAATATCAGTATGCTCAACTTCTTTCTTACATTGATAACAAACAAAATATTGATTGGAAATAAAGAGGTGGCTTTACGATAACATTTTAGTCAAAAGTATAGCCCTACACCCTTTCCATTTTTTTCTTTTTTCTCTCTTTTTCTTTGTTTTTTCTCTCTTTCATTACCCCTTTTTTATAGGGGGGGGGGGGGGGGCGTGGGCGGTCCTATAGAATTTGTAAAGAACACCAATAGTTTTAGTTTATTCAAACAATTAGTTAAAAGACACTTATTTGTTTTGTCCTTGTTTTCGTTTGGCGTCTGTGCTTCTTTCGTGCCTTGCATTTGTTTTTGTTTTGTTTTCATGTTTGTTGTTTTTTCTGCCTTTCTATGCTTGTTAAAGGACCCCAATGGAAATAAGCTTTGTGCTCAAAGCTTTTTTGGCTATCCTTGGTACTTTTGCTCATATTTTATTATGTCTACATGTTTTAAAAATAGGTTTGTGCAATCTTTTACATGTGTGTATGCTTAAATGTTTCTCTATATGATGTTTTGAGTACCTAATAAAATAAAATAAAATCAAATCATACACCACTTAAAATATCAAAAGAAATAAAATAATTGTAAAATAAACAAATAAATGAAATACATAATGTTCATGATTAAATAAAATCATGGAATTTATTTATTTTATATTCAATTGTAATTAATTGTACTCTTTCCTTTAATCTTTTTTCTAATTTGTATCTTTATTACATTATTTTAAGAGTGACCGTGCCAATTCAATTTCAATGCGTTAATTGAAGCTTTCGATTGAAAGTTAAATATTTATCTTTTTCTTTTATTGATAGTACCGCTATTGTCTACAGTCTGATTTATTTCCCATCTCCAACAAATCCAATAGAACGTTACGAAAAGCAAAATCATTAGACCACAAGAATTTAATGGGCGCGGTTTGTTTATTTCCCCATGTTGGATCAACACTGATCAAACAGGTCGGTTTGAAACACGTGGCTCTTTCAATTGTTTGGGGGCATGCAATTGCGTATAGGAAAGTCCAACAAAAGTCAAACCACGTGGTCCGGTCAGTACGTGATCTGTGTTTCTGTCAGGGGGCATGCGTGATCGAAAAATCTTTTGCAAATATTATGGGCATGGTTTATCTGAATTGAAGCTTCATGATCTTGAATGTATTGCACTTGCACGATGGCTAAAAAGTCAAACCACGTGGTCCGACCAGTACGGCGTGATCAGGGGGCAAGCATGATCGAAACCGTCTTTGCAAATATGGGCATGAGCGTGGTCAGTGATCTTACGTCACCGACGCGTCATGCCCAGTTGGCACCGCGGCACTAGTAGGCCTACCAGGCACGCATTTCATCAATGGGGAACTTTAATATTCCCACGCTAAAATGAACCAAGTTACGTGATCGGCGGTGACCTACATGGGGCTTGGCTATGTGATTGATAAAAAGTAAAACAATGAATTAGCAAATAATGAAATAGGAATTATCGGGGCTTGACGGCTTGTTTTTACTAGTAAATAATATCTTCCGTCAAGGAATTGGTGGGACTTGGCATGTGAACACCTTTGAACAAAAATACTAGGACATGTTAATTGTGGAATATACAGTTATGATGTTATAAAATGAAGGTTAAGGTAGGCGACAAATAAACATATTTAACATAAACACTTAAGTCAATTACGCTAATTTTATAGCCTAAAGCCTCACAATTCATTAACCACATCGTGGGTTCTGTCGGCACATCTGTCGACGTCGGGAACAATTTATTTCGACATGTCAAGGAAAAAAATGGTGCCGACGACAGCACTAAATAATTAACCACCAGATCAGTATCGTAGCCAGCCATATGAATTTCTCTAGTATAATATTGGTAGCTAACACAGCACTTTAATTCAGCCATATAACAGCGTGGTGTTGCTGGTTATATGCTTTGTTGACTTTCCAACAACTGAGAACAATACAAAGTCAATAACCAATCTATTGTCTGTTACGCATTTCACCTACACACAAATTGTGAAAATGCTCAATAAATTTAAACCAAGTTGCACTCTTTTAATCATAGTTTCTCTCATTTATCTCTGTCGAGAAGTTAAAAGACATGGTTGGAAAGAGGAAGATTTCTGCTTTCAATCAAATGTAAATTTTATATAACAGGGAACTATTTGACCTATTTTCTCATGTGAGACAAAATTGGTTCAAGATATTTCATGTTCATCCCTGATTCTGCACAATCGAATGACTCAACTCTAATTGGTTTATTTTTCATCTCTAAATCCTCTGACCTTCCTTTTAACCAATCATTATGACTTTTACAGACATGAGAATAGAGTCCCTGCTCTCCTAATCACGACTTAAACTAAGTTTATCGGCCATCGGGTCGCAAAGTTACAACATTTAGGGATCGTTTTGGAAGTGCGTATTTGCCGAAAATAGCATTGATGCACTGTAAAACGAACCAAAAGTAGCACTTTTCACTTTGAGATCCTCCCATCGGTAGATTTTTTTAAAAATACAAATAATATACTAAAAAAAGCATAACAATATCAGCTTCATTTTACAACAACAACGAAAATTATAGGATATTTGATCGCTGAGCTATGATTTTTAGACCTTAGAAATCTGATGATTTTAGGGGCAAAAACTGTGAAAGGCAGCGCACGGTTGAGTTTTCTCTTAAGTTGCGCTAAGAAATTCATATGGGGGGTGGGGGGGGCAAACTGCCCCCGAACACCTAAAATGGGGACGTAGAAGCGGGAAAATGGGGACAAGAAGAAGGGGAGAAAAGAGAGAAAGAAGGAAGGGGGAAGGAGAGGGAGAAAGAGAAGAAAAAGGGGGAGGAGAGGGAGAAAGAGAAGGGAAAGGGGAAGGAGAGGGGAAAGAGAAGAGAAATGGGGACGATAAATTGTTCATGTAGCACATTTACTGTGCGATTTTTTTTGGACTGTGCGAAATTTTTTGACCTCATAACTGACTCATAAGACAAATGTTTTACTTTACAATCATGTAAATTACATGACATTTAGTTTACACAATCACATGATCCCGATATATGATCACGTTTATGGATATACCAGGGACTCATTCTATAGAAAGTCCCTGGTGGTTATACCAGAGAGACGATTATTATACATCCCTGGTTAAACCATGGAATAACAGACTCACCATTGCTTCGACACGACAACTTCGCGTTGACAAAATTGTTGTTCCAACTATAACGGTTAACAGTTAGGCCAATTGCATTAGTGTATGATTGTTATGACACTATTTTTATTATACTACCATAATCATTATCAAGTGATTGTATTATCGGTCATCCCATTGAGCCAAGAATTACCCATTCAATAGGCACCCTGCAGCTGCAGCGATCGATCAATGCGATGTTTATTTGGAGTCTGGACATAGTAATTGGTTGACAATGCTGGTATGTTACACTACAGAAGCAGTTAATCTTCATCAAGGGAGTGAGTATAATGCGTCGCACCGCAGTAAACCGAGTTAACCCTGCCTAGTCGTATAGGCACACACTGCATCGATCCGATCAAGGCAATTGTAATGTTATTTGGAGTATTGGTTGACTATGCTGGTATAATTTGTTCAATGCAGTGAGTAGTGCGTCGCACCGCAGTAAACCCATGCCAGTCGTACTGCGGTAAACCCTCTCAATGTCCATGTTTATATTGGAGATCGTAAATCGCAAAATCAATACCAAACACATTAGTCCTAATTGGCAAAGCGTACCGCGTTATAAAAGACAATAGGCACGGCGGGTGCGTCACGACGCGGCGAGATCTATAAATAATACTGTCAGCTTTAATACCAAACTAATAAAAAACAAATGTAAAAGTGGAAATACCAAGTTTGATCAATCTACTGATGAGTAAAGTTTGTGTTAGGGAGCGACATTTATTGCACACGGTATATTTGATTATCATTTAGACATGAATGCTGAAATATGATTGGTTAATGTCCCCATGAATATTTTCCCGTATTACCAGAGTAATTTATCATTACTCTGTATCTGATGACTGATATGAGCCCGTATTAGTCTAGTTATTTATCACAGCTCTGATTGGTTACATCAAGGTTTGGATTGATCTATTATCATTTTTAGGGGTTAGATGTGGAAAGGGTGGCGGTGTTGGGTTGTGGATGTGGGTTGGGGGCTTAGGTGATAGTGGATGTGGGGTTGGCCTGTCTTTTTGTTGGTTCCCGGTATAATTTCCCAGTGATTCCCAGTGTTTTGGGTTCCAAGTTGTTTAAGTTGTGCTCAGCGTATGTTGGGGTTCAAATATTCTTTTTGGTGGTTCCCAATGTCATTTTGGTGGTTCCAAGTGTTTAAGGTTCCAAGTTATCTAAGTGCTAGATATCTTGGGGTGAGGAGGCAGTGCGGTGAATTAGGGTAGGGGTGAATTGACAACAATGTTTTTAGTTGTTCCAAGTGTTTAGGTTTTCAAGATGTTTATAAGTTTAATTATTCCTCATTTACTTTTTAAAATGCATTCATGTCTGCTAAATGATAAATTCATTACCCCCTGTTTGTTCTCATGCAATACGAAAATATCTATCGCCTTATGTGATATTGGAAACAAAATATAGGCCTACCGTATATATTTTGCCGTATTGCATGAACAAACAGGGGATAATTATATAGTACAGACTCCGGGTATCACAGGCCTGTATCTTCGGCGGCAGGCCGATTGAACTCAACCGACAGATATCAAATATGAGGTGGGGGTATGCCCATATAGCTACGCCACTGATATAAAAGTCTTCAGCAGATAGCAACGCTTATATACGGCTTTCACGTAACCTTTCTTTAGTACATGTATAGGAATTGTCATAATAGTTATGAGTAGGAATATCGACTGGCAACCTATTATTATGGTCGTTCCAATTATGGCAGCTCCCATTGGCTTGACTGAGACGGTAGATATACAAATAAAATATGAAGATTATGAAACAATAGCAACGCTTTTATTTGAGCTATCTCCATAGAGAATATAAACGTAAAATGGTAAAAGAATATATTGCGCGTTGAGAGTTGGATATAATAAAAAGAACAACTCTTTATACTGGAATTAGTCACACGGAACTTCCTTAACACTTTCCACGCGACAGGCATCTGCAGGCGACAGTTCCAAAATGCTCCAAATGTTTGTTTAAATATATTAAATTGTTGAATTTTATAACCATATTTGGAATCACCTTGAGAAATGCATTATAATAAGTACAATTCAAACATGCCTATAGTTTGGGTTCAGTAATTCATGAGATAAGACTTTAAAAGTTGGGAAAGGTTTTATGAAAAATCTGTTTTGTATAATGGTAAAACTAACACTAACAGCCGCGTGGAAAGTGTTAAAGGAGAAAACACATTGTTGTATTGTGCAAGTCATTAAACACAGTTTGAATATATTGGTAAATTGCCAAAAATTAGTCATTCATACGATATACTTTATGTGAAACAGCTTATTTTGTGCAAATTCATTCTGTTTGCGATCTTTTAAAGACACATTTAAATGTTTTGGAGTTTGTGCTTTAATTAACAATTTGTTTGAGTTTAAGTTCAATCTCATATTAACAACGGCCCGAGTTACCTTTCACAACGCAGCAGGCGTCTGCAGACGATATTCCAAAAGTGTCACAAAAGTTTTCAAAAATGCCAGAATTGTTTTAATTTATTATTATTTGGAGTCATGTACCATGAAGAA
The DNA here is from genome assembly GCA_035610835.1 of Ophiura sarsii. Classification (NCBI taxonomy): domain Eukaryota; kingdom Metazoa; phylum Echinodermata; class Ophiuroidea; order Amphilepidida; family Ophiuridae; genus Ophiura; species Ophiura sarsii. The sequence goes on along the minus strand of CM069457.1, from coordinate 36,109,036 downwards.
TGCATTTAAATAAAATTAATACAAACATGCCTAGTATTGGTTCAGTAATTATTGAGGTAAGACTTTGAACTTTGGGAAAGGCCATGACAAATCTGTTTTGTGTATGATAACACTATATAGCCGCGTGGAGAGTGTTAAGTTTAAAAAGGAATTTTGGGGCACCCTATACATTTTTTCCCCACGCTACAGCAATCAACGTGATAGCGAGACACTGTCTCTCTTACTTGGCCTTATTTCAAATGTCAATATCTAACAAAGGTTGCTGTGTATAGAATTGTTTGAATTGTTTGGAATATTTTACTCTTGAATGGTCCTGATCATACAAAATAAACCTTTATATTATATTAATTTAAATATTGTATTATTCTTGAATATCAACAGAAGTAATAATAAGCAGCAACAGTTCGTGAGAAGCCTGTTTATGTTTCCCAAACCCTGTGCCCACGCATTCCGTTTCTATACGTACCCGCGGCGTAAATAATCGCGAAACTATACAATCTTGGTCAATATTGTTGGACCACTTTTGTGTGTGTCAATAAAATGCATTTTTGGGGTATAATAAAGGGTTCAACAAAAGAAAGTATACACTTTGTTTATGTCATTTTGAGTAAAATTAAAAAAAATGTGTTGACTAAATAGGCATTTAGATGAATCTTTTAAGCATAATTTGATACAAAATGTGCCCCTAACAACAAAGATAAACCATGATTAGCACCATTTAAAGAAAATTAGTCACTTTTCAAAAGTTACATTTTCAATACACTACGCGGAAAGAAAAGACCACATGTTACCTGTCCATAATCAAATAGCCCGCTCGTTCAGGCACAACCCAACGCATCCCCACTGTGTGATCAATATCCATTAAATTCCCGGCCATTCAAAGTGCCACGCACAGCATTTTCTCGCGGCTTGTAGGATGCGTTGAATATGTGACTTTTGAAAAGTGACCAATTTTCTTTAAATGGTGCTAATTATGGTTTATCTTTGTTGTTAGGGGCAAATTTAGTATCAAATGATGCCTAAAAGATTCATCCAAATGCCTATCTAGCCTGTTTGGTCAAAAAAAAATTAAATGTTACTCAAAATGACATAAACAAAGTGTATACTTTCTTTTGTTGAACCCTTTATAATAATGTTACCATGCACAAACAGATTTGTCATGGCCATTCCAAAATTTCAAAGTCTTATCTCAATAACTACTGAACCAATACTAGGCATGTTTATACTTATTTTAATGCATTCTTCATGGTGACTCCGAATATGATAATGAATTTAAATAATTCTGAAATGTTTGAAACATTTTGGGATGTCGTCTGCAGACGCCTGCCGCGTGGAAAGTGTTAACCGCGTTACATTCGGATACCCAATTATCCCCACCCCTTTTGGATGAAGGATGTGTCCTTATCTTTAGTTCAACATTTAATGTGGCATGTATTTTATCACGACTTTCGTTATTCATTCGAGAGAGAAATTCCGGGTACTCATGATGCTGGGTCTGAAACCTCAAAAATCTGTCTCAAACATGTCAAAACATATGAAAGTGAATCGGAAGTTAGGTGGGGAGTCATACTGTGCCGGCCGCCGGGTGGGTGGGTGTGGGGTGTATTAAAGGTATATTATGTGATCTTTCCAGGGAACGCCCTTAACATCGAAAAAAAATTGAAAGCAGATTTTCTTGCAGATTTACATTTCTGATCATAAATTATGCATACATTCCAAGTTACAGGGCGATACGATTCTTAATTACTTCAAAATCATGGTTTTAGAGTGAAAATAAACTGTCGGAATTCCGACAGTTTATATTTTTCACTCTAAATTCACTCTAAAACCATGATTTTGAGGTAATTAGGAATCGTATCGCTCTGTAACTTGGAATGTATGTATGATTTATGATCGGAAATGTAAATCTGCAAGAAAATCTACTTTCTAAAAAAAATCATGAATAGAGGGCGCTCTCTGGAAAAGATCACATAATATGACTTTAATATAATGGGTGGCACATCCTTGCGGGGGCCACCTTGTTTAACGTTGGAAGTAATGGGGGCGATCGGGCAGAGACCCAAAGGGGGTCATTCGGTGAGAGTTTTTTTTATAAACATAAAGGGGTTAGCCTACTCAGTGACAGAAAATATTCAGCTAATAAAAGAAAATGGGGTGGGGTTCAATCAGTGAGATTCCTGCATCCCAAAAACGGCTATTTAATGAGAATCACACATGGTTTTAGAATAGGAGGGCACAGTAACAGTGTTAGGGGGTCATTTGGTGAAGAACTAAAAAAAGAAGGTCATCAGTGACAATGTGACTACATGTTCAAAAAAGGCGGCGAATATGTTTCCGATCCCCGTCACCCAATTTAGGAGGCGATTCAACCCCCGGGCATACCTAAACATTCTGTTTCAATGGTATGTCCAAAAAGGGCATTGACCATTATGACAATATTGTCAATCATGTCGGTAATCCCTGAAAGATATCAGACATCACCGGACCTCATGCTCTTGGCATCAGCAAGATTGAGATAATGGTCGGAATTGCATCCTGTATTGTTTTAACACTTTCCACGCGGCAGGCGTCTGCAGACGACATTCCAAAAGTTCACAAAATGTTTCAACAATTTCACAATTATTGAATTTCATTATCATATTTGGAATCACCATGAGAAATGCATTGAAAGAAGTACAACATGCCTAGTATTGGTTCAGTAATTTCTGGGATAGACCTTGAAAGTTGGGAAAGATTTCTGAAAAATCTTGTTTTGTATAGAGTAAAAACAATAGCCGCGTGGAAAGTGTTAACCATCGTCATGATTACGTCATATTGACACATATAATCGGGGAAACAATAGATTACGATATACACCTAAAGACTATAATAGTACGTCACTTTTATGAACGTAATTAGCTTTTAAAATTCAAAATGTTATACCAAATGTGCCTAATATCTTTTTTCGAGCCATTATGCCTCAGATGCGTCTAAAATTCATCGAATCGAAAGTTACCAGAAACCAGAGATTCCGGCTGAAATTCCGGCTGTTAAACGGGTCTACCAATTTGCTGTATTTGCACAATAATTCTTCACATAAGTTTGCTGTAATATTTTACTTTACTGGTGTGTTCACTGTTCAGTGCCATACCACTAAGTCAATTATTTGGTAAAGGTGTACATGTATGATATAACTCTACATGCATAATATCAACATACAATTATCAGTATCAACAAAACCCACTAATTCCTGGACTTTAAACTCACTCTCCAATCATCTTAACCAAAACCTTAACTGTACCAAATGGCTGACAAACAGGGTTTGACAATCATGGATGGTCTGGAAGCAGGAGGCGGCGCGACTAAGAAAGATGGAACATCTTCGTCTTCCAGATTCACCTGTTGCAGTAGCTTCTGCCGAGAAAATCTGTTGATCATCTTCCTGCTGACGTCTCTCTTGCTTGGCGTATTGGTGGGCTTCATCATCAAGCTATACACCGATATCGAGTTCACGTCAGCGGAAATCTCCTACATCAGTTTTCCCGGCACCTTGTTCCTCAACTCTCTCAAGATGGTGATCATTCCTCTGATAGTGTCCAGTCTCATCGCCGGGATGTCATCGCTGGACAAGCAGGCGTCCAGTAAACTCGGTGGCAAGGCGATTCTGTACTACTTTTCGACGACCTTGATGGCCGTTATACTTGGAATTATTTTGGTGACGTCAATTCAGCCCGGACGCGGACGCGATAAGGGCGATATCGAACGCGATGGTAGTACGCAACAGGTCAACACGGTAGACGCCATTCTGGATCTACTCAGGTAAATCAATCAATCAATCAATCAGTAAATCAATCAGTCAATCAATCAAACATCAATCAATCAATCGATCGATCGATCAATCAATCAATCAATCAATCAATCAATCAATCAATCAATCAATCAATCAATCAATCAATCAATCAATCAATCAATCAATCAATCAATCAATCAATCAATCAATCAATCAATCAATCAATCAATCAATCAATCAATCAATCAATCAATCAATCGATCGATCGATCGATCGATCAAGCGATCAATCAATCGATCAATCAATCAAGCGATCAAGAAATCAAGAAATCAAGCAATCAAGCAAACAAACAATCAAGCAGCATAGCAATCATGCAATCAAACAATCAAGCAATCAAACAATCAAGCAATCAATCAATCAAGCTCTAATTTGCTTTCTATATAATTCCAATCGTGCATATGAATGAGTCATAAACGGCTGCGGATCTCTTACTGTTTCTTATGATAACTACATTTATGTTTCTTTCAAAAAATAAAAAGGGAATTAAAAGGGAATGAAATAAATTTAATCCTGTAATATGAACAACAAAACATTAGTTTGTGTACTTCGATTTTTGTTACACAATAAATTCATAATCAATTCATAATCAATTCATATATATATTAATGCAAAATGAAGCGCAAATGGGACCAGTCCGATTTTGCACTTACAATTTGATGGAGCATCTGTCCTGTTTTTAAATATATCCGATCGGAATAATATAGCTGATATGGCCTACATGTATACAGGACATTGTTTGCACAGACTTGCAATAATATATTTGCACGGTACCTTTACAAGTTACACATAATGCATTTAGACATAACGCAATGAACTTGAACATAATTGAAAGAAAAGGACACTTGGTCGCTTAGCAAATGCGTAATACGTTTATTAAATGACCTTCACGCTTGGAATCAATCAACTACAATAATTTGGTTAACATAAGAAACACGATTGACATGTCTTTTCATGTGATGTCTTCATGCACGGCGACAATTAGAATGAAGCAAGTAAACCTGGCAAGTAAACATGACGATGCTGTATTTATTTTGTTCATACACTGCAAAAAGAAGCGTTTATATTTCTGATAACACTTAATAAACACTTCAACACGTTTATTTTTATGTTTTATGTGTATAGGTAGGCCTATAGGAGGCATTGCATACGATAAACGTTTGCATAAACACTACAACACGTTTATAGAGGTAATTTTGTAATATTTATTAACAAAATTGTAGTGTTTATGCAAACGTTTATCGTATGCAATTCCTCCTATACCTTTACACGTAAAACATAAAAATAAACGTGTTGAAGTGTTTATTAAGTGTTATCAGAAATATAAACGCTTCTTTTTACAGTGTACGTAAATAGGGGGGGGGGGGGGGGGGGGGTAGGGGCAAAACAAATCGCACGGTCACAAAATTTCGCACGGTCACAAAATTTCGCACGGTCAAAAAAAATTCTTTCTTTCCCTTTCTTTTCTTTCTTTCCCCTTTTTTTCTCCTTTTCCTTCTTCTTTTTCCTCCCTTTTTCCTTTTTCCTTTCTCTCTCTTTTCTTTCCCTTTCCCCCTTCTTTTCCTCTTCCCCTTCCCCTCATTTTTCCTGGTGGGTAGGTTTGAATTTCCTGCTGAGCACCTTCAGGGGGGGGGGGGGCACTGTGCCCCCCCCCCCCCCTGCCCCCCGGCTGTTACGCCACTGGGCGGTGACATCGCCCGTTCTACGTCTAATATTGAGATGAATATAGGCACGTTCAGACCTGGCTATTGAGAGCAAATGGGCGGCGACATGAATGTTTTAACATTTTATTGGGACCCCTGTAAAAGTTGTACAATGCACAGCGTAGGAAGGCTATCTTTTTATTTTCAGCAGTCTGAGTCCCAAATGTTAAACATTTTTAAAGTTGTACAATATACAATATGCAGTACATGTAATTGTATACCAAATAAACATGTTTAAAGTTGTACAATATACAATATGCAGTACATGTAATTGTATACCAAAGAGGATGTTTGACATTATTTTCCCTTCCAAATTGTGGTTTACTAAAGTTAGACAACGGGCGAAATTTATTTTATTCTTATGATACGGTATGGGTTGTTCCCAGTTTTTCCCCATGCCAAGTCAGGTGGCCTTTCTCCTATACAAATTGAATTCATTGCTTGACTGGCGATTAATTGTTGCATTAAGAAGTTACAACGCAAGCTATTCATCCCTATTTGGGATCAAATAAAAACGTAAACCACAATCCATTCAAAGGTAGTACTATACATGTAATGTATATGGCCAATTAGTATTTTCTTTTGAAATCAGTTATTTTCTTGATTGAATATATTATCAATCAGCCTTTTTATAGTGAAATTTGATACCAACAATGGAATGTCTGACTCAGTTACTTTCCAAAAAATTGAATCTTTCTGAGTATAATTTTTACAACAAATAGTCATAGCCAAATATAACTCATTCTTTCAATTTTGAATAACATTTTACTCTTTTGAAGGGATTCCTCCTTATATTGAGTGTTGGTGGGGTGGGGGTGGGGGTGGGGGCACTACATAGTACCGGGGTGGGGGGGGGGGGAGGTCATTACACGGTAGATATCGTGGGCGTCCAACGCGTTTTGAAAAGCACCACCTTTATAGAATGTAAATGTATTAATTGGAAAAGCACCTCTCAATAGGCCTATATCCAGAATTTGTTTTAGGGGGCCAAATAGTAGGGGGCCAAATAGTTTAATATTTGGGCCAAATGTTACGAAAGTGGTGCGCGCTAGCGCGGACAGGGGGGAGTATGAGGGGGCGCAATTGGAAACTTGTTCAATTGTTGAACCTATTTGGTGCGAACTGGTGTATACTATTGACCAATATTTTATTGAAAAGCCACCTTCTCTTTTCCAACATGTCCAATCAATTTGGGTTTTTATCAATGCAAGAAAGAAGTTAAGCATAGACATACTGACATTTCCTTCATTTAAGTATATGGTTGAAAAAAGTTCGGACGGGGGGAGTATGAGGATAAGTCGATTTTGTTTCAATTTTTGAACCCATTTGGTGCGATCTGGTGTATACTTTCTACAACTTTCTAATAAATGTAGATAATATCATTAGTATTTATTCCGCTTCTTATATCATCACAGTAATGTCATAATATTATCGCTGTACAAACGGTATTTTGCGACACACGACTTTCAAGTTGTAGGCCTATACAACTGCGTCGGACATGGTCGCCCGGACAAATTCGCCGCCCGGACACAGCAGTCACTCACTAGGCGTAGCTAGTTTTTTTTTCATATTTGGGGGGGCGGGGGCAATAAATGAAAATGAACCGACAAGATTGTTTTGATAAAATGAAATGAGCGCGCAGCACCCGAAAATGTTGACTTGACATTTATTTTGCTATGATTGACTAAGTACATTTTGGCTCTTAACAAGCTTGAACCCCAAAATATTGCATTTTAAGGACACATGCGCAAACAGTAGCGCGCGAACAATTTCCATCTGTGTACTTTTGACCATCATAATTCCATGATTCCTCTTGACATTGTTAAATGAACCGACATACAATGCCAATCTCAAACGACACGACATTCAATATTGGGGGACGGTGACCCGTGCTCTCTCCCCCTTCTCTTCCCTCTTTCTCTCCCCTCTCTTCCCTCTTTCTCTCCCCTCTCTTCCCCCTTTCTCTCCGGCGCGCCCCTCTCTTCCGCCTTTCTCTCCCCTCTCTCCCTCTCTCCTTTTTTCATACAACATTTACCCGGGGGCACGGCCCCCGCGGACCCCCTGGATCCGCTACTGATATCCATATGAACAGTTTGTAATTATCGTAAGTACATGTAGTTCAAATACTGATATACCTGTTAGAAAAGGGACTCGTCTATATATTTTCAGCTTGACTAAGGTGATAAAAGATCCCTCAAGCAATATTCTAAAATTAGGCCTATTATCATGATTATAGAAATAATTTGTTATGTCTTCTAATTGTAGACATCGGGTTGTTCTCGGGTTGATCGCTTGGTGGAATAGGAGCGATTCTTTGGTTTGGGTTTCAGATTCGGGTGGTCCTTTGGTAGAATTAGATTTACAATACATATAGATATTGAATTTTAACATGTAAAATGAAGAAAAGGCTGAACTACATGTATGACGCATGCAGGGTGGATGTAGGCTACTTTTGTTGTACGTAATGAATTGAATGATTTATTGCGTGACAAGTGAAATAAAGGTTCAATGTCAGACTTTGATTTCGAATTAATCACACAGGTGCAGGTTTATGTTACTATGTATTAACAGGAGATCAAAACAATAACATTATGTTCTACAGTTAGGCGGAACTCTATCCGGCAGGGTTTCGGCCAGTCGTATGTTCTTTAAACTACATTTTCTGGTTACTGGTTGGTTTTTTTAAATCCAAATTTTGAAAATGTTCTTTGTTTATAAATTTTCCAAAATGTGTATACCCGCCCCGACCCCCCCCCCCCCCTCCCCCCCTAAAGAAAATGAAGAAGAAAATTCACCAAAAACCCCAACAGCAGCAACAACAAAAACACCCCAAAACAACAACAACAACAACAACAACAGGCAAAGAGAAAAATAGGACGGGCTCGTGTTGAACAGGGGTTTTTCTAGGCCTTAACATTAACAATATGTGTCATGGAATTTTTCACTTCGGCATTCCAGCTGGTGAACAATGTGAAAACAATGGTGTCAATATTGGGACGGGTTTAATCATAGATCAATGATCTATGATTTAGACGAAATTCCAAAATGTCACAAAATGTTTCAAAAATGTCAAAATATTTGACTTTCATTACAATATTTTGAATCACCATGTAAAATGCATTGAAATAAGTACAAATATGCCTAGTATTGGTTCAGTAAATCTTGAGATAGACTTTGAAAGAATTTTTGAACAATCTGTTCTGTATAGATTTTACCATAATATAGCCGCGTAACATAAATGAAACAAAGCGTACGTCGTTGCATAGGGAACCTTTCTCTGCGGTTAAGAAAGCTCAATACAATATTTACATAAAAAATGTTGCTAATAATATTTTTGAATTATTTAATAATATTTCATTGTTACAGTCTGTATTTAATTACCTTTATGTCAAACTTAATTTCGATAACCCAGTGGAAACGTTAATATTAGTATATGCACGATACATTGTCCTCACCGTGAACCTATGATATAATTGGTTAATGTCTTTTTCATTTCACAGTGAATATAAATCATTAAAATTATTACATTTTCATTTTCAGACCTTTTTATTTATACATACCTAAAACACATACATAACGATGTCATGTAAGTGAAGCAATTTTAGCATTACAACTTCATTATTAACCCTTTTGACGCGGCTATCAGTTTTACCCTATATACACAAAACATTTTTTTCAGAAACCTTTCCCAACTTTCAAAGTGTATCTCAAGGATTCCCGGTGGTTTCAGTCAACATTGACTTTGGGTACGCATGATCGTTCTAAAAATCACGGAAAAGGGGGGTTTTCCGTATCATGTCCGCGGACATTCCACGGACATTTATGTCCGTGATTTCCCAAAATTAGGGGTGTTTTTTGAAACTATGTCCGCGATTTCCAATAATAAGGGTCCGTTTTGGAAGCTAAGGCATGTTTGTACTTATTTCAATGCATTTCTCATGGTGATTCCAAATATGGTGATAAAATTCAATATATGTGACATTTTTGAAACATTTTGTGAACTTTTGGAATGTCGTCTGCAGACTCCTACCGCGTGTAAAGGATGACAAGTGAATGATCTGATTTCATGGAACACCACCGTAAGGGACGCACCTTTGATTTTCAGGGGGGGGGGGGCGGGGGTAGGAAGTTTTTGGGAAAAAAACGTCCCCCTCCATGCAGGCCAAAAACAAAATAATCCCCCCCCCCCCCCCCCCCTGATGAGTAAATAATTTTTTAAAAATCTTTTGAAAATACATTTTCAAAGTGTATCTCAAGGATTCCCGGTGGTTTCAGTCAACATTGACTTTGGGTACGCATGATCGTTCTAAAAATCACGGAAAAGGGGGGTTTTCCGTATCATGTCCGCGGACATTCCACGGACATTAATGTCCGTGATTTCCCAAAATTAGGGGTGTTTTTTGAAACTATGTCCGCGATTTCCAATAATAAGGGGTTCGTTTTGGAAGCTAAGGCATGTTTGTACTTATTTCAATGCATTTCTCATGGTGATTCCAATTATGGTGATAAAATTCAATATATGTGACATTTTTGAAACATTTTGTGAACTTTTGGAATGTCGTCTGCAGACGCCTACCGCGTGTATAGGATGACAAGTGAATGATCTGATTTCATGGAACACCACCGTAAGGGACGCACCTTTGATTTTCAGGGGGGGGGGGGTAGGAAGTTTTTGGGAAAAAAACGTCCCCCTCAATAATGCAGGCCAAAAACAAAAAAATCCCCCCCCCCCCTGATGAGTAAGTAAATTAAACAAAATCTACCCCACCCAACTCAATATGAATTATGAATACATTTTTTTTAAAATGCCCCCTAACAACAGCCCCCCCCCCCCAAAAAAAAAAATCCCCTCCCCCCGAACCCAACTTCCTACCACCCCCTGAAAATATAATGGTGCGTCCCTAATAGATCTACCCTGACGAGTTTTAACGTCGTCTTTTTAATGGGCTATGCCAGTTGAAATCCATACCCCCCCCCCCCCCCCCCCCCAACCCCCCTTATGGAAAAGATAACATCCCACACAGGGAGGGTAGATTGAAATGGAGTCCCCTATGCAGGTAACCCCATTTGGAATTCACACTTCATGTGTAGAAGATTGAGCTTATGTCTTCCATAGGATGTATGGGGATTCAACTGGAATACCCGGGATATTACAAAGTCTCCCACACAATGTAGATATTTATTGTTAAAAAAAATGTTAAAATAAATTAAGTAGAACTTTTTGTTGGATCCTGAATATAACATGCATACCCTATTAAAACGCTGTTTAAATTGTGTAAACTACACAAGCTAACGTTGTTATGTAATAACTTGTTTAAAATGTTGAGCAACATTGTTTAAAATGTTTGAGCGATTCACGGATTAACTTGGGTTGTTTAACACTTTAAACAGCGTTTTAACAGTGTACATTAAAGACGATATTAATTTAAAAAAATCACAAATTTGCTGAATTGTAAAAAGTATATCTATTTGGGGGTTGGCAAACAGTAAAATGAATTTTCTACGGGATATCGTCGATTTGTATAGTCCAAATCTAAAACCTGTCAAGCATGGTTGATTCATTTCACACACGTAGCACAAAGCAAGCAATGATAATGATATCCCATAGAAAAACAAATTGGATACAAATTTGTCCCCCGTTGTGTCTGGTCACTTAAAGGTTGGTGTTCCGATCACTTAGGCTTTTTAATATTTCTGTAAAATGTGTGGCGCAAGATCGTGTTCCATTTAGAAGTTATAGGTCAAAATGCAGTAAATTAACCATCCCGGCCAGTTTGTGTAACTACTCAAGGGACAAATTTCATGTCACCTTGTGCCTCTAAAATAAGAACCATTTGAGTGATGCAACTCAAACTTTGGAATACAACTATTTTTAAAGCACGACCTTTCATGTAGAATAGAAAACATCAAGTTCAAAATCGGGCCAGCAATCGGAACATCTACCTTTAAACCATCATAACTTTAAAGTAGAGACTCGATTTTTTATGAAAGAGGGGGAAAAAAGATGGAGTTTGCGTACTTAATTAATGTATAGATGGGGTAACATGTGATGTCATGCCGGGCATTTGGTTGGCGAAAAGTTGCCATTGTTTGTTCTTTTCCCGGCGGTTTGCGCGCAATTAGTTTAGGACCCGTACTTTTAAACCTCGCGCCAAAGTATTATTAAGGGCAATAAGGCATGGACAGTGCTGTCATATGCTGTTTCCTCAAGCATGTATCGACAGTCCAGTCCCTTCGACCGTTGCTTTTGTTGATAAACATTCCTGTCACCCCATCTATATCTCTCAGACTTTTAATACCATTATTGCTTTCAAATGAGCTAACATGGAGTAACATACATACATTTTATTAAACACCTGTGGGCAGTACCCGTTTGTGTTAGGTGTATATTATTTTGATACACCCCGTTTCTCCTCTGTGGATGGTAATTATTTCCTGGGCTATGAACTTATCAATCATCTCCTGTTAACATATTTTTTGCTGGTACAAAATAGACAAGTTAATGTTAGATTTTTGTATCTTACAGGAACATGGTTCCACCTAACATCATAGCTGCATGTTTTCAAACGGTAAGTATAGGCCTCGATACTATGGCTTCTTCGTGTACTATCTCGAAATTTCCTGAAAAGTTCGACTAAATCTTGCACCCATATTGATATAAATGTAAAAGTACATCTGTTTAGCCAAAAAAAAGAAAAAAAGTTTAACTCAGAAAGGCTATTCGATTTTATTTTTTTTAAAGTAAAAATTCTATGCGAAATGCCGTTTTAAACATTTGGTGAGAAAATATGCCTAATCAAATCTAACAACTAAACATTCAATGGTGTTAACTCTCTACATACAAACACCAAAACGTGTCTTTATCAAGTCACTTGTATAGTGTCTGATGACAACACATGTCTTAATACAATGAGTCACGACTTTGAATAAGGTATTAAAAATGAGACACGACTTGCAATAAGACACTATGTAATGAGACGTGACTTGTGATAAAACAGATTAAGACATGTAAAATGCAAGACGTGATGTTGCCCTATAAAGACATAAATAACATGGAACACGGCTTGGCAATAAACACCAAGTTGTGTCTCCATTCAAGACACCTCGGTTTTTAGACTTGGCTTTAATAGGCATCCTATATTTGACATGTCTTGTTAGGTGTCTTAGTCTAGACACTACCTACAGAAATATGTCTTGAACCAAGACGTGTCTTCATCAAGTCACATGTCCCGTGTTTTATGACAATACACATGTCAATACATGTCTTAATGCAATGAGTTTATGAGCCACGACTTGCAATAAAACACTATGTAATGAGACCGATTGAGACGTGACTTGTGATAAGACACCAGATCAAGACACGTAAAAAGCAAGACGTGTTTATTTGCAAGACACCGTTTTTACAGTGTACAAAACGAATTTAAAGGTCTATCTCAAGGATTACTGAACCAATACATAGGCATGTCTGTACTTATTTCAATGCATTTCACATGGTGATTCCAATAAGGTAATGACATTAAATAATTTGGACATTTTTGAAACATTTGTAAAATTTTGGAATGTCGTCTGCAAACGCCTGCCGCGTCAATTAAGGGGGGACTCAAGGATGTTTTAAAAAAATTGTGAGTGCTGTAATTATTGAACTATGACTCAAATGTATATAAAAGTATGCATTTTTGGAAAGGAAATGGATCAGAGAATTAAAATTTGGCATCGTTTTTGACCAAAAATGTTGATTTCTTGAGAAAATCACCAACAATCACAGTTGTGTATAGATTCCATTAATTTTATCCTCAAACCTATGAGTCCATGTCTCTGAGCCATGCAGTAGAATGCTTTCGACACATGCCTCGAAGAACTTAATTGTGATGTTTCAATGCCGTTATTTTACAGTATAAAACACGACAGATCGAGATAGTACCAGACGATATGATGGAGATGATGACCACGATGACCTCCGCCGTAGGTGGCGCTACAATGATGATGGTGACGGAAGACGGTACCCAGATGATGATGAACGACTCAATGATGACGACAATGATGCCGAAGAAGATGTACATGTCTAAGGGCGGTTTCGAAAGCAAGACCAACGTACTGGGATTGGTGGTGTTCTCTTGTTTCTTCGGAGCGATCATCGGCAGGATGGGGAAAGCCGGCGAGCCGCTGAAGATCTTCTGCACTTCTTTCATGGAGGCGATCATGCAGCTTGTTGCTATCATCATCTGGTAAGTGTTGGTGTATAGTTTACCTCGTAAATTTACTGGAATACGAAAGGTCGATGACATTCTGGACAGGCAAGCTATAGTCATCATACTTACATAACAATACAACAAGTAGTTGTGATGGCTCAAAAGCGCTTACAAAAATACAAAATAACATAAGTTAACAAAATAATATATATAAAGAATAAGATTAAATGGGGAACATGTCTTTAGTGCCTTCTCGAAGGCAGTAACAGGAGCAGACTGCCGAATAAAGCCGGTATCATTCCATAACTTGGATGCTTTAACTCTTGTCATAGGAAATTCAAGATGAAGATGATCATTGGACGATCTTAAAGTGTATATTTGGAAAAGTTTGATAGGTACATGGTTGCAAGGCCGTTTAATGACTAATAAACTTACAAAAGCAATTTAAAAGTGATCATCTGTTTAACGGGTAGCCAATGGAGAGAGTACATCAAAGGTACAGAATCACTTGAATAACAAGAATGTATCTGGTAATATAAGCTCTTGACACTTCCCGGGAAGGTAAATTTATTCTGATCTTGATCGTCATAACTTGCATTATGAATACCGTTATCCATTCGTGTTCCATATTATATCAATAATGCATGATTAATTATATGTTGTTCCTGGAAGAATAATTGATATAGGGATTTATTTCCAAGATGCAACGTAGGACTTGGAGGTACTGTTAAAGTGTCCTTATATGTACGGTTAAAGTGCCCGCTAGGAACTGTTAAAGTACCCTTAGGCCTATAGGTACTGTTAAAGTACCCTAAGGCCAAATTAAAATAATTGTTTGTCTCAAAGCTCCCGCGCGCGTTCGTTTATTGGTGCGCATTAGAAAAACAAAAATCTGAAAAAACCTTCTTTTTTTTCTTTTTTTCAAAAAAAAAAAAAAAAATCTAAAATTTCACCAATTTTTCAGATTTTCATTGATCAGATCATCTTAAATACAAAAGTTCACTTTTACAAGGATCTCAATATTATATATTTAAAAAAAAAAATTAAAAAAAACTTGGAAGAAAAACCGCATTCCGCATTAGTTTTACAACAGGAGAGGAGCTTTGAGACAAACAATTAATTTAATTTGGCCTAATATAGGTACTGTTAAAGTACCCTTATAGGTACTATTAAAGTACTGTTGAAGTACCCTTATAGGTACTGTTAAATACCCTTATAGGTACTGTTAGAGTACCCTATAGATACTGTTAAAAGATCATACCACCAAAATAGCTGCACAGCTGTACCAATAACTATGCTACTACGCGGTTACTTATTTAGTTTTTGGTTGTACAGGTACCCATACAGGTCCATAGCATGCAATATACCTGTGAAGGTACTGGTAGCCGGTTAACCACGATGCCGGGCATAAGAAAATGTCGGTACATGTTCATGCGAAAAGTGTCTTAATAACTATTATTACTCTCATATCCACAGGTGTTCCCCCATCGGCATATTCTTCCTCATCCTCGGCAAGATCTTGGAAATGGACGATTGGGAAGAAACCTTCCAACAGATCGGCATGTATACCCTCACCGTGATGGTCGGGCTTGCCATCCACGCCTTTGTTGTCTTACCGTTGATTTATGTCATATTCACGCGTAAGAATCCATTGGTGTACCTCAAAGGAGTGTCGCCAGCTCTTATGACAGCATTCGCCACTGCATCAAGGTAAGACATACCATGTATCGATGTTTAAAAGGCACTGAGAGATACGTAGTGGAGTACGCCCTCAATTTTCCTGGAAGTAGTTTTTTTTGCAACTACGTAATACTTAGCCATATACAAACTACCATCTGAAACTGTTTACCTTAATTCGATTTGGTCATTTCGATGCAGATCGCATCAACATTATCAGCACTACCATAGGATCTATGGCACTACTCACCACAAATATTGCCTCAACTGAATTTCTATCTAGCGCCATCATTCAACTCTTTTCACATACATTATTACACTTGTGGGTTCCTATACGTACCTTATCCATTGAAACAGTTCATGTTTTCACAATTTCATTTCCTCGGCAATCTCTCGGTGCCCCTTAAAGTTAAATGTGTATTTGGCAAATAAAATAAGGTGTTTCATTTGTACTTGGAAACTGGGTACCAAGTTACCGAACTTGAGAACGGAAACATGACCTGTTGTATTGACCCTGTATCTGTGTTTACTGTTGACATTATGTTTTCATTCTAGTTTTTGAAAGTACTCTGCCTCCTGCCTTCCGTAAAAAAGTTTAAATCTTAAGTTAAGGAAGCTCAGCAACACTCACACACACAAAATAACGATATTTCATCTGAAACTATATTCCAACAGCTCTGCCACTTTACCAATCACCCTGAGATGTCTAGAGGAAAATCTTCGCATCGACCGCCGTGTCACACGTTTCGTACTGCCCATCGGTGCCACTATTAACATGGACGGCACCGCTCTGTACGAGGCTGTTGCAGCTATATTCATCGCGCAGGTCAATGGTATCGACTTGGATGCTAAAGATGTTATAACTATCAGGTGAGATGACGTGACAGGGTAGCAGCTATTTTTGGAAATCAGGAAGGATTGGGGGTCGGCATGGTGTAGTTGGAGTCGTAACTGGGTCAACGTTGCCCCACTCTATGACTTGTTGTGCATTTTTCTTTTTTGAGATGCTGAGGATGATAATTAGGCGGCGAAAAAAAACACCCTCTCAATTTTACGGGCCCGACCGACCTTGTTTTCTTCGAATTAAAAAGGGGGGGCGGTCATTCTTATGAATTTTATTTGAGAACATTCACACAAAAATTCATTATTTAAAAAAACACACACACACACACCCCAACGCCCGACCGAAGACTGACCTTATCCATATCTGAGAGGTCCGTTTGCCCGTAGGAAAGGTTTTTCTGTCGCACTAGCAAACGTTACATTGTCTCCAAACATTCAAAGTGGTTCTAAAGGTAGTCTGAAGGCCACACACCTTAGAGCTTATGTGTAGGAAACATTATAGCTGCTTCATATTAAGTGATATAAAGGTAAATAAATTTGACATTAATTGGAGAAAATATGAGACTAATCGGATATACGATTTGTGAAATACAAAGTTTTGAATAGAGAGTGTGGTCAGGTATTACCCATAAACCGTCCATGCGCTGCAATTGCGCATCGTTTTGATTTCATAAAGAGTTTTGATTTTGACTGACTTGAAGTACCCAATCAGTGAGGTGTTAATCACCGATCCTTTGTCACTCCTTTAACAATATAGAAAAAAGGATCGCGCTAGCTTTCCTCTACTTGTGTTTGGGTAAGAGCCCTTACAGCCCTGAACCCATGAAATCCCATTTGAAAACTATGCTGGCAGCACGTGTCGCTCAGTCTGTCTCGCCGGGCGCTGACGGCGGGTGATGCGCATGAAATTGTTAATTGCGGGCGCGTAACCCCCTAGCCAAGTGAACTAAGACACGGTCATCCATGCTGGAGGACCCGGGATCGAATCCCGTCGTCGGCAAGTCCGGTTTTCCCCGCTAAATTTCGCCCATCTCCACCCCTGTATATTTTTTCAACATTTCCGTCTGAAAAGTGTTAGGGTTAGTTTTTGTTCCAAGATGGTTATTGAACCACTTTTTAAAGGTGCTCGTTGTTTAAGGCAGGAAACTATGACTATAATAGTGTAAATCCACATTTTTCCAAATTACCAATTCAATCAGGAACAGTGCACATTGTTATAACTAAGGAAAGTAACACTCTAACCGAGTTTAAGGCGATTTTGATCATAAATCACGACACTATCTTAACATTTTAGGGAGAATGAGGGCGGTATACAAGTTCACGAATGGAGGTATTACTCGGGACTTTCAGCGCTGCTTACAATTTTGATTCAATTTTATGGTTTATTTGAATATCTAGGAAATGTCCATCTCAATTCTGACCGTAAACCCAAATAAAAACATACGTTTAAAAAAAATCCCAGTAACAAACATTGTGTTATTATTAATGTTTCAGTATCACGGCCACTCTCGCTAGTATCGGGGCGGCAGGAGTTCCACAAGCTGGTCTGGTTACTATGGTTATTGTCTTGAATGCTGTGGGATTACCAGTTGATGACATCACTCTTATAATCGTCATTGATTGGTTCTTGTAAGTAAACAAATAAAGATAATAATAATTCAAAAAGAAGTACATATCTGTTTTAGAAATACTTATTGTTATTTATTTGCCAGTATATAAAGTATTGAGCTGTTTGAAAATAAATTTGAACTGAACTGAACATAAAGAGTGCATAAAAATTAGGTTTTATTTTTGTTTAATACGTTTTACGTTCCATGGTTATGGTTTGAGCTCTGATTTAGCTGGTTGACCACGTGATCAACATAAACCTATAATTGAACATGTTACATGTAAAAAGCAGAGTTTATTCTGGAGTATTTCTATTTCAACAATATTTTGTAGTCCAATTATTTTTTAAAACAACACATACACTCTTAGTAGATACGAACCAATCAGAAAGCAAAAAAACTTTTAAAAAAGCGGAATGCATTGAACAGTTGAAAACGTCTAAATGCACTCCACGTCCGCGCCGTACAGTGTAGTGTGCATCACGCGCTTTCTTTCGATTCGTTGTTCATGCAACACGGATTCCCCGATGATTTTTAAAGTGTGTGATATGCAACTTGTTAACATGTTGTATTCGTTATTAAAGAGATTCAAAGTATCATATATAAATTAGGTCAATACATGCATGTTTTGATTCTCGAAAAAATAGAACAATCAATGCACTTGCGCATGTTGATATGCTCATAATAGGACTCCCCTTCGGGGTCGTGCCATTTAGTCACACATCAACATTAGCGCGCGTGCATTGATTTTCCAAATTTATCTCGAAACAATACGTATGAATTTAACTGTAATTTAAGCATGCTATGTACATGTATAATTACCATTGTCCTTGCTCATCGGCGGTCATAAATCGCATATATCTGATCCCGTCCGCAACTTATGTCCCAGAACCACAAATTAGATTTATTCCATCTTGGGCTCCCAACGGAATAAAGCGCAACTTGTGTCCCAGGACCACAAGCTCAAATGTTGACACCACTGAAATGATATTCATGAACAAATGTATGTCAAAACACTCAGGGATTGTTGGTCGGGGAGGTAAATACAAGGATGGTCGTAAATACAAGGATGGCCACTAGCTTAAACAATAACGCTAACCCTAACCCTAACCCTAACCATATTTTAAACTTGTGGTCCTGGGACACAAGTCGAACTTGTGGTCCTGGGACACAAGTCGAACTTGTGGTTCTGGGACACAAGTCGAACTTGTGGTTCTGGGACACAAGTAGAACTTGTGGTTCTGGGACACAAGTCGAACTTGTGGTTCTGGGACACAAGTCGAATACATCTAATCATGATGAGCGTGAGGTCCTGAACACAAGTTGCGGACGGGATCAGATATTTGCATCATGAATCCCTAACAAATTACTAGTATTGATATTTTATCTATCTAACTTTCGTCTCCAGGGATCGTTGCAGGACAACCATCAACGTCTGGGGTGACTCCATTGGTGCAGGCATCATCTATGAACGATCCAAGGGAGACCTTGAGAATCTACCAGACCCATATGATATCAACGCCAATGGCAAAGAATATTACGCATCAGAAAACCACGCGGATTTTGATACGAAAATGTAGTCGTTGCGCTAAATTGTTTAATAACAAATTATAGTTTTATATTATTTAGTGCTGGTGGCTGAACAATTCTTATATTTTTGAAGAACAAATAGAAGTATATGACTTGGTTTAAAGTTGAAACTTTGATTGAAATAATGTTAAAGTACACTGCTTGGTGCATTAAGCATATTTTGAAACGCTTCCAACGGGAATTCATAACAAGTAAAGAAGGCTACTATAAAGAGGACTCCTTTGAGTACCTTATTGGTCGTATCTTCTTTCCTCAGAAGCAGTAACTCTGACTTCTAAACTGTCTCCGCAACGGCCCCATCAACGTCGGCCCTTGATCTTTTGTGCGCATGCGTTTGCCGAGCGAACGTGTCTGTACGACTGAAGAATCTATCTGACGTCACCAGAGTTTAAGTAATGGTTGGGTTGACCAGGGACTTTCAAAGAAAGTCCCTGGGTTGACTGAGCAATGTTCTGATTGGTTGACTGAGATGAGCTGTGATCTGATTGGATAAGTCAGTTATTCTCGGATTGGCTGATATAAGCCAGCACTTCATCTGTTCAGAGACCAAACGTCCAGTTTTCCAATCAGAACAACAACATGAAAGACTTTGCAGAGCTACAAGCCCATGGCAGGCACAAAAGGAGAGGACGTGCTGCTATCCACTTGGGTACACTTTTATCACCTCAAAATATAACCCGAATTGAAGTACGCATTGTCCTTTTGTGCGCATAGGCCTACATGGTTGCCTTTATAATTATTCTGATAACAAATATTTTTAATAATTATTTTACTTTGTTTACATTTTTTTTTTACTCACCCTGTATACTTCAGTTCTGATGAATACAGAGTCACTTCTGACGAAAGCTTGGCCAAACAAGTTTGAATCTCACTTTCGGTAGCTCGAAGATGAAGGAAAATAGTTATTGCCGACGCTTTGGAACCCGACTGCTTATTTTGACGGAATAAATCGTATTCAAAATTAGAAACCAGCGCGATGCTCTCGAGCTGCCGAAAGACAAATTCAACAAGTTTGGCCTACTAGACATTTGTTCTTGATACTGCTTGAAATAATATATATACCGCAGCAAAGATGGTATTTGCCCACATTATTGGGCTACCTTTATCATGTTTATACAATATCTTCTCTAATGCTTCGGCCTTCGGTGGGTGTTTGGGTGGGTGTTAACCCAAAACTAAGTTATGAAGTTGATCAAACGCTGTCACTTTTGAAATATTAAAGTGATGTATATAAAAGCATAAATACTGATAAAAGTATACATTTTTTGGAAAGGAAATGAGTCAGAGATTCTCTGAATCATTTCCTTTCCAAAAATGAATACTTTTATATACATTACAATTTAATATTTCAAAAGTGACAGCGCTTGATACATTTCATAATTGTTGGGTTAACACCCTATAAAGGCTCCTTTTGATGTTGATTCACCTTTTGTATTATACAGAGTACATATTAGGGTTGGTAAAAATAAATTGAGGGAGAGAGAATTCTTTTGGTATAAATCTTATACAGTTATTAGTTGCTTATTCAGAACGCTGGTTGCGGCAATATCCGTTATATATAAAATATTGGATAGTATTTAGGCGACGAAAAAAGAATTAAACTTTGTTCGACGGGCCCAACTAACCCATTTTTTAGAAATTTGTGAATTTTCTGTTCACGTGTCAATGATCGATAATGACCCCAAAAATGTGCTTGTCAAAAAGCGGCAGAATGTTTACAGATGTTTTGGATTGTTTACGGACATTTTCAAGAGAAAAATGGAAATGCAACAAAGCCCGACCGACAGACCGACCAACCTCAACTTGAGAAGTCCGTTTGCCCGTAAAAACGGGGGTAAAGACATTGGTCCACTTCGTCTAGTTAACCCTTAATGAACTAGCTTTTATTTGTTGACAGATGAAAAAGAGTTAAGTAAAGATAGAGAAATCTCAACCTTTAGATAAGGGTTTATATCCCTCGAAAAGGGATATACTAACATATCAATTTGTCATATCAAAATACCCCTTTTACACCTCATGCACAGAATAAAAATTACACAACAATATGTAAGCATTTTTTCTTAATTAGTGTGTAATTTTTATCGATTTGTGTTAAATTTTACTTAACTTTAGGTATGCCTATACTTTCACAATAAATTATTATGCGGCTCTATGCATACATAACTTACGTACGTTGCGTTGTACATACATTTTTTCTGTTCTGTGTGTGTGTGGCGGTTCCCAGTTCCCTACTAAAGTCCCTATAAAATAAATGTATAATAACTAGTCTTAGTCTCCCTAAAAGGTCATGTTTCATCTTATGTTTGATGAACTATAATGCCTAAATTCAATATTTTAATAACCTTGACCATTTTTATTAAGTTCAGACATAATGTTTTTTATAATCACACCAATGAATTGATGGGCTTATATTACCTTTAATATGATACCATACAGGAATATATTTCAGTATGTAAGCAATAAACGCTTTATTATATATGAAGAGTTTGGCAGATACAAGACATATCACTGTTCAGCTACTGAAGAGCGAATTAGTGAATCTAGTATGCCGATCAATCACCCGATACCAGTGACTTGTACAACACACCTACGTTATATTGTTTGGGATCAACACGTGTCGGGATATTAGCTGTAAAAATTCAGCCACTTAAAGGGGGCATTGAGAGATGTAACGATATACTAAATGAGCAAATAACGTAAAGATAATCATCTACATAACCTAAATCCAAAATATCATACAATTCCGACATCGCCTTCATGCCAAACTAAGCAAATAACGGGCACATCCGTGTTGAGATTTGCCGCGAAAGTCCGTGAGTAAAACGATGCATAACTTCCGAATTCAGCACCTGAGTTTCGATATGATCATATCAAAACTAAGAAAATCATGAAATTGTATATGATAAACGGCGAATGTTGGTAAACTTTATCATATTTGCCTAAGTATTACCTTGATGCAAAAATTGAGGGCGCACTCCCATACGTAATCTCAATGCCCCTTTAAAGGAGCAGTCAGTCCAGCAAGCACAGCATTGTGCATTTATGTTAGAAAAATAATTTTCCAATATCTTCCAATATGCCGTTGTTAAAAAATCGCGGTGATCGAAAGTTCTGATTTCAATGACGTCATAGTTATACAATGCAAGGGCGCAAATTTAAGCACCAATAACTATGACGTCATTGAAACCGGCACGTAAATCACAACGAATTTTTAAATATGGCGTGTTAAGAGATGGCAGTTTTAATCCGTTTTTATGATAAATATGAAGTTTCTTTCTATACGTTATTTGGGCTCGATACTGATTTTTTCGAACATACAGTCAACACAATAAGTAACTGACCAGGTACTAAATGTGCTGATAACTCTAACAGTACAACTCCTACATAAACATATTAAATTATAAAGTTGTTGAAAAAATGTCTTTTCTTGAATTTGAGATATTACAGAATGGTTGATTATTAAGGAAATTACAATCCCAAATGTAAGGGTCAAGTCTGATTTTCATTTTTACAATTTCCTTGTGATTCACCGGACCGGTCGATGCCCAGATTGTTGCACACGGCACACACGCTTTACCTGTCATACTCTCCCCGTGTTGAAAAGGAAAATGTGAAAATGAAAATCAGACTTCACCTTACGTTTGGGAGTGTAACTTCTTCATTAATCAACCATGAGAGATTTCTCAAAAACTTATAATTTAATATGTTATGTAGATTGTAGGAGTTAGTAGCTTTAGAGTTATCAGCTCATTTATAACCTGGGTCAATTACTTATTTGGCTGTATAGGCCTAATGGGTGCATGTTGTGCTTGCTCTGGACTGCTCCTGTATAAAGCGGACGACTTCATAGCTAATATCTGAGGCGTGTAGATTGCCAAATTAATAAAACCACGTATACGTGTCACGGGTGATTAATCAGAATAGTAAAGATAATTACTTTTCTAACATTAATGCACATGGCTGTGCTTGCTGGACTACTTTAATTTACAAATTGCAATTTAACCAAATCTTGATTGATGATACACGATCCTGGATTAGATATTAACACTTTCCACGCGGCTATTAGTTTTACCATTATACAAACAGATTCTTCCGAAAACCTTTCCTAACTTTTAAAGTCTATATATCAAGGATTACTGAACCAATATTAGGCATGTTTGTACTTATTTCAATGAATTTCTCATGGTGATTCCAAATATGGTAATGAAATTAAATAATTTCGACATTTTTAAAAACATTTTGTGAAAATTTAGCATGTCGTCTGCAGACGCTTGCCGCATTAGAAGTGTTAATACCTATCTAAGACAGATCTGTACAGGAGCTTCTGGATATTATGGAAAGTTATGACATGGATAAGTACAGGGTGTTCTAGAAATTGTGTTTGATAACATTTAAAAAAAAAATCAAAAACAGCAGTGTATCTCAATTTTAAATATACATTGTTATCAGCAAAAAGAATCACAACATTTCAAGGTACCGTTATCCAATTAAAGTTACTGCAGTTTTGAAACCTAATAAAATGTTGAGTATTTGTACTCCATGACGCATGAAATTTATGAATAAGTGGATGCATGCATGTGATACATTAATAGAAGACAACACAAACTTGCTCAGATATTGTTTCATACATTAATTGCAAAATTCGTAAATTCAGGAGAGCAAAGATTAATTAGGGCTTTTGTGATGATTTGGATTAGATTGCGCGCCGTTATTCAATAGTGAAATTCAAAAGAGCTTATAAGAAAAATATCACAAATCTTGTTCGGTTTTTAAAATGTAAACTTTTATCTAAATGGGCATAAAACATCAACTCCCGTAGCGTTCTTCAGTAACACCCCTGCCTCCCAAACCTCATTACTTCATGGCTTCCCTCGCCCCCGATGGCCTCTCTGCCAAAATAAATATTCTTGAAAATTGTTGCACAAATCTTAAGAAATGAAATCCAAAGTTGAGTACAGGGTGTGGTTTCTTACTCACCCTGTATATTATGAGTGTGATGGTAGTAACGCGATCATAATATTGAGATGAAAGATGGGTTATCACATTACAAGAGCTGATTTCAGTATCCGTCACAGTGTTTCAAGTATATTGGTATCGTACATGAGGCCAGTGGCGTAGCTCATGGGGGGGGGGGGGGGGGGGGCAAATGCCCCCCCCCCCCCTGACGAAAAAATTCAATTTGTGCCCCCGCCCCCCACCCCCTAAAAAAAGGGGGTGAGAAAAAAGAAATAGGGAAAAAAATGAGAAAAAAGACCGAGGTTATTAGCCAAATATATAGAAGACAAAATTGTACATGTAGTACATTTACTGTGCGATTTTATTTTTTGACTGTGCGATTTTGTTGGGAAATTTGTTGACCTCACTACCCCCTATTGGATAGTATTAACACTTTCCCCGCGGCTATATAGTTTTACATAAACAAAAGAGATTTTTATAAAAACTTTTCCAACTTTCAAAGTCTATCTCAATAGTTACTGAACCAATACCAGATATGTTTGCACTTATTTTACTGTATTTGTCATGGTGATTCCAAATAAGGTGATGAAATTAGATAATTTTAACATTTTTGAAACATTCTGTGACATTTTGGAAGTGTCGTCCTGCAGACGACTGCCGCGTGGAAAGTATTAATTAACTGGTTTTCGGATTGATTCGTGTTCCCACTAACATGACTAAGTAGCTGATCCATCATTTAAGGTAGATATAATGTTTCCTTGTGTTTAACTTTGCATTATAGACTTGATATTGATATTAACATGTTGACAAATTAATTAACCCAGTTTAGGAGTCAATCCGCAAAATGGTTTTACTTCACAGTATGAATGAGTAAAACGCCGAATCACTCTGTCTTCAGCGCTATACATAAGTGATGTTAAATAAAACCGTTCATATGATTTCACGTTGGATCTTAAATATTTCAGCGCTATACATAAGTGATGTTAAATAAAACCGTTCATATGATTTCACTTTGGACCTTAAAATATAAACTAAATTTCAGTATTTATAAACGCGCGACGTATCCACGTAAACGTGATCCTGGCGATGAGCGTCCGCCATATTGGCGCACGGCACATCGCGGAGAAATCATGTTCCGTAACAGATCAGTGGCGTAACAGTCGGGGGGCAGGGGTGGCACAGTGCCCCCCCCCCCCCTGAAGTTGCTCAGCAGGAAATTCAAACCTACCACCAGGAAAAATAAGGGGAAGGGAAAAGAGGAAAAGAAGGGGGAAATGGAAAGAAAAGAGAGAGAGAAAGGAAAAAGGGAGGAAAAAGAAAAAGGAAAAGGAGAAAAGAAGAAAGAAGAAAAGAAAGGGAAAGAAAGGGAAAGAAAGGGAAAGAAAGACAATTTCGGAGTACAAAAAGCACAACAGTCAACAAATTGTTGACTGATATGCTTTTTGTACTGGGAAATTTTGTGACCGTGCGAAATTTTGTGACCGTGCGAATTTTTTGGTTTTTTTTTTTACCCCCCCCCCCCCCCCCCCCCCCCCCCCCCCCCCCCCCCCGTGTTCCCCTTCCCCACCGCTTGTGCCTCTTAAAATTCATAATGTCACGTGTGTGCTGTGTAACAAGTAATGAATTTGAAACCGACTAGATACACTGAAACACGAGAGCGATGACTGGTTGAAATTACACCCGATGCCGAACAACAATTTATGGCAATAAGACAATACTTCGATAATACTGATTGTGCAGGGGTGGGCCTGTAGCTTTTTACGCCAATAAACACACTTACACTTAACACTTTTCACGCGGCAGGCGTCCTGCCGACGACATTCCAAAATGCCACAAAATGTTTCAAAAATGTCAACATTATTGGATTTCATTACCATATTTAGAATCACCATGAGAAATGCATTGAAATAAGTATAGAAAAATGCCTAGTATTTGTTCAGTAATCCTTGAGATAGACTTTGACAATTGGGAAAGGTTTCTGAAAAATCTCTTTTGTATGATATGGAAAATCTTAAAAATATGTCAAAGATCAGAAGAATCTCATTTTGAAGCTAGGTGAACCGGTAGCTTGCCAGAATTTTAAAAATCCACCGCACGGTGAAAAAATGTTAATAATTGATAAGGTAGCGCCAAAGGCAAGTATCACTCCACTCACTGCGCAACGCGTAACTCATAACCGAGATAAATTATACAAATCTTTATCAGATAATACCTACATGTTACCGCTCTTTACAGCAGTGATTTCGGACGTGTACGAGCAGACGACAGAATTTCGTAAGACTTTTTTAACAACAAAAATGAATTTACTTGTTTATTCGGCGTTCTGTGTCTGTTTCTCACTGATAACGAACATCAGTGGTACCCTTGGGATATCTATGGCCAAAAGAAAACCGAGTGATAGACTTGACATCGTGGATACAAATTTCGTTGGAGATGATGACTCTTGTAATCCGCAGACAATCCACATGACGACAAACCATTCGAACGATCGTCACGGGAAACCATGATTGTAGTGTATTGATAGTAGCCCCTTCTAATTACAGCATTGAGGTTGAAATCCGCAATGCTAGTAGTCTGGAATTGAACAGCAATACCATCTCTCGGCATCTCTATATTGAGCTACTTGGTAAAGGTACAGAAGCTGTATGTGAACGCAACAATATTTTAGCATTCGGAAATCTTATACACCAATGCAAGATAACATTACACAGAACCGAATTTATTCTTCACTATACCGCCGGCATAATAACGTTTGAGTTTGAACTTGTGAACTCAAACGGACATACTCAGGACTGTTTTACAGATATGAGTACTGCTGCATCGGATACATCTGGAGATTGTCTAAACTTCACACTTTATGACAACGTTATCAAATGCACCACCATTCCCGAAGCATTCTATGACCTGTTAAACCATCAGTCCAGACCAACTAGGCTACGAAGATATGGCAACGTAACCATCTGTGAGGTTAATTGCTGTCAGGATTGTACTTGTACTCTCGGTGAGCACAAGTTGTCAACTACCACCAGGGATGGCCATCTGTCTAAAGAATCCCTCCTTATATATCCAACCGTCCTCAGCCAACAATGATCTATCTTGCAAATTCTGGATTGGATTTTCTCGACGAGATGTGTTTCAGAAATTTCGCAGGCGGATTAATGAGAACTGCTTCTTGCTAACAATAGTTTAAACCGGGCTACCAGTACGAGTATTTCAAGTATGAATGCAACTAAAGGGGCTATATCTGCAAAACAATAACATATTTCATATCGAACTTGGACTATTTGATGACGTCACAAGCTTAACCATTCTGAATCTGAGTAATAACAGTATTACCCGACTGAGTCCTGGCGTATTTGCTAGGATGCATTCTTTGAGAAAGATGCTTCTACAGAACAATCAACTAAGTAGTGGCGATCCCGGGACATTTCAAGGACTTCACCTCTTGGAGACTTTGCACCTGGAAGATAATAATCTATCAACGGTACATCCTGGATATTTTAATGGACTTAACCGTCTTAAGATGCTATGGTTAGAACGTAACCGATTGACATCGCTGGATCCTGGAATTATTGTTGAACTGAAATCGCTCAGAATACTCAATCTTTGGGGAAATGAAATACAAAGCGTTGTACAAAGTACTTTCGCCAGGTCTAAATCAGATGATCGCAATGTCGCTCGGTCAAAATAAACTCACTGAAATCACTTCTAATACTTACAAGATGCCTAGGTTACAGTTCATTGAGTTTAAGAACAACAGCATAAGATATATTCAACCATTTGTTTTCATTCATTGTCCCTTCTTTGATTGTTGCCGATCTAACTGGAAATCCTCTCGACTACATATCGTCTGAAGCTTTTGATGGTCTTAACGAATCGAATCACCTATTGGTGGACAATGACGACACCTGTTGTCTCTCCAGGAACGCCGACTGTCACCCAACCAACCCATCTCCTGTTTTCCTAACGTGTGAAAGACTCCTACAACAGAACTTCCTGCGGACCACAATGTGGTTACTGGGCATCGGTGCTGTTATCGGGAAACTTCTTTGTTTTTCAAGCTATCGGTTTATCCACGATTCGAGAGATGAAAATGTGCAGTCATTTCTCATTGCTAATTTGGCGATCTCGGATATGCTTTTAGGTGTTTATATGATAATTATTGGTTCAGTAGATCTACACTATGCCGATTATTTTCCATTACATGCGGGTAACTGGCGACGTAGTCCCTTGTGTAGGATTGCAGGGATGCTAGCTATTTTGTCAAGTGAAGCCTCAGTGTTCTTTCTCACAGCAATCAGTGTTGACAGATGCATCGGTGTGAAATATCCATTCGGAGAATTTCGCCTGCGAATAAAAGGAGCTAAAGTGGTCGTCTGCACACTCTGGAGTATCGCGTTTGTGATCACTAATATTTTACTTAGAGGAAATTCGAAAATATATGATGTATCTGAAGTATGCATCGGACTCCCCCTTTCTAGGTGTGACGTCATCGAAAGACATGTGAACCAAACTCAACTGGATTTTAACATTACCCACGTAGATTTGACGGTTTATAACAATTACGTCATACGGACAGAAACTGGTATGTACTTTTCAATCGCTTTATTCATCGGCGTAAACCTTC
Organism: Ophiura sarsii; assembly: GCA_035610835.1. Lineage (NCBI taxonomy): Eukaryota > Metazoa > Echinodermata > Ophiuroidea > Amphilepidida > Ophiuridae > Ophiura > Ophiura sarsii. Next base: position 36,080,018 of record CM069457.1, on the reverse strand, counting down.
TCTGTTTCATTTCAATCGCTTTCTGCTATGTTCATATATTCTATACTGTACATCAAACATCTACGGCGGCGGGTAGATGCTGCAGACAAAAGGAAGAAATCCAGATGGCTATAAAGATGGCCATTATCGTTATGACAGATTTCTGTTGTTGGATGCCTTTGATCTTCCTTTCGATATTGGTCCAATGTGGGATCGTTGTGGTATCCCCCGTTACCTACGCGTGGGTTGCAACTTTTATATTGCCTATTAATTCGGCGGTGAACCCGTTTTTGTATACCATCATGAATAAATTAGCGGAATACAGAAAAGAACGTGCTGGTAAAGTATCGTTGAATCTTGCACGTGACTACGGTAATCACAGTAGATCTACAACTACACAGATTTGAATAAAGAATTAACACTCTCCAGGCGGCAGACGTCTGCAGACGACATTCCAAAATGTCACAAACTGTTTCAAAAATGTCAACATTATTGAATTTCATTACCATAATTTTGGAAACACCATGAGAAATACATTGGAATAAGTACAAAGTATTGGGTCAGTACTCCATGAGCTAGACTTTGGAAATTGGGAAAGGTTTCTGAAAAATCTGTTTTGTGTATGGTTAAACTAATAGCCGCGCGGAAAGTGTTAACAAATTGTCAAATTCAGACGGAGTTTATCACGAATGGATAACGACGCGTTCACCCGAGGAGTGATATAAACCTCGCAGACGCTCTGAACGCAGAAAAGCTTTAGTAGGCGAGTTCTATGAGAAGTAGATTTATTACAACGACGGGACCAAACGGTATGTGTCGGTTTTCAACTGTGCTTGTTCTTCATCATATATTGCTCTAAAAAGAACAAGCAAAGTAGGTCTTTGTTCATGTTATGATACATTGACAATGGGCACTTTTTATTACACCGGTACCCTAATGAGAGTACCATTCCAGTGATTTATTTTCGGCAATAGTCGTTGCCTTTGTACAGTGACGTAACTTTAAAAACGCAACGTCTATTAATAATCTGTAAATAATCAGTATTTATATATAGCGCCTTTTCCAAAGGTTCAAAGCGCTGTAATGTTGCTGCTGGTGAATCAACAATGCAACGTCCAGGCAGCAGCTAAATCAGCGCCAAGTTGCGACATATAAACACACATGAACAACATTCACCATGTTTCAATGCAGCTCCCCAAATACCATTGGGTAAAGGAAGTTTTTGATAACCGAAACAACTGATCACCGATTTTGAAAGCAAGAAGAAACCGTAGAACCAGGAGAAAACCTGCGAGAGCGTGCATGGATCGTGATAATCCAAATGCACATAAAGCCCCCGGTCGTGCACAGAATTGACCCGGATTTCAGTGGTGCAAGGCGAGGGAACAACCGCTGCGTCAACACGCTCCCCCACGTCTACCGCGTCTACGCACACAGGTGTATCTTCCGTCTTGTTACGCGTGTGTGGGTGCGCAATTAGCCTAGGCAGGGCGATCTCGTCAGAGCGCAACGGTGTTCATTCACTGCGATCAGTGAATGACGCAGTGACGTTACTGTCTCATTGAAGTAAAATATACCAAAGTTAAATTGGTTCTTAAAGGTGACCAAGTCCTGTTCACTCTACATACAGTCATACAAAAAGTAACTATACAGGTAATAAATGGGCTTCTAACTCTAAAAATATATATCCTACCTAAAAATATCAAAGTTGTTGACAAAGTTGTTGAATAATGCATCTTCTTTAATATGAGATATCGCACGCTAGGATCGGTTGATTATTAAGGAAATGACATTCCCCAATGTAAGGTGAAGTCATATTTTCATTTTCACATTTTTATTTTCTACACGCGGACCCATCTACGGGTACCTTATCGATTACCGATAGTGCAATTGGAGGATGCATGCGCAGGTTGGACAGTCGGCCGAATTGGTCCGATGGATCAATACGCCACAAACACGCTACCTGTCATACTCTCCCCCGTGTTGAAATGTAAAATGTGAAAATGAAATTGTGACTTTACCTTACATTTCAGATTGTCACTTCTTCAATATTCAACCGATCCTAGCGTGCAATATCTCATATTAAAGAAGATAAATTTCTCAACAACTTTATGATTTAATATTCTTAGGTAGGATATATATATTTTAGAGTTAAAAGTCCATTTATTACCTAGTGTATAGTTACTTTTTTATGACTGTATTATCAACGTGCAGACCTCGCTTGTCATCATACAAGGACGCTAAGGATTCGGTTGGTCAAGGCTGACTGATCGGTTGTAATGCAACACAGCTTAAAGTGACGGTTGTTGTTGACCCATTGTCATCTTGTGAAGTCTCCAGACTTCCACTGAGATCAAATACTGGGTGCACAACACTGTATAAATGAAAGAATTAGGCTATTTACGCGTAGACGATACCATATTCACTTTCTCAAGATAGTGGTGTCACGGATCGAGTAGCTATACTATATTATACCTAACACTACATGTTTT
>CM069457.1:36030640-36077447 GCA_035610835.1 Ophiura sarsii | reverse complement strand
CATCACAAATGGTCATGGAAAACTGTTCTGAAGCCATCTTGTCAAGCTTGTATGATGAAACATTGAAACTAATGCGCGAAGTACGCAAACATTGACATTTCTAACACTTAAATTGGTCCAGTACAACGTTTTTAGGCATGGTTTGAGGGCCATATAATGTTAAAACCTGTAGAAATTATGCTTGAACTAAAATTGTCATGGAAACTGTCCTTTTTCTGATGCATTGTGGGATCGCAAAGTGTCGAATTTGTACACATTGTGATCCCGAATAAACCAGGTTTATCAGCCGATAAACCTGGTTTATCAAAAACCTTGCTTTTAGAATCGATAAACCTGGTTTATCGATTCGAAAAACCAGGTTTATCGAATTCGATAAGCAAGGTTTTTGAAAAACCTGATTTATCAATAGACAACATTTTCGCGGAAATAGGCTTTTCCAGCACAAAATCATACCCCATGTTTAGGGATTTTTTTGCCAAAAAAAAGCGACCCATTAGAGCATCACATTGGGCGAGTACCTCCCTTGGACTCCATAGTGAATAAGGAGCTTTTGTAGATGGCTCACAAATGGTTAGAATAGCCACCAGAAAGACAAATGAAATCGACCATACCTGTCTACATTTCCATCATTAGACAATGAGTATAGTGTTTGGTGAGATGATAATGATTAACTTTAAACAATAAACCATTGAAGATGTCCATCGGATTGGTTAAATGTTTATCCAAATAAGTTTAAGTAGTCCTCTTAATGTCTACCTCACTTTTCTGGTATATGGTTTATGATCTAGAACAGGGGTGGGCAACCTTTTTGAATGAGTGGGCTAGATATAAAGAATGAAAAATTGACTGGGCCGCACCCAACCAAATTTTCTAGCAATCGGACCTGCTGTTGATTTCAAATCTTTGATTCAGAAGACTTTCAAGCAATAGGTGGGTGTGCTTAATATTAAATCTATCTTCACAAAAATCGTAATCTCAATACAGTACAGATGACAATTAATGGGGAAAATAGACCTACGCACGTTGAGGAACATCATTTGTGCCGATAATGGGGCCCTCACATGTATCCGTGTGAGCTGAGCGGCCCCTTACCGTGTGAAAAATGGGTGCGGACGGCGGCACACACGGCGGGCCGTTTCCCGTCCGTTGAACACGTTCAGGGGACTTTGCCGGCCACCGGAGTTTTGAACATGCTCAAAACTCCTGGCGGGTGAGTAAAAGCGGCGGCGAACGATGAGAGCCCGGTATGAAGACGGTATAAGGACGGCGCACCCGTTCGCATCCGTTTCGCACCCGTTTCGCACCCGTTTCGCACCCGTTTCGCGCCCATTCGCAGGGCGGTGATTGACGGTGGTGGACGTCGACCATCTTAGCGACGGACTGCGAATGGCCGCATGCAGCCTAGTAACCGTTCGCGGAATGGACTCTCAGCAGGCATGTTGCAACTCTCTAAATGTAAAAGAGCTAAAACTCACTCTTTCGAGAGCTCTAGGAGGAACAGATCTTTTTTTGGAGTGAAGTTCACTCTTAAAAGAGCGATTTTTACTCTAAATAGAGTTAAAATCACTCTAAAAAGAGTTAAAATCACTCTGAAAAGAGTGAACTTCACTTCTTAGAAGAGCCGTCCCTCCTAAAGCTCTCGAAAGAGTGAGGTTTAGCTCTTTTACATTTAGAGAGTATTATAATGTGGTTCGTACGAATTCCGGAATACAAATGAAGCGGCGAGCTTGAGCGCTCAGCTTGAAAAAGGCGATTTGATGATGTAATCAGACGTTTCGGCCGGTACCCAGGCGTTTCGACCGGTTAGGAACCGGTATGGAGGTGGTATGCACACGATGAGGACACGGTGAGAACGGTAAGCCAAAACTGTATGAGGCCGGTGATCCCGGGACAGGGCCGGTGAGAACCCGGGACAGACCCGGTGTAGAACGGTATGGACCGAGGACCCGGTGAGGAGGTGTTATGCACCCGGTAAGAACGGTAAGCTAGAAATGTATGAGGACGGTGAGCCCAGTACCCGATCGGTAACGACGCGGTATAGATCCTGTATATAACGTTATGGGCCCGGTGGCCACAACAAAATATTAATGCACCCGTTGACATTTTTTACTGATTGTTTGGACTCTGTTTTTCTATTAGACGGTAAGGTGGCCGCCTGCCATTACCGCCCTGCGAACGGGCGTGAAACGGGTGCGCCGTCTTTATACCGTCCTCAAACCGGGCTCTCACCGTTTGCCGCCGCTTTTACTCACCCGGCAGGACCCGGCAGGAGTTTTGAGCATGCTCAAAAGTCCTGCCGGGCGCGGATGGCCGGCAATGTCCCCGGCAACGTGTTCAACGGACGGGAAACGGCCCACCGTGTGACATCACCGTGAGCCACCGTCTGCACCAATTTGTCACACGGTAATGGGCCGGCCAGCTCACACGGATACATGTGAGTACAAATGTATTTTACAGACATTCCCGGAATGTGAGCGAAGCGGCGAGCTTGAGCGCTCAGCTTATACAGGGCAGTTTGATGACGTTATCAAGGCGGTTCGGTCGGTACCCAAGCGTTTCGGCCGGTGAGGACCTGGTGAGGAGGTGGTATGAGCCTGGTTCCAGGCCGATAAGGACCCGGTATAGAACAGTATGAACCCGGTGACAAAAAATAAATCAATGCGGCCGTTGACATGTTTTGCTGATTGTTCACCGTGTTGGACTCTGTTGTTTTTCTATAAGACGGTAAGGGGCCACCCAGCTCACACGGATACATGTGAGGGCCCCATAAAATGCTAAGCAGCTAGCTGTTTTTTTGTGATGATATAAAATAGATTGATTTTTTTTCTTTTTCTCAAGACATCTCGCGAGCCGTAGGTTGCCCACCCATGATCTAGAACATTGCTGTGAAGAGTAACCAAGGACCTCTCTCATGCACACGGATCCCCCGCCCCCGGCCCTAAACTGGCCAAGAACTCATACATGCATCTGTATTCATTGAGAATCACCATTATAAAGACCATTGGCAGCTAGGTGAAGCTTTCATTGGATGTTTATTTGTACTGGTTTTCATGGTAAGAGACTCATAAGGTGATTTGAACAAGCATGTTTCGATTATTAAAGCAAATTGTGATGATACTGTAAAACTGCATATTTGTCAAGATATTGATGAAAATGTTAATTCAATCATGTAGTCAGATATGTAAATTTGAAACTTAATTTCATAATTATTATGTTAGAAAGTGATTAAAATGACTCAATTCAATACTTATATGAAAGACACACTAAATTCAAGCATTTTCTATTTTTTCTTTGAATTTTTTTGAAAATTCAATTTTTGGGCCAAATTTGGGGTAAAATTACAACAACAAAAATACTTTTTGATAAAAATATGAATTTCTTTGTAGAAAACCATTTGTTTTAGTTACAATCAAAGATTAAAGACTACATTTACAAAATATATCATAAATGCACTACCTTAAAACATAACTTTCGTGTAAAATATGTGTTTTTTGGTTGCCATGGTAACCAAAATAAAAATAAAAAGGATGTGGAACTGTTTTATATAGAATTAGTTAAAGCATGAGTAACGTTTACGTGGAAAACGGTGTTCTGAAATATTTTATGTATACGAAAATGTATAACAAATAATGTTTGCAAATTCTTTAAAATGCTTTCAACTTATTTTGTGGTTGCCATGGAAACGAGTCAACATTTCATACTATAAACCACCCATATAAACTGTGCATCTACGAAATTCAGATTTCCTAAGGTTGTAGGTTTAATTTGATATCAATCATGCTGGTTATTCTTTTTAAGGTTACTTCAAAAATTAGGCCTTTTGAAGAATGGATTTTCGTCTACTATATTGAGAAAAGGGTTAAAATGAGGTAGAAAAACGGCACAAATGGGTCAGAAGTGCTACTTTCGGCCTAAAATTAAGAAGTATATGGCCACGGGGGACACTGACAAATTATAAAGATGCATAGGAAACGAGTTGATCTTCAATATAATACCAGATGTGTATCAATTTTATTTGTATAATGGATTCATCTAGCTGACAATTTAAGAAAAATGGATATTCATATCCAGGGACATTAAATATGGGTGATTTTTTGCTAATTTCTGAAATTGTGGGTATCTGACTTTCATTCGGTATAATTTTTAAACTTATGAATTTTGAAAACTGATATTTTGTGACAATATACACATGTCATGTGGACAGTTATTAAAAAAATAATCCATAATGTAACAAATGCATTTGCTATTATAGAAAGGCAAAATGTATGAGAAGAAATTTGAAATTTGCCTAAAAATGGTGAAAAATTGTCCCAAAAATGACACTTTTAGCTAAAAATCAAGATAAAATGGCCGAGAACCCCCTCAAACGTGATATAGGATGATGGAAAATCTAATCATCTTTACAATGACACCAAATTTGATCTTTTTCATTGATATTATGACATATTTTGACTAAAAATAGTGTATTACCCAATATTTGACCTTTGGTGACCTCTAGATGACCTATATTTGACCTTTACTTGACCTTCTCCCCGGGTACAAAATTCACAACCATGATTTTCAGATGCGGAATGAAAATACCTTTCTAATGATACATTATGGGAGTTGATTACCTCCGGTAGGGGTAAAATCTTTATTACGGCATTTTAGGCACTTGGCCGCAGTACTACTATGGTTGATAAAAGGACTCGTTAATTTTCCATACATACAAATTTAATGGTCGCAATCCCATTACATTTACATAAGATAATATTCAAACAACTAGTTTTAAGTAAGACATGAGTGATCTGAAACCGAGGACTGCCCGTCTGTTCTGGCACTCCACTCTCTGTTCATCTGTTTTGCACTCCATTCTCTGTTCGTCTGTTCTTGCACTCCACTCTCTGTTCATATGTTTTGCACTCCATTCTCTGTTCGTCTGTTCTTGCACTCCATTCTCCGTTCGTCTGTTTTTGCACTTCATTCTCTGTTCGTCTGTTCTTGCACTCCATTCTCTGTTCGTCTGTTTTTGCACTCCATTCTCTGTTCGTCTGTTCTAGCACTCTATTCTCTGTTCGTCTGTGTTTGCACTCCAATTTCTGTTCATCTGTTCTAGCACTCCATTCTCTGTTCGTCTGTGTTTGCACTCCGATTGTATCGGCGCATTACACTCGCTTAACAGATCACAACTATCTTATCTTACCTGGTGTTATGACTGACCAAGTAATCCTAAATACATAGGCTTGAACACTCAGCTTGACCCCCCCCCCCCCTCCCCAAATGTAAGATGAGTGTTTTTGCCTTCCCCAACTTTTTAACTTTGCATATTTGTACGACGGGCTGTCCCTAACAAGTGACTAAAGACAGCCCGTCGTACCAATTGTGCACATTTTGTGAATATTTGAATAAATTTGCATATAATTAATTAATTTATGTAAATGAATGTTATTGTTAGTTAATCTCATGTATCATTTCTCCTTAATGTTATCATTAGTGATATTATTATTATTATTATTATTATTATTACTTTGCTAACAGGTACATTAGGTCGAAACAGGTTTTTGTTATTCACTCATTAGTACGTTAGGGCGAAAATAGTATTTCGCCCTAACGTAGTTTCTTTCATAAACTAATAATGCGCTTTATTATGCAAATGTTGTGAATATTTGAATAAATTTGAATAATTAATTAATTTAAGTAAATGAATATTATTGTTAGTTAATCTCATGTATCATTTCTCCTTAATGTTATCATTAGTGATATTATTATTATTATTATTATTATTATTATTATTATTATTATTATTACTTTGCTAACAGGTACATTATGTCGAAACAGGTTTTTGTTATTCACTCATTAGTACGTTAGGGCGAAAATAGTATTTCGCCCTAACGTAGTTTCTTTCATAAACTAATAATGCGCTTTATTCCGTTATAAATAACAAAGGAAATTACTATTCATGAGCTAATTAATTATGCAAATGTATTCAAATATTCAATAAATTTGCATATTTCGACGGGCTGTCCCTAGCAAGTGACTAAAGACAGCCCGTCGTACAAATTGTGCAAATTTTGTGAATATTTGAATAAATTAGCATAATTAATTTATTTATGTAATTGAATGTTATTGTTAGTTAATCTCATGTATCATTTCTCCTTAATGTTATCATTAGTGATATTATTATTATTATTATTATTATTATTATTATTATTAAATATCAAAGTAATCACTTTTTGAAAACATCATGTTGTAGGCAACGGGGGGAAACCCTGTTCGTTTGCCCGTAGAAGGTTTTTTTTGTTACGCATTGCGTAACATTTCATCCTTGTTGGTGACAATGAAATTCACAGATTGCCATTTTCTATGTTATCCACATCTTCTTGAAATGTTTTGAATTCCTTTTCACTCATTATAATGACATAGGTTGTCATAATAACCGTCACCATGAATGCAAATGCAACAAAAATTATTAGAAGCCATCGATCTATGATCATTACAACCATTTGCCATTTTGCTTGCATTTGCTTGTCTTCTGCTTTCTGTTCAAAATTACCACGAATCACTGCTAAGCTTTGAGTAATGTCCTCACGTCGAGATGATTGTACTCCATTCACATGATTTGGGGTATCATTCCTTGCTATGCGAATATCACCATTATCATCATTTCCTCTGCATCGACCTCTAGCTTCTGATGTAACTGCATTGAAATCTCCACATTCAGAACAACTCATTGAAACCTGGCCATCTGATGATTCTGTGATGATACATGTATTACTATTTCCAGTAGATTGCTTTAGACAAACACATCTCCCCAGGTAATGAAAGAACAGTACTTCTATCCAGTGTGGCATCTGGGTTTTCTTAAATGCGAAGTGAATTACCAGCACTGTTGCTACTACAGACACGCAAACCATTACAATCATGATGAGGAAAAAAGTACCTGTAATGAAAATCACATACAATCAAGTCTCCAGTCATCTTTATTTATTCAGTATGTATAGTTGTGGGATGTAAGGGGGTATAGTTTTTTTTTCTCCTTTTCACATTTTGCATCGAAACATAATAATCATCCTAATTTAAACAATAGATTTCGCCATGACGAACAAAAGACGGAATAAAACGCATTGTTCTCTGTCGCCTTAATGACGGTTTTAGGCGTATATTTTGTTTATTTGATTGAATTTCACGAACCATCGCAAAATCATTAAACCTGCCATTAAAGTACAGATTTGTAAAAGATTTTAAATACAAAAGCCAACGGTGTGTATATGATTATTCATGTGTGAAACCAGATATTTTTTTATCTCCTAATAACCATTCTCCTCAAAAAGAAATGATAACACTTTTCACGCGGCAGTCGTCTGCAGACGACATTTTTTTTAAATTCACAAAATGTTTCAAAAATGTCAAAATTATTGTATTTCAACGCCATATTCCAAATCACCATGAGATATGCATCAAAATAAGTACAAATAACCCATTTCAGTTGAGATTCCATTTCTGTTCATATCTGTGGCCATGGAAATTCCTGTTGGCGCCGCAGTGGTGGTCAGTGGCGTACCCATGTTTAAACAAGGAGGAAGAGGAAGAGGAGAAGAAGGAGAAAGAGGAGAAGAAGGAGAGAGAGGAGAAGAAGGAGGAAGAGGAGAAGAAGGAGGAAGAACAGGGGGTAGGGGAGGAGGAGAAAGGGTAGAAGCATAGGCGGCGCAAATGATGGGGAGGGGTTACAGGGTCACGTCCCCATAATGTTAATGTGAGCCGGGGACGTTAAAACGTTATACTGGACCTTTGCACGTATTAGTTTCAATGTTTCATTATTCAAGCTTAACAAGATAGTTTTGAATTTGAATGGGCACATTTTGTGATTGGATTTTACTTCTGTTACTTAATAGAAATATCTATATGCAGGAATAATTATTGTTTTTAGTTAGTAGTATGTTAGAAAATGCCAAAATTACTGCTTCAGAATGCTGAATCTTTGCCTTAAAGGGAATAGCGCATGGTGAGGAAAAGAAACCGCTGACGACGATTTTGTACCAGCTAAACCTTAGCTCATAACTAATACATCACTTACATCATACGATAGAAAATGCGTTCAATCAAATGAAGGATGGTTGATTGAGCGCGGCCGTCCACATGGGTTAAGATATTGTTGTAGAGTCGCACACAATACCGCTTGCATGTAAACATACGTAGAACAATTACAGACTGCGCCAATGTCCAACTTGTTTAGATTCAAATAGTCGCCGCGCACTGTTCAATTTTCGTTAGAATCCTCACCATGACCGCTTCCCTTTAAAATGCCGAAAACCCATGAGCTGGTTTCGCCCATGGACCCCACCAGGAGCCCTATAGGCGGGCCTCTGAACCCCACCCGCTGGTAGGCTGTAGCTCCACTCGGTTCGCTCACTCCGCCTCCCCCTCCCCGCAATCAAAACAGTCCCGGATACGCCCTTGGTGGTGGTAAGCATGCTGGACTGCACAAGAAATCGTCTTTGGAGTTAAACCATCTCCTTGGATGAGTTCATTATGCCCTTTCATGCTAAACGTATATAATATTTGCTTAAACAAACTTACCATGTAACTTTGTCACAAAATGTAATAGAACTTATGGTTCTCTTCAATAATTATATACGCCTTATATTATGTTATATTAAAACAATGCCCGGAACATCAGTGAATGAAGCTAGTGAATGCTTAACATAGCAGTAACTAATTTCCATTTCTGAGACTAAGGCATCATGACACCATGGACGGTGATGATACGTCACGTACCTAGCAGTGGTGATTCATCACCTGTCGGTGGCATTGTTTCAGCAATGAGTTGTTGAAAAACAACCAACGCCAAGAGATTGGTTATTGACAGCGTTAATTTCTCCCCACATTCAGGCGGCAGATAGAAGACAAGTAAAGACAGAGCAGACAGAAAAACACAAGGCAGTATCAGATATCTCACGAAGAAGGTAGGATTTCGTCGGAACATCAGAGTATAGGTTATTAGGTAGTAAGGATTTTCAGGACAGCACGGGTAGTATACTGTCTCCTCATGTGTCTGAACAGAGATAAACCGCCAGACTCCATTATCGATAAATCTAATGTAATTAAATATAATCATCAAAATTACTGAAGAGTCGATATGACAATAATTAAAATGAGATCACAACTAAGGCGGTTCTCGGGTTTCGCAGTTATTGGTTTTCGCGGTGTTTGAATTTGGTTGTTGTCAATCGGGCGGTTATTGATTGAGTGAACAATGTTTGGGAGATCAGTTTGTTACAATTTCTTAACATTATATATGTTAGGGTCTTACCAGTACCATGGAGGACGGGCGGAGATTGACAACATGGAATGAGCACAAATATGAGGTAATCACCCATAATTCAATTCGTCAAAATGTTACTTAAATACATCTTCTTCTACAGTCTTCATTTGTTGTATGGTACGTAGATTCATCAATGGCAGAGGAGGATTGTGACATTTACATTTTAGGTTACAAATGTATAAACTGCTCAAAAAAAGTTTGGAATATTTTTTCAAGCACAAGATTTTCAAATATCGCGGGATATGTTCATTAAATGTGATATATCATTTAAAAGCTAATGTGTGTTCATCTTTACAATGATATCCAATTTGAAGCAATCCCTTGTTCCAGTGCTCAGCCACATGCTTGAGAACATGGGAAGGTCGCAATCTGAAAGTGCCAAAATCAACACTATTTTGTGCTTAAAAATCAATAGATCATCACACTGCACTGTAGTGGTCAATGTAACACTTCATTGAACAGACGACAAAGATGTTCGTTTGAGCACGAAATAGTGTGTTGATTTTGGCACATTCAGATTGTGACCTCCCCATGTTCTCAAGCAAGTAGCTGAGCACTGGAGCAAGGGATTGCTTCAAATTTGGTATCATTGTAAAGATGAACACATCAGCTTTACATGAATTTATAACACTTAATGAACATATCCCGCAATATTTGAAACTCTTGTGCTTGAAAAAATATTCCAAACCTTTTTTTTTATCAGTTTATATACTTTGGTTGAACAATGTTTGTAACCAATTTTGTAACGTTGTTATGGCTCTCGAAAAATGCTATTGAAGTAAATTTGAAGAGTTTGGAAATCGGAAAATCTGTAGAGCACCTTTCTATATGGAAATTGAAGGTTCGCTTTGTAAATGTGGACCAAAATTAATTTTAAAGGATTTTAAAGGACATGGGACTTAATCATGTATAATTTGATGATTGGGTCTTTTGGCAATTATCCATGAAATCGTACTTACGTGAAGGCATGAAGTTGTATAAACACGATACTTCTGATATCTTTTATTTCGAAACGGGAGACATCTTCTAAATTATAGTTGAAAATTGGTTATTTATTACATAACCATAACCACCTCACCATATTAAAACAAATTTACGCAATATTTTTTTTAAAAATATTTTAACCGAGACTTTGGTGTCAACATTATTTTCGGTAGCTGATACCGTGATCTAAATTTTTAAAAAATGAGTGCGACCAGAAAAAACGACTCGTACGTAACATAACTATGCTTTAAGTAAGGGTAAAAGATTCAGAAAAGTAGACAATAATGAAAAAGATGGGTGTTGTAGTATAGGCTTAGATTGGATTCTATTATTTTGGCAAGTAAAGTATAGATTATATTCAGGAATGACGCTACAAGATATACATTTGTTTAACAATTACTCAACAAATAGTGTCTATTCGTAATTGATATTCTTGATTTTATTGATATTTGTAATTATTTTGAAAGTTTATAATGTAATATATTTATTCTGTAGTAGAGTTGTCTGTGATATTTATGTTTGAAAATAAGTAATGACAATTTATCTTTTTTCCGAAGAGAAATGTTTATTATTTTGCATGAAATAAGATATAATTACAATATACAATTCGTTGGATTACATACAATCTTATATAGATATTTTATTCATCATTATTATTTCTATCAGGCTTTTTAACGGTTCAATAAAACTGTGTATTGAATATTGTTCAACCAAAGTACCCGGATGCGTCCAATATTGTAACAAGAAGAGTCTTTATAAGACAATCATCGCTCAGATGAGGTAGATAACAAACTTATTTATACACTCTTATAGTGTCGAACCAATGAGAAAGCAAGAATCTAAAATATGCGTAGTGCATTGAAAGTGTCTAATGCATTCCGCGTGTGCGTCGTTCAATGCTCGCATCGTGCGCTTTGCTATGATTTGTTGTTCAGGCATTGCGGGTTCGCCGAATTTCACTGCGGGTGCTAGCAAACTTGTGAACATGTTTTTATTCGTGATCATTATTATGCTCAAATTGTGAATTTTTGATTTGTATAGTGTCGTTTATGAATTTGGTCAATACATGCGTATTGTTTTGTTTCTCGAAAAATTAGAAAATCAATGCACTTGCGTAAATGTTGATATACTCATAATTGCACCCCCCCCTGCGGGTTCGTACCATTATTCACACATCAACATCAGCGTGCGTGCATTGATTTGTCTAAATTCTCTCGAAACAACACATACGCACTAATATTGACCTATAACTATTAAACTATTTTCAATTAATAGCCTTCACTGAAAAAAACGTCATTAAATGTTGATAAATGGAAATTTATTGTAATATAAATACATCACGGTATTACACATGGCACACATACTTTCACATTTGTATTAATGTGTTTATCTATTAATGTATATAATATAAATAAATAACTTAATTCATTTTTCAAAATACTTAATTTATTAATATTATTTGAAAATAAAGTAAATGAATAGAAAATACAATTAAATCAAATTTATTATTTAAATTAATCACTACATCAATCTATAAGTAATTCATTTATTCTCTAATTCATTGATTAACTAATTAATATGATTGTTTAATATTTACTTAAATACATAACTAATTCCATCAGTACATTACATTCATTAATATTATTTGATACTAAAAGCATAAATAAATATATCAATTTAATTATGCAATAAATCTATCAATCGCATTTCAATATAAAAATATTTATTTCATAATTGATTGATTATTTATTGTTAATTTTTGTTTAATTACAAATAAATTTGATAGATACATCGATGGGATGTTTTATTTATGTATGAGTTTATTATTAATTATTGTTTAACTAATTCTATACATTGAATGCATTTATCGGTGAATTAAATTAAATGATTAGCAATTCAATTGAAGAATTATTTATTCTGAATCATATTTAAAATCAATTTTACAAAACGAAAGTTTAGAAGAGACTCCGAATTTCCTGATATACCATATACCAGATCAGACCCATCCACTGATCTCTTGTTATGAGCACCTTGACGACATTAAAAAGACAATTTCGTCGCTTTTTAGAACAATCATCTTGCAAACATATCAATTTATATAAAATGTTACAATCCTAATAGAAATGTCCGTCTCCATAAGGTGATGAATAAATGTAGGATTAACCCTAACCACCCTCAGTGCCACAAATGTCCACGATAAAGCCTGTCTGTGCGCACTGGCGTGGCACTTTTTCGATGAAATAATCGCCCCAGGCTTCATAGTTGGGCGAATATACTCGCCCAAGTGGGCGAATATACTCGCCCAAGTATGGTTGCCCCCCCCCCCCCTTCCCCCGTGGCGCACTGGTAGACCGTCCGTCTCGCAACCGAGAGGTTGTCGGTGACAAAAATTCCCTTGGGAAATGTGGGTAGGATGTTAGGGTTAATCGGCGTCATGACGCTCGGACAAATTCGAAATTGTAAGCGTGTGCGGCTTGAACCTAGAGGTGATTGTTGACAAGTACATACGCGGGTTAGTTAATATGGAATGAAAGTGATCTTGTTGCGAGTTGCAAGGGGCTTTGCCATTGGAATTATTTTAAATTAGGCCACTAAAACATGATTTTTAACTAAATTTCCGCTCACACACATGCGTAGTAGACTACGACACAACAAAATAACGCTCCCTGATTGGAAAAGCGGTAATCAACGTTTGCGCTCAGCGAAGAGCGTTATGGAGTATATAAACCATTACTGGTCAATTACGGGTACACGAAATCCAGTATTTTGTTTGATGTGGCAATATCGGATAGGGAAGAACTCGAAATAACCACGCAATCAAACTCAGCCGAGGTAAATACTGTACCAATATCGTGTCCAAAAATCTAACTCATTCAAGCTGTAAATATTTTTCTGCGTCTCTGGTTAATTATAAATGGCGCATGCAGGACAATAATATAAAATGATGGGCATCAGTAGACAATTGAAACAATATCAAATTCAACTACATCTGTCAATATTTACCGTCGGAAGTAAATTATGTTTGTATGTATTTTGCTGATTTATAAACTACTTTTGGGAATCAAAAAACAAGATCACTTCGATGGTTAAATAAATAGTATAATATAAAAGCTGAATGCAAACTGCTTATCCACAAAAATAGCCTGTGTAAGTAAATGTAATAAATATAAGAGGACCTGACGTTTCGATTCTAACAGAATCTTTATCGAAGGTTAAATGACAGAAGACAACATACACAACATATATATAGACAGAGGAACAATAGGCAGGAAGTGATGTAACACAGTGGGGGTCAAAGTGACAGATGGATGAATAGGGTAAGGAATATCAAACTTGACAGCTGATTGATGAAGTGGATAATGTAACAAAAGGATGACATAGACAAAGGGGAGATTAAGAATTAAAAGGCAAATGGGATATAAAAAAATCCATGGTGGTGATTGATGGCTAACAAATAAATAGGCTTATTATGAACATTAAATGCGAGTATGCATTGTGGGCATATGTTGTCATTTATTACAAAACAAGTACCTGGTGTGTGCTGAATCTGGCTCGGCCTCTGCCTTTAATTTGATGTGCGTGCCATCATAAGCCCAGGAACTTAGCCTTATCGGACACACCTGTGTGTCAAACGGAAAATATCGGACACGCTGTCTGCAAGAACTTCCATATATGGTTTGCGAAAACCACGTGACAAATCCGTTTGATTCAACACTAGCATAGGTATCGGGATGGATATTCTCGAATGATTCTTCCACACTAGAAATACACCAAATTTTGAAACAAATAAATAATTGGAAAAACTTAATTGTACAGGGCGTGTAAAACATGATTTATAATT
Organism: Ophiura sarsii; assembly: GCA_035610835.1. Taxonomy (NCBI): domain Eukaryota; kingdom Metazoa; phylum Echinodermata; class Ophiuroidea; order Amphilepidida; family Ophiuridae; genus Ophiura; species Ophiura sarsii. Next base: position 36,063,321 of record CM069457.1, on the reverse strand, counting down.
GTTTGGGGTGTGGGATTGCCATGAAACATTGGATGTGAAATAGTGATATTCCATGTTCAGCAATCGTCATTGTGTCATAAGATTTTTTTCTATCCATATTAGAGCTTCCGTTATCACATTATTGCAAATCTACTAAGGCATGTCCAATTCAGCTTTGCCACTTTTTCATGTGCAGAACTCTTTTATTGAAATCGTTATTGCGTAATTGAACATTAATCAATCAAATCAAAAATAATCTACATATTAAAGATTGAGACATGTAGTTGTGACCCAACGCAAGTAAATGAGGCAAAATGAGGGAAATACGAATGTTGAGGTATTGATATCATAATAATATCTATATATATGTTAAGGGACATTTTGGTACCAAAGTCAATGTCATATCACATTCCAAACCAAAGTTACAGATGATTGAAAATAACTTTGTCTCAAAACATCAAATACAAATTGTCAAGCTATGGGCAATTAAAGGTAGATGACCCGATCACATTCCGATTTTCAACTTGAAGTTTTCTATTCTACATGAAAGGTCATCCTTAAAAAAGTCGTGTTCCAAAGTTTGAGTTGCATAGATCTAATGGTTCTTATTTTAGACGCACAAGATGCTGTGAACTGTACCCATTGAGTAGTACACAAACTATATCGGTTGTTACCACCATTCACGGTAATTCGACGTTGTTTCATCGATTTCTCCGTAATTATACCGATTTAGGCCGTCAAATTTCAGTATGATGATGAGAAAAATACGAGCTTTCATATGATATGAAAATCCCCGTATGTTTGAAATAATTCTGTGTTACGAAAATGTGATCGGGTCATCTACCTTTAAAGTTTATTTTTGTTAACAAATCAATGGAGTAACTGAAAATCTCTCTATTCTCATGAATTTGAGTCTTTTGCTAGATACAAGATGTATCAAATATCAGAAATAAGACTTGTTCTGAATTTGACTAATTTTGACCTTGTCCCACATTTGAGTTCTTACATGTAAATCAAATTAGCTACTGCCGCATTCCGCCTCATTTACTCATGATGGGTCACAGTTAGTTCAATTTGAGCACAAAAACATATTTTCATCCATAAGCATCTAACAATAATAATAATAATAATAAAAATGGATTTACTATAGCGCCCAATGCAAGGAGCCTCTGGGCGCTTCACATAACTATATTACAAAAAGAAAACAACATAATCAACCTAAAAACCATAAAATATTATAAATAATTGCACATTATACAAGCAGGGCAAACACAACAATTGGTGCACCACGTATCTCCTTGTATGCTTGCAAATCGATGATTCAAGAGATGCAGACAGAAAAAAGAGATGTCTACACGTCAAGAACCATGATCGCAGATAGAAAAAGAGACGTGGGCTACATAAAAGAACATTTTGATATTACATCTAAACAACATTTCATAAAAACAAGAAAAGGTATTAAGAACCAATCCAATACATAAAATAGCAAAAATGTACAAAGCAACAAGGAGTTAAAACTCATTATATTACACACTTAAAAACTACAAGAGATAAAATATGTGTGAAGACAAAATGCGACCAGCACAAAGCGAATTATTTGACTCAGGAGAGGAGAGATTTCAAGCACGTACACTCTCAACATGGAGCTACAGCGTCCCATTCCCTTGGTAGAATGTGGGCTGGGTTATATTATAAAACATTTAATAATAAAAAACACAAATGTACACGTTAACAGAAGATGCAAAAGTGACCGGCACGAAGATAGATAAGATCCCTGGAGAGGAGAGGTTACCAGCACTTCACTCTCAGCAAGAAAGCCGGTTTCTTGCTCCCGAGAAGACAAACAATGGGCAGGGTAACACAGAGATACATGGTTATAACGGAAGATGTTATGTGAACGGCACAATAGTAAATACGTAGTGAGAGCCCTGGAGAGGAGAGGTTACTAGCACTTCACTCACAGCAAGAAAGCCGGTTTCTTGCTCCCGATTGCAACAATGGGCAGGGTTAAAAGTAATAATGGAGAAATAACAACAGATTAAATGTAGAATAACATGGGCAGCAAATTAAGGTGTGTCAAAATGCAACGTGAAGAGATGTGTCTTGAGTTTGGATTTGAAGACGTCTAAAGTTGGTGAATGGCGCAGGGTAACAGGAATGTAATTCCAAAGATGGGCAGCCGCGTAGAGGAAAGAGCGAGCACCAAAGGTTTTTGTAGATGGCATTACCTGCTTCAAGCGATAAGTAGAGGCGGATCTTAATGTTCTAGATGGTATATAGACTTGGATCATGTCAATGATATACTTCGGCGACAATCCATTGAGAGCTTTAAAGACGAGAAGCAAGATCTTATACGCTAATCTCTGTCGTATCGGTAGCCAATGTAGCTTATGCAGCACTGGTGTTATGTGCGCGTGTCGAGGTGTGCGAGCAACCAGACGGGCAGCGATGTTCTGTACACGTTGGATTTTGCTGATCTCGCGTTCCGACAGTCCGAAGAGGAGGGAATTGCAAGAATCCAATCTGGATGTAACAAATGCGTGTACCAATCTGATTGTTGCATCTTGGTCTAGGTACTGGCGAATCTTACCGATCTTCCTTATCGCGTGGATTGCAGTCTTACAAACATGGTTCACTTGAAGAGACATGTTGAGCGAAGAATCCATGATGACTCCAAGGTTGCGGGCTTTCTCTGATGGTTGTACGACGGCATTTCCAATTTTGATTGACGGCAGCCGTGGACTGTGTCTATACGGTGACGAGAAGTAAAGCAGCTCTGTCTTGGTGTCATTTAGTGCGAGTTTATTTTGTTTACACCATGAGCGGATATCAGCAATACAGTTCTCAAGTTTCATCACCGCCTGGTCACGATCTTTAGGTGAAAATGTCATATACAGCTGTGTATCATCAGCGTATGCAGTGGTGAAGATACCGTGGGCAGCAATTATGTCAAGTAAAGGAGCACTGAATAACACAAAGGCCAATGGCCCAGCGACGGATCCTTGGGGTACCCCGTACTTCAGCGCAACAGGGTCTGACGTGATGTCCTTAATTGCGACACATTGGGTACGACCTTGCAAGTAGGATGAGAACCACTGCAATGCCTTTCCTTTGATACCATAGCGAGACGAAAGCCGACACAGCAGTTTATCATGGTCTAACAAATCAAAGGCAGCACTGAAATCGAGTAGCACAAGCATGGCTTCTTTTCCATGGTCCAAAGCTGTGAGGATGTCGTTCTGAACTTTCAACAGTGCTGTTTCTGTGCTATGGTAAGGTCTATACGCAGACTGCAACGGAGTATTGAGATGGTTGTCATGGAGGTATTTCTGCAATTGGTTGACTGCGATTCTCTCGATTACTTTACCTAGAAAAGCCAAGTTGGAGATTGGACGATAGTTGGCTAAAATGTCTCTGTCAAGTGTTGGTTTCTTCAGTAACGGGATTATGCGGGCTTTCTTTAACTCTGAAGGAAACATTCCAGAGGATAGAGACGAATTGACGATCCTCGAGATTATTGGCAAAAGATCATTTAAGCAGAGTTTGAAAAGGCTCACAGGAAGTGGATCTAGTGGACAGGATGTAATGTTGGCAGATCTGATTGCTTTGGCAACCACTTCTTCAGAAACTTCGACAAATTCATCACAACAAATCACTGCGTAGATTGTCTACTTTATCACTGAAAAACTTTGCAAAGGAATCTGCCAGATCTTTTGGATTCTCATGGTGAGGAAATACAGCAGATGTCTTCGGCTTTGACAGTTTATCAACTGCACGAAAAAGATCGCGCTGATTCGATTCAGTGATTTCCTTTTTGTGGTAGTCTGTTTTAGTTTCAATCAGAAGTGCTTTGTATTTGTCACACTCTTCTTTATACAGCTCCTTGTGAACTGCGAATCCAGAGTGAAGCCATTTGCGCTCCTTACGTCGACGTTCTGTTTTGGCAGTTCTTAGAGAATCTGTATACCATGGAGCATGAGGACGCAATATTATCGTCCTCTATCTATAACAATACATTGATGTATCCTTTAAGTCATCATTGGAATCTCAACGTGAATGCAATTTTTTATTAGGAAATCCAATTCCTGTTCACGAGTGGCTAAAATGGGTTTTCGCCTTTAAAACCATATCTTACGAGTTAAAGGCATATTATGTGATCTTTTACAGAGAGCGCCCTCTATTCATGATTTTTTTTAGAAAGTAGATTCTCTGCAGATTTACATTTCTGATCATGAATCGTACACACATTACAAGTTACAGAGCGATACGATTCCTAATTACCTCAAAATCATGGTTTTAGAGTGAATTTAGAGTGAAAATATAAACTGTCGTGTTATCCCGACAGTTTATTTTCACTCTAAAACCATGATTTTGAAGTAATTAAGAATCTTATCGCCCTGGAACTTGGAATGTATGTACGATTTATGATCAGAAATGTAAATCTGCAAGAAAATCTGCTTTCAATTTTTTTTTTCGATGTTGAGGGCGTTCCCTGGAAAGATCCCATAATATACCTTAAATGGGTGAAGTTTAATTGGATGATGTGTATTTGAGGAATATATATTTGGCTTTAGCACAATAAAAATCGAGTAGGCAGAGTTTAATTTTTCGTTAGCGAGACCACCCTCGGTTCGACCCGGGTTAAAAATAAATATAGTATTGTACCATGACGCGCACTTCTGTACAGCGATTTTACTGCGTGTTAATGCGGCGCAATACCCTGTCGCATCGCTTATTTATTGTATGTATTGCACGGAAATGGATGAAATGTTTACGGTTATTTATTTAATAAAAACAGAACTAAAACTTTGGCAAATGTGGGCAATAAAAGGCCACTGTAACAGATAATTGTCTGTAAAATATGACTGTTATATGTAATGTTTTAATCCGTACCCGTTTTTATTGTCTGACACATTCCGTTCATCTTTTTGTTGTGTAAAGTGGGGATTTTTAATATATATCGAGATTTTTGTTTCTGCCGAGCTTACTTTTCATATAGAGTAATATCAGGAAGCCACAGTTTGTCAGCGTGGACGTGAATTATATCAATTCCTTCGAACTCAGTAGCATTCCATGTAAGAAACTCATCTATCCAGGTCTATAAGAGGAGTATAAACAATAAATATCACAGTAACTCTGGGTTTTATCGAAACTTATAACATTTTAACAGATCACCAAATAAAATTCTGTGCATGAAAATGTACCAAATTTGGATACAATATTACTGCAATGTATTGCTTCAAATGGCAGTCCATAACCAATTGTTTGCTTCAATGATACAAGAGAAATGTGCACTGACTCAGACAACGTCTTGCATCACAAGTCACATCAAACAATTTCAGCAACATAAAGTTAAAAACATTTCAGAGAGTCAAAACAAACTCATATCCAAACAAACAATGAAGTCATTAATAACGGGTATGTCCACCTCCAGCTTGCAGGCAGGCTGTGAATCTCCTTCTCATGCTTCCAATCAAGTTCCTGATGGTAGCCTGGGATGAGCTTGGATGACATGTATCAAGAAGAGACAATCCATCTGTCAATAGACAAACACACTTATTGCAGCACTACAGGAAGAATGGAACAATGTTCCCCAGGCTACCATCAGACCCCATATTTAACCATGTGTGAACTTTCACCCGAAACTGTTTAGTTTTTATATGACGGTCAGGTAGGGGTCCTACTGACCAAGCCCTTCTGACCAATTCAGACTCCCCCTGGCATCACAATCGGCGCTGCACGCCGATTGTTGATCGTTTTACAAGCACCCATGAGCCGCAACTCCTGCCCCCCCCCCACACTTTTGAAAACGGGATGACGCCCTTGGGGAGGGGGCATCAGGATACTACTAATGTTGAGATAGGAACGTCCGATACTGTGCGTTCTTAAAGGTCGCGTTTTCTAGGCTATTTTAATGAGCTCATCCGGGAACTTTAATTGTTGTGTGATCATATCTTGATGGTGTAGCGCGCCGTCTGTTTAGTAGAAATTACAAACAAAATGTTTGAAAAATCCTGAAAAAATTCAGCAGTTTCGAAAATTATCATAAAAACCTTACGTGCTACAGGGTTTTTACCACTTTGAATATGATAAAATCACGTTTAATTGTTTGTTTTATACAATATAGGTACAACAAAATTCTTAATTTTGATCGTAGTTATCCATTCACGCCCATTTGGGGTTCATGCTGTATTAATGCGTTTTTTTACTCGACGCAACGCTCGCATTTTCGAGTCAGAAAATCAGCTATATACATGTACATGTAGGGGCTTTAATGTTTTTAACTCTCCTGAAAACATTGCAAAATGATCTTTTTGGTGTCTTTGGTCCAATACCGTTTTATACAATGTTTTCTTGCTTGAAAAACCTATTTTCTGGATATATCTCGATGTTTTCTATTTGGACATATATACTTTGCTATACTTCTGATCGTGTTTTCACTACAAATTTTGCGCTCATATACCCCAAATTAGCGAAATGTCCATGTCTGCGGCATAAAAGTAAATGTTGCCTTTATTAATTACTATACGAAAAGTACCACACTTTATACAAAACGTGTCCTAATTTGTAGGGAACATATAGCGATATTCCATGGTTAGAAAAAAATGCACATTTTTTACGATGTTAACCTGTTTCAATTTAATATATTCTGTCCGAGATATTGATGTTTATTACGTTACCTGCGATATATAGAATATCAAAGTTGTTCAAAATTACCATTTAAACATTTAAATGTACATATTCTGAATCTAAAAGAACATTGGTGTTTGAAAATAATATTTTCAATTTTTTTTAGCAGCATGTCTTACATTGAGAAAAAAAATCAAAATGCTGCAAAGCATGCGACCTTGTTAAGGATGTTTATTACGTTATTCAGATTTCCCCGAACTATGTATCAAAACACACTTTTTTGTTTAAAAAAACCTATTTGATACATATACATAGACTCTGTGGTTACTTGGAGCACTCGCTAGCTCTTTCCAGATCATCTACATGGTAATATGTGTACGAAAAACGTTTACTACGTTATCGTTTATTACGTTATCGAATAAATCGATAAAGAGACAGCCACACTCTACGATCGTAGAGCATAACTGGCGAGTAATAGAGCTTTGAATATTATTATTTACTATAATAGCGCCCTCATCGACCACATTTCCCATAGAGTTACATGTAAAATGTGTGTAAAGTAGAAAATTCCGATAATTTCAAAGGGCTCAAACAATTTTCTTGAAATTTTCACCGTATACTCGTATTCATTAGCACTACCTAAATCAGATCAAACCATAACGGAGCCACTAATTAATCTTTTTTTATTCCATTATTTTAATTATAAATCGGACAGTCAAACAGTCGTACGACTGTATTAAGCAAAGACATGTGGCAGGCCCTTTTCGCAGGCATACATGGGGAATACTCGTTGAAAGTACAGTGTTAAAAAAACCACGACGAATGGTAAGAATTCCTTATTTTCTTCTTGTAAGTAATATGAAAATTAAGCTGAATGAAAGTTGAAGTCATATAGATCTCTTAAGAACATTGAAAATGGAAATGATTTCAGAATGGGGTTTATAATGTGAAGAAATGCAGTAGGTATCGCTAATGTCTACATTGATTGCTTTGTATATATGCTATAAGCTAGCATTAGGCACTGTTGCTGTCGACAATAACGTAATAAACAGGATATTTAAATGTAACCAACCTCATTGTCTATTCTCATGTTGGCGTCAATTCAGTAACTTTCATGATTGATGTACTTGAGTATCATACATTGTATCAAATGTTATAATTTTAATATGTGGACTATTCTATGTCAGGACTGAAACCACCTTATAATGGATAACGTGATAAACTTTTCATCATTTGATAAATATAATTGCACCCTGTTCACAGTGATTCAACATTTATTATGTGTTTATGAATGTTAACTTAGTGTACACACACCCCGTCTCACATACTGACACAATCTCATTTGTTTGTATGCTTCAATGATGCATAGTTCTATGGCTATTGGATAACGTAATAAACCAATTCATATAATTGTGTGAATAAATACGGTATACCTAGCTGAAACAGTTGCAATATTTGTCATCAACTTTGTTTTGTTTTTATTACCATTATTATACAGAAATATGTGCGACACAGTGGAAAAAATCAATGGCGATACCGGCAGAACCAAATACAACAGTGGAGACAAAAAAGGTCATCAGATTGCAGTCTTATTACAAATCTACTACCATCATTTAAAATCAAACAAATCAATATCTTACTTATTTTAAGAGATAAAAGGCTATTCAATATTTAGTGCTATTATAATTTACATAAAGGTAATAATGTCATGGTCTAACAACATACCTGTAAAGTTCCATGTTACATCTGTCGATTGAGTGACGATGTTTATTAAGTTATTCACCATATTTACCCTACATCAAAAGAACAAGTTGACAATATATAGAACTGTCTTTCGATGGAATTTGGGCAACTTAACTTACTAAAATACCATTTACTAGGTATTGTTGAATACATTGATGGTGCTTAATACATAGAAATTTATATTTCATTTGATAGTACTTAGTTCTGTATATTATCATTGTGGATGTTTAAAATTTGAGGTATAGAATATGTGCTTGTGTCATTTAAAACAAGTTAAGTGAGATTATAGTATATAATATGGTAAGCATTATTACTTTTTGTTTGTTTTTCCGTTGGTAAAAGAAGATTGAATATAAAATGTGTTGTGATGTAAAACTAAGCGTTTGAAAATTATGCACTAAACAGTTTTGCGACTATGTTTATTACGTTATCCATCCTCGTCGTTGAAATGGCATGCTGGTGTAATTTACAAGTGGTCCGCCGCGGCCGAAATCCAGGTGATCGTGCATTACGCTATGGGGGTCGCGCTCCTAATAATTACATGTTCGGAGCCTATATGTACCTTTGCGTGATTGCCCAATGAGATGTGGGAATGGGATGCATCGGCACGGTTCTTCTGTTGGATTCTGCTGGATTTGGTGGTATAAGGGTTATAGAAAGATGAAAAATGTAGCTGGTTAATAGGAACACATCAGCCACTTGATGTGCTTGCTATATACCAGCCTTCAATTCTTTTGCGTTCATGGCTGCAGTTGCACTAATCCAAATCGTTGATTTCTACCCACAACTGAGAATTGGCGCTATTTTTGTATGTTAAAACATACTTAAAATCCGAAATGGCTGCCAAAATAGGTCCCAAAATGGCTGTGAATGTTTTCAAATTCCCTACAAATAAGATAATATCAACCAACATGTACGATGAAAATATAGTCTTAGTATGTATTAGACCACTAGTAACTACTATCCAGTATTTTTGCTTTGTAATAACATGGCCGCTAAAATGGCCATTGTAAGGCCAAACAAAGAAGAAGGTCTGTCTCAGAAGCCCGCCCACATTGGTATGTGAAATGAGCTACGGCGCGTAGGTTTATGCGTTGGGGGCTAAAAAACTTCTTCTTTTTTTTTTCTTCTTTTTTTTCTTTTTTTTTCTTCTTTCTTTTTTTGATTAAAGTTTAAAAAAGTTCTCCGTATGCTTGGATAAGTAAAAAAAAATTTAAAAAAGCAAAAAAAAATAAAAAATCGCATACCTCATAGCCTATTTTCTAAAAAAAAATGTTTCTGAGACAGACCTTCTTCTTTGTTTGGCCTAATTTAGTAAATGTAAAAAATAGTTTATTAGAGTGTGCATTTTGCATCACACTCTCCAAATAATATGTTCTAAACTGCTAAGCTATATTGCATTTATATAGATATAAGGCGCTTTATAAATGCTCATTTGTATTGTATATTGTATTGTATTGTGACCTGTAGGCTATAAGTCACACGATCCGATTTAAGGTAACATCCTGAAAATGTTTTAGGACCATGAAAGGAAGTCACAAAAGTTGGTTTGGGGGAGTCCTGGGGGTACATGGTAACCCCTGTATATACCTGACTTTGTCGTTTCCCTTAAATCAGATCACGTGACTTACAGGTCACAATACATTGGGTGTATCAGAATGAACTCTACCGAGGCAATATGATTTATTACGGTATAAATTCAATTTTAGATTTTGAAAATCGGTCATTTCTTATGGAAAATACAGACTTTCTGGTAAAGGTGGTAGATTTCAATTTTGGTCGAAATGATCAATTTAAAAAATAAAAGTAGTTGACATAAAATACGCATAAGATGAAACCATGCGTTCATCAGATTTGCCGATGGCTTTTCAAGGTCTGTGAATTCTTTGAGCTAACAAATTGAAAACACATTTTTCATCGATAATGTTCACCTTTATATTGCAGGTGTTTACATTTAAAACAATAATCATTTTGTATTTTTTATGTATTTTAGAAACACGGTATAGTTCATTCTGATACACCCTGTACAATACAATATACAATACAAATGAGCAACTGGAAAGTAGTTACTAGTGGTCTAATACATACATCGAAATAGTTAAAACTATATTTCCATCGTACATTTTGGTTAATATTATGCCATTTTATGGAATTTTGACCAATTTTGGCCATCAATCTGGCAGCCATTTTGGATTTAAAGTATGTAGGGGAATATGGGGCAACTGGACCGTGGGACAAGTGGTCCGAAATGAAGGATTTTGTTATTAAATGGGCATACTGCTTTCTTTTGAACAGTACGACTTTTGTTGATACTTGACATATATCTTTACCTTCTACAATCCAAAACATTTGGAACTTTAGGGTATTTACACATGTGATTTTTCTCCATATCTTTGAAGCTAACTCCTTGAGTGACTGATTGAAAATTCACAGATAGTATGGGCGATATATGAAGATGGGTTTAGATCATGTTTAATGTACTTTATATGATTGACAGATATGCAACAGTAAATATATACATGCAGTACAGTCGTCTTAAGATACTAGGTGCATTTGATGGGTGCTATATTGTAGTGTGCTTAGGGACTTTTCGAAATATGATTAAAACCATAGGTTGTGGTTGAAATGAGTGTAAAATGGCGCATATTGCTAATTTGGGACATTGGTGGTTTGGATTTCCGATCAATATTATCATTTAAAGAATGCTTCAACTTAAATCATTATCACGGGTATTCATTTGGTAGAGTTATTAGTTCATGAATTTGCAAATAACAAAGTACACTATTTCTTACTTATCTAAAGACATTCGTCTACTTGTAGGACCCGAACGCCGTAATATTTGCGAATTCTATAATCACTGGCTACAGAAATCTGTGTAATGGCTAAAAACAAAATTGCAGTTTTGCCTTTTTTTCTGAAATGTATTGGAGTTATTGATTATTATGACAAATGGTGGTATGTTTTAAAAAAATTTGGCGTAAAATGTATTACGTCACAGGCGTGTTTTAATAACGTTTCATTTCGACAAAGTGCTACGTCATTTGTTGGGGTAAGTGGTCCGAAGGGGTGTGGGGCAACTGGACCGCCTGCAAAAACTTAATCAAAATTGTAAAATTCATTTTGAAAATGAGTTGTCAGTGTCAATAAAACATGACTCGGTATTGAAATGTGAATAGAATATGAAATAATTCACATTCTTTCAAGTTCTTAGACATTTTGGGGCATTTCGGGTCTATTTCTGATATTGAAGGATTACAATATGACATGAAATTGCTTTAGAATGGTTTAAAACCTCGGTATTATGAATTACATCTTTATTATATTTTGAATGGTGTCTGTAAAGGTATTTGCTATGACGAAATATCATGATTTATGTATTTTATCCACTGCTTTTTGTGTATATCAACCGTTGGGTCATCATTGTCATATTGACTAACTTCCCCTGTAACATGAAAAGCTGGCTAAATATCAAGATGGTTTATTATAAGTACTAAATGATGATTATATGAAGTAAATAAAATCATTAAAGAAAGGGGTATATATAGACAAATGTATGAGGCGTCTGAATATCACAACCATGTAACCATTTAACTAGGTTCATACCGTTTTATCTATAATAAACGTGCAGTCGAACATTGCGCTTGCTTTGTACTACACCATTAGTATTACTGCTTTTTACACGTTAACCACGAAAACTGTATAAAACATTGGTTTCATGAGACCTGTATCATTTTTACACGTTAAATAATATGGAAATGAGTTTGTAAAGAAAATACTGCTTAGTTACCGTGTTGTCAATCAATGATTTCTGTGTATTCTAACCGTTGGAACATATAGGACCAGTTGCCCCAACGATGGGGGTAACTGGAACGTGCCAAATAAAGTTTTTAGTTAGTGGTAATTGGCCTTTTGTTTGGATATTTTTAAACATTGATTATATGTTATATGTAAACAGTTACATGGATGAGATTTTCATAGCAATTTCATAAATATTTACACGAGCTTTATTCTTTTATATCATGAAATATGCTTAACCGGTCCAGTTGCCCCATCCTCCCCTAATCAAAGCAAAAAATGCTGCATGAGCTTCTAGGGGTCCAACACATACATCCCCACGGTTAAAAACTATACTCTGATCATACATGTTGGGTTGACATATGCTCATTTTGGCGGCCATCTTGGATTTAGGAATGTTATCAAAGCACTGGTCATGAGTGTCTACTGGTCTAATACGTGCATCACACTATTAAAACTATACTTTTACCATATATTTTGATCTCGATTTTGATTGATATCATATGATTTTAGGAAATTTGACCTTTTGGCGGCCATTTTCGACGGCATCTTGAATAACACCTTAGCATACCTAAATTATTGTTGGTAACATACTGAATGTTTTAGGACCATGAAAGGAAGTTTAAAAAAAAGTTGGTTTGGGGGAGTCCTGGGGGTGCACGGTACCCCCCGTATATATACCCGACTATGTAATTTCCCTCAAATCGGATCGTGTGACTTCAGGTCACGTGATACGTAAGCGCCGGGTATGCCCATTTTTTTCTTGAATAAACTCAAAGGGTATTAGGTCTTTGTTATAAACACAAAGTACAAATAAAAACAAATCACCTCGAGGGGAACTGTAGCACCTTCAAGTCGGTTAGGTATTATCTGACTTTTTCAACTTCCGCAAAATGTGATATTTGAACATGGCAACAGGATATCAATCTGGCAACACTGACTTTTTTAAATCGGTTGTTTGTTAGACCAAAGATAGGGCAACTCATTCATGAAGTCAGTTTGGGCAAAAATTCTACCACCTTGGTGTAGGATTCTGTCAAACTTTTACTTTTTTCGTTGCTGAAATCAGTATAATTAGGAGGATTTTCCCCTAAAATGAGCAAAAACAAGATAGGTCCGTTACCAAGGCAACAGAGGGTTGCTGAATTTTTAAATACCATATCTTTACATAACTACTAACTGTCTTTCACCTCCCAAGCTTTAGGCAAAAGAGATGGCGTGTCCAAAAGTTTGTCAACTTATAGAAAAAAAGTCGCTCTTAATGGTCACTGGTCTGGTAGAGGCTCGTACTTTTTGTTCATTCTCTTTCATCGAAAGTACCAGCCTTTACACCTACTTTGTCCATTTCTTATGTAAGTGCATCCTGGATGTCTACAAATTAGAGATTAAATGTTGTATCAACATTTCCACTGTGATTTCGGATAGGCTGAGAACACCCAGTCTTTAAATTAATATTATTGTCAATAATTCTAATAACCATCTCCTTACCTTTAAGCACGTATATTACAACAACATTGCGAACATTGAAGACAATACATTCGACTGTGTAAGTTATGTATACATACACACAATACAGTTTATTGTTTACCTTTTTAATGACCAAACTATTGCCACTTTCCTGATTTATTACAAGATGGGTTTGAATTCAATATATCGAGATTTTGGTATCAAAATGTTCAGAAAGAAATTCTCTTTCCAGTAAGACACATCCGTATCTCCATAACACAACCCTTTCAAATTGATAGCAAGTAATACAAGTCCTCATCTCCATCTCTCCAATGTGTTTAAAAATCTTCAATAATCTTTTTCTCAAAATGGTCAAATTGGAGATAAGGCCTTGTGTTTCTGAGCCCTCGATATTTTCAATTGAATAACAAGAAATCGGCTATCCTTTAAAAAAGAAATCTATGTGATATTTTGCGAAGTTTTCGAACTACATCCACGCATAAGTTATTTTTCACAGGCTTTCCGAAATTGGTCTTATTTTATATCACCAGAAAATCCATTTCACACACTTAAGTTTGATCCATATTACACTTGTTTACATTATTTATAGCTACCTATCTGCCGGGTACCTGTATAAATGGCCCAAATACGTCAATAGAAACATAAAAACGGATTTCTTTTTTCTCAATATGATTTACTTCAAATTAAAATAACATTTTTGAACTGTTTCGTCAGGTTCAGTTCCAATGTAATCGAATCAAAACTTTTAAACATGGGAATTGTTACAAAACGTGAATTGTCCCTGGTCCCGTGACTATAGGCGAGTGCCCCCTGGTCCAATAAAGAGTACGTGTTCTTCAAAAGACCAGTTATAGGTTACCTGTTGCCCCATTAAAAGTACATAATAAATTGCTCTGAAAAGAGCCGTTTAGAGAAAGGATTTGATCTCGACACGTAATTTTGTCTTTTATTTGAATTTAAACCTCAGAAATGACTTGATAAAAAAACCAACACGATGTATCAAAATTGTATTGCAACTTGATATCAAAAACATTTAGTATTTTTTTGCTACTTATTTTCTTCATTTTGTTGCTACTAATTTTGTTATTGGCGATATTGGTATTTTTATTGCTACTTATTGTCTTAATTTGGTTGCTACGAGTTTTGCTATTGGAGATATCAATATATAGGCATAATAAAGAATATTGCTACATGTTGACAAAAAGATGATATCAGATGGCATGAAACACGCAGGATTTGATTGTCAAAATATATATAGAGAGAGGGCCATATACATGTACGCCATGTATACTGGCACATACGGAGATCTTAGCGAGTCGGGATGTGTTACATGCCTTGCCGGTGAGTGTTTCTATATTATTATTTAAATTCCAATACTTTGCCTGTTTCAAAGCAAACTACGCAGGCGTGTCGCAACCGGGGCGGCCATGGCCGCCCCACTTTTTTGCAAAGAAAGAAAAAAGGAAGAAGGGGGAAAAAAAGAGAAGAAACGGGGGAAAGAGATTGCTTTTCAATAACATATTGGTCAAAAGTACACACCAAATCGCACCAAATCGAGAAAAAAATCCAATTGTGAGGGGGGCACAGCACGACCGTGCGATTTTTTGGACCCCCCCCCCCCCCCCCCCACACTTAAGTTTTTAACAATATTTTGTCGCCTCTTTTTTCGTCTTTCTGTAAAGCCGACCGAAGCACGTGCAAGGCCTCTACAGACATGATAAACAAGTGACATCAAAACCGCTCGAGCATGGAGGTCGATCGCGGCTAAACAATAGTCTTTAAAGGCCACTTCAAGGAGGATTATTCTTAATTAACGAGTGGATTACGATAAGCCTAGCAATAAATAGGCGGCTACAAACATATCTCGTTTGAGTCGGGGTTTGAGTAGTGTCATGATTAGCCTCCTCCTCTATTGCCTGCCATGATAAAACCTGGCACTTGTACTAGAAACCCGATAGGTGTACAATCTGGCAAATGGGTCGCTCTTTACTTCACAACGGTCGGGTGAACACTGGTCATCTTTGGTATTTCTTAAAGAAAACAACACAACCTTCGTGGCGCATTCATCTGTCTGCTTAACTAATTGAGCCGTCGACAGTACTACAATAGCTTTATTGTTAACGCCAGATAAGTAGAGAGGCGGCTCCAGCGGGGTGTTAATCACCGATCTTTTTCCGATGCTTTTAACAATAGAAAAAAATCGCGCTTCTATCGCTTTTTTCCCGCGCTTACAACGGTAGAGAGAATGGACAACGGCCCTAAGCTCGTAACAAAATCCAAAAGCAATTTAATGAATCACCTTGGCTGATATATATATTATCACTAACAAGTTCTTAACTTATAAGGTCCATTTATAACGCAGAATGAGCTCATCTAAGCACAAAAAGGGTCCTATTAGGGAGGACTATTCCGCATTTGATTGTTTTGTGCTTACCGAACATGAGTTATGCATTCGTCCCTGTTTGTGACTTTGAACCAGTTCGTACCAATCTCTGCTGATAAATGTCGACAACAATAATTAGATATAAAGATAATATTTACGCGTCACCATGCTTACCATATCATTCACACAATAATAGAAACAACGATTACATCAAAAATAATCAGTTATCAAGATAAAATATAAATATTTACGCATCAACATAACCATATCATACACACAACAATAGAAACAACGATTTCATCATTAAACAAAAAAATCAGTTATATCAAGATAAAATATAAATATTTACGCGTCACCATGCTCACCATACCATTCACACAGCTATTAAATATATATATATATATCAGCACAAACAATTATGTTTATAGCATATCTACTATTTCATGCAACATAAGTGTTGATTGATTGTCGTGATTGAATATCTAATCGACTGAAACTACAGTTATAGAGCACCACCGACAGAGAGAGGACATCGACTTCGAGCAAATAAAAAAGCTCATTTTAACAGGTATATCTCATGACAACACGATAGTGTTCAGAGCTGAAACTTCAAGGTATGTTATATCATAGAAAACGAAGGTTATGGATGGCGAAATGAGTACTTTCTATTTAAACTATACTCGTCTCAGATTAAAATCACGCAACAACAATAGTTCGTGTAGTCTTTTGCACTGTCATGAAACAACTTCTCAACATTCATAAATAAAACGTCACCCTCGTTCCCATAATATGCGATAAGTATTTATTTGAAAAGATGTGCTTGTTGGTTGTTGTCCATCGAACTCATTGATTCGATTTAAGGTGTTATTAAAACTGGGGTAAGTAGATGTAGATGAGGTGACCTATGATGTCATGTATTTACAAATGGGACACCCTCTGTTGTTTCCCTCCAGGCAGAATATACAGTAAAGTTAATGAAGACAACATGAAATTTCTTTGTAATGAATTGTAAAACTCATTTAGTTTTAGTTTTTTTGTGAAATGCGATAGCTTATAGCATTCCTAAGCAAGTTTAAAGACAGTTTTAGTGATAACAATTTGCTGTGACACCACAATCTAGTTAGAAAACCTGATCGGGCCTATGTAATCTATAGGAACTCTTGCCCGGTGTGTTTTGTCTCAAACCAACAGAGGGCGTCCTAAATGTCAACAAATGTCACCTCATCTATAAAACTTCACAAAGAGTGTGACATCAATAGCATCAGTGAATGTGCGTGTAAAATATATTTAAACTATTAGAAATATTAGTATTTTCACCCTGGCTTCTTTTCTCGAACTTATCCGTTACTATGAGATATGCTGTTGCTGCAATAGACTAGCAGTACCCACAATTATTACCGGGATTTTCAACCAAGCCAATAGTATACATATGTGAGCGAGAAGCAAATAATATCAGCTCTATACAGGGTGTCCCATAAAGATTTATACCGTGTTGGAACAAAAAAAAAACCATTGCAGTCAATGTATAATGCATGCGATATAATGGGGAACATGTTTCCTACATCATGTATACTCTGTTAAATTCATCAGAATATCTTTATCTATTTCAATTGACATGATTGATATAACCTTACACCAATCTTCAAAACGGCTGCTTAAAAAAGTATGATATAAATCACTCAAGCAGAACAATCACTGCCCCCCCCCCCCCATTCAAATATTGTTTCACAACGGTTGATATATATATTAATTTTTAGTAGAAATCAAAAGAGGACAAAGACAATTATCTGTATATCATTTCAATTGAGTATTTTTGCTGAACATGGTCAATTATGTTATGAATTTCAAAACAAATAATTTCAGTACAACTTTGAATTTACCATATTTTCAAAAGATTCCATATTTAATGTCAGAAACGTCCGGTTTTTAAAATTCAAAATTCCTCAGAAAGCTATAAATGTATGCAGATATTTAAATCATAAGCACTCTGACCGATAACAATGGTAGTCATGGCTGATTTCACTTATTTCAGTGTTCAGCCACTTGCTTGATTATTAACGGCCGAGTGCACCAATGACGGGTAACTTAATAGGGAGGTAAGCTACCTCACTAGTAGTTATGCTCTAACTGTAGCGTAACTTACTAACGATGTATTTCTTAGAGCATAACTGGCGAGTAACATCAGAATAGCAACTAGCGTGGTAAATATCCACATTAATCAGCATCGTCCCCTTACAAAATTAATTGGCGCATAATGCTAAGTGTTAACTGTAAAATTCTGACGTGAATGGTCCTCCGTAATATTTAAAATGTGTCGTCACTCGCTAGGTCATAGGTGAGTGTAAATCAAGAATCACGTGGAGTCGGCCTGCGATCCGGAAAAAAATGATGCCATTTTATGGCCAAAAATTTCGAAGTTTGTTTAACGCTTTTTCAAAAATAAGGACTTTCATGACATTACAAACATATTTTGGGCGAGGGGTACATACAAACATTGCACCAAAAAGCACAGTTTTAATGACAAACACAAGCACCCGATGGAAACAATGATATACAATTATAACACATCTCTTAACACAAGTGCTTCCGTGGCGTGGATACCTTGTCCTTCGCTTGTTAACCGCAGAACCCCGGTTCGATCCCCAGACCTTTTTTTTTCTTAATCGTTGTTCTAGTTCTACCCTTCCACTCACAATTATGTTGAAACTTGGCTTCATCAGTTTTTAATTAATAAAAACAATAATAAGTTATTTTTCATTTAAGTCATTATTTAAGATCCTTGGACAATTAGTACATTTTGGTCAAAATATTACCCAAAGTCGGTGCGATTAGTGTTTGAATGGGCAAAAGGAGTTGATCTAAATTTTGACTGATGAGGGGTCACATTGAGACATCCCCTGGGCATGCAAGCGCAATTGGTCCTTCAGAGCATCAGCGAATCATCCCCTCCAATGTTCACAACAAATTTACGCTACTGCTAGAATCGACTGACTTGTGGCATAAAACGTTATGCCCCAACTTACTCTTGGGTCCGGTCAGGTATAACATGTAGCGTAAATTACCCGCCAGTTACTAGCCTAGTAGCTTACCCCGCATTGGCACTCTCAAAATGTTGGGTTACGCTTCAGTTACTAGCGAGGTAGCGCTATTCTTCAGCTACCCGTCATTGGTGCACTCGGCCGATGTCTCAATCAAAATGTGCTAAATTGACCACTAACTGTGCGTTTAAAAGACGTTTGTTCTATGAAGTGTAACATTGATAACTAGAGTGATGCTCTAATGACATTTGAGCGCAAAATAGTGATGATTTTGGTACATTCAGAGAAAGACCTCCCCATATTCTCAAGAAACTTGCTGAGCACTGACACAAGTGAATGCTACAAAATATTACCTTTCCGTTGATATGCAACCATTTAACGAAATTTAGGTGATTGACTAAATAAATCCAATTTTTAGGGGTTTATCAATGCGGTGGAGCAGAAAAGGACCTACAAAAGAAACAATCAAGGGGTTTTCATGAATTCTTCAACCCCCCCCCCCCCCCAATTCAAATCGCCCATATGTTATAAGTTGGCTGTCATTAGTTCATATTTCAATAAATATCACACTTTCTGCATACCTATGGTGATGCAAAATAATGGTTTTAGCCCATTCAGATGCAATTTGAAATTATATGAA
The DNA here is from genome assembly GCA_035610835.1 of Ophiura sarsii. NCBI lineage: Eukaryota > Metazoa > Echinodermata > Ophiuroidea > Amphilepidida > Ophiuridae > Ophiura > Ophiura sarsii. The sequence goes on along the minus strand of CM069457.1, from coordinate 36,043,646 downwards.
ATGCTTGTTTGTGTTTCTTAATTTAGACACTGAACTTCGTGATTTGTTACGACGTGAAAAAAACCAAAAGGTAAGCGAAACATATACCCAGAAATAAGTATTTCAGCAGTTTCCAAACTATGGCCCATTTCACTTTGTTACTGAGGACGACGCAGTGCCATTACCTGCCATATGAAGGGTTACCCCAGTCAAGATAAACTTACAATAAAGCCAACAGTTTAGCGCTCATCGGGCGTATCTTACCACCCCGATTTCCGACAATGACAATAATGATAATAATATTAGAATTATCAAGGGTATGTGACGCCTTCAAATAAAATGTTTAAATTGTGAACGCAGAAACATTGTTTGTGAGTTCTACAATAAATGATCATTGTACACTTAGCATGCTTAGCACTTAGCAGACCTGGCTTTCATTAATTAACCATGCGAAGCACACGCCGATCCATGAAACGAGCGACTGGTTTGTTCAAATCATTGTTTTCTTTGAATGGTGTTTTCTATATATAAAAACCCCCACAGTTTTGGGGTACTGACCTGCATTTTATCAGTGACTGGACGTAAAAACCAACTAGCATGACTAGTGTACTCTCCAAATCGCTGTCCACTAGCTAAATTCGGTGTATTTATCTAGAAGATGTGAAATTTACAAATAACACAATTTCTTTCATATTAAAGAGCACTTAATACATTTTTCTCCACATTCAAATCAATGGTTAAAGGATGAGTCTATTTCGAATTATAAAAAATACTGATGGGATTGGGCGCTAGCCCAAATTTGGTGTGGATCCAAATGTTATTTTCTCTGTCAGAAATTACATTACTCGCCGAGTTTCCACGTCGTGCCAAGTAACCTACGAAATTAGACAAAAGACCTTATAAACACACATTGTCGAATCCCCGGTCCCTCTCCGCTAACGCGGCAAAAGAATAATCAACCGAACCACAAACATTAATATTTTCATAGTTAACAATGGTTAAGAAATCACGGCAGATAGTTTGTGTCGTCAAACATAAACCATAACATTTGCTCTTATTGCATAAATTGTTGATTGGATATTTCTTATGAAGTTGATTATTCGGCAATTTCAAGAACATTTTGATGAGATGTGAGCATTTTATGTTGACAATAACCCGATGAAGTAGTACAAACATTTTACCCATTTTTGCATAGGATTTAAAGTGATAATGCTTACGTTATTATTATTACACAAATATATAGGTACCTGCGCTACGCGCGGGTCCTCGCTAGTTGAAATATAATTCTGATCTAAATTAGATTCTTGCTAAAACACAATTTGTAGCAAAATGGGCATAAGATACTTGCATAGCTAATTATCTTTTAAACTAAGTGTTTAAAAATACATGTATTGTTAAACACTTGGTTTAAAAGATAAATGGTGTGTCTAACTTAAACACGAGTTAAGTAAACGACAGTTCAAAGCTAAAACCGTGTCTAGTACGAGACTACGGCCCAGTAAGTATTTCCTTTAAAAATTGGATGCCCAAGTTTGAAAATTTCCAAATACAGTCCAATACATGATTAACTCAAATTCAGCCCTGTGTAAAAAAATTGGACGGAAGGTTCTTAGAACGACGGCCCGTATTCTCGTACGTATTAAACGCGGTTTTAAGCTAAACACGCGTTTAACTTTGACTTAAAACACATCGTTTAACTAAACGCAATTATCGAAAATGTGTTTAACTTAAACAAGCGTCTAACTTTAAACATGGGTGGGGGAGGTAATTCAACGCGCGTTTAACTAAATTCTTGCACCAATTGTACGCCTTGAATGATTACTCAACTGTGCCCGTGCAAGCTGATGTGCAGATCGTATAATCTTAAAAATACACGTGCATTGAGGAATTCGGTCGATATCTATTGCAACCATTTTGTTCCACAATAAATTGAATACATGTATACAATGAACGCACAACTACTCTGGGGACGATATTTGTGGAGTTTAAAATTGTAACAGATAATAAAAATTCATTTAAAGGAAAGGGGCGATCAAAAGCATAATACTAATAGTGGTCTAGAGGAAGTATGGCTGGTGTTTGTCTAGCAGATGATCAGTATTAACCCTAACTCTAGTACACAACACGGCAACAGATTTCATTTCCGACCCCCAAAATTCCCCAGAAAGGTCACTGCACCAGCACCAGGGCCCAGATCCTAGCCACCATGTAGATAGAAAGTAAGTTGTTAATTTGTCTTATGCTTCAGACTAAAAAACAATGTTAACAGAGTTTTTACTCTGCAAGTAATGTGCACTGAATTCCAAACAATCCTTACCCTACCAATTCCAACAAAATCCAACAGAATCTCATTGCGCAATAACAGAATGATATATTATAAGCTCCTTAAATATATTTTGGGAGCTAGACCCCCTTAGCATGATGCACGATCACCTGGAATCCCCCGTGGCATCCCTAGTTTCCACTGTTAGCTTTAGTCCTACAAACAACCCGTCGGGTTAGGGTTAAACCTAAGAACCAAACATGTTGATTAGAGGTTAAATACTGCGTACTGGCTGTGTTGAGGTAATTGTTGAAAATCAAAACAAATGGTTTTAGGCCCAAGGAATTTTCTCGTGGGGCGAAGCCCCGAGGGAAATTCCGCGGGCCTGAAACCATTTGTTTTGATTTTCAACAATAACCGAGAAATCAGCCGGTACAAAGTATTTAACCTCATTCATTATCAAGTATTTTAATATAATTGGATAAAAATTCTTCTTTTAGAACTCATTTTAAGGAGTTTCTGAGAGGGATATATTTCACATTTAGTAAACAATTGATATGCTCTTCCCTGTGGCGATAATGGTTCAAACCATTCAATTTCCGGGGATCCCAACCACCAAATAAGGTCATATGAATATGAATGAGATGCATCACTTACGAAATAAGCCAATAAGTATAATAGTACATACCAATTTATGGCAAGTAGCATTTGCTTGATGTTAGTAGTGAGACAGAGAAAAGCAAAGCAAAACAGTCAGGAATATAATGTCGATAGCGTGTAATATATAACTAACTGTATTAAGAAAAGTGCGAAATTGTATTATAGGGCCTATACATACATAGTATAATGTTGGGTTGTATGGATGCATGAAACACAAGAAATCTGAATGCAACAGCTGTATTATTCCTTCTTTTTTTTTGTATATAAAGCGCAAATGTGAACAATAGCCCAACAGACATTAACAAGGTTAATGACCAGAGTGATTAAGAATCAAACTGGTAACTCTCGAAAGAGAGCTTTGAAAGGCCAATCAATATTGGTTCACTGCAACTCAGAAAATATGCATAAAACAAGACACACAAATGGGCAGAGGTTAAAAATGTCAATGAAAGTGACATATGAGAGTCTAGGCGCTGCACTAGACTAGAGACCTGTATACAATTGCTGCTGATTTGAGTAAAATATACATATAATACTAATAGCTTCAAAACGGCACTGGGTGGACAATTCACAGCCCGGAGGACTCTCGGAACGGCCATATATTCAAAATGGCCCCCAACGGCCACTTTAAAAAATATGTAATGTTCTATCTCTGGCACTTGATAAGCTATAGTAACATATAATAACTCAGTGGGATATACCAACATTTCGGAGCACCAGCCGGGAATTGAACCCGGGACCTTGCGCATAAATACCGAGGCGCTGGTGTCACGTACCGCCCTAACATATAATAACTCACTGAGATATACCAACATTTCGGAGCACCAGCCGGGAATTGGACCCGGGACCTTCCGCATAAAGATCGAGCGCGCCAGTGTATAGACCAAAGGAGGACTTCCCCATCAGGTCTATGACACTAACACACTTATATCTCTTGACAATACTTCCCCCCCCCCCCCCCCACCCCACCCCCACCTAAACAAGGCACGTCCTCGTGCCTTAAAACCAGCTCCTTGATACAAGATACATAATCAAATACGCTCCAATGGGTGGGCCCGGGTGTTAAGAAACACCAGGGGCCACTGCTGCCACCAAATTTTGTCACAAACTTTGCCGATGAATATCATTCACTAAGAATGTTAAAACTAAAGGGCCAGAATAAATTAAACGTTGAAAGCAGAACTCAGAATGTAACCTTTATTTAGGCTACGACAATATTTAATACCAACAAAAGTTTGCACGAGATAAATTATTTGAAGTAAAGTCAATATCAACAATCAAAGGTTGGAAAGATTAAACTTGAATAAATGAACAATGGAATATTTATTAATGAATAATAGGAACTGAAATGTTTATAATTAAAATGTGTAACTAGTAAAAAGAACCTGAAGTCGTCAATTATAAATGAACAATCGGTGGTCGAAACAGGAATAATTTGGTTGAATCGTAAGCACTTCAAATATTAAAGGTTCAGACGAACTAAGTAAAGTGCTTACTTTAAAAAAGAATATGAATGATGAATGAGATGTCATTTTACACTAATCTTGGCATTATAAATCTGTATTGTAGAGTTTAAGGGGTCGGATTACTTCTAATTCTAAGATGAGTGCTGTAGGCCATCTTGAAAAACGTAAAATGTTATGCACTAGATGAGCTAGAATGATGTGTCATTTTTCACTGATCCTGGCATTGCATCTTCAATGGAATGGTTATTGGAGAGTGTTAGGGATCAGATGACTCGTGAATCCAAGATGCTGCTGTCGGCCATCTTGAAAAACATAAAATGTTATATCTCTGGCACCAGATGAGCTAGAAGAATGAATGAGGAGTCATTTTCCACTAATTCTGGTATTACAAATCCGATGGAGTCGTCATTGTGATGTAAGGGGTGATTCGAATTTCTTAATCTAAGATGGCTAATGTCAGCCATCTTGATAAATCTAAACTATACCTTGGCACCAAATAGAAAGTTTCCTATAGACGGGGTGACAGCAATGTTTATAAACAAAAACAACGGTTAATGGGACTGGACTGTCGATACATGATTGAGGGAACATCATAATTTATGACCACAACAACACTGTCCACTATGCCTTATTGCCCTTTATAATGCTTTAGCGCGAGTTTTAAAAGCACGGGTCCTAAACAAAGCAGAATGCGCGAACATGGTCGAATCCAACGAAAAGTGTCCACGGCTAGATTTTTAGGGTCCAGTTTCAAAATGCTTCAATCTCTTATTCCTTTTCCCAACTCAAAGTCAACATATCAAGCTTGTATGGAAAAAAGTGCCATCACTAATCTCTCCAATTGACCACGTGGCGGAATGATGAAGTTGAAGGTACACTTCTCAATGTTACCTACAAATACAAGTACCATATTTTGATCAAGTGATGATTATTCCACCTATTTACATATTTCATTCACATTTGTGATTGTATTGTATTCAGAAGATGCTAATGCTGATAGAAAGTGATCATATTTGTCCAGGTGCTCATTTTTTGTTGACATTTTAGATTCACACAGTTAGGTAGCATTTGCAGACTCTCAATACTTTGAAACATGAGGTTGAGTCACTTTGTGTACTTTCACCAAGATGATTTTAATGAACATTTGTTTTCATGTACCTCAAAGAGGGGGAATGACCCTTTCTGTAAAATTTAGAATTTTGAGCATGCGCCCAAAACCTAAGTACATAGAGGAATGTGGAAATTTGGTATTTGAAGGTAACAGGTAATGTATACGTAGGTAAGAGCAGTAAAACTGTAATAAATTAATGTTCTACTTAATTTATGTTACATTTTGGGGTGAAATAATTATGCAGGGCTGTTAACAATATTTGTTTTTTTAAATAAACATGTTAAAACATGTTTAAATCCTAATATTATGAACATATTCCCAGTAGTATACTTTAAATAGATACTAGAATATGAATTTAATGTTGAAAAAAATATACAATATCTAACTGTCAGGTGTAATTTTGAAAAGGTTTATTAAGAACAATATATCAGGCAACATTTTTAGGCATTCCTATAAGAGAAAAACATGTTAAGAATTAAAACACGGTAGCTTACATTGCAATAATCAAAGTATTCGTAGGTAACACATTTGTTCTCAACTTCAACTTCGTTGACTAAGAACAGTTGGATTTGTTGATTTGACATAGGTTTAAATGTTTAAGGGCAAAATTGTACTCGACGTAGTTTTTTTATGCCCTGAATCGCGTGTGAGGGGGAATGTCATATCAAAATGGTGTCTTGATTGACTTTATAAGTAGATTTAAAAATGTGCACTCAGCGCTGCTTTTACAAAACAATCAGAATTGCGTAATATTCAACATTTGAATAAAACAGCAAGATTAACCAATTAAACATTAAAATAATATAGAACCATGTTCCTATTTCTAAGATATAAAAGAAAACACCCTAAGCATCAATAACCTCACTAGTGATAGACATATTCTTGATGTTAAAGGCATATTGAATAGAATTAACCTTTTACACATGATAATTATGGCAGCAAATGTTTTAATATGCTAACGTATCTGATCATCCAATTTTGTTAGTGTCTTTCTTGCTTGACTTTCAATTATTAAGAATGTGCGTTTAACAGTCAGAAGTGTGTAATATTTAACATCTGATTTAGGGCAAGATGATGACAACATACATATCGTTCTGGGTTAAAATTTCGTAAAGGTATAGTTAAACAATCAATTAACTCGCTAGTAATACTAATATAATTACTGATCTAATTTGGTAAAAAGCATGTTCATCATTAAAACTAAACATGATAAAAACTTAATTAAGAAACATCTGATCATTCAGCCTCGTGATCATTCAGCCTTGTAATCTCTACTTAACAAGTTTAGTGGTTCTTGATGTATTCTGTGTGTAGTTAGTTCTTTAGGTATCTCATGTCGCGAGGATAAATATCTAATAGAACTTAATTACTCTTTGTTTATTATATAGGACATTCTAGAATGTTAAGAATGAACGTTTCAGTTTCCGTGTGAATCCAAAGTATTGGATCGAATCAACTATTGAATAGTTCACCGAGCCATCTTTAATTAGAAAGCGAGCGGTTTTCTTTAAGCAAACAGTTTGATTTGCCTGTAATTCATAGTCTTGAATGTCAGGTTAGTTGTTTTAAGCATTTAGAGGACCAACGGATGACAAAACTGACGCATTCTCACATGACTCAAAGTGTCATTCAACCGTCCTAGATTCATCCGTCGTGCAAATCTGAAAACTCCCTAGTAATCAGTCGAAGACAGGTCCCAGAAATTGGACGACCGACGGATTGCTAAGTCGACGCATGCGCACATGACTCGAGGTGTCATCTTAAGCGTCCGTCGTCCAAATCGAAATCTCCCTAATATCCCGGGGTCCGACGGAGATATTACATGATTCGGAGATAATATATCATGATTCGATTCAGAGATAATATCTCGCGGATGAGATGAGATTATTCGCGGGATCCTGGGATAATCTCGGTAGTCGGGAATATTCCTGTGATCGATCATGGGATAATATCCCATGTATCGGATCATGAGGTAATATCTCGGGGTCAGAGATAATATCTCGGGACTCCCTAAGATAATATCTCGGTACTCTCTGAGATAATATCTCGGGGGACGGTCGGAATAATATTTCTAGATGGAGATAATATTTCGGGATTCGGAGATAATATCTCGGGATTTGAAGATATTTGAGACAATTGTTCAATCTTACATCACATAATCTGTGGTAACGAACTTTGCTTTTATAACAACTGATACGCCCCTTTTCATTTTCAGATGTAATCTGCTGTAAACCGATTGCATTGTTTGAAAATTTGCGTGATATCGGTAAACAGTATTTTGGCTCTTAACGTAAACTTGGCAGTCATTTGTTCCTTACATCACGCTCAGATTGATTTTATAATCCATATTTTCAATACAGAGTTCTGGCACTATCCCCATTCAGATAATACCGGATCTTTGAACTTGATGTACCAGTCCGATAAAACTGATAAAACTGATAAGTTAAGAGTTGATAAAGACGTGACATCTTTTCTAACAAACATAAATCTAGTGCGCGTGATATCAGCAAACACATCTCTGTTATTTTTGGATCTTTAAGTATACTTTGGCAGTCATTTATTTGTTTAATCACGCTCAAATTGATTTGATAATCCATGTTTTCAATACAAACTTATCACACTATCTTCATTCAGATGATACCGGATCTTTGAACTTGATGTACCAGTCCGATAAAGATAAAACTGATAAGTAATGAGTTGAGTTGCTTTAGACAGATTGTAAACAGTTCACCTACTAATTACATGGCCATAACGATGGGAATTGTTTTATTGCACAATAACGATAAGGATTTGTTTATAAAACAACCGGTTGCCTTCCTCAATTTGTTCTAAATAAAGGAGGCAAGTGAGGTCTTCTGGAAGTTATCATTTTGAATAGCTGTTTTAAACACGAAAGCCAGATCGCTTTTTGATTCATTTAATATATACTTTGAAATAATTTCATATCAGACCTTATATATATAAGTTTAATACGAGCCTAATATGTTCAAAGTCTAGAACATTCAAATATTTTGCCTTTTAGTCCACAACGTAAGCACATACAACTTTCAGCACTGAGACATTCAGTTGTCAGATTAGAATTAAGATATAATTTCCTAGTTTGGAATTTGTATCATTCTGAATGTCGTACATAGTCAGTCTTTATCGAGTTTCAACTGGAGGCAGACCCCGTTTGACATAGAATCACCATTATGATATATTTTGTCAGGTGTAGACAAAATAGGAATTTTATGTTTAGAAATTCAATGTTGTTTGATTTAACAACACTAATCTAATAAGTTTCGCCACGACAGAGATATTGTCGGGCATGTGCCTTTCATTATGATTCTTTTTAAAAATCAACCACTGCTTAGATAAATTACACTAAGAAATAAAATAAATGTCGGAAGCATTATTCATGAGCATTTTTTTTTAAATTTATGACTGAAATCAGTATAGGCCTACTCTCGATTCCCTCACACCTTTAAAAAAAATGAAAAGGTTTTACTAAATTTCTTGATCACTTAAAATACGTTTCGGTGACATTACACAACCTGCCAGAGCAAAAATGAAGCAAAAAGTAACATAATGCCATGTAAATCCTGCTTTCCCAAAGAACATGGGTCGAATAATGTACATGTTTTTTCGGATTTACGTTTGCTACTTTAAAATCCGGTTTAAATTTTCAGCTACATTCCGTTGTTATGGTCTTATTTCAAAGATAACTAAATAATAAATAAAGCCAGATTTGGTACTAATGGTAAACGAATATCAACAACTCTGTCACACGTGGGCTCGTTTAGAATGAATTGTTTTATTTTCAACTAAATTTCGTTTGTATTGTTTGATTCATCACACAATGCCCTTTGGTTCGAAAACATTTCCCATGAGCCCCCCCCCCCCCCCCCCCCCCCCCCCCCGCAGTGAACATACCAAGCGGGTACACATGCGCGTCCAAGCACCTCTGAAATGGACCCTAAATGACGTAAACATGAACACCATTTTGATACCCCTAAATGGCGTAACACATACAAACCCTACCCTAAACGGCATTACCAACACTCAATACCGCACCCCTAAATGGCGTAATATAGAAATGCTCAAACTAATCTTAGTTCATAATCATGTGACATTCATTATACAGATATGCATGTGATATGCAATTAAAGTAGGGAAATATTGAAGACTTTTTTTCAACATTTTGCATGTTTATTGAAAAGTCACCCATACAACAATTAGTACCCCTAAACGTCGATACCTCGATGCTGTAATGGATACCCTAAACATGCTAAAGTGCGATGCCCCCTAAAAAGTACCCGCTTTTTCAGAAAGACGTCGTCGACGTCGTATGGTGAAATCTGGACCCTTTTCGACGTTTTTTATGGACGCGGATGCGTACCCACTTGATATGTTCACTGACCCCCCCCCCCCCGCCCCCCCCCCCCCCTCCCGCAACGCCAAGACTCAGTCACCGCAAACAGTGGTGACGCGGAAAATACCCCCGCCCGACCCCACTTCACGCATCATAAGGGACCGACTACAAGAGGGACCCCATGACGACAAAGGAGGCAGGGGGTATGGGAGGATGAAGGACCAAACAGGACCCACCACCAACATAGCACATGAGGGATACCTCCCAATTCCCCTAACCTAAACCGCACCAGGTGCCCAACTGGTACACCTGGCGACCTCCTCCATCCCCCGATGCAAGCTCAAAGGGTGGGTGGGAGGGAAATTTACCAACTAGCACTGATGATATCAGCCGGCAATGTGACAAGCAACGGGCAATCGAAAAAACCGCGAAAGAATAGAGAGCCTTTGATTGGCTGGTGTCACAACCAGACGACAATACACCTCGGTATACAGCCACGCATGGGCTGTCAACCGCGTATGGCGAGCTGGTCGATAAATGGAGTGATTTAGATTACAATGCTCTCAATTCATCCCCAAAAAGCGTGACCAACCGAAAATACAGGGTGTCCCAAAAGGCAAATTTTGCATTCGCCAGACAAGCTGTCAAATGTATACATAAAACCGATACGATGCAGTGCACTCGAATGTTATAAAACTAGAAAACTCCAGACCCTAGAAAAGCGCCTAAATAAAACCCTAGAAAAGCGCCTAAATAAAAATTGTATAAAGAAGTCAAATCTGGTTTGGATAGCTTCTCGTTTTGGAAGTATACGTGCTCAAGAAACGGATCGTTTTGTTTGTATTGTGACATACTGTGAGACGTAAAAGTGGGTATACATGCTAACTTGTTTTATAAAGGTCAAAACTCAACTTAATAGAGGCTCGCGCGTACGCCTCGTCCAAAAACGTATATAACCAATGTTGGCGGTGTAAAGGCACTATGGGCAGGTTGGGGTAGAATGATATTCCCTGAAAGAATTGGCTCTTGAGGCAACGTTAAAAAACAATAATCTGATATCTGGAGAGTGCTAAAACTCAAGTCCGTGTTACTATTCTTATTTGTGGAGCGGAAGTATCTCACGGCATTCATTGACCTCACAGTTATCGCGAATTTGTTAATGTTCATTATTCAATGTTTACATTCTCGATTGTGTTTTAGATAATGGAGCTGTTGACAGGCACACGTCTTCGTTTCATCCTACTGATGGGTTGCATGATACACGCGAATATTCTCGACGCTGATGGATTATCAGTACTACACATGCTAGCAAAGGGTAATCTCACACAGTTTACACCGCCAATCAAATCTACATCCGGGAGTGTTCAACAAAGTACTTCAGACGCGCGCACAAGTTCAAAGGTAACGTCCGCTCCTGAGATGACCGGAAGCGATCCAGCCTATCATCCAGACGTTTCTGCAAGTAGTAGGTATTCGAAGGTAACTGCCGTCTCAAGTGATACGAAAACAGGCTCACAGTCAAACGATTTTTCCACGACGGGCTCTATTATTACAAATATTGTAAATGTCCTAAATACCACAACATTAGACTTACCTACTTCCGGCGAATCACTCTTATTACAAGGACACACTACACCCATCAACATTCCAGAGTACAGCTGTTCGTTGTATGTAACAAATGATACTTTCGCCAATGCAGCAAATATCATTCTAAAAAATACTCCACTTGTTTACATACAGTTACGTTTCAATGACTTAAAACTGCATCCAGAAACGGGCTATCTTGACGGGACAACACATTACATAGACCCTGTAACGTGGATAATGTCTTCTAGTAGTGAAGGCGACGTCTTGCTAGGTTTCCCGGCAATATTTGTTCCTTTATCAATGTTTACCCTCAGTTTAGATGTATCGTATACATTTGTAGATATCGAAACATCTGCGTGTCCCGATTTTATGACATTTTCAAATGATTTGAAACAGGAATTGGTTGCCGAGTTATTAAGTAAAGTAATCAAAGATGTTTACGATGAAGCTTCGGACCCACATCTATTTCGATTATGTCAAGAGATTGCTCATGAACCATTTGCAGGCATTACCTTTCTGGCTATCGTTTCAAATATTTATTTCGTTGTATATAACACCAAATACGAATGTTGGGTTCTCGGTAATAACGGTTCATTGGCTACTTCATTTTTCGGTGCCCAATGGTGGCTTTTATTTCCTACAATCACTTTAGGGCTTATCGGAGCATTCCTTGTTCCTTTGTTTTTAGTGAAGTTGTTACTATGGAACAACAAACCTTTGGATCTGAATTTAATCGACGATGTGTCAGACGTAAACGCAAACGGGAACCAACCACTGGCGGGCGGTCAAAGGCTAGACGACATCCAGATTTGTTACGGTGTCAATACTAGTGTCCCTATTGGTTTGAAGTACGCGTTATTTCATTGGAACACAAAACCAGAAGGCTCAAATATTGTGTACGGATTACGACCCATAGTGTTCATAATACTTGTTACTGTTCTAATATACCCTGAATGGATATTATTCTTTATGATTGATGACAAATATCAGTTACGCAAGAAGACGTACTTCAGAGAAGGGATCTTAGCCAATGTGACTATGCACTTGTTTAATCCCATATGCTTCTACATTTCCTTGCTTTTGATTGTGTTCATAATTAAAAGACTCGTACAAAATAGTGAGCAAATCAATATCTTAAATGAATTGTATACAGAGACTGACGACGATATGAAGTATTTCGGAATTCTCAAATTACCTAGTATAGAGGAAGATGGGGAAGAATTAATAATACCTCCTCCAAACGAAGGTGATACAGGATTTGGAATTTGCCAACTTCATTATTATATGAAATATCGACTTGGTATGTCTTTAGACTACCGGATACTCCGGTTTTCTGTCAAAGAGTTTTACAAAGCAGTTGTCGAACTCCCGGGTTACAAAGACGACTGGCGTGGGAAACTTATGAAATGCATTTGTACACTTTTCATACCAGTCATTCTTTTCAACTATATAACTTTGATACCTAGTGGATATGTAGTAGTGAAACTGTTAGGAGGAAGTGAATCAATCAGCAAAATCAGACACTCGTGTAGAAGTAACAGAACTGGTGACGTAAACAATGCAACCAACCAAACTAACACATTTAATGC
>CM069457.1:35987247-36030540 GCA_035610835.1 Ophiura sarsii | reverse complement strand
GCTGGCATTTTCTTCGGAAGGGGGGGGGGTCCCAAATATACTGGGGGGGTCATAGTTTTTTTGACATGAAAACAGGGGGGGTCATAAAATTATTTCATTGAAAATGGGGGGGGTCATAAATTTATCAAAGCATGCTTGCGTGAAGAAAAAAAAAGGTAGGGGGGGGGTCATAAAAATATGCAGCTCTTGGATAGGGGGGGTCATGAAAAAATTGTCTGGGTCTATCCACATTTTTGGGACCCCCCCCCCCTTCCGAAGAAAATGCCAGCCCCCTTAGAAGTTAGAGTAATTTGGTAATCAGTTGGTTTTGTTCATCATAGGGCATCGGCCTACTCAGTCATAGGGTATTTTCCGTTTTCCGGGGTACATGTAAATTGTAATGAAGGTAACCAACCTTTTTATGATGCAGCACTTGCATTATGACTAGCGCTCTCTAGTCTAGACTCTAGTCTTGCTAAACACACAGGCTAAATTGCAGTAATTTTGCAATGTAATGTGCATTAGCCTTAGGCGACAAAAAAACCCTGTTCCAAGTGACAAATGGACCTCATACAGGTCCCTTGGGTTGGGTCGGTGGTTAGGTTTTTTCATTCGAAGTTGTTTTTTTAAAAATCAGGAATTTTCAAAATTTATTATGTGTTCCCCTTTACTAGCCTTTTTTTTTGTCCCCTGATGCTGCAATTTTGGTATTGTAGTTTAGGTGCATGGCACACATCAAACCGTACTGGGGTAAGGTACAACTTGACCTATATAATGTAGATCAAGTTAGGTGGTTCGATTCCATCACCAGTTATTGTATGTGCCTGCCTGTACTGACACTTGATACCTTGTTTATAGAACATAGCATTTAAATTTAAATTTAAATTTAAGGAGAGCATGTGCGGTCTAGTGGATAGGACACAGGTCTCACAATACAAAGGTTGTGAGTTCGAGTCCCCGCTAGGTCCAACATGTCTGTATCCTTGGGCGAGGTACTTAGTCTCAATTGCCTTGTGGTTCGGAAGTCACATAGAAATGATCCTGTGTATCGGAAGAGCAAAAATCAGAGCACGTTAAAAGGTCACAGATTCCTTCGTAAAGAGTAGGGGATCATCCCGGTCTGTGGCCGGCTGTACACACATTGTCCCAAGGAAACAGGGGCCTTGGCGTTAATATCCTGACTTTAAATAAAAGGAAGATTGTAAATCTTGTCCCCGAGTGTTCTCAAATGCCCTTCACTTTCAATACTGATTTGTGGTACATTGATTGGGTACATGTTTGCCCAAACAAGAGTTAAAAAAAGTGGGTCGGTAGGTCGATTACCTTTTTTTCTTTCTTTTTTTCTTTTTGGCTTCAGACACATAGTGAAAAAAAATACTATACAATTTGATTTTAATACACTTTAATGTTCTTTAAATTAAAACCCTAACCTTCTTACACTACGATTCACTACGGCAAAAAAACAATGTCCACACGCATGCTACAGCATTCGAATCGATGACGTCATCAACCAAGCTGATATGTGTGTACGAAATCGCTGCCCGGGTGAGCGTTGGCAGGTTAGCTGATTGGTTACGGACGGCGTTGCGTGGTAATCGGAGTGTCCGGGGGTTTAATCCTAGGGGTTTCGCAGCGATTATTTGGTTTAAAAATCATATTTTGTCCCCTCCCCCAGTTTCCACACCATAAATACATAGCCTGGCCAGGGGCGTACCGCGGCATGTGAGCCAGGGGGGGGCAGAAGTTTGTCGACCCGACAGTAAATTTTTTCGTAAAAGGTTGCCCCAAAATTTTTCCCAGTCAGTCACCTCGTGAAGTGTGGGGGGGGGGGGGGGGGGGGGGGTAGTGTCAAAAAAATTTGCACGGTCAAAAAATTTTGCACAGTCACAAAATTTCGCACGATCACAAAATTTTGCACGGTCACAAAATTTCGCACGGTCTCAAAATTTCACAGTCAAAAACAAAAATACAGTCAACAAATAATGCCCAATCCTTAGTCTTCTCGGCCTAGGTATTCTTTTTTTTTCCTTATGAGAATTTAGCGTCCCGCTATTACCATTTTAGCGTCCCGGTATTTGGAGCCAGGGGTTGTCCCCCACCTGCCCTCCCCCCCCCCCCCGGTGGTACGCCACTGAGCCTGGCTGGTTAGGGCTAATACATATATTTTGATTTAATTAACCCTAACCCCGGTTTAGGGTTTTTGACCGGGATCACCAAACTAAATCTCTGGGAACCTGCCGGGATTCGATCCGGGGACCCTCCGTTCTCAAGCCCCACGTCCCACCCACTAAGCCACGGCCCTCAACTACACATTCGCGCAGTATACTGCGCTCACCATATAGGCTCGGTGGACTACGTCATCGAAAACCGGCTACGCGTGCGTTTGGAGAGGGTCTTTGGAGATTAGCATTTTTTAGCACTCAGGGTGGTTAGGGTAAATAGAACACACAAAAAACCTGTTGTAAAGTATTACATCATCTCGGATAAGTTAGCAATTATGAGATGTCGCATTTCATCATTATTTTGTAGGCCTTGTTATCAGCAACATCTTCAATTAAAAATAATGCACACAATTTAATGTTTTTGTATTACAATTTGTTCGGGCTTTTGACCTCCTTATTTCGAGGTCTGCTATGGGGAGCGAATTAGTTTTATGCTACCTATAATTATTATAGCTCTGACACAGGTGTTTGGTGAATGTCAAATAAAATACAATTATATACTCATCATTCAGTTAACTTCATGATGCATTCTGACTTCTCACTAAACTAGTATTATATCTTCAAGGAGATTTTTGAAATGGTTTTTAATATCAAAACAACCGGGCGTCCTACCATATCTGAGAGATCGGTTTGCCCATAGCACAAGGATTTGTCATCGCCTAATGGTATCCAGTGTCAGTACAGGCACGCAAAACTTACTGGTGATGGAATCGAACCACCCAACCTGACCTACATAATAGGTCAAGCTGTACCTTACCCCAGTACGGTTTGATGTGTACCATGCACCTAGACTATAATACCAAGCAGACATTTTTTGCAGCATCAGGATTAGGGGACAAAAAAGGCTTAAAAAGGGAACACATACATTTTGGAAATTCATGATAATTTTAATAAATTATTAGGGAGTGTTCATAAATACCGGTACTTTGGTGGGGTTGGTTGGAAATTTTTAAGTCTCTGGAAAACAATTCTTGATCCCCCCAAACACCAGTAATTTTTTTCTTGATCCCCCTTTTTATGTTGAGTTTTTCTTCTTCTTGATCCCCTCCTGTATGTCTAAGTTACCGAGCATTATTAGATTTGACCACGCACTAAGCATGTAACTGTAAAAATGGGTTTTTTTATGTGCAAAGTGCAGAAAAAGTGTGCACTGTTTTTTTGCGCGAAGCGCAAAAACAAATTGGATTTTTTTTTGTTGTATCCCCTCCGTTACCGATAATTACAATTTTTTTGAGGGGCCCTCCATTTTTCCAACCCCCCAACCAAGGTATTTATGAACACTCCCTTATATTTGTTTCATATTCTTTGGTAGATTAGTATTACATGTAATTTACTTACATATTGTAACTCTTTCTTTCCGCCTACCCTTTTTAAGCCTGGCACAAGCACTATGCTTGTACAAGCAATTTGCTTGTGCCTGGTCTCTAATTCATCACTCAAGTCAATGGTTCTCCCAATCAGTCCATTTAGCACGCCTTCAGTGTATTTCAATTAAGATGAAACTATAATGGGGTGGGTGGAAGTGCATTGGGGGTGAAACTGTAGTGGGCAGGGATAGGACTGGGTCCAAAATGTGAGAGGTCCCATGACATTTTTCAGGACCCCGTAGGACTTCAAAAAACAAATTTAAGGGGTCCCCCAAGAAATTGAGGGGTCCTGAAGTTTGGGTATTTAAAAAATTTACTTTTTTACGGGCAGTTTTAATGAATTTATATTGTGAGCAAAGGATAGATATGTAATTTACAGAATTTCTTAAGGTTTCCATTTCCACACATCTTCAAATTTAAGGGGTCCCTTCAATTTTGATCAGGACCCGCAAGTCTTTCCAATTTGAAACCTGACGCGTCACTATTAGAAAGTGAGAGGTCTAGGACGCGCAGATGCGTCAGAATGCGACCCCTGGTAGTGGGATGAAACGGTATTCCTAAAAAAATAATTATTAATAGTTCAGTCGGTTCCAAATTGGCAAAACCTTTACAGCAGCAAATGAATTCAGAAGAGCGTCACGCATCATAAAACGCTGGCATGGTTTAATATGGCGCGCAATGGTGCAGTGTCATTGTATGCGTGCGTATGCGTGCGCGTGCGTATGCTTGCGTATGCCAAAATCGTGCTTATACGCTTGGATTACTTTTGCGCACGTATAGTTAAAAACCGAATATTTCTCGGCAATTTCAAACTGATTGAACTATTTATAGGACGAAACGGTTTTGGGATGAAACGTCTTGAACATGTATTTACGCCAGTGGTTCCCAACCTCTGGGTCGTGACCCCTATTTGGGGTCGCGACCGTTCTTTGTGTGGGGTCGCGGACTAGCCTAATTTAACAAAAATAAAATGCTTTTATAATGTTGTATCGTAGTAACACATGTGACTCTGTTCTGTGAGGGGTTGTGCACCACTGATTTATGCGTTCATTAGTCCATGCTACTATAATCAAAACAAAAAATTGTCAATCACAGAGTCATGATCCGAGCGCTCGCCATCATTAAAAACGTAGAGCGTGTCCTTGCATGCAGTGCATTCAAAAACAGTCACAACATGGCGTGGGGTCTTGCTGATTAGGGCTGCGATTGGTCAATTACCTATTTATTTACAAGTACATCACATCTTCCATTTTTACTGCGCCCTTGCCATTGCGAATGACGCGATTACGCACCAGTTGCATGGGACGCTGGGGAATCGTATACGCTGCGATCAGTCCGACAGTTACATTTTTACAAAATGCCACAAAATATTGTGGGGTTTTATTGAAATGCTGGGCATTTTTTTGCAATATAGGCCTAAATACAATCAGTTCCAAATTGGCGAGAAATATTCGGTTTATTACTTTATATCTATCCATGCGCAAAAAATAATCCAAGCGTAACAAGCAGGGTTGTAGCTAGCCACATTTTAGTGCCGGCTAAAATCGCACATATTTATCGCCACATTCTGGCATTCTCAGCCATTTTGTGGTATTTGATGTACACATTTACTCAATTTTTGAGTCTTAGAGCTGGTTAATTTGCCTGAAATTGCTGTGAGTGCCGGTTGTTTAGCCTTAGCGCCGGCACCGACCAGTGTAGTTACATCCCTGATAACAAGCGCGATTTGGGCATAGCCTAGGCTAGGCCTATGCAAGCGTCATGCATACAATTGACACTGCACGCCATGATATTGTGCCATGCCAACGGCAACGTTTTCCGTGCGACGCTCTTCTGAAGTCATTCGCTGCTGAACAGGTTTCGCCAATTTGGAACTGACTGAACTATTATAATTTAATATAGGCTAGCCTGGCCCTGAGACTGAGTGATATTTAAATAATCCGATTCCATCCAATTGCAAATCTAGAAAATGTGTCCATTTAAAACGGCATCAGTTCTCGTAAATCAATGCTTATATCGGACATTTTATAATTTTAAATAACAAAGGGGGTATCAAATTGTAGCTAATAGAAATACCTATCAGCTTACATAAATTATATCATCATAGGTCAAATACAATTAGAGTTAGGATACTTTCAATGAGTGCGAACTTTCTTTTTTTCAATTGTTTAGGGCCTAAAAATAAAAGCTTATTTGTTGGTAAGATTATACTTTTTTTTCGTATTCTTTGCCGGTATTGGTAGATTCGGTATACTAACTTGTTATATTGCAACACTTTTATCTACCTACCTAGGTTAATCTGAATTTTTACGGCTGATAAACTCAAATTTTCGTAGACAGTTTTGTGTCGTAATCGCCACACACACACCGCTTCGAATATTTGTACTGAATTGTACATGCACAATTCATCCTGACGTCACACGGTAAGAGTTATAGACTCTTCATCAGAACCCAGGGGGTTACTTTTAGCATGTTTTGAGATGCTAAATATGTCAAGCGTCACTGTATAGTCTGTATAAGCGTGGGTTTGAAACTGGCCACAAAATGGTGGCACCCGCCTGTGGCCTTGGTTAGCGGAGATTTTTCCGGATCGGAGCAAAGGGCTCAGGGAACCAGTGTAAATGGGATTCAGAATACGGAAGTACGGTGTTGCCATTTCAAGTCAATCATGGCCTGAATTCTAGATATGAAAATACCTAATAGAATTAATAATATCAATATAAATTTAGCGTCACAACATACGCCCTTCCTAACAAAATTGACACCTGACAATTTAACTTAAAGAATGCTGGGTGAAATATTTATAAAAGAAACTGATATCTTTATCATATATAGAAACGAATTATTTATTTCGTCACAAAATTTAACATGTGCTTTATCCATGTTTCCGTCTGCCAAATTGACGGCATCTAATATCAGGTTGTATAATTTTAACTCTCAGAGAATGTTATTTTATTTTTAAACGAGTGGCCTTAAATATAAATTTATTATTAATCTTCTGCGACGCCAAACCTGTGGAAACCTGCGACCGTATTAACCCGGAATTCACGCGAAAAAATTCCAAGTGATTACGCTCACACGGTAAAGAGGGATTTTTGAACAAACACGCATACGGGATCCCTTAAACATGTTAAATGGCCTAACACAAACACACACTCTCATACATAATCCTCTGATTAACGTGTGCGGTCTAAAGGTTTCATCAAAAGTTGAAGCGCAAAAGAATTGGAAAATTTCCTTCCAATTTCGATGTTTCATACGGAAACATATTTTTCTTATTTCAAAGAAATCACGTTTTTGTGACCCTTTAAAATTAAATAGTCATCAATGGTGACTATATATTATGTGTACACAACAAGACAATACAAGACAGACAAAACAAGACAAAGGTAGCACTACTGAAACATTTAGTAATTTACATTAAACTTTCTTTTGTTTGCGTCTATTCATGTGAGACTAATGTTGCCAGAAAACCTCACAACATATGCCTCTTCCGAAAAGATACAAATAAATATAACACTTATTTGATTATACCGCATTTCCGCATTTTTGCTCAACTATATAAATTCAAACTTTCTACATGAAGAATATCATTGTGTGCAATTCTTTGCAACAATCATTTCTATATACAAATTAACGAAAGTGAACACACACTTTCAGGCAATGTTGCCCAAATTACAAATTGCTCTCATTCAACAATTTTATCAAAATAACACATTTTGTGTCATAAGAATTGTAATACTCATTCCATGACATATCTCAGCCTACGGACTATAAATTTTATTCATATACTTCCTCTGTGTTCTCTATACTTGTACACTTTTAATTTATTTGCTGTTTCAGACTCTGTTCCTGCAATGATTCTTGCCCGCTGGCTTTACATCTTGCCAGTAATTTTGACTGGGTTAGCTTTCAGAGATTCTAAAGCGGCCGCGTTTAGGTTAGTCTCTGGTTCCCAAGTATTTCTTGAATTTGGAAAGCCCTGCCATTTTATCAAATACTCAAGACGTTTATTTTTAAAACGTCCCCTGAGAATACGCTCTATCACATATTCTGGAGTTTCATCTTGAATAGGAGGCAAACCTGGAATAATTGGAATCTGATTCTTGTCAGACTCGTGGGTAGCCAAAAGTTGTTCAAATATATCATCAGGACAATCGTCTAGAACTAATCCTGGAATTGGATCTCTACTTTCAGGATCCACAGGGGGAGTATCATTGCTTGGACGGACAAATCTATTATATGCAAATTTCATACGGTTAACATGTACAGTAGATGTTACCAATTTGTTGTTTTCAAGATTTCGCACCTTGAAATTTACAGGACCAGTCTGTTCGACTAGTAGAAAGGGTCCCGCCCAGAACTTTGAGAGTTTACGTGACAATCCTTGTTGCAATGCAGGTATATAAATCCAAACTGAATCACCAACTTGATATGGAACATCTTGCGCACGATCATCAAAACGCTCTTTCATTTTGGCTTGATTACGTTCAGCATGACGTTTTGAAATGTCCCTAAATACTTCGAGTTGTGATACCAGATTGTGAATGTGCTCACGAAGTGTCTTATCTGGATATTTGCATTGTGCTAGGAGTGTAACATCTATCGGAAGTCTTGCCTCTCTACCATACAACAAGAAGAAGGGACTAAATCCGACTGAATTTTCAGCGGGAGTTGTTCTATAGGCAAATTGTATAGCTGTTATGTACTTATCCCAATCGCTTTGGTATTCATTGACATAATGTGAAATGGTATCCAGAATTACTGCATTAAAACGTTCCTGAATTGCATTGCATTGTGGATGATATGAACTTGTATTCAGTTTGTGAGTGCGCATAATACGACAAACTTCCAATACAATCTTGGAGAGGAAATTTTGACCTCTGTCGCTCAACAAGGTTTGAGGACAACCATGTTCACAAATTACATAATCAAAGAATGCGCGAGCAATGGTTGACGCATCAGTAACTTTCAATGGTACCAAAATTGGCCATCTAGTACAATGATCTGAAAAACAGAGTACATAGCGATTACCTGAAGTGGTAATAGGTAAAGGACCTAAAATGTCAACACTTACTCGTTCGAAAGCGCCTGGCACTTTCATAGTTACCATTGGGGCTAGTACTTTATGTCTATGAGTTTTTCGTTGAGAGCAAGAAATACATGAACGGACCCAGTTGTCTACGTCACGATACATGCATTTCCAAAAGTAACGTTGACGGATTCTATTGTAGGTTCGCTGAAATCCAAAATGTGCGGCTAACACGTGATCATGACAGTTATTTAGAACTGTATCAATTAATTGCACGGGTATATACAAACGATGGACATTTCTTTCAGGCATGTGCCCTTTAGCAGGAGTATGCCAAATGTGATACAACAACCCTTCGTGTGCATAGTACTGATCAGCCTGTAAAACTACATTCCTAGCCTTAACAGCATTATCTGGCAATTCATCGTTTTCCAGATATTGCAACATTGATCCCGCAAATATATCCGTCAACAAAACTTGTTTGAATTTGTCTAAGTTGAGCTCATTTGGAAAGTTTGGAATATTTGGCTTGACTGAATCTTTGTCATTCTCAACACGTTTCCCTTTTTGAAATCGAAGATTTCTAACCACGTTTACTGTAGGACGAGAGTTCACATCATTACTAGGATTTTGTATGATGTCGCTCACCATCTCGTCTAATCCCGACTTTACCCAGGCTACCTTATTAACTTCTACAGCATCAGTGACTTTGGAATGAGAATGATTGCAATCAGTACAAATATCCATTCTGTCATAATCTATTCTACTTAATGCATCAGCGTTGCCATTATGGCGTCCACGAATGTGAATTACATCAAACTTATATGACTGCAGTTTAAGTGCCCATCGCGCTAATCGACTTCCGGTATTTTTGTTTATACCAAAGAGCCATTTCAAAGCGCAATGATCAGTTACAACAGTGAATTTGATACTATGTTGCAAATATGGAGCATATTTCTTGATTCCCTCGACAACTGCCAAAGCTTCAATTTCTGTAACAGTGTAATTTCTTTCCGCATCATGTAATGCTCTTCCACCATAGGATATCACACGTTCCTTGCCATCCTGCTTTTGGGCCAAGATAAAACCTAAACCAGTACGACTAGCATCGGTTTGCAATATGAATTCTGTGCCATCGAAATTTGGATATGCTAGAATTGGTGGCTCTAACAATTTTCGTTTGAGCGTTTTGAATGCTTCTTGACAACTTTGATCCCAAACAAAAGATACATCTTTTCTAGTTAAATTGGTTAGTGGTTCAGCAATTTTGCAAAAGTCCTTTATGAACTTTCGATAATATCCCACAAATCCAAGAAAAGATTTGACTTCGGTTACTTTGGCAGGAGTTGGATAATCTTGGACAATTTTCAATTTTGCTGGATCTGTTGCTACACCATCTTTGTTCACTACGTGACCTAAATATTTGACCTCAGTTTGACCAAAAGTACATTTCTTAGGTTGTAATTTTAGACCAGCTGCGCGCAACCTATCGAAAACTTGCCTTAAATGGTCCATGTGTTCGGAGAAAGAACTACTGAATATAATTATGTCATCTAAGTAACAGAGAACGAATTTCCAATTCAAACCTCTCAAAACTTCTTGCATAGCTCGTTGGAAAGTGGCTGGGGCGTCGTGTAAACCAAATGGCATTCTTTGGAATTCATATAGACCATCTTGAGTGATGAATGCAGTTTTAGATTTGGAACTTTCTTCCAAGCCTATTTGCCAATATCCAGCCGCAAGATCAAGGGTTGTAATGAAATTTGGTTTAGCTGCACCTAAACTATCTAAAGCATCGTTTATGTTAGGTAATGGAAAGTTATCGCGTGCACAAATCTTATTCAAGGCTCTAAAATCAATTGCAAATCTGTAAGTATTTGGGTCACCAGCTTTAGGTGTCATGCATACTGGAAAGGACCAAGGACTTGCTGACTCCTTTATAATGTCTTGTTCTAACATTTCGTGGACTTGTCTACGTACTTCGGCTTGAATGTGAGGAGCTTGCCTATACGGTCTAGATCTAATAGGAGGGTGATCACCAGTGTTAATAGCATGTTTAACACGGGAGTAATTACCAGTAGGACCCCCTTTTACTTGAAATATATCAATATATTCAGTGAGTAAACCATTGATTTCAGATGCTTCAGTACCTGACATGTGATCAGTATTTAAATTCACTTTTGAAAGGACTTCCTTTACTGAATCTTGTTTACTGTTTACATCGCTAGCTACCGCGGATGCTTGCCTTATATTAACATTGTTAACATTGTTTTTCTCAAGATCGGGGAAGGAGTGAATCCTATGCGGGTCAACGAGAGAAAAATGCCCAATTTAGTACGAGGGTACAAAGTTATTGGTTCATCAGTAGTATTCATAACTAATAAATGAATACAGTTATTCTGTACACTAGAAGCAGTATTCGCGATCAATACACCTAATGCAGAGACACGCCTGCCTCCATGAGAGAGACCAATTGTATTGAATGGCAATTTATTTGACAGTCTTGCGCACACAACAGACTGAGTGTGAGCAGGAATTTCCTGTTTCTCAATGACAAGTATTTTACTCTCCTTAGCAAGTCTTAGTGTACGAGATTCACAATCTATTCTTGCGCAGTGCCTGTTTAAAAACTGAGACCCAAGTATGATACGTGTACTTAAGTTACGAGCAATATTCATAGGTACAGGAAATTGTGTGCCATTGACAGATATGGACAAAACTATGAATCCAGTAATTTCCAAACTACTACCATTTGCTGCGCGTGCTTCAGCTACACGTGATTTTTCTATAGAAAAACGCAAATTGGAAAGATTAGCATGAAACCAATCGTGATCAATAATGTTGACAGATGCACCTGTATCAATCAAACATTGAACAGGGTTACCATTAACAAATGCTGCTATGGTATTCAACTTAGACAAATTAATCTCAATATGCGCTTGTGAAAAACTGGAATTCGATTTTTGTCCAAATGTCTGTCTGTTCAAATCAAGAGGTACAAATCTTTGAAACCTTAACCCATCTACATGTCGTGGAACATGTTTCTTTTTCTGTCTAGCAGATGGGTTTATTAGTTTAAAGGATTCCTATTTACGTCAAATTTGGCATAGCATTTTCTCCACCCATGTCCCACACGACCACACCTATTGCATACTAATTTTCTGTACGATCTATAGGGGGCCTGTGACTGCCTTGGTTGATTCCAAGTTTGACTAGGTTGATGCCTAGGTTGAGAGGAACTACTTATACGATCTGAATTGTAAGTACGATCTAACGGGGAAGAAAAAGAGACATGTTTGTCGTGTTCTAATTTCTCCATTCTGGTGGCTATATTAGACACGACTCCCGTCAGTACGATCTATAGGGGGCCTGTGACTACATGTATTTCGTGTATACTATTTTAAACACAATTTTAATAGACCTTTCTGGGTCTATAAAACAAATTTCAATAGACATATAATTAAATTTCAGCAGTGCATACCAACAAAATGCTACCTGAATTCAAACCGTCTCACCACGCTGAGTTATAGTCGTCGACACTGGATGCGATGAACAACAAAATACATATACAACTTTGTAGCTACAGTCCTAATTATTCAAAATGAAGGGGGCTGGTAAATTGACCGGAATAATATAAACATTGACATAAAAATATCAAAACGAACGAATTCTCCACCAGATGTTGTGACGTGGTTTTAGGGAAAATACTCGCATGGCGGAGAGGGGATCAAAACACACAGAATGAATATAACGGATATAGCTTCCAAGTTATTTATATATACATTTTATTAATTCATCATAAATAGTTCACTTACTCATATTATAAACGAACACAGCACCCAGCATCTAGACTATCCTAAAGAAATGACATGACACGCATCAATCGTGAGCTTCTGTAATTCAGAGCTCACTATTCCTGTTGTGTGAATTGAAAACTATATGGCCTAAACTTATCATGAGGTGTTGTCAGCGTGGCACGAAGACTTGAATTGGTCAGAGATATTGGCGCGTAGACTGAATGGGATTCAGAATACGGAAGTACGGTGTTGCCATTTCAAGTCAATCATGGCCTGAATTCTAGATATGAAAATACCTAATAGAATTAATAATATCAATATAAATTTAGCGTCACAACATATGTATCCCCCACCCCCCCCCCCCCCCCCCCCCCCCATTTACAACGGTATTAATATTATGACCCCCTGCCATATTTTCCTTGTAAAAACACGACACAACCATTGATATTTAGTACCTCCGACCTCTTACCGAAGAAAATGACAACCCCCTATCATAATCTAGATAATGATATATACCATATGCCATTAATAATCCAGGTTAGGCCTACTTCATGTACAATTCCTTGGTGCCCTTGATTATTCATGTTTGACTTACCAGGAATGATTTTCATGGGCTTATACATCTATATTCTTGACTTTATTTTCTGTGAAAAAAACAATCCCAGAACTTTACTGAAACATACTGTAAAAGCCAATAATTTCGCGCATTTTGATATTATAGACATTTCGCGAATTGTTTTTTTTTGCGGGCGACCTTTTCGATGCACTGCATGAATGTCGAAAATAATATTTTCGCGTGTTATAATTTTCGCGTGTAATTATTTGCGCGAAAAGCGCGAAAATAAAACCACCGCGAAAATGTTTGCTTTTAGTAATGGCAATCAGCTTCCAATTTAAGGAACTTCTTAACATAATTTGCTTCGATTTCCATAAAGCATTCCCGATAAAGCATTCCCGATGAGTTGCGATCGTAGCATGCAGGAAACCTGTAAACGGCGCACACTTCGCCGTTTATTTCAACGTATTCAAACCTTGATTTTGAAGTAATTAAAAATCGTATGGCTCTGTTACTTGGAAGATCTTCATGATTTATGATAATAATTGCAAATCTGCAAGTAATCCAGATCCTTATGGCCTTACCCCATACCCGATTTACCCTTTGATATGTGCCATTAATAATCAATGGCTCTGTTACTTGGAAGATCTTCATGATTTATGATAACAATTGCACAAATCTGCAAGAAAATATGTTTTCAAAGTAATCCAGATCCTTACTATAGCCTTATCCCATACCCAATTCACCCTTATCCACATCACAGATGCCTTAAAATAGTCCACATAATATATGCCCTTAAATCAAGATAGCCCTACCCCATGTGCATATTATATCCAGGTTATACACGTGAATCAGTCGGGAATTCATTAGGAATAGGGTCTTAGTTTTTTTATAGTAGGCCTTTTAGTTGTATTAGTTGGCGGGCCAATGGTCGGAGCTCTCATCATGATCATATAATGGTATCCAGTCAGTCTAAAGCACTTTTTTGGCCATATCCCGGCTTATTTTTTGGCCAAATAAATAACATTAAATTATTCCTTCAGTTTATATTTTTATCACGCATACTCATCCGTCGCTATCCCTGCATTTCCATTTTTTCCAAACTGGTGTTGCGCCTTCGATAAGCCGTAACCAATTCGAGAGGGGGGGGGGGGGGGGTGTTTGTATAGCAATAAAGCTAACGGGACGGGACAAATAATGACACAATGGTGTGTGCGGAGGGCGCGTTCATACGCAGGTATCACCAAGCGGTGGGCAAAATCTGCAAGAAAATACGTTTTCAAAGTAATCCAGATCCTTACTATGGCCTTATCCCATACCCAATTCACCCTTATCCACATCACAGATGCCTTAAAATAGTCCACATAATATATGCCCTTAAATCAAGATAGGCCTACCCCATGTGCATATTATATCCAGGTTATACACGTGAATCAGTCGGGAATTCATTAGGAATAGGGTCTTAGTTTTTTTTTATAGTAGGCCTTTTAGTTGTATTAGTTGGCGGGCCAATGGTCGGAGCTCTCATCATGATCATATAATGGTATCCAGTCAGTCTAAAGCACTTTTGTGTGCCATATCCCGGCTTATTGTTTGGCCAAATAAATAACATTAAATTATTCCTTCAGTTTATATATTTATCACGCATAATCATCCGTCGCTATCCCTGCATTTCCATTTTATGAAACACGGAACAAATAATAACACACTGGTGTTGCGCCTTCGATAAACCGTAACCAATTCGAGACGGGGGGGGGGGGGGGGGGGGGGGGGGGGGGGGGGGAGGGTGTTTGTATATCAATAAAGCTAACGGGACGGGACAAATAATGACACAATGGTGTGTGCGGAGGGCGCTGAAAGTGTGGTTTCTTCATACGCAGGTATCACCAAGCGGTGGGCACGGTATGTGTGCCCACACTGATAAATATTAGCCTCACATGAATTTTCGCCAATTAGGAACTGATCACACTATAAAACAGGTACGCGTGTGTGACGCGTGGCGGTCATCGCGTAGCGGAGTGTTGCGTGGCCAACGATGGTGCGTGACTTGCACGCATCGCTCTGGCGTACATATACTTGCCACGTCAAGCAGCTGTAGTATTAAACGACCACACATAGCAACCCACTCGGGTCGTTGTATGAAAGCCGTTTTTCGTCTATTGAATAACGCCAAGAGAAATCAACAATTTGCCTAAATTTAGTAAGTTCATGTCGCCCACGCCACCCCGCCCATGTTAGCTACCTCACAGCTCCACCAACGGCGGTATCCATGCGCATGCGTTGGCCAGTTTCATGAGGTAAGAATAAAACAGGTACGCGTGTGTGACGCGTGGCGGTCATCGCGTAGCGGAGTGTTGCGTGGCCAACGATAGTGCGTGACTTGCACGCATCGCTCTGGCGTACATATACTTGCCACGTCAAATAAATGAAGTCAAAAGTGGAGAAATGCCGTGATAATATATAATTTATTGTACAAATGTTCGGCCATCGGCCTTCATCGGGTACGGTAGATTGAATAGATTTGTTTACATTCTGCACCCAAGTTCGTAAGAAGCCGAACGCCAAACATACGCGTGCGCGTGGACAAAAAACGCGGGCAAAATACACGTGCGGGAAATAACGCGTACGCGCTGCAATTAAGAGCAGGGGATGGCGGACGGCTAGACACGAAATGCATTGAAGCTGACATTAATGCCATTTGGGTGCAGAGTGCCGAGAGAGTGAATTAGTCGTTGTTCTCTCTCCTTCCTGTTTTTATCGCCGCCATGGCATTTGAACAGTCCAGCTATGTTGATGTCCTGGTTTAAATCATGATTGTGGAAATGTTGCGCTACTGGTATGCCAGGAAGTTGGATGCGAATGGACCTGAGGTGTTCCGTAAAGCGGTCTGCCATGCGTCGTTTGGTTTCCCCAATATACAACATGTTGCATCTCGTACATATAATGGCATAAACCAAGTTCTTGGTGGTGCACGTGAACTCATAGGAAACCTTTTGTTCACCGCTGGGTCCTTTGATGCTATCTCGCGAGGTTACATGCTTACATGTGTTGCATCTGGGTCTTCCGCATGCAGTAGTTGAACCGGGCCTGGGCGGCTCGTCTTGGTGGTTAATTCACTATTAGTTATTCTATACACTCATGTTAAATAACCCTTGAATGCCCCTTTAATGTTAAATTTTACCCTATTTGTCATCATAAAATTATCTATAAATGTCATAAACCATGTCATGTCATGTCAAACTAGTTTGTTGATTTAAGGGGGCTGTGGACTCTCAGGTACAGCCTCCGTAAAACTGCCATAACTTCTTCAATATTCATTTAATCTTTATAAACGTATACAGTTTTTTGCACGAAAGGGTACAATTAATCCAATCATTATAATGAAATTGACCATTTTGGAAAAAATTATAAAAAACACGTTTTTTGACCCATTTTAGGTTCTGCAGATATAACTCAAAATATATTTTGTCAAATTTTGTCATACTAGTTTTATGTTATATTTTTTGCCCAAAAATTGTCTTTTTAGGCTGAAAACGACCCAAAAATCGATTTCTATTTTTGTCACCCCCCTTCATTCGAAAGGTAACTATTTAAGGACTTGAATTAGCCTGGGTGTCAAGTTGTAACAAAAAATGCCGTGATAAATTATTTTAAAGCTCATTTATTGTCTTTGGCTGGTCTACTGCAGGTTTATGGGTCATGTCATACTACTACTAATCTTAGCCCTAAGCCTACCCTGTAAAATGTAAAAAGTTAATTTATTTTAATAGGGATGTGAATACACGTGTTTATTAACATTTAGGTAAACCAATAATTGCAAACGTGACCGTATTATTGGCTTATTACCAAAATATATATATAAAAAAATCTTATTAAGTTAATTCTCGTTAACGTATGTTATAGTACCATCAGATTTTGTGTTTCCTAATTAAATTATTAATCTAAAATAATATGTTTTTTTATTAGACCTGGTAAAGGGATTTTGAATTTGCCACGTCAAGCAGCTGTAGTAAAAGACCACACATAGCAGCCCACTCTGATCGTTGTATGAAAGCCGTTTTTCGTCTATTGGATAATGCCAAGAGAAATTAACAATTTGCCTAAATTTAGTAAGTTCATGTCGCCCACGCCACCCCGCCCATGTTAGCTACCTCACTGTCTCCGCAACAGCTCCACCAACGGCGGTATCCGAGCGCATGCGTTGGCCAGTTTCATGAGGTGAGAATAGAAGACGTGAAACATAGCAACCGACCTGGTTTTTTGGTTATTTCCATAGTAATTGAATAGTTTTGCAAAAAATAGTGTCAGATGGCAATATGTACTCAATCAATGTACACAAATATCAGAGTTGAAAGTCAAGGCATCTCCGAGAACACTCGCGGACAAGATTTACGTTCTTCCTTTTATTTATATAGATACTTAAAAGGGGAAAGCTCACAAAATGTCTCGTAGTTGTAGATCTATCGATGGTTTGGGTTGTATTTTTTGTGTTTAAGGGGTTCCACATATATGATCTTTTTAAACGTGGTAATAGTTTCTTGTTTAATTTTGTGATCTATTGATTTACCGTGCTCTGAGTATATTCTCTGAATTTCTCTGAGTGCTGCGGCGATCCTCTTAACACATTCAAGCGGCTATCAATTTTGCCATTAAAAAACCCAAGACGAGGCCTTTTTATACTTATTTCAATGCATTTTGCATGGTGATTCTAGATATGGTAATAAAATTCAGTTATAATCACTCTTTCAACACGCAAAATCCTCGTTCAGTGTGTTTCGGGAATTCAGGAGAAACATCGTGGAGTTATGTTTTGTTTTTTGGTCATGCATGAAAATCATGCACATACTTTCAGCATTAAATTTGACTGCCCCCTCCCCCACCCCTTCCCCGATAAAAAACAGTGAAATAATTTGTTGACAAGTTCCCAATGGATTTTTCCGTTAAAAATATCTGTTAAGAACTCTTTCGGGAATTATCCAAGGACAACGCAAATCGCTTAACACTGCGTAATGGATTCTAAGAATTGTCGATCGTCACAAATAGTTTGAGATAGAGACCAGAAAAAAATGTATCGAATTATTTATCTCCCGTCCACAATTGATCCAAGTATTCTGTCATATGTGTAAATAGTTTGTAACTAGAAACTCACCCACCTTGCACTTAAGTACAAATGAATCATAATCGTTGAATCATTCCCGGTTATTGCAAGTCGTGTCAGATCACATTCTACCCAACATCTAATTCCCATATTACGAGCCAATGAATAGTCTAGTCCGATGATCAATTTTTAATATGGATTCTGATACCTCTGTCATCTCAGTTTTCCTGGTACAATCTTGGAATCGAAAGCTGGATAAAGCGTACAGTACTACGGGTCCTAGGCATATGCATCATTTACATAGTACAAAACACAAAACAGTATCTCGTTTAAATACGTGATGGACTTTATTCCGTCAAACACGTGCATTCATAACATGGACCTACAGTAAACGTCCCTTAGAGTTCGAAAAACACACAGTTGAGACATCAGCATCCACCCTGAATGATTAACCCTTTCCACGTGGCAGTCGTCTGCAGACGACATTTCCAAAACTTCACAAAATGTTTCAAAAATGTCAACATTATTGATTTTCTTCACCATATTTGGAATCACCATGAGATATGCATTGAAAAAAGTACAAACATACCTGTTCAGTACTATTTCCGATAGACTTTGAAAGTTGGGAAAGGTTTTTGAAAAATCTGTTTTGAATATGGTAAAAGTAATAGCCGCGTGGAAAGTGTTAAGGTTTTTGTTTACAACTAACCGATGTCAATAATCAGCTACAGAGTGACCCGCAAAATTGTTACCAATGAAATCTGCAAACCGCGCACTCAGATGGTTAAAAAATGCTCATATTTTTGTCCGCACTATGCAGGACAAAAATAAAAACCTCGGCAGATAACTTCATAACATCGAGCGAAGTCGAAACTTGACGGGAAAACGAAATTTTAAAATCACTTCGATGATGGCCCAACTTTTCTTGCAATGGTAGGTAAAAATAAATATTGTCAATCATATTGCTACACCTGACAAACTCTTTTGGGTAAAGCTTGAAACCATAGAACTATAAAAAGTTGCATGTTTTATAGCTGCCAGTTTGCTTTATATTCAAATTTTCCGCTTATTTAGAAAAAAACAAGCAGCATTTATTGTAGGGCCATGTTCATTATTGATTTATTCCACACCTAGTTGGTTTGTATTAATGCAGCCATGCACGCAAAAAAAGAAGTGATTATGTTGAATAGTAACACATCAGCATCTTGATGTTTTCCTATACGTGCATTAAGTCCACAAATGCTTGGCACTGTCTCTCTCTAATGCCAAATCTGAAATTCGTATTGGTTTAACTCATAATCACAGAGATCCCTTTTAAAATTCCAAATATCACATGTCACAGTCAAAACTAGAACTAATTGTTCACCTTATAAACAGTCGGATAGCTGGCAAAATGGATTACAATTAATTGCGTATTGTGTAATTGCGTATTCCACCAAATCACAATTGACTCATCAAATCTCTACTTAACTATTTTTAGCATATAAGACAATTTGTTTTCACGGAATTAGTTCATCAGATTGCATATAGAAGATAAAATAGAGATTATTTTGAGCAAATCCACGGGGCCGGTTTTGTTTTGCTAGCTGATTTATCGTCATGCCCGCCGGGTAACTTGCTTATACATTATGGCTTGATCCACGTACATGGCACGCGAGAATTGGTTTTCTTCTTGTGCCTATAATGCAGAAAGGTAGCAGGTGACACGATATGAGTAAATCTGTATTGGGGTATTCACAGGGCTGAAAAAGCACTCGCCCGCTTGCGATGGTGGATAAATTTGGCGTCGAGCCATGCAGTAGCGTAACCAGGGTCTTCAATATCAGGGGGGCAGGGGGGGGGGGAGGCCTGTAATCAGGGGGCATGTATTTCAACGTAATGGTAGATGTCCATTGAATAATCCAAACAGCACATTTTAGCAGGGTGTGTGACGTTTCTGACTTGTGACTTGACTTGCCATTTTACCTAATGACTTCCCTCGAAATTCAATGACTTGGTCCCGTTGAAAAATGCATTGAAATGACTTGAGAGACACGTGGTTTAATGTTGATATATGACTTGTGATTTGGTTACAACACTAACGTGATTTTAGTTACCTTAATACTTTCCACGCGGCAGGCGTCTGCAGACGACATTCCAAAATTTCACAAAAATGTTTTTATAAATTCAAAATTATTGAATTTAATTACCATACTTGGAATCACCATGAGAGATTCATTCAAATGAGTACAAACAAATAGGCCTATATCCAGAGAAAATTTGTAATCACTATCGATTCTCATTCATTATCCCCCAATTAAGCGATGGACAACTGATGGACACGTGCTTGAACTTGATCTAATACGATATCGTTAACCTTGATCGTTGACCCCTTCACTCAGGGCACTATTTGACCTTGACCGTGAACCCTGACCTTAACCCTCATCCTCATAATCCTCACCAAAACCGGTATCGTAAACGTAATGGCACGTACTATACTACTCAGATAATTTAAGTTCGTTTCCACACTGGATAAAAAGTTAATTCAACACAATTTATTGGTACACTTGGCTATTCCAATTGAAACACATACACCCCCAACGGAAGACATGACCTTTATCTTCCACACAGGGAGTGTAGATTTGAAATGGACTCACCAATGCAGGTAACCCAATTTGATATCCACCCTCCCTTTGGGGAAGATTAACGTAAAATGTATTCCATACGGGGTGTACAGATCATCTGGAATAGCCCATTGTATCTGGCGTGTAAATACGAGTCTTTTGATTCCTCTCTTGTGTAATTAAGTCATAGCCTTCTTCTTACCATTTATTGCTTTGAATTATTCTTGTGTAAATACGATCCGTTTACAGTGTTTTAGTTAGTCAAAAACTGTCCCCTTGACAATTGTTTTTTAATTAACTTTGCGAAAAGTGCCATTAATAGACTTCAAAGGGTCAAAGTGTTGTACCCGTCAAATACGACAACTTTCTTAATTATAAAACCGAGCACCATTTGTCGAGCAATCCGTACATTAAATCACGATGAAAGCGTGTGTTCACATAAACTGCGCTTTTATATTTGTTTTGAGTCATATCCTCTATAATAAACCGACCGTAAATTTCGATATAGTTGTGTAGAGATGTTTAGCTGCTAAAAAATGAATTATACACACACACATTCTCGACCTATTAACGGGCCTATTAAAATGCTGGTAAACAAACGACTGCTGCCATTTAGTTTCCTCGTAACGCATTGCATAAATGCATAGAGCGGAACATACAACTGGCTAAGTGTCTATATTTGGACATTTTAGCGACTTTTTTGACATATGGCTAATGAAATTTTAAAAAAAAGAGATCGATGAAATCTGACTATTTTTCCAGCGGGTTTCCATTATCCGATATCGTGTTTGATCCAGAACCATATTTATCAACTGGACGATGTTTGATGGACGTCATCCGATTTTGGTGATGCCGTCCTCTGGATAAGCTGGACTTCTTTTTTTTCTTGTAAATTTTCTAAGTATTTTTACTGTTACGCATTGGGCTACTTTTACGTATTGGGCTCTTACAGACGAGAGATGGCTGAGTTGAAAGGCCCCCTCGTCGCCATTCATGAGATGTTGCTTTTGGTCACCATTGCCTTCATGTTTCATTGGTACCAACTGATGATAATGGCCAGTTGTTCCACAACAGAATAGTTCATGTCTGTGCATTGTGAACCGTTTACGCGTTGCTTTTCAACTCGGTCATCAGTGATCCAGCAGACGTAATTATTAAAAGCTGGCTCTGAACCAAGCACAATCCGCTGAGGAAGACGACAGATTGGATCGTCGAAACCCGTTTTTCACAACCAACAATCTTTACAATGTGTTATTAGATTCCTGATGAAACTATTCAATCATTCATGTCCGCGCTATTTTTATATGTTCAATGTGTCAGGTTGGTGAAAATCAATGATTACTGGCTAATGAAATAAATGTTGATCACTCTGTATATAGATACAAGTATGTTGTTCAAGTAACGTAAACTATCCAACATGACAAAGTTTGTAGCACCCCCCCCCCCCCCCCACCCCTTCTCGTCCTCCGTAAGTTGTCGATATAGCAACCAGCTATCCAAATTTGACTATATTCAACCAATGGCGTAACTAGGGTCTTCAATTTGGGAACATTGAGGGAGGGGAGGTAGGCCTGTGATCGGGGGCATAACCGACTACCTAGTGTTAATACATAGAGTTTGTAATTTCATTGGAGAGGGCTTCAAGACGGGTAAGCTTTCTGATAGGGGAGGCAGGCAAACGCCCCTCCACCTTGTCAAGTTACGCCACTGTGTCGAACAGCAAGTCTTCCAAAAGGAACGAAGGTATCTTAGGCGATTAATGAGACAAATAAAGAGAACCCAAAAAGACGACACCCAACTCATTCCAAATGTACAAGAGAAAAACTCGGAACAAGTAAGCTAAGTTCCTAATAAGGCCCATCGCTCCTAATAGTGAAACATTTGAGTTTTCAATAACAAACAAAAAAACGTTTTAAATCTTAGTATTATTTTAGGGATCACGTCAAAACTCGACCGCCAGGCAACCGTCGGTTACGGCCGGTTCCGCCCGTTTCTCACAAAACGTGTCGTCTGTTATAATATACAAACATAATGAGGTCAAATAGTTACACTCTGGTGAACACGACCGGTTGATAGTGCCTCGTCACACACGTGAGCTATAAAATATTGAAGCAATGGGCTCTCAAGTCTCAGTTGACAACCAGTACAATACAGCTATTGATTTTCGCTGGGGTTGGCTTTTTCAATCTGTTTATAGCTCAATTAACTTTTTTAAATCAATACCGAAAGTCCAGGGGTGCCCTATTATGACCGCAAAGTAACAGATTGACAGTGTAAATTGGTCCGGTTACGGCATTAAGTCAACCGGCGGTTGTTCAGTGTTGCATGCGTGAATATTCATATACCAATAAAACAGTTTACCTGAAAGAACCGGGCGGAACCGAACGTAACCGGCGGTCAACGGGCGGTCGAGTTTTGATATCTTCGCAATACACAATAATCAGATTTGTTTAGTGGTTTTTTTATAAATCTATTCTAAAATTGTTTATGTTGATATGATATTTTCTAGATTAAATCTTTCACTTCGTTCAATTTAGATAACGATTATTTTTAGAATTTTTGATGTAATTCTCGTTTTCTTTATTGCTGAGAATTTGCGGAAAAGGCACGCAGCAAAAAGTTAATTCTGAAAGATGATAATCGTTTATTGCACACGCCTTAATTGGCATTCTAAATGTCACCATATGCACGTCATAACCTACGCCAGGATGTTCAACCGATTTTGTTTCTGATTAAGTTTCTCACATTTAAAAACGGTTTTTATCTTTTAACACTTTTGTACGCGGCTAGTATTAGTTTACCATAATATACAAAACAGATTTGTCAGAAACCTTTCCCAACTTTCAAAGTATATTTCAAGATTGACTGAACCAATACTAGGCATGTTTGTACTTATTTTATTGCATTTCTCATGGTGATTCCAAAATATGGTAATGAAAATCAATACTTTTGACATTTTTGTAACATTTTGTGACATTTTGGAATGTCGTCTTGCAGATGCCTGTCGCATGGAAAGTGTTAACTTATTCCATCTAATAAGTTTTCACCCCAATTCAGTCGTTAACCTTTTTCATAGCAAATTATGATTTTTGCCACTGAACCTTTTGTTCGCAATTTCCATGAAATTTCGATTCATTTATACTTTCAGGCGATAAAAGATCTTTGTGTTCCGAGAACTGACATGTTTGCAATAGCGAGGGAAGCAATCAAACTTAGGCGGTACATACCTATACCCTTTTCCAATGTCAGTGCCCCCCCCCCCCCCCCCCCCCCCCCCACGGGCAAAATATAGAGGGGACGGGAACGTATTTAATACAGTCATCAAAAAAAGTAACTATACAGGTAATAAATGGGCTTTTAACTCTAAACATATATATCCTACCTAAAAATATTAAATTATGAAGTTGTTGAAAAATGTATCTTCTTTAATAAAGATATTGCACGCTAGGATTGGGTTTATTGGGATTATTGAGGAAGTGACACTCCAAAATGTAAGGTAAAGTCCGATTTTCATTTTCACATTTTCTATTCTACACGCAGACCCAGAACTACGGGTACATTATCGATTACCGGTAAAGCAATTATTGGGGGATGCATGCGCAGGTTGATAGTCGCCTGTATTGTTCCGATGGATCAATACGCCACACACACGCTATCTGTAATACTCTCCCCGTGTTGAAAAGTAAAATGTGAAAATGAAATTGTGACTTTAATCGAAAGGATTGTCACTACTTCAATATTCAACCGATCCTAGCGTGCAATATCTCATATTGAAGAAGATAAATTTCTCAATAACTTTATCATTTCAAATATTTTTAGGTAGGATATATATATTTTAGAGTTAAAAGCCCATTTATCTACTGTACAGTTACTTTTTGGATGAGTGTACACAAGTTCTATGGGGCGGTTGCCAAATCTAAAGAGGGACGCAGAGGGGGGTCGTAACATTTAGGGGGAAACGTTCCTGGTGCTCATCACCCCACACTTCCACCGCCTATGTATTTCTTTACTGAAAGGACTCATCCAGTAACATTATTATCATTCCTTTCATAAAATCATTATTATCATGACTTTAATAATAAATAAATATTATCGTTACTTTCATAAAAATATTGTTATATTGTAAAATTTTTATCATAACTTTCGTTACTTTCATAAAAATATTGTTATCATGAGTTGCCCTGTATATAAAATAGTGTTTTATCGTGGTACTTTTGAATCTCATCAACACATTAACAGTAACCCTCTAGTAGAACCTCCATGGCGAAGCAGTGAACACAGAACTCTCATTAAGTACGAACGGAAACGGTCGAAAAAGTTAATAATATCTCAAAAATTATTTTTGGTCAATTGCACAAGATGTAATACACCTGTCAATTAATTTCAAATGCCAAAATTAAAAAGATGTCTAAAATCGCTTTGGGGGCGAAATACCCAGTCTGATTCAAACACGGTATGATGCAAAGATGATTTACTGAGCAACACCAGCATGCTTCACTTTGATCACGTGACCAGTGATTTCCGTCGTCAGTGATTATTGTCATTATTGCAATGAAAGGACTATTGCAATGAAAGGACAATATTATTGTTAAACAAGGGTCTTTAAAAATCATGCTGCAAGTAGTACAATTGATGTGACTTCAATCCAGTCTTATCTTAATTTTCTTAAAGACAATTTTATTTTTTAAATAACAAATAATGTAGGTTTTAGTTGAAATTCAACTTCTTTTCATATATGTGGGTTAAGATGTGCCTATCTGTACCATGTATTAGGCCAAAAATAAAAAAGGTTGACTTGCCCTTTCCGACCGACCCGAATTTTCGGAAATCTAGGGTCGCTATTTTTTTTTTTTTCAAAGTAAAAAAAAAAGATTAAAAAAAGTTTAAAAAATTGAAAGAAGCACATAACAATAAAGAAAGATGAAAACGTGTTTTTGAGTAGTATCTGCTTGTTTAAAAATCAAAATCAAAAAATCAAACAAACAAAAATCAAAAAAAAATCTCTTTAAAACGTCTTTAATGTAGTATCTCCCTGTTAAAATTAAAATTTAAAAAAATCCAACCGTCCGACTCACACTCTGGCCCTGAAAGGGCAAGTCAACTCTTTGTTTTTGTTAGTCTTAGCAGGTGGAAGGCAGACGACTCTCTGGTGCTACTTTGGGACAATAGTAATACTAATGCATGCTGGGACTGACAAGCAATCTTCTTAGGGTATGATGAATACAATTACTAATATCGGTTTCATCATTCCTCTATCGAATATCATCACCCACTCACAATTATTTGTTTCTAAGGGCTACAGAACGCCTCCGGATAAGTGGCTGAATGGAGGGGTACCAACTACGTAAGGAAATGACATTCTTCTATTATAAACACCTATTTCACTATTTGGAAGATTGCACGGAAGGAAACCGATGAAGTGGCTATATATATGATTGTGTGTATAAAGCATTATGAACAAAAAGCTGTTGAGATAGCAATGCATTAGTGTGTATTACATTACATGTATATTTACTCCACAGTGAATTGACTCCGAAACCATAGCTCCAATGTATTTTTGTATTTTTTTTTTAATTCAAGAAATTTCTCTTCTTTTTAATATAAGATATTTTAATATAATTAAAATTACGCATGCAATGTTTGACTAAATATTACCACAGCCATGAGTCCAAAACCAATACAACGTCCGGATGGTGATTTTTTTTCTCGTACATGAGTTAAGAAAAAAATATTTATTCCGTTTTAATACGAAATAATGCAAAATTCACTGAATAAAATGATTTTAATCACATAAACTGATTTTGTCTTAACTAATGTACGAAAAAAATAATCGCGTCCGGGTGGGTGTTTTGTTAATATTACTTTAACATTCGGTTCTTCTACACGCAGCTTTGGTGTATCAATGGCCGGGATCATTGGGAAGCTTATCGAATCTGGTAGCGATAACTCACTGGTCGAAATTAAGATGAGGATTTGGGATGCTTCAATTGATCGATGCAGCCCCTACACATACATGTCACCCCACCTGCGTGTTCATAACCCAAGTGGGAAAATATTTACGTAGGAGCTATTATAATACTTTTTTGGTTAAAAATATGTAATTTATTACTGGAACGTACGTTGTTCTTTTTCGAGGGCTATGCGGCGACCATACACGACTCCAAATATGGTACAGCCTATACATTTTAAGACCATCGTCTATAGCAAAACAACTAAGAACTATGTTTTATTCTCATTCTTATTTAGTTTATTGGTTATTTTGATCTTTCATCATAAAATAACGCAGTTTGTTAGATTTATTTTAAACAAACAACAACAAATTTCCCCTGTATAAAATCGGCGAATCCAGCGAGCTGTTTTCCAACATCCTGCTTCAAATTAATCGCGTTTTTTAGCACACACGCACTCCGTCATCGCTGCGTTATACCCACAACGCATACGGCGGCGACTTTGTGTAGGGCACGCTAACGCGATGACGCGTTGATCATACACGCTGAAGGTATTATTTTTTCGAATGAATTAAACCCCGCCCCAAACTATGCACCATTGTCTCATAATGTATGGGCGTGTCGGCTGAAAATCAGCCAAAAACCAATCAAATTGCCTGCTGACATCTCAAACCACATCCACTATCATGACTATATATATAAGCATTTTTTGCAAACCCCCGAGAGTTATTAATTTTACCCAAAACCATATGGTTATAGATAGTATTCATTGAAGATCCATAATTAGAAACATTAGGTACCTGCATTTATTCATTGGCGTCATACTAAAGTCTCCCCGTGTTTTTGACAGTTGTCAAAGTCCGGGCGTCACTACAGGGTGAGTCAAAAAGACTGCAATAGTAGAAAGAAGCCATTTTGTTTTCAAAAACAAAATGAATTTTAAAACTTTTTAAACGTTGCAAGAATGATGTATTTAATCCTAACTTTGTGTGAAAAAATGAAGTCGGTCGCATTTTCCGTTTGTCTTTGGTGAACCTTTTGACCAGTGTACCCATTTTACACGTTTGTCCACGAGATACCCAAAATATGCATCAGATCGCAAAATGTGTCTCTCATTTAAATTTGGAAACTTGAGTTCATTTGTGATGTTTTTGGAATTTGATGCATCCTTTCTTGTTTACATGTGAGTTAGCATAATCAATTATAATCGTACCCATGCAATGAAAGCGTATAATGTTCTAAATGTTAATAACAAAATGAAATTTTCCATTTTTTTGTTGGCGGGATATTCAAATATGAAAATGCAATGTGTGCCATTTCAAATGAAAATCACTTATTTACAGGTAAATGTGGTTGTGCAGCAAAGAGGGTCACCAAATACAAACGAAAAATGCGATCTACTTCATTTTTTCACACAAAGTTAGGATTAAATACATCATTCTTGCAACGTTTAAAAAGTTTTAAAATTCATTTTGGTTTTGAAAACAAAATGGCTTCTTTCCACTATTGCAGTCTTTTTGACTCACCCTGTATAGCATCTATGACAGGTGTACATCCGCGTCCAAGAAAACTGTCGAAACGGTTCACAATTATTTCAGACGGGGCTGTGCCGCCGGTGGTTAGAAACCCTGACCCTCAGTTAGAATTATTTGATCATTATAATTTATTTGTGACGCTTTTCATAATTTTTGATTTTGCGATTTGAATACCATTTAGGCTTTTTTTTCGCAATCTGTGAGCCATATTTTTAAGGGTTTCTACCCCAAAAATGGCTTATGAGTTCTTATGTGCCGATCGTATTTAAATATTTTCACCAGACTTAGGCCTATTTTACTGTTTTCTTTTGTGATTTTCGCGAAATTGAACCCATGTTCTTAGGGATTATCAAGCACAAAAGCATACCCATCACACTATCCTGCCGCGTGTTCATAACCCAAGTGCGAAAATTAAAAATATAATATTATGTTCTCGTATAAATGAGCTATAATTTTGGAGTTACGTTAGGAACGTATTCATTGCTGGCAAGTTACTTTTTAAGGACTCTATTATCTGCAAAACCCCCGAAGGATATCATTTTGTTCAAAACCTTATGGTTATATATGACATGTATTGTTTTGTTTTTCCATAATTAGAAACATGTACCTGCATTTATTCATTGGCGTCATACTAAAGTCTCCCCGTGGGTTTGACTTGTCAAAGTTCGGGGTCACTCAGCATCTACGTATCATTCACGAATTGTTAGATCAGTTGCAAGTATAGTAAGAAAAAACCTGTTTTACGGAGCCGACCGACCCACTTTTTCAAGATTTTGTTAAATTTTTTTCTTCTTCTCAAATCATGTTAAATCAGCCGGGTTTTAGCCGAAAATCTGTCGAAAATATTTTTTTCCACAATTTTTTTAAATAAGTCCAGATTTTTGCAGATGTTGGTGACATTTTAGGTTTAAAAAAAAATGAATTAAAAAAAATTAAAAAACCGACCGACCGACCCTACTTGACAGGTCCGTCCGTAAAACAGGGTGTGTGTTTTCCGTCGCCTAATGTTGGAATTAATTCCAGCGGCAATTGCAGTGGTATAGGTAGAAATCGCCGAATAAATGCCAATCCTCTCAATCCTAGTGATACTCACAAACTATTTAGGTTGGAAAATGTTAGGCTTTAACCAAAGAACGGCATAACAAGTATCATGTTTTATAGCTGCTGCCATTCTGTTTATTATTCACTGATAACATTGACTGCTTTACTCAAACATCCCACAAGCTGCCTTTATTGTAGGGCCCTATTCATTGCTGTTTCTATACCTATATATTTATTTGGATTAGTGAAACACGATGCACGCAAAAGGAGCATTTAACGTAGAATAGTAAACAAGATTAATCGCAGCCTGTGATAGGAAACACACCAAGCTACTGATGTGTTCCTATTAACACTTTCCACGCGGCAGGCATCTTGCAGACGACATTCCAAAATTTCACAAAATGTTTCAAAAACTTCAAAATTATTAAATGTCATTACCATATTTGGAATCACCATGAAAAATGCATTGAAATAAGTACAAACATGTCTAGTATTGGTTCAGTTATCCTTGAGATATTCTTTGAAAATTGGGAAAGGTTTCTGAAAAATCTGTTTTGTAACTACGAGGGTCATTCAATAAGTTATACCTCCTCCCTCATAACATCGCTGATATTAATGTCAATCTCATGACATTTGTCATGATTATAGCTCCGAATCATAGCTACAAATGTTTAGTAAAAAATAAAAGGTATCTGTTTTACTTTTGTTATGACGCGGTCAAAGCCAGAGAGAGATTTTGGACAACGGACACAGAAAATTACCTTAAAAATATACACATGTTTTCGGGTGTTTTTTCGTATTGTATGGTAAGATATAACAGCATGATTTAAATACTGAAAAATGGAAATGAATGAATGATATATGAATACATTACAGTATTATCATGTATAGATAAGATTGTAAATAATATTAACTCTTGTAGGCTTGCAAATAGTGTACTATCTACTCAAATGTCTTGCTGTGCCTTTGGCATGCCAGAATACTGCCATCAGTCAAATTTTCGTTGT
Source organism: Ophiura sarsii (assembly GCA_035610835.1). Taxonomy (NCBI): domain Eukaryota; kingdom Metazoa; phylum Echinodermata; class Ophiuroidea; order Amphilepidida; family Ophiuridae; genus Ophiura; species Ophiura sarsii. The sequence goes on along the minus strand of CM069457.1, from coordinate 36,000,355 downwards.
TACAACTTAAGCCACAATGATTCCTCGAATGTTAAATCTTTACCATAATACGCTCGTAGTCACTTTATGAGTTTTACTTATGTGCAACCTTCAGAATAGTCAATCAGGTAGTCAATGATAGAAAATTATCGCTTTGACGGACTTTAAATTCCTCCATTTGGTTCGATATATTGAAGATCGCTTAGTTATCATGAAAGTCAAATATGACTTTTACAGGGTTTTCTAGGGGAGGGTAAGCTGAATGGTTGTCCATACATGGATCTGGCTAATCAGAGTGCATATTTTTTCCAAATCAATCTGTCAACTTTATTGTTTACAGTCTGTTAAAAAGATATATGACATTTAGGACGGTTATAAATGACCGACAGGTATGTTTTGCCTCTTACAATAGGCCAATTGAAAAGCACTTCGGCGATATTTTGCTGTTTTTTATCCGTTTCCGTCACACTAAATCGAGGTTTGGTTCTCATTGCATGTCCGGAAAAGTACAACCAGTACTCAGATCAATTTACATTGGATTTGTAGCTGAGGTTCCAAGCTACAATCGTGTGATATTTGATAAGACTGGCTCATATAATAATAAAGTTATTAGGTAGAAGGTAGAACTTATTGAATGACCCTCGTAGTAAGCCGCGTGGAAGGTATTATATAGCATTAATTCCACAATTGCTATGCACTGTCTCTGTAATGGAGCTCAACTATCAATGTTACTCAGTAGGACACTATATTCTCGATAAAACGTTGTCAATAAGTTAATTTATTAATAACTCATCTAGCTGATTCAAACATAAACGTTGTTCGATGTTGCCTTTTTTCTAATGGCCATACAATATCGATCGCCCTCTGTACCAGTGTTAGCATTGCGGTCACCGTTATCACATATACTTTGATGCGGCTTATCAGGGCCCGTGACTCGAACTCGTCGACCCGAACCTCGTCTAGATGTCCTTACACTCCGATTGTGTCTAGTGGCCATCATGTTTCGTTTTCTTCTTGACGATAAGAACTCGATGGCTTTCCCCACCGAATTCCGAAAATTATCCGACATGGCGCAGTAGATCACCGGATTAAGGCATGAATTCATCGACGATATGCCGAGCGCGAAAAGTTTAAAAATCATTGTGGCCGTCGTGAGTCGGAACTTTCCAAATCCCATCCATAGATTTATGATGTGATGCGGCAACCAACATATTCCAAATGCTGATACTACTACGCATACTAAGATAGTCACCTTCTTCTTCTTGCGGCTGATGTTCGTAGTCCTTCGTCCGTCATATGTTGGGACATCCGTGAGGAATTGGAGTCTCCGCCACAAAACGCTCACTATGCGCATATAGGCGAGCGTGATGACTACGAGGGGTAACGCGTAACCCGTAATGAACACAAACACGTGGAATCGTCGACGTTGCGTGTTACTGTGCCAGTTTTCACTGCAGTAGGTTTCGCTATGTGTTGGGTAGTGTTCCGTCTCCGTCTGTAAGACACACAGATAAGGCATGGAGAATCCGATCGAGAATATCCATACAATGATCGTCGCCGTCACCGAGTTTTTCTTCGTCCGTATTGCGACAAACTTCAGCGGGTACGCTACGGCGATAAACCTATCGAGTGACATCAGCACGAGGGTGTAGATGCTCGCGTACATGGAAGCGTACATCAAAAAGCTGGCGAATTTACACAGAAATTCCCCGAATATCCACGAGGGTAACGTGAAAACTGACGCGGAAAACGGCATGCAGAAGATGAGAAAGAGCATATCGGCAATGCTCAAATTGGCGATGAACACTCGCATGGTCTTCTGCATCCCTTGCAGACGTCCACACGTAGCGAGCAAGACGAGCATGTTTCCCAGAACACCGACGATGAAGATGCATCCAAATACGCCATATATGGAGCGAATCATGATGGCGGGTGGTCCGAATTCGGCAACGCTGTTATCGCTGTAGCTGGTGGTATTTGCACCAACGAGTGCAAAACTGCTGACGACATCGTGGGAAAAATATTCGTTAAAGGTTTCGTTATTCATGCTATTCATCATAGCAGTTGTAGCATACTGAATGTATGAACAACTTTTCAATAAAGTTGTTTAATTCATTCTTCGTTGGCACGTGCAGCGCAGTGTGGATAGTGCATACACTAACACTTGCGTACAATTCAAATATTGTGTGTTCGAATCCCGCTGAGTGTTGTGGTCTTGAGTGAGGCACTAATTTACCTCAGTCACTCTTCTCTATACCAAATGTAAATTTAAATGACTACACCGGCATTCTTCAAAGCTGGGAAAGTAACAAACTCGTTGTAAATAGGCGAAGCTAGCCCTCACACATCAATATATAACGACGTCTGGTTCAATTCATCCGTTTGAAAGAAGAATGGGCCCTCTGCTATTGTCCGCCTTACCTTTTAATATTGTTGAAGTATGCGGTAACTATTCATCGTTGCAATTCGTTCTGGTACAAATGTGTAGATGATTGATAAAAGCAATCCCAAATCACATTTTCCATGTACTCAATATAAATAAAGAAAGCATTGCGGAAAAGCTTGTGATCATTATAGTTGCAATTCGTGCTGGTATAAATGTGTAGTTGATTGATAAAAGCAATCCCAAATCACTTTTTCTATGATACTCAATATAAATAAAGCATTGTGCGCGGCATCGCAAGCTTGTGTGTGATCATTATATCATCGGTTCGTCGCGTACGTAAGTATAACCGAGACAGGATGACTGCAAACTACTGATGAAAATTCACAGAGCATCACGGAACATGACAGGGTGATTCAACAAAAATAGAAACATAAGTTTGCGATGTGATACTGATATCAGTTCGTGGGGCTCCAGCGTGGAGGTGACTTTTGGAATTGTGCGTGACGCCGGGCTGTAAAATGTTGCATTACATCACCCACGGAGCACTTCTCATGGAATTAAATTGGGCTCAATGGTATTGTTAATACTTTCCACGCGGCTGTCTTCTTCAGACGATAGTTTCAAAATGTCACAAAATATTTCAAAAAATGTTCAAATTGTTGAATTGCGGCACCACCATGAAATGCATTAACATAAGTACAAACGTGCCTAGTATTGGTTCAGTACAAACATGCCTAGAATTGGTTCAATATATTAAACTAATAGCCGCGTGGAAAATGTTAAAGGGCTTAGCCTTCCACAACAATTGACCGCTGAGTTGGAGCGTTTCCCACAGCTACGCGTTGTCATATTGGCTCTGTCGTAAATGTGTATCAAGGCATAATGAATGCGAGGATGCCTGGGAACCAGCGTATTGTGCCATGACCACTATTATACGCATGTGTAAGAACGTGAAAGAGGTTGGGCGTTGTGAAGTATGCTGAGCCCTAAAAGGATAAACAGTTACCAATTTGTCCAGAGTAAAAGTCTGCTTTACCCTGATGACAAGCGTACTGAATTTGAAGTGCCGCCTTATAATGTATAATGTGTCCGTGTAGACAGTTCAATAATTTGGGATATGGGTGACACAACACGACGCCGAGTCTTGTTTCCTTTTCATATTCAAAAGCATTTGTGTGTGTACTTTTTCGAGATTATTCATACACCTTGGGTTATGGGAGAGGGACATTCAACTAGAAATTCCTCAAAGTGTTTTCTGTACTCGGACACTCGGTGGGAAGTATGAAGTGTATTCGGTAACCTATAGAAACTTTCCATTTTACACTGACAGATTAAACAAAATATAAATTAAGAAGAAGCCCATCTATTTTGTTTTTACCCAATTGGATACTTTTTATATATACATATATAAATATAGTAGGCCTAGTCATCATCATAAGATCTACCAATCCTGAACTTTAGAGGGCGACATTTCATTCCGTTTTGAACAATTTTTTTTTGACTGAACGGATTCTACTTCTATGGAGTGGTATTATCCAAATAAAACCATCTGCATCACAACTCCAAAACGTTCAAATCAGAATGTCGTGCTCTAGAGTATGCCGCTGATGGAAATTCCACGTTTAAGTACAAACATGCCTAGTATTGGTTCAGTAATTCTTGAGTTGGGAAAGGTTTCCAACCAAATCTGTTCTGTATGGTAAAACTAATAGCCACGTGGAAGGTCATTTCTTCCAGGATTAGGATTTCAAATGGAATAGACCAATTGACGCTCGCTGTGACATTTTGAAAACAAGATATTTTGATGCAAACCGTAGATGTGAACATTAAGAAATGATACGTAATCGTAATGACTTTAGTCTTTGTCATTGAATAAAATACAATGCCGCCATCTATTGTTAAATACCATAGGATAGGAGAAATGCTTACCTCTGACCAACCTCGGTGACAACGAATTTCTTGTAGAGCAAATGGTTTCCATTAGCAGCTTCAGTAGAACCACAAAATAAAAGCCTGCCACACAGGTGCTATAATACAGCAAGCATATAACGGACATCATAGATATCTTATGCGCCGTAAGGCGCTAGATAGGAAACTCCCCGCGTATTTGCTGCGTAAAGTGAAGCCGAACGTTTTTGTTTACATTTTACGCAGCCGTGCGTACTTCTGAAAAAATATTACGCACATACGCAGCCCTTTCCGCGTTATTTGTCAGGGGCTGCGTATCATCACGCCGCAAACAGCGAATTTAATCAGAAACGAAGCTGTCTCTTTTTCTAATTTAGATTGAAACTGTTTCGAAGTTATCCTATCTTTCTCAGAAATAAGTTGATCCTTCTGCGTTTTTCGGACTGCCTTTTGAATACAACCGTGACCTGGCCTCGTGATGTTGAAAGTAATATTGTTTTTGAAATAAAAATATGAAGTGAGTTTCTAGATTGAAGTAGAAACATTTTTATACTGTTTGGAAGCGTTTTTGTTTTTTCAATTTTATTTGAAACTAAACACTTTTTGAATTAAATCTTGATTTTATGATAGCCGTTTTTTAATCTATAAGTTGTTTTTCTCATCATTTTTTCACAATCACAACTAATTGATCATTTCTGTCTTCACTATCACGCTAGTAAAATAGTAAAATAGCCTAATGACATGCAGGTAAACTAGATCAAAGAGTGACTAAATAGAAAAAGAACTATAACAGGCCGCGCCTAGGCCTACTATAATAATAATAGCGACAAAAAGGCACCTCCACTCAATTATTCGAGTGCAAACATTCAGAACAATACAAATAGAAAGAACAAACGGCAAATAACAAAAACAAAAGCAAATTTCCCAATACAAAAAGAAATGGACCCAAACAAGTTACACCGATTTTTTTTTGACACATAATGTGTGTTTTTGAATTTGAACAATATTTGTATCCAATCCGTGACATACCATAACATATTCGAATTTTAGATGTATTTTGAACAAGAAATTGACATATCCTAAAATCATTATCATCACAAAGTCAGTTTTTCAGTTGAAAGTCATTTTCTTGTTCAAAGTAGTCAAAAAGTGGGATTCGCACTCTTGTTACTGAATTGATCATATCTCGGTAATTGTAGATGGTGAAATTCAATGGGATAAAGTGTATTTGATAGCGGACTAATAATATGGCTTACCAAAAGTCATGAGAGTCTGTAAAAAAAATTGTGGGTAAATAATACCTTTCGTTGGTACGACTATGGTCGTGCCCCCCCCCCCCCCCCCCAACCCCAGTTTCCAAAAGCTGAGTACGCCACATGGGATGTATTTCTAATTAATCTTCTAACTCATAGTCTCATGGGACACCTTTTTGACACATCCTGCAGAGAGTTTTCCCTTTTCAATATCATGTTCACCTTTTCCAAAATATTCACATTCCCCCAAAATGATGTTTTCAAAAAAGTGGCAATTTCCAAAATCTTATGCAAGAAAGTTACACAATGTCTTTAGTGCTTTTAAAATTCATTTCGATTGTCTTTACAATTAAAAGAAAGTTATTTTCTCTCTAAATAGGTGGTTCTTATTTAAAATAAAAAATGATTCTTTATGTGCATGACTATATGTCCACCTTTCACCTTCACGTCAATAACTTCCATGTATCGTTGAAAAGCGCCACTTTTCGGAAGACATCATTTGAGGAAATGTGACTTTGAGAGAAGTAACCAATGTAAGGGTAAAGTTTGTATGGGTAGCCAAGCATGCACCCCTTTTACGGTATCATGTTTTTCAATCTCTGAAACCGCGTGAAGGTATGCAAACAAACAAAAGGGGTTAACATGGATCTTGCAGGTGAAAAAAAATGAAGAACACACATTATTGTTCCAATTAACCTTAATTGTGTCGGGGGGGGGGGGGGGGGGGGGGGGTGAACCCCTTTTCGAACAAAACAAGGACATTTCGTCTGAAAACGACACTTTCTAATTTAGCAATCCGATTTGCGCAAAAACGAGGGCAATTGTTTGATAGGCCTACATGACACTACTCATCGTATTAACTTACTTGTACGTTGTATATATTTATAATAGACTACCACTGCTATTATCAGGCTTACTTTTTTCTTTTACGCGAACAAACCATCCCTAATTTGGGGAAATTGCGGAAATAATAACACGTTGGCTGTGAGCGAAGCACTGTCAGCAAGCGCTGTACCGTAGCACGGGTGCGTATCTTGACGCGGGGAAGTACGCCTCACAATTCAAACGCGTACGCACGCGTGCGCACTTTTGTCAGCTGGGTACCGAAAAGTACCCAGCTGAATTATTCGTGAGCTGAATACGCGGATTTAGGGTTTCCCTAGTGTTGGGCGGTATCGCGCTGATGTTGGTACGCCAGACTTCTGGTTTTACGCTACTATAGGAAAATGCATTGAAATGGGACGATCGGCCAAAATAAACTCGGAAGATTTCATGGTCGACGCACCCCTCAAGTACAGAAGTCTTTCACAATTAAAAATAAAGATAGTATACCTAAACTATCCTTGGGGTTCGGCAGAATTAAAAAGTGCACATTAAGTTGAAATATCCATTGCAAGTTCCGCGTAAAATGCCGAAAAGTTGCAAAATTCAGCAGTCTAGGCGTCATTTAATTTACCGAGCCAGTCATGCCAGTGGGGACTGGATATAACAGACTAAATCTAGAGGCAATGTAAAAGCTCATCAAAGTCCTAAAATGACGTATTTTAGGTTTATTTACGTTGTTTTTTGTGTCTAATTATTTATTTAAGGGACTGAACATAAATAATTTTGTGTGAAATATCGGGGGCTTATTATTTCTTTATCTCTTTAGTGAGGGTGGGAGGGGGGGGGTGGGATTCGGGGGAAATTACTTGCCAGTCGGGGGAAACTACTGCCAGTCGGGTGCAGGGCCGTCGCTAGAGGGTGTGTGCAGGCCAGGCGCGGATACAGGGGGGGGGGGGCGCCCCACCCCCCGACCACCTTCAAAAACTGGGGGGGGGGGGGGAGGAAGGAAAAACTAAGGGGGGAAAGAAAGAGAGGGAGGAAGAAGAGGGGACAAACGAAAAAGAAAAGGGTAGGGGGCGGTAAAAGGCGGGCGGGGAGGCATGCGAGGGACATCACGTTTGGAGTTTATTGAACGTCGGTCGGGATACATAGGCCTACGCGTAGGCCTACGTACGTTGACGAGAAATCTGATATTTCTATATAAAAAGCCAATATTGATCGGAAATAAAGTGATTGCTTTTCAACAAAATATTAGTCAAAAGTACACACCAAATGGGTTCGAAAATTGAAGAAAAAAATCAAATTCTAAAGGGGGGCACATCACACCTCACTAGCCTCACCCCCTTTTCGAGCTTTTAAACATACTAGATCAGGAAAATATGCTCAACTTCTTTCTTGCATTGGGATAAAAACAAAATATTGATTGGAAATGAAGAGGTGCTTTTCGATAAAATGTTGGTCAAAAGTACACCAGATCGCACCAAATGAGTTCGAAAATTGAAAAAAAAATCTAATTCTGAGGGGGGCACATCCCCCCTCAGACCCCCCTGTTCGAGCTTTTAACCCATCTATTACTTAAATCAAGAATATATCATGATAATTTATGCTCAACTTCTTTCGGTCATTGGTGTATTGATAAAAAAACAAAATATTTATTGGAAATGAAGAGGTGGCTTTTCGATAAAATATTGGTCAAAAGTATACACCATACCAGATCGCACAAAATAAGTTCCAAAATTGAATTTTTTTCTACTTCTGAGGGGTGAGGGGCACACCCCCCTAAGACACCCCCTGTCCAAGTATGGCTCGGAGGCAGCACCGCTTGGATGGTACATTATCAATTTCATTTATTACCCCCCCCCCCCCCCCGGCCCCTTAAACTTTTCTGGATCCCCGCCGGGGTGTGTGTGTGGGGTGTGTGACCCAAATAGTCAAATAGTCAAATAGTCGGCAAATCTGTACATGTAGTCGACAAAATGTATGCAGCGCAGCATGCAGTCGGCTAAATAAAGACAAATGTTATAAAGAACTTAAAGAACTTATGAAAACCGTTTGACTGTGCTAGGTTGGACAGTGCGATTTGTTTTGACCGTGTGAAAAAAATGTTGAACCCCCCCCCCCCCCCCCCCCCCCACCCCACCCCACCCCACCCCAAATTCACGAGGTGAATGCAAAAATAAATGGGGCTACCTTTTACTATTTTTTGTTTGGTACGTATACGTCGGGGGAATTGAGAAGAATCTGAGGTCGGGGAATTTCATTTATGGTCAGGTACCCCCCCCCCCCCCCCCCCCTCCCACTCACAATATCCTGCGCACGCCACTGTACATAACATAGTTGTGCATGTTTTTATAGTTTATACATACACAATTATTGTACCACGATACTGAGACGAATATACCTGTATATTTGTCTCAGCCACAATAGGCTTATATTATAAATTTGCAGAGTAATTTGCATGCTAAAACACCCAAACCCCATTTTTCAAACTGTCTATTCCTCCGAATTTCGGCCTTTTAAATCAAATAAGCAGATTTGATTGGCTCTCTAGCCTATCCTAGGCCTAAACAAAGTTACCGCAAACACGGTCAAACCAAGGAGTTAATACTATAATAACTCTTGGTTGGAAACTACGCCAGACTAGTGTGGCCTAATACGCACATTTAGAGCTATTGGGCACGGCAAAATGTCGGTCTTTTTCTGGCAAGGTGCAAGCCTATTGGAGAGTTTGAAGTCCTAAAATATAGAGGGAAACTGTTAACTAATGTAAAACAATTATTCTTTTGCGTTAAAACTATCGAATACGGCGTAGTTTTGTTTGTTTTCATCAGCGTTATTAGCTGGTTATCAGCGTATTTCAATGCAATCCCACACGTTAGCGTAAAACCAGAAGTAGGGCGTACCAACATCAGCGCGATACCGCCCAACACTAGGGAAACCCTAAATCCGCGTATTAACAGGGGAAGGATAGGTCGCGTCAAGGCGCGAAGGGCTGGTGCGTGGCTTCATTCTTTTTGGGGAGTTTCCGATCTACGCTCCGCTTAGATATCTATGACGGACATCAAATGCAGCGCCCACTAGCGACCAGCTGAATAATAGGAATCGAACCACAGCTATGCATCAATGGTCGCTTGCTCTGATGTCAATTGTCTAAAGCTAACTATTGGGAGTCAATATATTAGAAAATTGACATATCAAAGTTGTCGTTTAATGGTATGGATGTAATGAATATTAGTCAAACCTTCTATTATAAATGAGATGAGAGCCAAATGCCATTCCCCTGCAACATAGCAGATCGATACAGATGAGTGAAAATTAACGTGTCAAAAATGTTTGCAACTTTCATTTCAAGATTTCTCTGTAATTTGTGCAGTAAAGAGAATGATTTCGTTTATAATACTTATTTATACATCAATGAATATTTTGATAGCTTACTAATTGAAATTGATTCAATAAATCGTCTAATATCAATACTGCCGTAAGTCCCAAATATAAATAGTTTAGTTGTCCCCGGTCAGTCCTTATATTTGGTCATCTCTAAAACATTTGTAATGAGTTCACACGCTCACCATAGGCCGGTGTAAAATGATGTCAATAAAGAAACAAACCAATACAACAACAAAAAGAATTTCAACACATTTCCCAATCGATACTCTGCCCATCAATGGCTAATAATTGGCGTTTGAACTCACGTCAGTATCACACGCTACTACACATGAATGCCTTCATTGCACACTGTTCTATCTGTATTCAAATCCGGCGCCACTGCACTGATACAATACAGGTTTATGTTTATTGGTTAAGCATGAGCGGGTAATTTGACTATCAATAAGGTTACAAGGTGTAAGAACTGACGGAAAATAAGATAGAAAGATCGAGAACAACCAAACAATATTTTATTATTGGCCTACTGCTGGTTGGAAAATTCAGTCATGATTAGTTCAATAGTTACACTTGGAGGCGCTATAGTTAATGTCCATAGTCTACCACTTGTATTTGCAGCTGTGCGATTGGATAACAGGGTTGTGTTTCGTGGCCTCTGAACCAACGAAATCACAGTTTACTTTTTGGCGGGTCTAATATGTGACCAGTCACATAAAAAAGGACATATTGTTGGCAAATACAGTTTGAGATAGAAGCCAATATATTTGGTGAAATATAAAGAAAATAATAGAAAAATATACGCTTCTTCAATTCATATCTTTGATTACAAAGACTGATTACCTTAAACATGGTATCATTTCAAAGCCTTAAATGTGCTCTTTCAATAACGCAGAATTGACTCGGGCGTCCAGCATGTCCATTTTGACGTGACAGGTCACATATAACCAAATCAGACCTTCCGACCCTACCCTTTGGATTTGATCTATGCACAAACAAACAATTTCTGGGTTTTTTGCCTAAGCGGGGCTATGCGATTTCAGTGGACAGACGATGGCGGTCACGCGAAATCAATAGTGGCAAGACCTGGTATATTACGTGATCAATACCAATTGGCAAATTAAGCAAATCGTGTCCAGCGCCGTCTGTCTGTGGAGGCGAATTTGAAGTACCCCCTCTTTTGACATGGAGGGAAATTCCCTTAGTGAATGTTTATTTTTTGGGTATTTAAATGCCGACCACCAACCACCAGACCACAGTACTAGTATTGATACACACGAAGTACGTGGCACACTTGGAAGACTTGTTCTGAGACTTTCACTGATTATTTCGAACCATTTCAATTTTTTCATGGGCGAACTTCAACATGACGAGTACAAGACCCACATGCACATGCTGCAATCGAAATGATTACGAGGTAAGACCGATGCGAAGTATTTTATCTTTAAAAACTTAAAATCCAGTGAATCCGTTTTTTTACAGAAAAATTCCGGCAGCAAAATTTCCGGACTCTTTTTTTTTGCCCGTAAATTTACAGAAAGTTGAAATTTACGGAAAAGTTCCTGTAAAATATACAAAATTCCGTAAATTATAATTTGTGAAAATACAGATTCTATTTACGGAAATTTTACAGAAACTTGATGTAAATTAACATAATTCCGTAAAAATAAATAACGGAACAAAAAAAATTGTCCGGAAATTTTGCTGCCGGATTTTTTTTTTAAATCCGTAATTTTACGGATTCCTTTTGCGTAACTTTTACAAAATTCCCATGTAAATTTACACATTTCCGTAAAAATAACAGATTACAGAATTCAATTTTTTTTTACGATCTTTGATCTTCTGTACAATTACGGACATCGTCTGTAAAATTTATCATTTATTTGATAGCTTGATCTTAAAAGTACGGTCTTGTTCAGGATGGGCCGAAAATGGAATAGTATTTTCAATACAAATATGCATTCCATGGTGGTTTTTTTACTAACTGTTAATTTGTCCGTAAAACTACAGCTAATTTCCTGTAAATTTACAAGATGTACCGTAAACGTCTCCTTTCAATAATGATCTTCTGTACAATTACGGACATCGTCTGTAAAATTTATCATTTACCTGATTTTTCTGTAAATTTTACTAGTTTTCCGTAGAAATCCGTAAATTTACAATTTTATTCCGTATTTTACCGTTTACGGAGGATTTCTGTTAAATTTTGTCCGTAAAATTACGGCAATTTTTAACAGTGTACGGTATCAAAAATTCGGTCTAATTTTTCAATTTGTTATTTTGTTTTGTTTGTTTAATGTTATTTAATACCAAGTATGTGACCTGTCACGTCAAAATGGACATTTTGGACGCCCGAGTCAATTCTGAGTTATTGATATTATTTGAAAGAGCACAATGTAAGCTTTGAAATGATGTTGAAGGTAATCAGACTTTGTAATCAAAGATATGAATTGAAGAAGCGTATTTTTTCTATTATTTTCTTTATATTTCACCAAATATATCGGCTTCTATCTCAAAACTGTGTTTGCCAACAACATGTCCTTTTTGATGTGACTGGTCACATATTTTAATGTAAGTACCTATGCCTAAATAGTTGTATGTATGCAACTTTTTATTTTTTTGGTCCTAACCTTGTATTTTATGGTAAGATGCTTCTATTATAGTAACCCACAGAGTTGTGTATTTAATAAGGGAATTTCCACTGACTGGTTTAATTTGACACGAGGTGTTCGTAAAGGTTGTTCTGCACTATTTGTTTGTGTCATTGACGTTCTAGCGTTAGCAACATGAAAATGTGATAGCATTAAAGGTATTACTTTGCCTAGCGGGAAAGAACTCAATGTTCTTTTTTTGCTGATGACGCGACTTTTTTCTGGCTGATGAGAAATCTGTAAGTCATTTAATAGTACTCATGAATCAATTTGGTAGGATCTCAGTCAAGATTAAATGTAAATATGGATAAAACTGATTTGTTGAAAATAGGTCCTAAAAACATTCCTATTGGCGATATTATACCAGCTAGGCGACCAGTCAGTGGCGTAACTAGACTTTTTCATTTGGGGGGGGGGGGGCAAGAAGGGGCAGTGACTTGAAATTGGGGGCTCCTAAGATTTTTTGAGCCAAGAGATGCGCGCGTAGTGCGCTAAATTTTCGACTTTACAGCTATTTTTTGGACAATTGAGCAACATTTTGGCTCTAAACAAGGTTGTATCAAAGAATATTTCATTTTGGGAAGACATATGCGCGCGTAGCGCGCGAATTTTCTTCATATGTGTACTTTTGACCATCATAATTCCATGTTTCCTTTCGTCAAATGAACCGACAGTGCCAATCTCAACCGACACGATGTCATTATTGGGGGGATTTGGTGTGTACT
>CM069457.1:35913583-35987147 GCA_035610835.1 Ophiura sarsii | reverse complement strand
TTTTCCGGAAAAGGTATATTGGTACCAAAAAAATCGTAAAAGGTTGCCCCATTTTTTTGAGCGGGGGGGGGGGGGGGGGGGGGGGGGGGGGTGGGGTTAGGACATGTTTTATTCTAAAACGGCCCGAAAAAACGCTTTACACAATGGGAAATGGGCCGTTTTTCGGAAAATTGGGAAATTGGGGTGTGTGGGGGCGTTTTCACCAAAAAGGTACATTAGTAACAACAAAAGGTACATTGGTACCAAAAAAAGGTACATTGGTACCAAAAAAGGTACATTGATACCAAAAAAAGGTACATTGGTACAAAAAAAGGTACATTGGTACAAAAAAAAGGTACATTGGTACAAAAAAGTACTTTTGGGCGCCCCGCCCCCTAGTTACGGTCCTGGTGACACGTAAGCGTCCATGGCAACCCCACGTGAAATACATTGCATTTTCCGTAGTCAATAGATCGCTGACATAGCAATGTAATAACACCTAACACAAAAAGTACCTGACCAGGTGCTTTGATGTTGGCTAATCCAAAAATTAATAATAGGTACGAAACATCTGAGATATACATTAATGAGCAAATTTCTTCTCCGTAGTTTGGTACCTCATTTATAACAATCGAGTGGATATTTTTGAAATTATGGTTGTTTTTGCATGAATTAAAAAAAAAAAATCTATGGTCAATGGTCATGGGCAATGGAAATCCATGTTTTATCCGGACCTCATAGTTAATTTCTGAGCTTGGATTACCAGAATGTATAGGCTTATAATAATGTCAAGTGTTGACTCTTTCTACGGGGAGTGCATATTATATATCGAGGGTTGAGTGCCAGAAAGCCGCAACTCAATTTTTGGGCAAAATAAGATTTTGGTACAAAAATAATCCTTATAACCTAGATTTTCAGAACCATGAAGAGATAACTCATAAACACTCTTAATTTGACTAAAATTAGAGTTATACAATGGGAGCTACAGTGTATTGTAATGAGTCCCAAATATTTGAAAGTCGATATCTCAATAGCATTTCTTGAGTTACGGCCTTCTGGCGCTCAACCCTCGAAATTTGCAAAACAAATCTGATTTGATTCGTTGAATTCCTACCTGGTACTGGTGACGTGGGTCCAGCAATACTCTGCATATTATTACTACAGTTGTTATAGTCCTACATGATGAGAGTAAGCCTACATATATCACTTGGTGATATCATTCTGCATTTTTCAATCCACCAAGATTAAACCAATATGGCAGAGCTTAGCTGCTCCCTTGACTTGGTGCCTAGATAAAACAAAATGATTAAAGCAATGCTTGGTAGCCATATCTCAGTAAAGGCCCGGTCACATATTATCGAATAGAGCTAACGTTTGCCCGACGTTTTGGAAATGTGGGTGTACATTCGTTAAGTTTGTCATTCGTTCTTGACATAATATAGTCAACCAAAAAAGGAACTTACGAGGTAATAAATGCGTACTTAAAGGTAGATGACCCGATCACATTTTCGTAACACAGAATTATTTCAAACATACGGAGATTTTCATATCATATGAAAGCTCGTATTTTTCTCATCATCATACTGAAAATTGACGGCCTAAATCGGTATAATTACGGAGAAATCGATGAAATAACGTCGAATTACCGCAAATGGTGGTAACCACCGATATAGTTTGTGTACTACTCAATGGGTACAGTTCACAGCATCTTGTGCGTCTAAAATAAGAACCATTAGAGCTATGCAACTCAAACTTTGGAACACGACTTTTTTAAGGATGACCTTTCATGTAGATTAGAAAACTTCAAGTTGAAAATCGGAACATCTTTGAACTCCAAAACTATAATCGCTCCAGCGTGAACATATTAAATTATACATTTGTCGATCAAATTCGTGTCTTTACTACATGTATGAGATAATTATTACACGTGAAGATTGACTAATTATTAACACAGTTATGAGTCGTAAACGAACACATTCAATTATCATAGTGGTCACTGGATGAAGATCTTGTCATGCTTGTTACACTGTATAGCAAGTAGAGGTAACGTGTGGCCGACGTGTTTGGAAACGTGGGTGTACTTTCCTGTAAGTTTTCATTTGTTCGTGACATAATTTTGGCATATACGCTGTATCCGTTAGGGGTTCGCAGAGAGGTGCGCTGGTGTTTAGGATATCTGAGCATTTTCAAAATTTTGAGCGGGTCGGGGGACAACGTAAAATGATCACGGAGCGTTTCACATACATGTTGGGTGTACGTTGCTTATTCGTCAGCTGTTCGGCCATATGCGGTGCTTAAGGCCCTGTCAACCTACCATGGCGTATCGCCTGAACGTATGCCAACGTATGCGAAAATATCAAAAATACGTTGGTGTGTTAATAATACGTTGGTGTACGCTGATAGTTAGGGGTAAGTTGGGGATACGTCGTTTACGTTAAGAGCACGTTGTGATATCGCTGTGAAAATTTGGAACACGTCGAGCCCGCGAAAAATGATTGAGCATGCTCAAAATTTCTCGGCGTACTCAAAGTGTGCTTAATACGTTCTGCATAAGTTCCCTGTACGTTCCTGGTGCGTTAGACATACGTTGACATACGCTGAAATACGTTAGAGGTACATTACTCGTAAGTTGGTATACGTTGATGTACGTCGGCTGAAAATATATAGCTATCTGGCATTGATAAAGACCAAAATATTTTAAGGCCTTTAAGGCCCTGTCACACCATGGGCCGGCGTATGGCCGTATGACAACGTAGGTGCGAAATATCGAAAAATACGTAGGTGTACGTTGGTGTACGTTGATACAAGTTAGGGGTAAGTTGGGGATACGTCGTTTACGTCGAGAGCACGCTGTGATACGTGTGAAAATTTGGAACACGTCGAGCCCGCGAAAAAATATTGAGCATGTTCAACATTTCTCGACGTACTCAACGTGTGCTTAACTTACGTTCTGCATAAGTTCCGACAGGTTCGTGGTACGTTAGACATACGTTTACAAACGCTGACATACGTTAGACATACGTTGACATACGCTGACATTCTTTAGAGGTACGTTACTCGTCGTAAGTTATAGGTTGGACCTATAGATTTACCCTTAGAGATATTTTAATAGTTATCATCTAGGCTGCGTTTACTTGAACTGGCAACACTTGTCCCGCCGTGTTTGAAACTCAATTTCTGCAGCGGCATAAGTCACGTGTTCGTTGTACGCCGAGGATACGCTGAGGATACGTCGAACACGGCAGACATACGCTACGATACGTTAAGCATACGTTGGTCATACGCTCGCCGATCGCATACGCTGTGATACGCTGTGATAAGTTTGTTATAAGTTAGTGATACGCTATCAATACGTTAGTCATACGCTATTTATACGTTCAAAACGCTATGGATATGTCCATTCCATCACCGATGTCGACTTTTCCTACGCAATTCGTTGGGAAGTTGGACGTTCTTGACGTTCTTGGACGTTCTTGGACGTTCTTGGGACTCTGACAATTTTCGAGCTATTTTTGTAATACGTCGGCATACGTTCAGGCCACGTTCAGGCCATACGCTATGGTGTGACAGGGCCTTTAAGAAGAAACCTACACCCAGCGTGCTCAACGTTCACACAGCTAATGCTCAACGTTCACACAGCTAATGCTCAACATATACATACCGTATTGTTGCCACCCTCTCAAAATTTGAACATGCTCGAACAAATTCCTAGACTTCAGCGCACCACTGCGAACTCCTAGCGAATCACCAGCGAATACAACGTATACCAACTACAACTTACACGAACGTACACCCACGAAGACGATGACAATGACGAT
The DNA here is from genome assembly GCA_035610835.1 of Ophiura sarsii. NCBI lineage: Eukaryota > Metazoa > Echinodermata > Ophiuroidea > Amphilepidida > Ophiuridae > Ophiura > Ophiura sarsii. The sequence goes on along the minus strand of CM069457.1, from coordinate 35,983,350 downwards.
GGCAATGACGATGACGATGACGATGACGACGACGATGACACCGACTATGACAATAATAGGGAGCTTTCGATTTGGACGACGGACGATTACCACGACGACGGTAAGATGACACCTCGAGTCATATGCGCATGCGTCGACTTAGCACTCCGTCTGTCGTACAATTTCTGGGACCTGTTTTCAGCTTTCGATTTGCACGACTGACGCTTTTACGACGGTAAACAAAACGTTGCCGTCGTCACCACGACGGTTGTTAGTCCCTTTACGCGTTGTAGCATTGAGAGGACCAACGGATGACGAAATTGACGCATGTGCACATGACTCAAAGTGTCATCATTCAACCGTCCTAGATTCATCCGTCGTGCAAATCGAAAGCTCCCTTAGACAGGTCGACGACAGGTCCCAGAAATTGGACGACCGACGGATTGCTAAGTCGACACATGCGCACATGACTCGAGGTGTCATCTTACCGTCGTAGAAGCGTCCGTCGTCCAAATCGAAAGCTCCCTACTGACGACAACTAGGACGATGAATACCTGCCAACAAACGATATAGGCTAATACTACATGAGAATTATGTTTACGCTGTGTCATCCGCAAAGTTATAAAACTGGAAAACCACCGTTTAGTATCACTGTCAAGTGTATCAGCCTACTGTCATGACCATGACGACAATTTGTATTCTTGCGATAATGACATGACAGACCGTCATCGCTCTTTTGAATACAATGAATACAATGCCGACTACAAAGAATACAATGATTTGATATTAAGGTATGGTCCGATCCGGGGGAGGCGTGTGATGCTGTTTTATGCCCTCGCTGCAACCTCGCTGTCACCATAGACCCCGATCCCGGGGGGAGGGGGGGGGGGGGTCCATTCTAAGGGTGATTTTCAGGGGTTTTGCTTCATTTTGTCTAAGGTCTACTGATGCCGATTGTGATTATAGTGACAAATCTTTTTCGACTGAATATATTCAGTTGAGTTATTCGAATTTCAGGCTTTCTATCAATCACAAGGAGTGATTCTCAATCTTCTATTAGTGATTGAAGTAAGCGACAGATACTTTCAGATTGAGTATTCAATCAAGAGATTGATTTACTTTGTGTTTCAATCTTTTGCAGACTGCAATTAAAACGATTTTTTTGTTGTTGAAAATGTTCACTTTAAAAAGTTTGTAAACTCATTCATCCATATAATACAACGTATGGGCCTTGATTGAACATGTTGACTGGTTAAATCAAGAAAGTATAAAAAGGCAATACAAAATCTATTTCAATCTATTTAGAGTGTCTCTCCAACAGAGATTTCAAGATTTTAAAACCGTCACACAGAAAACCCCATTTTTTATTGTTAATACATTCTGAAGAAAATACAAATCATCATTCGAACCTTTCTTGGATTTTCAAACTTATTCACGAAAATTGAACCTTTTTTAAAATGTATTTTGTTGTAGTCGTTCTTAAAAGACCGCACCATATACTACTCTCTTAAATCAGAAGTTAATCTTAAAGATTGTGCTGAGGGAAGATCTTTACTAGAGTGAAATTTTAATATATCGGACTGAAATTTCACTGAAAATGACTTTTGAATGTTTTGATTTAAGAGAGTAGGCCTACCTATACAGCGGCAGTTCAAATTCATATAATGAGTGCGTCCCCCAGGCTTATAAATGTTTATATGTGAAATACAACGTCCATCAGTCCATATTCCAATTTCCTAAGCATGTGTGGACGGGAATTCCTATCATTTTTATCATTATATTTTTTATCATCTGTCCACAAAGACGGACCTTTGGTCATGGACAAATTCTAATAAGTCCATGTTTGGTTCTCACCAAAAATCGAATACGGGAGTTATCGTCTGAGGGCAGCAATGCACGGTGCCGGTATAGGTAAGTCAACTTGTGGGGGGGGGGGGGGGGGGGGGGGGGGGGGAGGGGGGGGGGGGGGGGGAGGGCTCGGGGTACGCCACTGCTTTATAGATGTCCGTACATTTGCAGTTTTGGCGTTCAGTGCAATGTTTGGTGTTATGAAATGTAAAAACTATTCTTATTTGTAAATAAAGACCCCTTTGGAAATAAGTTTCTATATCTAATAAACATGTTAAAGGTTATCCTTGGCACGTTATCATGTTTATATTTAGCTGTAAGTGTAGATTTATTTGTATTTATGTAAACCGCGCAATGATATTTCACTTTCCACGCGGCAGGCGTCCTGCAGACGACATTCCAAAAGTTCACAAAATGTTTAAAACAACCATATTGTATTGACTTTCAATACCCTATTTAGAATCACTATGAGAAATGCATTGAAAGAAGAACAAACATGCTAGTCTGGGTTCTGTTATCCTTGAGGTATACTTTGAAAATTGGGAAAGGTTTCTGAAAAATCTGTTTTGTATGGCATAACTAATTGCCGCTTGGAAAGTGTTAAGGGTAATTTAGTTAGTTATATCATTGAAAAAGATCAGTCCATTTACTATCTGCAAATAGTGTTTATTGACGGCTTTTGAATGTTTTGAGGCCAGAAGTAAAGTCCGACAGACCTTCAGTGTGACAGAATCTCTACGACCAGTGGTAAAAACAATGCGACTATTTTATAATACTCGGGGCTATTTTTATTGTCTGTGTACATACAGGGTGTTCCAGAAAACAATGCAACTTATTTTGTAGGCGCCCTATTTTTTATTTTTACACAACGGATTATAAATGGAAACTTTAAAATCTCTACTTTTTATTATGACATAAAATGCAAGATGTCACAATCGGTTTTCCCAATTGCGTATGGTCAACGAGAGGTTTGTCAAAAAACACATTGAACCGATTTCGTGGAAATCGACGGTATTGTTGCAGCTGAGCGCTTACCACTCGATATCGCCTAGATCCACAGCAACGCTCCATTTTTATTCATCCTTTTATGATTTCTATCATAAAAATGACTGACCATATTTATTTATAAATAAATAGTGCTATGTTGGTCAATAATAGGTACTACTAGCCATGTACTTTGATAGCCTACCAATTATAGCTAAGGCTAATGAAAGTTGATTCCATGTTTCCTGTAACAATTGGTTCAAGTCAAACCATAATGAGGTAACTTTTTCATTATTCATTATTCATTATTTTGCAGCAGTTCATTATTTACAAAATAACGACCATTTCACCAAATCATCGAAGTCGATGTATATTTTTAGGTTCCAAAGTTGATTCAGAATGTAAACAAAATGCGATGTTCGATGAACAGATGAAGGAAATTAAGGAAAACACCGAAAAACTTCAACAATATCTCAAAAAAACGGCGGAAAAAATTGAAAATATCAAATAATGAATGATTTCGCTATTTTGGCATTCATAACGCGGTCGAAAAAACAACGCGGGCGGGTTACGGGAAACATGGAATCAACTTTCTTTAGCCTAACCAAGCGCAAAGTCTTTGGCCTAAACACAAATAAGAGTTATTATCATCATCAATGACATCCAGATAATAAAAAAACCATATTGATGAGATACAATAACGACTACAAAGACTGACTGACCATATTTTGTGTTAAATTTTCAGTATGAATATTAAACCTTTTCTGTATTTCTTTGAAACTGTTGATGATATCTATTTTAATGACACTAGAAAGGGGTAGGGGAGGATGGGGCAACTGGACCGGTTAAGCATATTTCATGATATAAAAGCTTAAAGCTCGTGTAAATATTTATGGAATTGCTATGAAAATATCACCCATGTAACTGTTTACATATAACATATAATCAATGTTAAAAAATATCCAAACAAAAGGCCAATTACCACTAACTAAAAACTTTACTTGGGACGGTCCAGTTACCCCATTGTTGGGGCAACTGGTCCTATATGTTCCAACGGTTATAATACACAGAAATCATTGATTGACAACACGGTAAACTAAGCAGTATTTTCTTTACAAACTCATTTCCATATTATTTAACGTGTACACATGATACAGGTCTCATGAAACCCATGTTTTATACAGTTTTCGTGGTTAACGTGTAAAACGCAGTAATACTAATGGTGTACAAAGCAAGCGCAATTTTCGACTGCACGTTCATTAGATAAAACGGTATGAACCTAGTTAAATGGTTACATGGTTGTGATATTCAGACGCCCCATACATTTGTCTATATACCCCTTTCTTTAATGATTTTATTTACTTCATATAATCATCATTTAGTACTTATAATAAACCATCTTGATATTTAGCCAGCTTTTCATGTTACAGGGGAAGTTAGTCAATATGACAATGATGACCCAAACGGTTGATACACACAAAAAGCAGTGGATAAAATACATAAATTATGATATTTCGTAATAGCAAATACCTTTGAAAATTATCGAACATTTGCGTTCTTAACTATAAATCAAAGATTTAAAGATTTAAAAAACACAAACCAGTTCTTTGAGAAAATCAGTTCTTGTAATGAGACAGGCTATTTTGTCATTTTTGTTGTTGTTGAGACCCTTCTTGGCGGCACACACCTATCCCCCCAAAAAAAAAATTGAGTGCCCCCCCCCCCCCCCCCCCCCCCCCCCCCCCCCCCCCCCTCCACCCCACCCCACCCACCCACCACCACCACCGGGAAGACTTCTGGAAAGGTATAGTTTCCTTGTCAAAGAAGTACCAATTATTGATTGCACAACAATCAATCAATTAGCCGACCGATACTGTCTGTAAGAACAGGTAGGAAAATGCATTGTGGGATATCATTTTGCAGGGCGCTTCCATTTTGGAAATTGAGTCTGTTGTCAATGTAAACATAACAGTGGCGACCGGTAGTCTTTAAAAAGTAGTAAAAACAGTCAAGTTTGTACTTATTTCTTATATTATTAGGTAACTGATTGATAGACGAGATATTAGACTTCAGGTTTATGACATTTTAAAGGCACGTAATGTTTCTCACACCGTGTAAAAGGTGTCTGCATTTTGTCGACTTGGCCAAATATTTACTCGATACGAGTAGTGCAAGTCTGCCGAATTTGGCATTAATTTGATTTCAGTAGACTGTCACTAAGTAGGCACTAAAAGTCTTCGAGTTTTTGAAGCTGTTTTCGGTGACTAGCCTGCCAGTGGATAAGACGGAAGCGTACTTATACAGTTATTAGTTTAAGCTTATTGGCTTAGCCCTACAATTACAATAGGCTACATGATTAAATATTAAAAAAAGAAGCGAACATTGTAATTTGTTGCAAAATTTGTTTACACATTTTTTCATTTCAAATTCATTTTCAAAAGCATGACCGCAAATGATATGAACGAAAATGTTAACAGTAAAGCTTACTTACATCACAACAACAAGGAGTGATTGAACTTACTGAACTTACTGTAATATTGAATGGATGGGTTGGAATTATTATTGTTGAATGGGTTTAACTTTGTCTTGACTGAGTGGTTCTGGATGAACTGTCCAACACCCCCTAACATTATAATGAGAGTCAAGCGGACAGGGTTTTGGTGCCCGATGCTGTGTGGTTTGCTTGCTTATTTTTGCAGTAGACATTTATTTACTGCTGTCTTGAAGGCTTTCTAATTACTTGAATGACGCTGGTTACTGTACTGTAGTGTTAGTGGCAGAGTGTTCATCCAGTCTAAATTGTACGTGGGATAAATGAGTATTTAGTTGTTTTTGTTTGTTTGAATTGGAATGAAACTGTAGAGGTATTGCTCGAGTTCCTCTCGGCCAGACGCAGGAAATTATGCACTTAGTCTAGAAGGCCAGGTCACCCATGACCGCTTGATGGAAGTTAGTCAGCCTATCTACTGTTCTCCCGTGTTGAAGGGTTTCCCGTTTGATCCCTGTGAATCTGTGATGCTGCTTTCTCTGCTGTAGTTTTCACATACAAACCTGGCCGCTTTTTATTGTATGGCCTCTAGTTGGTTGGTGAGTTTGTTAGTTTGCGGATCCCACATAGAGGCGCAGTAGTGAGGCTAGTCCATGATTGGACGTACAAGTGATTTTTATGTCATTTCTTTGATTTGAGTTGAGCATGAGACAGGCTGGCATGAGATGGGTATAAGTTCCTTTTTATAAAGCCCAGTGTATTGTTTGCTTTGGATGCTATTCTGTTTACGTGCGAGTTCCATTTGAGATCATGACTTAAATATACCCCTAGATATGTATGTGCGTCCGTTTCTTGTAATATTGTATTATTAAAAGAGTGTATGAGTGTTGTGGAGTTGATCTGGAATGTGAGACTAAAAAAACCCATAACATTTGTTGGCAATTGAATTCCATTTGCCACTTATTTTGCCTGTATGTTAGTGTGTCAAAATCCTTTTGTAGCTTATCAGAATCCTCTGGATCCTCCATTTTGTTATATACAATCTTCGGTGAGTGTGATACAAGAATATATTGCGCTATGACCACTGAAATTTTCAATAACACATCTCCAAATGCTTCCCTAATTGTTTTTCAAAGTGTTATTTAAGGTGTAATATATACGAATCAATAGGTAGTTAGTAGTTAACACCCTTACAGATGAAATAATGAAAATAAGTGAAATAATGAATAATGAAATAGACACCTACCCACTCTTTTAAAAATATGAAACGGGAAACTTGGTATAATATTTTATTAGCCTAAATGGTCCGAAATCTGGCCAGAATTATATGTAATCTCTTATGAAATTTATATTTGCTCCTACAATATAATACTTAGATCTTCCACTTGGCCTTGTCTGGGCTTTTCTTTTAGACAAACGACCTCGCGTGCTGGCCAGATCGCACATGCCGGTATTGCATACTACAAATTACGGTTGTTTCAAGTCCTTATGTTCCAGCGGTTTACTTCATATGTGTGTTTCACAGCGAGATCGCGGGCGACAACATCGGGGAGGGTGTACTGTACACTAGTGGATGGTGTGGTACTCAGGTACTGGGCGTGGGAGGCATTTGTACTGATCAGGGATAGCGCTACTGGGGGTTCTTGCGCGTTTAGCGCATATTTTTTCATTTTGGCGCAATAAATGAGCTGAAAATCCAAAATAACCCCTTATTTTTTCATTTTGGCGCAATAAATGAGCTGAAAATCCAAAATAACCCCTTATTTTTCATACTTTTATGAGGTTAAGGGTTCTAAAAACCCCTAGTTTAAAAACCTAGCGCTACCCTGGTACTGATATCATGGGTGGGTAGGGTAGCGTTAGAGGGCACAGCAAGTGACTGCCGTCGGTAGAGGTTAGATTTTAAGGGCAGCAAGGCAACTGGCAAGGGCACCGACGGCAATTGCCGTCGGTGCCGTCGGTTACTTTGAGAGCTGGTATGTGTAGTGGTGGAGGAGAGGGAATAATGACTTGAATTCAAGTCTACCTTACGAGCTATGCAAGAGTTTCTTATGCACACCTCCAGCAATAATTTGATAATGAATTTGAAGTTCACAATGCACAAGAAACTCTTTCCCTGCTGCATTCACAGCACAGTGAAAAATCGACGCTGGGGTCCCATGGTGGGCTTTGTTACTGACTGTGTGAGGTAATTGGTTACCTGTGGTGGTGGCCGAGCACCCACTATTCTTCCACCCCCCCCCCCCCCCCCCCCCCACTTGCTTCACTATAAAAAAGTTTAATATTGAAAAACAAAAACTTTATTCTTATAACTTGCAGGAATGTAGATAACTTGTCCACACCATGGCAGGAGTGCAGCTAACCATGCATGCGTGAACCAATCCACAACATACATCTTATGAACACGTACTGATTTTAACCAAGTGATGGCGGGATCTCCACAAGTTTCCTACGATGCGTACGAGGCTCCGCAATCTCTATGGAAACTTGTCGAGGAGAACGTCGCTCCCGGTGAGAGGCAGGAGATCAGGCAGATACTGGGAACAGCATTGGTAGAAGAGAGTCTGGACCTGCAGAATGAGGTATGGACTATTGGGGGGTTGCCTAGGGGGGGGGGGGGGGGGAGTTGCATGAAAGGTCATTATAATTATAATCAGAACTAACAATCCCCGATCAACAAGTGGACACCTGTGAAAAAGTGGACACAAGTGAAAAAGTCATGTACACATAGGTTTTTGGTTCACTGAACTTCACTATGTTGTGCCCATTTCACGCACAGCACACAATGTACATGTTGACAGACAATGATGGCGTTGTCCACCTAGCGATTGGCTGACTGCAGTCCAGAAGGGAGATCACTGTGTCTCCATGCCACTATCTGGAATTAAACTGCAGTGGGATGTGGTGAACGGAGCTACAATCAAGGAAAATAAGGTTAGCACACTTTGTCCCAATTAAGGAAAAAAGTGCCCCTCTCCCCCGAGGCAATGTTGATCCGAGCCACATGTCATCAGAAACCTTGGCAGCTCTCTCAACATTGATTGATGGGGGATGGGGAAGGATGAGAGAGAGGGGGAGACCTCTGCATGCTATTAAAGAGTGCTATGTCCCAAGTCGGTTCTCTATTGTGAGCACAGGGATAATTGTATTAAATTGTATCAAGTGTGCCAACTATTATTTTCCTTGATTGTAGGTATTTTAATTCACTACACATTTTGAAGGTGTAGTTTTGGACAGCGTGTAGGAGTGGGTGTACTTTTTAAGCTCCTCCAGTCCCTCCATACTGTGTCAAATGCCTTTCGGAAGTCCAAGAAAGCCGTATGTAGGCTTACCATCATCACAACACCCGCCAGTTAATTTTTCAAGGTACACATACAATTGTACACGCTGTCCAAAAGTTCATAAGTTCATAGTTCATAATTTGCAGATTAAGTGCATGCTACACAGGATTAATGTATTCTTCAGGAATACTTAAACTGCCCTTTAAATTGAACAGTGTGGGTATACTATAGTCTATAGCTTTGCTACGTCAGTTAGAATGTGACACAATCAATTGTTAACAATGATAACCTATTCTTTCCACTACAGGTCTCTACTTTACTTGACATTTGGCGTGATTACCGTGACGACATGGAGACAGAGCTACCCATGGCACCGATATTACCTGAGCCTCCCATGGTACGGGAAAGCCTGTGTAATCATATCAGATTACTGCTGGAAAGTCTGAAGGACAAAGCAAAAGCAGAGGGCAGGTTAGTGTGTATGGCACCAGTACCGGTATCACTGGATAACACACACTATAATAGTTACAGTCATAATTTGTGCATTGGACAAAATTCCACCAAATTCTCTCGCACTGTGGCTTAGTTTCAGTGCACGCTTTAGAATGAATGGCGTTGAGCGTGAAAAATCATACGCTTGCCTATTTGGATTTTTGTCCCAAGCATATGACGTGGACTATATAATTCCAATGAATCAGATAGGTCTAAAATTAAAACAAAAAATCGTTCGATCAACAAATGTGCACCTCAAGCACAACACACTCACCCACTCAATGTGAACAGGTTATTGGTTCATTGAGTTCATGCTTGGTTATCACACAGCATTTGCGTGTACATGTATACCGCAAATTGATCGAAAAATGTTGTCAGGATTGATTTGGCCATTACAAGGTACAATCCGCACCAGATTTGATCTTTTTTTTCTTCTTTTTTTTCATTGAATAATGCAGGCATGAAAATATTCCTAATTTTGGCATTTGTGTTTACCGCTAGGCCATACTTGCCTCAGTATACTTCGCCACGCAAATACCATGGGGCCATTATTTCATGGGAAAACTGCCAAACCAGGTGACACAAGTACACCGCATCGTAGTAATTTGTAGTACTAAAGAGTGTTTTAAAGGGTTAATGACACCAAAATTAGAAAAAAATTGAAAAAAGAAAAATTGAAAAATATTCGCACCCTAACCCAAGAGGCAAATTTTCCGAAGAATTATTTTTCGCAGCCAAAAAGGGCCCCACGCTCCCAGGGTTAATCCCTGGACCTCTGGGTTCAGAAGCAAACGACTTACCGCTAGGCCACGGAGTCAACCATACTTGGCTCAGTATACTTCACCAAGTATATACTATGGGGCCATTATTTCATCGGAAAACTGCCACGCCGAGTGACACATGCACACCGCATCGTAGTAATTCATAGTACTCAAGAGTGTTAGGGTTAATGAAGTTCTCTCACATGCCTATTAAAGTATGGTATTGCATTGTAATATGTGATGCGATCTGAGAAAACCAGTCGGATGTCGCAAAATGTGAACTAGGGATTATGGGTAAAATAAAAAATAAATAAAAATAAAAAAAATAAAAAACTTTTTTCTTTTTTTAGATTTTTTTAAAGAAAATTAGTTTCCAGTACTTTGTGTCATCATCTTTCTAAAAATTTCACCTTGACAAACCTACTTAAGTCACTTTTATTATTAACCTTATAATGTTATTATGTATCTTTTTTGGCCTGTTTTCATGATTTCTTGTTTTGTAGCTTTTGGTGACATCACAATCATCATTCACTCATAACTTTTTTTGTAGTGATCGTAGAAAAATGATCGAAACAGTTCTGTAATCAGCACAGTTTTAGCTTTCTTATGATATAAATATCTCCAATATGAAAAATGCCACCATGTGGCGGGTTTTCACAGATCGCATCACATATTGATTGATTCATTTGGCAAGCTGTAACATGGGTTAACAATAGTGTATAATTCTCATCAATATTATTTGTCCTTTTGTTTTGATGTCAATAATATGTGAACTTTTTTGTTGTTTAAAGATGGTCTACAAAACCAACATCAAAGAACTCACTCACTTGACCAACCAATCCTTACATATCTGCACGTGGAAATGATTTTGTTACCTCACCAATGTGTAACTTTTTTAAACAATATAAATTATCAATTGTTTACCTACAGAGATTCGGGTATCTCGCTATCTAAACACAACGGCGATGTACTGGATTATGCGATGGAGGATTCCGGGTCGAGAGGTAAGAAATGTGTATACTGTTCAATTCTCGCACAAATTCACTTTTTGATTTTGGTTGTACATATGGGCGATTCCATGAAAATGTGACGGAGCAAAAAAACTAAAAAATGCTCCAAAAGATTAAATTTTACATTCATGTTGTGCAAAGCCTATGCAAACGTTCAGGAAAAAAATATTGCAACCATTGACCGTTGTTAACTATGATTTTTTTTAACTTTTCTTACTTCCAAAACGGTAACACGTGTTACAAGAGCAACACTTTTTTGAAAATATTTCCTAATTGATTTGGTTTCAATTGATGCAACTTATAATTTTAATCCTACTAGTTAGGCCCTATTTAAAAATAGTAAACAATTTGATAAATTCATAACCACCACTCCACTATAAGCCATCAAAATGTCGTAACGCGTGTTACCGAACTCATATTCAGTAAAACGTGCTAAAACCTTAATTTTGTTAGAGTTAGTTATGGTTTATATGTTAGTTCCATTGTCAAAGTCAAACTTAATTTTAATTTAGAAATTAAATAAATAATATAAAGCTAGTAAATTATGGATGGACAAAATGTAACGCGTGTTACCGTAACACGTGTTACCGACTATTTTGCAATTTACAAAAAAGTGAGAACTTAAATTCTTGTTATTATTCTAGTATTATAAACCTTGGGTAGGTACTTGCTCACAGTAGTGATCAATTGATTGCAGGTGGGTTAGTTTAAATACACAAGCAAAACAAAGTTGGGATTTTTTTTAGTGCATCTTTTTTCGTAATGCGTGTTACCGATATTCAGAGCGGTCTTACATTAACATGAGCTGATATTTCATATTGGTGTTAGCATGAGGATTTAGCCTTAAGTCTTGGGTATTACAATACAAAAGATGTAAACTTCATTCAGACTACTTTTACAGTTATAGAGGGGAGAATAAAGAATGGCGCCCTAAAATGTAACGCGTGTTACCGTGGAATCGCCCTTATGCAGTAATGGAAATACCCACCTGACTGTTGACTCAGGGTGGACGATCATGTGTGTCACATCTCTATTCATAAAATTGGGTGTACTGATCATGGTAGTACTATTGCTTTATTCTGTAATGTTTAAGAGGGATTAAAATCATGTCCCGGTCAGTTCACCCCTCGCTAGTCTACTGGTTGGGAAAGATGCTTTGCACTACAGAGGTCCATGGATCGATCCCACTAGGACCACTTTTTACTGATTTATTTCTCATTGTTAAACGTTAGGCCCCTTGCAATTAAATGTGAGTTTACTGTTGCGTTTTTGAAAAGCAGGACGGGGTGACTATTTAATATTAATATTGTAATATTTTGAGGTAAAGTCACCTGATTTAATATTGTCGGCGTTGTTAACTATTATCCAAGATACGAATACAATTCAAATGCTGTTATAATTATGTCCTACCACCACCTATTGCCTTGGCTTTGCATTTTGCTTCTTTTATAAAGGAGTCAACTCATATTTGCATCCCTATTTTGACTATTAATGAAATATCATTGGCGTAGATAGGTTATTCATATTGGGGGAGGGGGGAATTTTCGACTTTACACCTATTTTTTTGCACGATTGAGCTTCATTTTGGCTCTAAACAAGCTTGTACCAAACAATATTGCATTTTGGGAAGAAATATGCGCACATATTTTTCATCTGTGTACTTTTGAGCATCATAATGGTGATCATAATTCGGCAATATCCTCAAATAGGTCTTACATACGGAATAAAGCACACAGCAGCTATCATGTTTACAATGCAAATCAACTGCAAAACAATTGCTGCCTTGTACTTTATTCTGTATGTAAGACCTAAAGACCTATTTGAGGATAATGCCATGATTCCTTTGGTCAAATGAACCGACAGTGCTAATCTCAACCGACACGACGTCAATATTGGAGAATTTTAAAGATGGCGATCGTAAACAAGCCTGAAATATTACCCAGAATGCACTAAAAAAACTAAAAATAACTTGGCAATGTTTTGATGTGACGTCATGCGCAGAAGCGATTGCGCAGTAATGAATTGCCGTGCCTACGAATATGCTTCAAATGCACACATATCAATACAAAGCGACTGTTCCATGTTTCGTGCAGAGTTTTTCGCTTCCCAGCATTTCAGTAAGCTTATTTTTTCTTCTTGTCAAGATCGTGGAAAGAATGTTGACATGTCGGGATGTGAGCGATATATTATCATGTTGATGGGAGGCATGTCGACGACAGTGTTAGGTTGTGTTGTGTTAAACGTTCTTGAATGTCAGAATTCATTTATTTATTTTTATCATTGGTAGGGTGCAGTCCGATAGTAAATAACAACAACAAGCGACCTGGTACAGCTATGAGTATGAGAGACGGACGAGATACTCCAATGAGGATGACTCCATGTAGTGATACAGACATGTAAGTTCTATGTTCATACCTGGGGAGAGGAAGGAGGAGGGGAGGGGAGGGAAGTGAGTAGGAGGAGGAGGGGGAGGGAAGTGAGTAGGAGGAGAAGTGATGGAGAGACCTGCTACAGCCATGAGTATGAGGGATGGACGAGAAACTCTAATGAGGATGACTACATGTAGTGATACAGACATGAAAGTAGTTTGTTCATACCTGGGGAGGGAAGGGGGAAGGAACAGGGGAGGGGGAAGAGGGATGGAGAGACCTGGTTCAAATGAGTGCGAGTGGTGGACTCCAATGACAAGAAACTCCAATGAGGATGACTACATGTAGTATACAGACATGTAAGTACGTATGTCAAAATCATGGGGAGGGGAAGTGGGTTTGGTGTTGGGGTTGGGGCTTTAAAAGATCCAGTACATCTATTAGTATGAGAACTTACTAGTAGAAGAAAGAAAAAACATCTTAATGCAATCTCAGTAGGTATGTAAGCTGCATATCAACTCAGTCAGAGGATTGTCACTTTCGGCAGTACAATAAAGTCCTTTTATAGGTACACCTAAACACAGACAGTTTTTTATTACAGTCTGTACATGTTATAAACCTCTCTATTTAATAACTTTTTTTTTTGACCATTCCCTTTATTTATTATTTAGTTTTCTGGATATAATAGATAACATTGGGTATGAAATTTGTTTGTGCGCCTTGTTTAACATACTATATTGTATTGTGGTAGTCAGTGTTTTAGTCGAGTCCACCCTACATGAATCCTTACCTCCTGAAACCGAGTCCTTGTGTCCGAATCCAAGTCCTTCATGTCTGAGTCCGAGTCCCCAGTCCTTATGTATTTTAAGTTCTGATCACATGTCATTATTTTGCTATCTATAAATAGGCCAAGAATATCAATGATGTAGTCAGTATTGTAGTCGAGTCCACCCTACAGGGCTCAAAATAGACGGGGGCGAAGGGCGATTAGCCCCCTGAGAAAATGTTGGCCTATGGTAAAATGTACAAGGGGCCATTTTTGGCAGAATTTGCTCAAAATAGCCCTCATAGCCCAACAAGTATTTTAACCCTGCCACCCTACCTGAATCCTTACCTCTCGAGACCGAGTCCTTATGTCCGAATCTGAGTCCTTCATGTCTGAGTCCGAGGCCCGAGTCCTTATGTATTCTAAGTTCTGTGATCACATGTCATTAATTGTGCGATCTATAAATAGGCCAAGAATATCAGTGATGTCAACATAATGATGCATTTTTAACCTTCGCATCCCCATACATGGAAAAATGTTGATATCATTTTGAATTATAGGCATAAGAAATGATTCAGATATTCAAAAAATGTCCAGAAGTTCATAAATTGAAAAAATGATTAAAAGGTGTGATATGATGTAGAGCAACCCTTCCCCTGCCATTTCACCTATTTCTTTTACCTGAACATGTCATCCCTAATTCCATCAATTTTTTAAGAGAGCTTCTCTAGGGAGCTGACAATTGCCAATGAAATAGCCTCTTTGTAAGAAATGTTATCATTATTATAAACAGTACAAGAGAATCTAGAGATTCTCGCAATTATTTTTGCAAGAATATAAACAGATACGCATAACTTGTGACAAATGTCTGTCCCTGTATGTTTAAAAAAAAAATTAATTCATGCCAGTTCATTAGAACTCACCAATTTGCTCTATAGAAATCATTATTATAATCACAAATTCACTATGTACAGATTGCTTAGGGGATTGTGGTGTTATTTATTCATTCATACATTGTACTTGGAAATAAACTTTTTTGGAAAGAGAGAAAATTGACCCTTATGTTTACCAATTATCTGTAAATTTCACTCATTTTTGACACATTTGGAAAAATGTTTTCAGGAATTTACTCATCGATTTTCCTATTTAGGTTTGAATTGTTTGAAAAGATAACGTCGCTATTCTTTCAAAACCTCGTATCTCCAGCTTTCCTCAAAATTTAAATTTAAATTTGTTTGTGTTTAACGTGATGTCAGAGACATTATGCAAATGATGGTAATGTTTTTATTTGTCACAGCCAATTAGAAGGCAGACATTTTTTGCTTTTTCAGCCCCTGTGTTTCAAAACCTCGTATGTATACGAGGTTTTGAAACACAGGTGCTGACCATGTGCCGAGGGGAAACTTCCAACATTTTTGATATTTCGCAGCAAATTTGTAGACTACAGGTGAGATTTTATTGCAAATGGCTCGAGTTGATATACGGACTGATTTAATGACGAAATAACGATATTATCTATATTACAATTCACGTAAAGCCATCGTAATAGTCAACCCAGTACCAGTCAGTCGTTTAGTTAGCGCTAATCATGAATCAGCCTTATCTACGTTGATAGAAGAATGCGGGAAAGGTTGAATGTAAATGTAAACTCTTCCACAGCTCAATCAATTATAAAGACGGAGCGTAGCCGCATTCTGAACTTGAAATGTAGCAACGCTGAGTAAGATATTACTATGCGTTGAAGTTGCTAAGCGTATGCAAAGAGGCATGACTGGGCGTCATTTTGCGCGATTTGAGACGGGTGGACAGTGTCAATTATATTAGGTCAGTGGGCGCTTTGGGCTCCTTCAATCACCATTTATAGCAACACTGCTCACTTGAACCGAATGTAAAATTTGAACCGAAGAGGTGAAGTCAAGAGAGACAAGAGAGAGCGAGTCTTATTAATATCCTCTTTTACACAGTTTTATACATTTATACGCTTCAAGGCTTGATTGTACCTATTATTAACATACATAGCACATAACCGAGCCGTCATAATAGTCAATGTTGGCGCTCCAATTGTTATATTTTATCGTTTTAATACTGCCACAAACGTACATATGTAGTAGTACTAGGACCGACTACTACATACTGTTATACTGTACAGTACACAGCGCCCTACTGGCATTGCTAACAGTGCCCCTGAATTGGCCTGAAACCTAGGGACATGAGACATACGGCCTACATTACAGTGCGCCAGGCATACGCTCAATTCGAGTATACATGTGCATGTACATTAAAGGGGGAGCTTTCGATTTTAAAATTATAACTTTATAAATCAATCAAATACGCTCAATTCGGGTATACATGTGCATGTAAATTAAAGGGGGAGCTTTCGATTTTAAAATTATAACTTTATAAATCAATCAAATTAAATGATGAACAACTCCAGGCATACTGCTTTACGCTATTCAATTCGGGTGTAGGCCTATTACATGTCGATTTTAAAATTATAACTTCATAAATCAATCAAATTAAACTATGAATTGCTGCAGGCATACGCTATTTAATTCGGGTATACATGTCGACAAACGGACCATATTAAAGGGCCTTGATTGTTATACTGAGAAATATGGAATGAAACCTATATAGGCTTATGACACATATCCTAGGTCTTAGTTTTTTGTTTTAAAATTATAACTTTATAAATCAATTAAATTAAATGATGAATTATCCCCCGCCCCTCACCCCTCCCCTTCCCCAACATACAATACAACACTGGGCATTCATCCCGGATTTAAGGGGAGTGAGGAGAACACTGGGCCTTCATCCTGGATATATTAAACGTGGGTTTCCAAGGTTAAGGGGAGTGAGGAGAAATGCATGGTGTCATGTCAGTGCTTGATCCCATCGGACCCATCCACAAACAGTGGCGTAACCAGGTATTTCATGGGGGCGAAAAATGAAAGTGAACCGACAGTGCAGTGGCGTAGCTAGGATTTTTTCAGGGGGGGGGGGGGGGGCAAGATTTCTGAACTTTTCGTAAAAGGTTGCCCCACATTTTGTTTGCAGGGGGTGAGGTCTCAAAATTTCGCACGGTCCCAATATTTCGCACTGTCAAAGAAATCACACAGTCCAAAAAAAACCACAGTCAGCAACTAATGGCCAATCCTCCGGGTTTTCATCAGTTTTCTTTATAACATTTTCCTTTGTTTATTTAGCCCACTGCTGCATAAATTTGTAGACTACTTTTTACATGTACAAATGTGCCGACTATTTTACTATTTGGGTTACATCCCCCGGGCCCCAACACACATGTTTTTACCAAAACCGCTCGCAAAAAACAGGTATTCAAAAACCGGTAGTGCCAATCTCGACCGACAGTTTCGAGTCTCAACCGATACGACTCTAATATTATGGGTAACATTGTATTTTGTCATAATTTCATTAACTGGCTTCTGACTGGGGGATGGGGGGGGGGGGGGGGGGGGGGGGCTACGCCACTGAATATATGAAAGACGTTGTAAAGTATTGAATAGGCCTATAGTCTAAAATCGGGGTAAAGAGATAAGATATTAATAAATTATAATTTTGTAATGAATACTAATTTGCAATATGAATATTCACTAGCAATATAAATAAATAATTAATTAATTAGCAATATGAATATTAATTAGCAATATGAATGATCCAGATTGAACTGAAATGGTCCTGCTTGAACCGAGATATGAATATTCATATTACTAATTACTAATCATTACAAAAAAAATATCATAATTTATTCATCTCTTACAAATTACAAGACTATATTCAATAAATCTAATTTATACTGTACAAATGCTTATTCCCCTCTGAAATATGATATTAGAATTAACTACAATTTAATATTAGAGAATTGATTTTCAAGAAGACGACGCGGATCCCGACACTGTTTTTTGTTTGTTGCTGGTGTGTTCGTACGATACCAGCAAGCTTGGAATAAGTACAATGAGCAGCAAGTGACCAGGAGTCTTGCAACAATGATTTCTTATTATTTCTTTACTTTTTTTTAAAATCAATACTGTTGTTTTACAGAAATATATTTCGGTGTGTTTTCCTCGGTCTCAGTGTGTTTTCCTGGTCCACGGTGCGGCGACGACGCGGATCCCGACGGGTTTTTGTGTGTTGTCGGTGTGTTCTTAGATACGACACAATCAATCTTGGAATAAGTAGATTAAGAATGAGCAGCAAGTGAGCAGAGTCTTGCAACAATGATTTTTTACTCATTTTGTTTTACTATTTTTGATAAATACTGGTGTTCTACAAATATGTTTCGTTGTGTTTTCCTCGGTTTCAGTGTGTTTTCCTGGTCCATGTTCAGGTATAGTAAAAGATCTTTTCAACATGGCGCCCTCTGCCGTCATTTTTAACCCCCTAATGCATATCATTTTACAGTTCTATTTCTGCCAATAAAACGGGAATACCAGCTAAGTTGAGCTTTACTAGCAGCAATTATCCCATACTCGATTTCAAACGATTGGTGTATATTTTGCCGTTTCTACATGATCGATGTAGTACGTGCTTTGTTATCAATATCCAGTTCATTTTCATTGTGGTTTGTTCGGCACACAAACTATCATTTAAAAATACATTTTGACAACATTACATCTGACTGTTATTATACCTGTACACTACTTCAGCACTACAATACGCGTGTACAAATGTAATTAGTGTACGGGTCCCAATCCTGCACCAAGTCTATGGTGTAATACTGTAATGAATTGTCCTTTATTCTATTGTATAGTTACATAACGTCCTTTATCACTTGCTTACGGTTATCGTGGTGTTTCGAATCACCCCACGTCCCCTATTTGTTCAAAACGTGGGCCTAGGCTTACAAGTATGCATGTCCCATATGGCAAACCTGAGAAAAAACAAATCGCCTGTTGCCATTGATGTATAGTATTATAGTCTACAAATTGACATGATAAATTATACCCCATATTATATATATTAAGTTATAAAATAAAAGATGTAAATCAGTGGCATAACATCTAGGAGTGGGAAAGTCTTCCCCGTGCACGCTTGACCGTCGTACTGAGTCAACGAAGTTAAAACAACACAAGTAAGGGACATTAATTATTAATGTCCCATCTTCACCAAAATAACAATAATAAAGGTCTAAATTTTATTGTCATCGCAGCCAACCGGCTGAATTGTAACAACATTACAAATCAAATACATTAATGCGGTACTCCTCAAAAACTAACCGCCCAGGTTCACTCATCGAACCCAAAATATTAACCGCCCATGTCTACTCATCTAGCGGGTCCCGCGCGAAGCGCGGGTGCCCGCTAGTTCTTTCAAAACCTCGTATCTCCAACTTTCTTTTTTTCATCCTCCTGCAAATTTTGTTGTTGTTGAGATTTTGAATGAATAGCGACGATAAGGCAAATTCTTCAGAAATTAGACCCATTATTGATTTACTAAATATAGGTTTGAAATGAAAGAGTAAAAACAGGACCTGTGACATCATATCTGCTATGCATCCACGGGAGTTGCCAGTGTTTGTTTGGAACATTATCAATATGTATTGATTATTGGTTTTCTTTGTCACCCCTTCAGGTTGTCAGCCACATCCAGTGCCAGCGATCAGGTAGAATCTGTCAGAGACCAACTTAATATTCTCAAGATAGACGAAGTTGTACTTGAACTCAGGTAGGTTAGGTTAACTCCCTTATAAGGTAGGTTAACTTCGCTATACGGTAGGTAAACTCCCATACATGATAGGTTAACTCCCTTATAAGATAGGTTAACTCCCTTATAAGGTGGGTTGACTCCTTTATAAGGTAGGTTAAGTGCCAGCGATCATGTAGAATCCGTCAGAGACCAACTTAATATTCTCAAAAGGGGGGCTGAACTGAGAGAATTTTGTGACGAAAAATAGGGTCTTAAGAACTGATTTTCTCGAAAAAAGTAGGTCTTACGAAAGATCTGGTTGTTTTTCAAATTTGATTAGTAGGAACGCAAATTTAAAAGCTGATGCAGGCTCAAAAGGGGTGTCTTAAGAGCTAGCAGAAAAAGGTGAAAAGGGGGGTCTTCAGGGCGGCGCATACCTATGACCTGACTAAGTCGCCCCTGGTACATCCCCGGCAAATCCCGCACCCAGGATGCTTGGCAGCGTATTTTCTCTATGCACCTATATAACAGGATGCATGTGACCCTCCTTGCTAGTTGGGCCACACATTGTTTACATACCAGCAAAGCCCTGGCTATTTCCCAAGCTATGACCCAGCTAGAGGGCGTAGATTTAATATAATAACTCCATTTTTTGTCAATATCATATCTTATACCAGGGCCACATTACAGGATGAGGTGGATCAGCTGAAGAGAGACATCAATTTTCTACACCGGTGTCTAGAAGATGAGTCTGAATTCAGGGCCCAGTCTCGTATGTCCGTCCAATCAGAACCATCGTTACAAGGTATGTGTAAAGGCGTAGGCTAAGTATAATATTCAACGATGCACAGACTCTTACTTGTTCTAATATAATACACCGGTGTCTAGAAGATGAGTCTGAATTCAGGTCTCAGTCTCGTATGTCCGTCCAATCAGAACCATCGTTACAAGGTATGTGTAAAGGCGCAGGCTAAGTATATTCAACAACGCACAAACCACAAAATGTCTATGATGTCAAAATATTGGCTTTTACAGTACATTTTTGTATTCTTTTTGCGTGTATAATTTTTAGCGCTTTACACATTTTGAACCATTTTTTTGCTTTTTTTATTTTGCGATTTTGAGCTTCCTTACATACAACCATACATGCACCTACTTACAAAAAGGAATATATTCGCGGGTTTTTATAGAAAAATAGATGTAGCGCGAAAAATTGCCACTTTCACAGTATTTGATTTTGTATTCTGTGCAGATCTTCGTAGTGAGAGAAGTAAGTTACAAAAGGAGCTAATAACCACAAGTCAACCGTCCTCGCTCAGTATCATCAATTCCGTCAAGACCAGTGGGACTGCTGTGTCAACATTTTCACCAAAGTAAGTTACAAGGACAAGGAAATTGTTATCAGACGAGTTCAACTTGTGAAAAAAAATTACGTTTTTTGAACCTCGCCCGTGTAGCTCAGTCGGTAGAGCTTCAGACTTGCATGCACACGGCCCGGGCTCAAAGTAAGTTACAAGGACAAGGACATTGTTATCAGACAGAGTTCAACTTGTGAAAAAAACTTGAGAATTTTGAACCTCACCCGTGTAGCTCAGTCGGTAGAGCATCAGACTTGCATGCACATGGCCCGGGCTCAAAGTAAGTTACGGACAAGGAAATTGTTATCAAACAGCAAATAATCCCACCACTATTGGCAGGACTTACCTTAAGTGGTATCTGTTGTGTATGTTAATCAGGACCGTTTACTGTAAAACCAGAAATGTTTGCGAGTTTAGAATTTTGCAAATCAGCAATACTGGCCTAATACATGGCATGAAATTACACAAATATAAACTTTGCAATGCACTGCTACAAGGTAGATTGGAAATATTTGCGGCATGATATTTTCGTGAGTAAGAGCTCCTTGCGAAATTAGCGAAATTTAAACGCACGCAAACATTTCTGGTTTTACAGTATATGCAGTGATCAATGGGGATCTTGAACCTACCCTCCGTAAGGGGTTCACATTTATTCACCTTTTCACAAACTCTATCAGTCAAAGATTCACCTCATGTCTAGGAAATTTAGTTCAGGATTCAGGAAAGTTTATTAGGCAAAGCTATACCACAACTCAACTTGTCTTTGCTATATAAATCCATAAAATAATGTGTAAAAAAGCAAAGATTAAGGTAAAGATTCACCTCTTGTTTGTTTGTTTGTTTGTTTGTTTGTTTAGCAGACTCATCCTAACAGGGAATTCGGTAATCGTTTACACAGGACACATTATAACCGGCCTGGCCTAGTGGCCACTCGTGACCAACAAGGTTTTACATCCAGTTGAAAAACCATTCAAGCTTATTACTGGTTACCCCTTTGTAGACGAAACAAGTTGATTTAGCCGCACAGGTTCACAGACACCTTCATTGACCCTTAAAAAATGTGTGAAATGGACTCTGTGTTCCAACACTAAATTTCCTAGATTGTGGGTGACTTAACCAACTTTGGCAGTAATTCACCACATTTAGCCTATAAGTTCTAAATGGAACATTTCTGGCCCCTAAGATTTTACAGACATAATGAGAAAAATATAGAGATTCTTCTGATATCCAAATATCTGGATGTAAAAAAAAAATCTTTTTTTTATCAGAACATACACCTTTAATGAAGTTTTCAAGCAAGCCATGCATCAACTATTTGATTGAATAAATTACAATATTACAACGAGGTACTTTATTCTACCATGTCTACCATGCATGCCTGTCAAGAACATCACTAATTTAAGTGAGTGATAGGGACAGAGTTGCCAATTGTATGTGTGGTGGCATGGGAAAACCCTTCACATGGTCATTTTCTAGCAACTTGGTTTTTTTCTTTGGCAGAGAGCTTCATACTCTTCTGAGTATAGGACTTTTTAAATTTTTCATAAATTCCATCGAGAACTACAGTTATAGTATTTTAAAGACGGCAAGTTTATAAGCAACACTAAATATTGAAACTGACAATTCGAAGGTACACAAAAACTTTTAAATTCTTTCATAATAATAAAAGTATGCTGTTAATGTTATATCACACAGAATAGCTTGTCATGTGAAAAGGACTTTTGATATGAACCTAGTTTTTTGCGATATTATTAACAATTGTATTAAGTTCATCACTTTCAAAATCTTTACAATGCATTGTCGGAATTTACAAGTGGTAACCATGGGATTCCAATGACGCAAATTTTAGTTCATTCACATCTGATTTGTTGGCAATAAATTTGATAAACAAGTTTCAGAAAAAGTACTAAAATAAACTTAACATCTGGAATTTTGCACAAAAATCTCCTGGGGACTAAAGTTTAAGGTATAATCTCTATCTTGGGACCAAAGTTGGAAAATTGACTTGGAACTCATTTGTTAGGAATATTTTGGTATGACCCAGATATCTCAATATTAACACTAGCGACTTCCGACGGGTTTTCCCATACCACCACACATATGTGACCCATCACATCCAAACCGACCAGTTGTCGGCAAGGCTCATCTGCAGATAATAACAAAAGAAGTTTAGAAAAAATAAATAAAAAGAATATTGAACCATAAAACCTCTGTTCCATGTTTGATTTTGACGAAGTGGGTGTCATTTTAAAGCAAATCTCATTTTCATATCTGAAGACAACTGGTCTGTTTCGATGTGATGGGTCACATATTAGGACTTTGGCACTAGCTTCATCCATCACCACCACCTGTTAACTGACGTTGCTATAGAATCTGAAAATTAACCAGTGTTTCTCATCTATAATTAGGAAACTTCCAGTCGTACTATCTCCGTCCAAGACTAGGGGTAGTATAGCCCCAAGCTCAGTCCACCACCACCTCCACCATCTGTGGATGTTTCTAGAAAAATCACCTGTCAAATGATGTTTCTATAGACCATTTTCAAATCCGATCAGGTCATGGCCATGTGCCGGAGAAAAACAACGTGTTTTTCACCCGTCTGCCCGTGTGGTAGATTGCGCTGGTGTTGGTGATAGATTGTATCCTTCACAAAGTTGATGTTGCGGCATTTCAGTTACAAAAACGAGTGAGATGAAAGAGATTTGGGGTAATATTTTCACTTTTTACCGTCTGCTCGATACATTTGGAATTTGTCCGTCAGCGCCTTTGTTGATAAAAAAACAAAATAGTCTCGTTCCACGTTTTACTTCTCATGTGTGCACGCGTGTGTGTAAACATACGCGGACAATCAACTAGGGCAATGCTGTGAATGCGATCAATTGTTGCGAAGAACGCGCAACGCACCTACTCCACGTGACCTGTTTTTCCGAAGATTTCCGATCTCAATTTGAAACGGTCTATAGAACCTGAAAACTAACCAGTGTTTCCCGTTTAACAGGAAATTACCAGGTGTGCTATCTCTATCCAAGACCAGCATTACCAGTCCGTCACCTCTACGGTTCACCTCATGCTGATTCTTGTAGGTTAATCTCCTGTTATCCCTTTATTATTTTCTAAAATCTGAAACTAGTTAGTTTTTCTCTTTTAATCGTAGGAAACTTCCAGGCGTACTGTTTCCGTCCAAGACCAGGGGTAACAGCCCCAAGCTCCGTCCATCTCCTCCGCCACCTGTAAGTGTTTCTAGAGTATTGCCAGTAAAAGTGTTTCACGGTTTAAATCACACGTCCGGAATTCCGAGGGTTTCCCCTATTAACAACGGAGGCGATAGACTAGAACAGGTATGGATATTCATGGATTTTATTTAAGGTTTATTGGTTTTTTTAAATTATGTAAGCGCAACTTAAATTATAGGGGATATTTATGCGGGAGAGGGGAGGAGTCAAAATATGTTTCTTGATATTTCATAAATAGAGTCAAATGGTGAGAATCAAAATGAGTTGTGTATAAACCCCCCCCCCCCCAACACAAAAATTAATACCACCCTTCCCCCCCCCCCCCCCCTATATTTTTCTTTTTTTTTTAAAGTCAATCAAACACATTTGATTTCATTGCACAATTTGTTGATCAACTTGATGAAAAAAACTCAATACACATCTTTAAATAATTCATTTTGAAGGCTTTTATTATTCCCTCTGTCTTTCTTGGTTAACTTGCCGTAATTCCTGTTCTAAACAAAATTAAAATAATGAAAAAGTTTAAAAAAACACCCTTATGCACTCTTGATTTTGTACCTACCTACAGGAAACAAGCCAAACAAAATGGTAATTTTTACGCAATTAATTGTTGGCGCTTTTGCCAAGTTTGAACTGTTATTCTTGTTTTTAAATTTACAATTTGAGAATTCAGACTAAGACACAGAATAAATACATTTTTATTTTTGCTTGAAGCATGAAAAGGGCAAAAATGAATGGTCTAAAAATGTCCCTATTTACCAAAACCAAAGCCAGTCCATCGTGTATTCAAACTTTGCATGCTACAACGCATCAATTGTACCACGCATCAATTGTTGACAATTGATGCGTTGTAGCGTGTACATCCGAATATGATCACATGCACACAAAAAAATTGTTTGTTTGTCCATTGAGATTCCTCAAAAGGTAGGTCGGGTAGGTTGGATTTTTTTTAAAATTTAATTGTTTTTTAATACAGATATTGTATTTGGGAATAAAAATTCGGCATGAATACTGTGAATTAAAGTCCAAATACAAAACACATCACTTTGACAGTACTTAGTTATAGAACTCTTTTTCATGAGTTTGCGACATTGCTGCTTTACTCTCGGCCACCTTCACACTGCTGATTTCGATCTCCAATATTGTTGCATTAGTTGCAACACTGCGAACTCGGTCAAATATAATTTTTGTACCACGAGTTTACAATGCGCAGATACCGTGTAGGTCGCCCCCATTGTTGCAGAAAGCGAAAGAACGTTGTGTTGAAGTGCTGTTAGAAATATATACATGAAAGTATTACTAAACCTATTTTTTCCCGTACTAACTACCCACCCCAGAATTTGTTTTACATTATGTTAAAATTAATATATCATGCCGTTGAGCAACATTTTGGGAACAAATATTAGATTTTTCATATTTTCTCACACTGCGTTTTTAGTATAAAAATGACATCACTTGCATGTGCGATCAATTTTCATTTAGTCCTTTTAATAGTCTCAGCAGGTGCCAAGTTCATGCAATAAACATCATGTTACACATGATTGCGCATTTGGGGCGGGGGTGGTGTTATAAAGATGAGATTGAAGATTCCATACAAAATCAGGGATAAAATGGTCCGTTTGGCCATTCAAATTGCTAAAAAAGTTGTTTTAAACAAATAATCGAAAATAAAAAATAGTACCGTCGACACCATGGTACACGGTCGGTCGCACGTGGACAAACAAACATTTTTGTTGTTGTTGGCCTTATTGCAATGCATATGGGCATCACTGGCAATCACATGGCACGCACACAAATAATAATAATATGGTCCATTGTGTTGTTGTTATGGATAAGGGATTTAAAGTTCCACCCAGTTGTGTTCAATTTTGTTCGAAATCAAAATGACTCTTTGCCTTTGATTGCATTTATACAATTACAGTTACTTTTATTTAATTTTAATTACCTTAATTTATTTTTTTGTTTTTTTATTTTTATTTTTTTCTTCATTTTTAAGTAATTATTGTATTCCATGGTTAAAAATGTTCTTGCACTAGAACAACTTTTAAGTTATTTAAAAATTGTTCAAATTTAATTTTGAAGTGAGAGTTTCATTACATTATTCATGTCCGTTCCAAAAGGTATACCTTCTAAATAAATAAATAAATACTAGGTAAGAAAGCAATCTCCTTCCAGAGTGCTCAATGTGATGCAGAGCAAAATATACACCTAGCATATAGAGTCCCTGATCAGGTGCTTTGAGGTTGGCTAATTCAAAATTTATAATCGGTAAATTTGAGATATACATTAAATGAGCAAATTTCTTCTCCGCAGTTTGATACCTCATTCAACAAAATCGAATGGATACTTTTAAAGTTATGGCAATTTCAATGACCGCGCATAACAACAGCAAAGTTGCACTAGGTATAGGAAATCATTGATTTGTGTGACAGTTATGACGGTAATCACACACAATTCAATGAATATCTAGTGCAACTTTGCTGTTGTTATGCGCAGTCATTGAAATCGCCATAACTTTAAAAGTATCCATTCGATTTTGTTGAATAAGGTATTAAACTGTGGAGAAGAAATGTGCTCATTTAATGTATATCTCAGATTTTTGGTACCTATTATATATTTTGAATTAGCCAACCTCAAAGCACCTGGTCAGGGACTTTATGTGCTAGGTGTAGGAGTTAGACCTTTGTAACCGTAGTTGCTACTCTGGGTTCAGGCCTCGATCAATCGCCTGTCCGATAGCCCGGGCATCCATTTTTTTGTCCGGGCTAGCTGAACCACTGGACATGCTGCCCGATCTGGCAATACAAATGCTCACAAGAAAGCATAATAAAGTCGCCAATTTGGCAATAATATCCTAAGTTTGTAGTCAGTTGAAAATATGAAGCACAAAGATGTACCCATATTCCTTCTTTAATTCCTTTCCGTTATTATTTAATAAATAAAACAATGCTGCTTGTGGCTTTTCATTCATAAAAACAAGAACCTCGCAATTAGAGACCGCAATTTCGGCGATCGAAGGATTACTGCACATGTTCTGAACCGCGCATGTGATTACGCAAGATCTCAGGAAATCTTGAGTAATCTCGAGTCAAAACATGTGGTCTCTAAAAAAATAATCCGAAAGAAATGTATGATTGATAAAATTGTAAAATAGACCTTTTCCACGGTCACAACGCATGCGTAATGATGATTTATAGGTCAGTTAAAGATAGAGGCTATTGCATGATGGGAAAGGAAAATGGCAACTGCTGCGACTGTGTAGTTTGCTATCTATTGCCGAAATAATGATGGCAAAAAATGGCATAATCAGCAAGAAATCTGACCCATCAATACCATTTTCTAAGTCTTAAAAATATGCCAAAATATCTCAGTATTATTAGGGTATAATCAGGCAAGTAAAAGTTGACCTAGCCTATAGTGCCCGATTGGGCAATTAAAAAAAATTGATCAGAGCCTGTCTGGGTTTCACACTTGTGCGGTCATTCTGGATAATAATGTACATGTACATTTATGTCTGATGAGTAAAAGAGGTTTGACATTTCCTGTATGTCATGTCCTCGCACTTGGATATGAATTTTACAGTTGTTATCTGTTGATCCAGAGCAAATTCAGAGCAACTACTGTTCCAAAAGGTCTAACTTATAAATATATAAATTAATAAATACATGTTTTGCATCACATCAAAAGGGGGACTTTAGGGCTGTGTTTTTTAAGAAATAGATGAAAACAGACAGAAACATATAAACAAAATAATAAGATATTTAGGAGTCATTTTAACTCATAAAATCTGAATGTTTTGATAAATTTGGTTTAAATTTTGTGTCATTTTAAAGCTTCAAAAATGCTCTGAGAGTGCACATAATGAACTCAAAATTGATTTCTCCTGCAAAGTCTCCGCCTCCCAAGTCCCCCCCCCCCCCCCCTCTTCCTTGTGATGCATCACAAATAAACTTCCAAACTTGTTTGATGGTTAATTTGCCTCGGCACAGATGTCGTGTAAAAGGTTTTCGAGTAACAAGCAGAACGTGAAAAAGAATATGAATTCAAGGGGCGAAAATTATCACAAATTATTTGCTTTTTCCATCTGTTAAAACTTTGAAGGCAATATCCATCCGTAAATGTGACAGTCACGTCAAAATGGATATGTTGACGGCAAACACGATTTTGAGATAGAGGCCAATATATTTGGTGAAATATTTAAAAAAAAAATCAAAAAAAAAAGCTTCATCAAATCATATCTCGTGATTATAAAGTCAGATTAACTTCAACATGGTAGCATTTTAAAGCTTATTAACATTTACTCCTTTAAGGCATACCAATAACTCTGAGTTGACTCGGGCCTCCAACATTCCCATTTTGACGTGACGGGTCACAAATCTCACATATGGAATAAAGCACAAGGCAGCAATTGTTCGCTGTTGATTTGCATTGTAAAAATGATAGCTGCCTTGTGCTTCATCCCGTATGTAAAGACCAATTTGAGGATATTAGTAGAGTCATTTTCTTGGGTTTCGTGACCAATTTCTTGATACCAAAGTTTCTTAGTGAATTTGTCAACTAGAACCATTTTAAGAGAAAATGAGCTCCCATGCACCTCTCAAAAGTGACAGGAAAGTTCTTTTATAGCGCAAATTCCAAAATGGCCGCCATACAGGGGCCAAAAAACTCAAATGACTTTAATTAAGCTGAAAAGCACACCAAATTGTTCGGCTGATCACAAGGATTCCGAAAAAGTATAGTTTGCCCTACTTCCGATGTTTGGTTAACGAGTTATCGGGTAAAACGTAAAAAGGTCATTGACCTTTGCATATGGGGTCAAAATTTAAACTTGCTTCGATTTTGAAAAACAATATCTCAAATTGTTCGTCTGATTGCAAGGATTCCAGAAATGATAGCTTTTACCACCTAGAGTGTCTGTTGTACCTAATAAAGGGGTCAAAAGGTCAGATTCTATGTAGGGCAATGTACCTTGACCTTTTGATCTACACAAAATATTCCCGGTGGTAAAAAACCCCTATTTCTGGAATCCTTGTGATCATACGAACAATATGAGATTTTGTTTTTCAAAATCGGAGCAAGTTTAAATTTTGACCCCATATGCAAATGTCAACAACCTTTTTACGTTTTACCCGATAACTCGTTAACCAAACATCGGAAGTAGGGCAAACTATACTTTTTTCGGAATCCTTGTGATCAGCCGAACAATTTGGTGTGCTTTTCAGCTTAATTAAAGTCATTTTAGTTTTTTGGCCCCTGTATGGCCCAAGAAAATTCCTCTACTATATTGCCACTTTGGGAGAGCACCTTCCCTTGCTGGTTATATGCCCTCTGACTACAATAGAAACTAGATATGACTCCAGTCTAAGACCAGGGGACCTTGATTTTTGTCTTGTTCCTGACATTTGCCCCGAGGTCATGATTTACTTTTCTTATTGTCTAATGAAAAGAGATCAGATGCATCAAGTATGATCGAAATCGGAGCACGTCTTGGATTATTGATCCCTAGTGATCCCCATATGACATTTCAATTTTAATCGCTGGACACCCAAAAATGTCGATGTGTGACCTTTGACCCCAAACTGTGAAGACCCTATATGTAAGTCAGGTAGGTGGTCATACTGACCAAATCTGGTGATTATAGCATGTAAACTGTAGGAGGAGAAGCATTTTAAGTAATAGAAGTGAAAATTAACATTTTGACCCCTAGTGACCCCTTTTTGACCTTCGACCTGGTCAATATGTTTTACTTATTTTCTTGGCTCATCAAATCAAACAAGATGCAACAAACCCAGTCCAAATCAGAGCATGTCTTAACTTTTACCCCTGTAAAGTTCAATGACCCCTAGTGACCCCTTCTTGACCTTTGACCTGGTCAATATGATTGACTTATTTTCTTGGCTTATCAATCCAAACAAGATGCAACAAACCCGGTCCAAATCGGAGCATGTCTTAACTGTTACCCCTGTAAAGTTCAATGACCCCTAGTGACCCCTTCTTGACCTTTGACCTGGTCAATATGATTGACTTTTTTTCTTGGCTCATCAATTTAAACAAGATGCAACAAACTCGGTCCAAATCGGAGCATGTCTTAACTGTTACCCCTGTAAAGTTCAATGACCCCTAGTGACCCCTTTTTGACCTTTGACCTGGTCAATATGATTGACTTTTTTTCTTGGCTCATCAATCTAAACAAGATGCAACAAACCCGGTCCAAATCGGAGCATGTCTTAACATTTACCGCTGTAAAGTTCAATGACCCCTAGTGACCCCTTCTTGACATTTGACCTGGTCAAAATGATTGACTGATTTTCTTAGCTTATCAATCCAAACAAGATGCAACAAATTTGGTTCAAATCGGAGCATGTCTTAACTTTTACCCTTGTAAAGTTCAATGACCCCTAGTGACCCCATATGACATGTCATTTTTAATCGCTTAAGACCCTATATGAGCATGGACCTAAGGAATCTTTTGACCAATCATGAAGGTCATGAGTCATTTCCTCTGAGACAAGAAGCATTTTAAGTGATCGAATTGAAAATTTACATTTTGACCCCTAGTGACCCCAAATGATTTTTAATTTTAAAAACCGTTCTTTTGTATATGCGTACGGTCAAAAGGAATATGTGGACCAATTTTGACGATCCTAGGTCATTTCACTAAATTGGAAATGCGTTTTAAGTGAAAAACACGTTTTGACCCCTAGTGACCCCTGTGTGACCTTTGACCCCAAACTGTGAAGACCCTATATGTAGGTCAGGTAGTGGGTCCTACTGACCAAATCTGGTGATTGTAGCATGTAAACTGTAGGAGAAGAAGCATTTTGTAGAAATATTGCCAGAAGAAGAAGAAGCAGAAGCAGATGAAACTAGACATAAGCTGCGATCGGAGATCGCGGATATTAGTCTAGCGGATTTGGTAGTTAGAGAGCGGGGATGTGCGTATTTGTTGGAACCAATCAGCGTTCAGTTTTGATTTTAAAAACCGAACTATTGTATATGCGTACGGTCAACAGGAATATGTTGGCCAATTCTGACGATCCTATGGTAATTTCACTAAATTGCAACGGCGTTTTAAGTGAAAATCACTTTTTGACCCCTAGTGACCTTTTCTTGACCTTTGACCCCAAACTTATGATTGACTTTTTTTCTTTGCTTATCAATGCGCGCAAGAAAAAAGTAGTTCCGTCAAAATCGGAGCATGTCTTAAGATTTTCACCTGTATAGTTCAATGACCTCTAGTGACCCCGTGTGACATGTCACTTTTAGTGGAGAAGGACCCTATATGAACATAGATAAGAGAAATCTTTTGACTAATTCTGACAATCATAGGTCATTTCCTCTCGGACAAGTAGCATTTTGAGTGAATGGAGAAAAATTTACATTTTGACCCCTAGTGACCCCAAATATTTTTTGATTTTAAAAACCGAACTATTGTACATGTGTACGGTCAAAAGGAATATGTTGACCAATTCTGACGATCATAGGTCATTTTTACTAAATTGCAAATGCGTTTTTAGTGAAAATCACGTTTTGACCCCTAGTGACCTTTTTTTGACCTTTGACCTTAACAATATGGTTGACTTTTGTTCTTGTCTCATCAATACCTACAAAATGAGATATGCCCGGTCAAAATCGGAGCATGTCTTACATTTTATCCCTGTTTAGGTCAATGACCTCTAGTGACCCCATTTGACATGTCACTTTTAATCGCTGAACACCCTATATGAACATTGATCCAAGGAATCTTTTGACCAATTCTGAGTATCATCAGTCATTTTCCCTCGGACAAGTAGGGTTTTGAGTGAATGGAGTAAAATTTACATTTTGACCCCTAGTGACCCCAAATATTTTTTGATTAAAAAAACCGTTCTTTTGTACATGCGTACGGTCAAAAGGAATATGTTGACCAATTCTGACGATCATAGGTCATTTCACTAAATTGCAAATGCGTTTTTAGTAAAAATCACGTTTTGACCCCTAGTGACCCCTGTGTGACCTTTGACCCCATTTGCTTTTCAACCTGAGTAGTGGTGCACATAAGGGTTCTTATGACCAAATATGGTCAAAATCCGCTCAACGGTTACGGAGCTATAGGTCCCATGACAGAAAAAGAAGAAAGAAAGAAACAGGACAAATACAGTATATTAGTCGTTTCTCGACTAATATAAGAAACGGCAGAGATAGAGTACCTCGATTTTTGAAAAAATCAAGGTAAAAATGTGTTTGAACATTGACCCTAATTGCCATGTTGTTTGTACCATAACACGCACGATATTGAGTCACATAAAAATCAAAACTTGTTTCTGGTAGCCTGAAGTATCCCTTCCTCATACCCCATCGATCAATATTGCGAAGCACTGTGCTGATGGTGGGAAAATTGTGGGATTTAACATTGATCAGGGGGAAAGGGGGAACACTTTACATTACACCTACAAAGTGTTCGAATTCATCATAACTTACGAACCACTCGATCGATTTCAACGAAATTTACATAGGGTAAAGTCGCCTATTTTCGGTCACTGGTCAAAATCGTGTAATTGCATCGGTCGTCGCCATTTTAAAAGCAATACCGGGCATCAACTATGCGGGGGTTTTTTAGTCGTCATTTTTGTCTCGCCTGATGTAATCAGAAAGAGACTATGTTATCACTATTTCTGTCCGGCGTCCGCCGTCCGCCGTATGCCGTCCGCCGTATGCCGTCCGCCGTATGCCGTCCGCCGTGTGCTAAGAAATACCTTTGTGACGCGATATCTGGAGATCCGTAAGGCCTATCGTGATGGGACTTGGTGGAGGGAAGGGGGGTGGTGCGTTCTGTTGCTGATTGATTTTTCAAGGTCATCGGGGGTCATACAAGGTCATCGGGGTCAAATATGCTTAAAACTTTTGAGACGCGTTGTGACGCGATATCTAGAGATCCGTAAGGCCTATCTTGATGGGACTTGATGTCAGGGAAGGGGGTGGGGTGTTCTTTTGCTGATTAGATTTTCAAGGTCATTGGAGGTCATTCAAGGTCATCGGGGTCAAAAATGCGGTCAAATAAGATCCGTAAGGCCGATCTTGATGGGATTTGGTGGAGGGAAGGGGGTGGTGTGTTCTTTTTGCTGATTAAATTTTCAAGGTCATCAGAGGTCATTCAAGGTCATCGGGGGTCAAATATGGGGTCAAATAGATCAGTAAGGCCTATCTTGATGGGATTTGGTGGAGGGAAGAGGGATGGTGTGTTCTTTTTGTTGATTAAATTTTCAAGGTCACCAGAGGTCATCGGGGTCAAATATGGGGTCAAATAGATCAGTAAGGCCTATATTGATGAGATTTGGTGGAGGGAAGGGGAGTGGTGTGTTCTTTTTGCTGAATAAATTTTCAAGGTCATCAGAGGTCATTCAAGGTCATCGGGGGTCAAATAAGATCCATAAGGCCTATCTTGATTGGATTTGGTGGAAGGAAGGGGGATGGTGTGTTCTTTTTGTTCTTAATTTTTCGGGGTCATCGGGGGTCATATATGGGGTCAAATAGATCAGTAAGGCCTATCTTGATGGGATTTGGTGGACGGAAGAGGGATGGTGTGTTCTTTTTGTTGATTAATTTTTCGGGGTCATTGGGGGTCAAATATGGGGTCAAATAGATCAGTAAGGCCTATCTTGATGGGATTTGGTGGAGGAAAGGGGGGTGGTGTGTTCTTTTTGTTGATTATTTTTCGGGGTCATTGGGGGTCAAATATGGGGTCAAATAGATCAGTAAGGCCTGGATTTGGTGGAGGGAAGGGGGGTGGTGTGTTCTTTTTGTTGATTAATTTTTCGGGGTCATCGGGGGTCAAATAGATCAGTAAGGCCTATTATCTTGATGGGATTTGGTGGACGGAAGAGGGATGGTGTGTTCTTTTTGTTGATTAATTTTTCGGGGTCATCGGGGTCAAATATGGGGTCAAATAGATCAGTAAGGCCTATCTTGATGGGATTTGGTGGACGGAAGAGGGATGGGGTGTTCTTTTTGTTGATTAATTTTTCGGGGTCAAATATGGGGTCAAATAGATCAGTAAGGCCTATCTTGATGGGATTTGGTGGACGGAAGAGGGATGGGGTGTTCTTTTTGTTGATTCTTTTTTCGGGGTCATCGGGGGTCAAATATGGGGTCAAATAGATCAGTAAGGGCTATCTTGATGGGATTTGGTGGACGGAAGAGGGATGGTGTGTTCTTTTTGTTGATTCATTTTTCGGGGTCATCGGGGGTCAAATATGGGGTCAAATAGATCAGTAAGGCCTATCTTGATGGGATTTGGGGGACGTAAGAGGGATGGTGTGTTCTTTTTGTTGATTTATTTTTCGGGGTCATCGGGGTCAAATATGGGGTCAAATAGATCAGGAAGGCCTATCTTGATGGGATTTGGTGGACGGAAGAGGGATGGGGTGTTCTTTTTGTTGATTATTTTTTCGGGGTCATCGGGGGTCAAATATGGGGTCAAATAGATCAGTAAGGCCTATCTTGATGGGATTTGGTGGACGGAAGAGGGGTGGTGTGTTCTTTTTGTTGATTAATTTTTCTGGGTCATCGGGGGTCAAATATGGGGTCAAATAGATCAGTAAGGCCTATCTTGATGGGATTTGGTGGAGGGAAGGGGGGTGGTGTGTTCTTTTTGTTGATTAATTTTTCGGGGTCATCGGGGGTCAAATATGGGGTCAAATAGATCAGTAAGGCCTATATTGATGGGATTTGGTGGACGGAAGAGGGATGGTGTGTTCTTTTTGTTGATTAATTTTTCTGGGTCATTGGGGGTCAAATATGGGGTCAAATAGATCAGTAAGGCCTATCTTGATGGGATTTGGTGGACGGAAGAGGGATGGTGTGTTCTTTTTGTTGATTAATTTTTCGGGGTCATCTGGGGTCAAATATGGGGTCAAATAGATCAGTAAGGCCTATCTTGATGGGATTTGGTGGACGGAAGAGGGATGGTGTGTTCTTTTTGTTGATTAATTTTTCGGGGTCAAATATGGGGTCAAATAGATCAGTAAGGCCTATCTTGATGGGATTTGGTGGACGGAAGAGGGATGGTGTGTTCTTTTTGTTGATTTATTTTTCGGGGTCATCGGGGTCAAATATGGGGTCAAATAGATCAGTAAGGCCTATCTTGATGGGATTTGGTGGACGGAAGAGGGATGGGGTGTTCTTTTTGTTGATTATTTTTTCGGGGTCATCGGGGGTCAAATATGGGGTCAAATAGATCAGTAAGGCCTATCTTGATGGGATTTGGTGGACGGAAGAGGGGTGGTGTGTTCTTTTTGTTGATTAATTTTTCTGGGTCATCGGGGGTCAAATATGGGGTCAAATAGATCAGTAAGGCCTATCTTGATGTGATTTGGTGGAGGGAAGGGGGGTGGTGTGTTCTTTTTGTTGATTAATTTTTCGGGGTCATCGGGGGTCAAATATGGGGTCAAATAGATCAGTAAGGCCTATATTGATGGGATTTGGTGGACGGAAAAGGGATGGTGTGTTCTTTTGTTGATTAATTTTTCTGGGTCATTGGGGGTCAAATATGGGGTCAAATAGATCAGTAAGGCCTATCTTGATGGGATTTGGTGGACGGAAGAGGGATGGTGTGTTCTTTTTGTTGATTAATTTTTCGGGTCATCTGGGGTCAAATATGGGGTCAAATAGATCAGTAAGGCCTATCTTGATGGGATTTGGTGGACGGAAGAGGGATGGTGTGTTCTTTTTGTTGATTAATTTTTCGGGGTCAAATATGGGGTCAAATAGATCAGTAAGGCCTATCTTGATGGGATTTGGTGGAGGGAAGGGGGGTGGTGTGTTCTTTTTGTTGATTAATTTTTCGGGGTCATCGGGGGTCAAATATGGGGTCAAATAGATCAGTAAGGCCTATCTTGATGGGATTTGGTGGACGGAAGAGGGATGGTGTGTTCTTTTTGTTGATTAATTTTTCGGGGTCATCGGGGGTCAAATAGATCAGTAAGGCCTATCTTGATGGGATTTGGTGGAGGGAAGGGGGGTGGTGTGTTCTTTTGGTTGATTACTTTTTCGGGGTCATCAGGGGTCAAATATAGGGTCAAATGATCAGTAAGGCCTATCTTGATGGGATTTGGTGGAGGGAAGGGGGGTGGTGTGTTCTTTTTGTTGATTAATTTTTCGGGGTCATCGGGGGTCAAATATGGGGTCAAATAGATCAGTAAGGCCTATCTTGATTGGATTTGGTGGAGGGAAGGGGGTGGTGTATTCTTTTTGCTGATTAAATTTTCAAGGTCATCGGAGGTCATTCAAGGTCATCTGGGGTCAAATAAGATCCGTAAGGCCTATCTTGATGGGATTTGGTGGACGGAAGAGGGATGGTGTGTTCTTTTTGTTGATTAATTTGTCGAGGTCATCAGAGGTCGTCATCTGGGGTCAAATAAGATCCGTAAGGCCTATCTTGATGTGATTTGGTGGAGGGAAGGGGGTTGGTGTGTTCTTTTTTGCTGATTAAATTTTCAAGGTCATCAGAGGTCATCTGGGGTTAAATAAGATCTGTAAGGCCTATCTTGATGTGATTTGGTGTAGGGAAGGGGGTTGGTGTGTTCTTTTTGTTGATTAAATTAACTACAATGCATACCTCTGTGACAGTGCTACATTGTATCATATGTTTCATCATCATTTCTTTCAAGTCACTTTTGATGAACAGGCGAGACGCGCCGTTCGAGAACCGCCTTGTATAACAACGAAGTCATTTTTATTACACGATTTGGGCGAAGTGACCGAAAAATAGGCGCTGACCGAAAATAGGCGACTTTACCCTATACAGCGTGTATCAAAAAGAACGCAACACTTTTTGTCGAGAGCTGTACGGTCACAGTAAAAGACAAATCACTCTAAAACTTATATATTCTGTTAGGTCTACTTATTGTCTATCACATAGTCAAATTGCAATGATATTGATTATTTATTCGCTGAGATATTAAAGATATAAGTAGAGAAGTGCAAAACATGTTTTACATCCTTTGTTCTAAAAACTTGGATTTTCCTGTCCGATTAGTGTTATGGGTTAACAGTTTAATAACTATGTAACCTTAATGTCTGGAACGGTTTATCTTAATTTCCTTTGTTTGAGTAAGGTGGTGCATAAAATCATTGAATCGTGTAATCTGATAATCATTCAACCATTTGAATACGTCAATCACCCTTTTTAAGTTCTAAACCTCCGATTGCTATGATCGCCACATAATGTCTATGGTACATTCTTTCATAAATTAAAGTTCATAATCGATGCATCTTAAAACTAGGACAGTATTTTGAGGGTCGAGCAGCACCATAATGTCCCATTCCCATTTACAACAGACTAACAATAACTGATTCATACAAGACAATTACTACCTTCACTGGACTATTCCATTTGTTTATCTTTTGAATAATGTGCCATACTGTTTTATTTATGACATTAACGAGAGAAAAAGAGAGAGGATTTGCAAACAGACTTTGTAATCTGGATTTTCAAGTTGTGTCATTAACTATCAACTAATTTATTGCCAGATTTAATTAATATTGATATGATACTGTAATAGCCAGACATTTGATACCTTTAACATGATATTTACTTCTCAGAATGATGAGTTTGATTCCAATTATTTAAGTACAATAAGTTATTAAAATTGCTTGCTGATATTCACCTGACAAGAAAATCAGGCATACAGGATAAACGATGTAAAACGTGTTTTGCACTTGTCTACGTGTATCGTTGATATTTCAGCGAACCAATAATCGATATTCATACACTCAATGTAGTGTTGAACCAATCAGGAAGCAGGAATTATAAATACGCGGAGTGCATTGAAAGTGTCCAGTGCACTCCGCGTGTGCGCCGTTCAAATCACGCAGTGCGCGTTTTGTTTTGATTCGTTGTTCAAGATTCGC
This sequence comes from Ophiura sarsii, assembly GCA_035610835.1. Taxonomy (NCBI): domain Eukaryota; kingdom Metazoa; phylum Echinodermata; class Ophiuroidea; order Amphilepidida; family Ophiuridae; genus Ophiura; species Ophiura sarsii. The sequence goes on along the minus strand of CM069457.1, from coordinate 35,945,251 downwards.
GGGTTCGCCGATTTTCACTACGGGTGTTAGCAAACTTGATAAAGTCTTTTTAGTCGTTTTACATAGATCAAAATGATGCTTAAATTGTGATTTTTTTATTTGTATAGTGTCGTGTATGAATTAGGTCAATGCATGCGTATGTTTTGTTTCTCAAAAAATTAGAAAAATCAATGCACTTGCGCAAATGTTGATATGCTCACAATAGCACTCCCCTTCGGGGTCGTGCCATTATTCACACATCAACATCAGCGCGCGTGCATTGATTTGTCTAATTTCTCTCGAAACAACACATACGCATTTATTGACCTATAATCGCTGTAATTTGACTATGTGATAGCCAATAAGTACACCTAACAGAATATATGAATTTCAGAGTGATTTGTGATTTGCCGTAATCGGAGAGCTCGCGACAAAAAGTGTTGCGTTTTTTATGATACACCCTGTATAGATATTTCAGGTGTTTTTTTTTAAAAGTTGGTAAATTTGGAAGAGGCCTCCTGTCCTGCTTGTTATGCCTACTGACTGCAGAGAAATTTGTTGGATTTGGTTTGCTCTTTGAAAATTGATTTGTAAAAGGTGACAAGAAGAAAAAAAACCTGTTTAACGGGGGAAAAATCTTGAAAATGTAAAAAGTGTGTCGGTTTGTATGGTCACAAAAAACATTTTTTTTTTTTCCTCGCCTAACATTTAAATGATTTAAAGAAAAGTAATTGATTTTGTTTATATTCTACTGCAGGCATCCTCCCGCCGTCCGTCGAATAGAGTTACTACGTCGTCAAGCCCAACAAATGGCCATCAAATAGTTGCCAGTAGAACTATAGACCATCGTGATAGGCAAACAAATCGAACTGCAATCAATAGGGGACCGAGCTCTCCTACCGGTGGTATTCTGAGACCTTCTCCGCCACCGATGGCTAAACCACCGGCTGGAAAACCCGGCTCGACTAACCGATTTAGGACACGCGTCCATGATGCTAAGAAAGCGGCTACTACGTGACGTCTACTGATTTGTACATCAGGGTTGATCTGATCTGAGAGCTTTGCCGCTCACGCTCTTGCATGTTAAGACTTGCAGTGAATGTTGACGTTGGTTCTGGAGGCTCTAACACTGGTATAAGGAAATGGTTCCAGTTACCATCGGCAAAACTGCCATAAAGAAGGGTGTTTTTATCCACGATGTCGACGTTGATATTTTAATTGGCCTGGCCAGTTGTTAGTTCTGATGCGGCTCTTGGGGCTAAATATTCACTGTTGTCAGATAAATGCGGACCAAGTTCTAATACCACTGAGGCGTAGAGACTGCGTCCATCTCGCCAACTGCTGAACTGCTTGTCAGGAAACCCTGCTTATAGCAGATACGGATTAAAGGGGGTGTTTAACCTAGAAATATGACATTAAAAAACCGCTGTTACCTTTGAACTATTAATGTGATGTATATTAAAGGATACACTTTGGAAAGGAAATTAGTCAGAGAATCCATATTTGGTATCAAAATGCCAATTTTTTGGGTTAATTTTGACCAAAAAATAACTTTTTGGGCTCAAAACATTTCGGAGAAGGTAACAAAGTCAGTTAAAATTGTTAAATAATACTTAAATTTCACCAAAATCTTCTTAAAGGAAGGGTCCCGCAAGCACAACATTGAGCATTATTTGTTAGAAAAATAATTATCGAGCCGAAATTACGTTATTATAAAGAACAAAACACCATACTAGTCACAAAAATGAATAAAAACTGCCATCACTCAACATGCAATTTTTAAAATTCGCGGCGATCAAAAGTCCCGGTGTCGATGACGTCATGGGTATCGGTGCTCAAATGTGCGCATGTGCATTGTATAACTATGACATCATCGACACTGGGACTTTCGATCGCCGCGAATTTTAAAAAGTGCATGTTGAGAGATTGCGGTTTTTATTTGTTTTTGTCATAAGTGTGGTGTTTTGTTCTATATTATTACAAAAGTTGGACTCGATAGTTATTTTTCTGACATATAATGCACACTTTTACGCTTGCGGGACACCTCCTTTAAGACACTTCTCTAGGAGTGGTTTTTTTTTTTTTAAATTCACCTTAAAAATTCATTTTTTACCTTGTTTTGTTAAATATTTAATAACTAACAATTTAATGAAAAATTGAAAATAACGTTCCTAGAAAAGTGTCTTTAGATGATTTTGCTTCGTTGTCTGAAAAGTGATTTCATTTGGTCAACATTTTAAAAATCAGCATCTATAGTGATATTTGATACTAAAATTGGCTTCTCTGACTCATGTCCTTTCCAAAAATATATAATTTTATATATATCGTCGCTGTTCTGACATACCGGCACATCACAACAGAAATAAGTAAAGTGATGTACCGGTATGTCAGAACAGCGACGATTATACATCACATTAATTAATTAATACATCACATTAATTATAGTTCAAAAGTTACAACGCTTGATAAATTTTGAGCTCTCCATCCATTTTTCGGCAATTAAAAACTTCCAAGCCACCTTGCAATCATACTGTCTCCCGATGGTTATGTTATCTACTGTATAGAATCAAGTTTTACTATGTATATTTGGCATCACCTTGATCATTGAAAACATCAATGTATGTACAATGAAATCGCCTGATTTTGATGTTTTGTTATATTTGAAGTAGAAAGGTGCTATGCATCGGGGGGGGGGGGGGGGGGGGGGGGGGGGGGAGGGGGTGGCTTGTAGTTACCAGTAGGGAATAGGCTTCTTTTGTCATGAACCAGGGGGAGAGTTGGAGGGGTTGGGGGTCAGTGGATATATGAAGTTACAGATAGTGTTGTCAAGGTAGGACCTAAATACTTTGTTAATTGGTTGCAATTCAATTGCCTGTGCACTCATGATTACCTCATACAAGTTGTACATTTTCCTGTTTGTTTTTTAATGTTTAAACCAGGCATTCTCAAATGGTGGCGCGCGCGCCACTTGTGGCGCATCAAGGCATCCTAAGTGGCGCGAGAGTGGTTAAAATTTGTTTTAAAAATATATCATATCATGATATGGCCAGATTGCATAGGCCTATGACGGTCAGTTGTATAAATACAGCAATTTTTCGCGCGCTATGCGAGCATGTGCCCTCAAAAGAGTAATATTAGTTATTATGTTGCCTACATAATTATGTTAAACTATTTTGTGACGGGAATTTTGCCATTGTAAATTCTAAAAAATATGACCAAGTGGAGCTTCATCAAGTTGGTTACTAAAATGTGGCGCATCAGTAAATCTATTTGAGAAAGCCTGGTTTAAACAATACAAATTAAAAAAGACCAACAAAATGTTGTCAAGCAGTGCATTTGTAAAACAAAGGGTCAACAAACTATATTGTGTGAGGTTTTAACCGTGTAAACAGTGCACCCCACGTGATGATTTTTTTTCTTCATGTAGGAGCTTGCAAAAATACAAGCACTTGATCGATGTTACTGATGTTGTAAATATCTGAAAATATGTAAAATGGTAATCACTCAAAAAAATATTTTACAGATTGAAGCAATTGGTTTACTTAAAGCCCAAGCATTGAATCAAAAATAATTGCTCAATTTTGTTATACATGTAGATATTTAAGCAAAAAGACTATAATCAAATTAAAAAGTGAACGCACAAATTGGAGCCACCTATCACGTTCATTGTGCGACGTGTGTGACCAAACTTTTACATCAGTCTATAGTCAAATCAATTGTTAGCTTTTATTCATTTTATGGCATTGCATAGAAAAAGTTTGTTGACAAATAGTTTGTTGACCCATGTGTATATATGCGAGTCTGATTTAGTAACCTATTGTATTCCAAACAAAAGAGGCAATGGAGCTGTACGTCACAGCATTCTTCTTTATCCTGCGTCATATACCATGAATACTTCCTTTTAAATTTATTTTTACTTTTATAGAAAGTCGTCCTACAGAGAGTCTTTCTATTGATTATTTTTATTTGAAATGAAATATGAAATTTGAAATGATTTTGAAATGATGCTATCAAGTTAAAATTTTAAAAAAAATCTTGATTGTGCAGGGCTGGACAATATTAATGTGTATTATCTGGGAAGGATGACAACATTTCCCAGAAGTTTTATATGTTTTCAACTATTTTTCTATGTTTTATGTAATTAGTCAAAATTTCTCTTTAGATTATGAAATTTCCCGGGAAGCAGCTTCCCGATTTCCACAATTTTCCCTGCAATGTTTTGGTAAAGAAATGGTCTGAAGTTAAATTTTATTAACGCTATTTTATAAGGACTAATATTTTATAAGGGCTAATATTTTATAAGGGCTAATATTTGAATTTTAAGCCTGGCCCGAGCATTTTCCTTAACCTGGTCCCATCAGGACCCAAGCGTGTGTCCGTATGGACCGACCCTGTAAACAAACAAACAATCAATAGCTGATGTTGGTCAAATTTGGACTGTGAGGGCACTTTGTAAAAAGGTAGCTATCGCATAATTTTTGTTGTTGAAATAAACATTTTCTGAAGATTTGAGCATGTTACCTCATTTTAATTTTACTGTGGGATCCTTTTCAAAATCACAAAAACACTCCCATAGGATAGTACCAGGGTCAAGTAGTGTGTAATTCAATATAAAGAGACAATTCAATCATTCATAATGGTGTAGTTTCAAAACAACAAATGGTAATTGACTCAGATTTTCAGGAAATGCCTAAAATGTAATTCCTATCATGTTTCAACTTGAGATGTTTCGAAGCGAAAGTTATTTTTTGAACGGCTATTTTACACTGAAAACTCAATTTTTAGAAAAATGAAACATAGTTATGAGATAAAATTTGCATAAGATTATTCCTTGTCTCCACAAACATGGGTATTGCCACAAGAATAATTGGACCAAAGATGACTGTTTTTTAATTTTCTTTTCAAAAATGGGGTCAGTGTGGATATAAAGTCATAATTTTATCCGGTGTTTGAAATGATCTGATTTTATGACCCTCTATATAGCCCATCTCTACTATAATGTGAAACAGAAAAAAGTGTGGGTTATGATAGACTTTTCAGTATAAAAGGGTGTTTTCATAAAAAGCGTGGGATAAAAATAAAAAAGTGTTGGTTAAAAACACACCTTGTACACTATGTTGTTATTGTGCAATGGACACTGCAAGGCTAAACAATTTCTTTATACAAAGGGCAAAAGCATCCCAGAATGATTTACCAGGAAAAGTGCATTTATTTTGCTATGAATTCCATTGTTATTGGTCAATATAATCCTAAACTTCTACAATTGTACATATATATAATTAGTTTTCATAGGAATTTTGAATTAAACAAATTCAGACATTTCTGAGAGAAATTATGGACTCAATCTTTTGTAAAAATTGTAGATTCCAAGTTAAAGGGGGGACTCAAGGAAGTCACTCTTTTGAATTGTGTGAGTGCTGTAATTATTGAACCATGTCTCAAATGTATATAAGAGTAAACACTTTTGGAAAGGAAATGGATCATAGATTTCAAATTTTGTGTCAATTTTGACCAAAATGTTGATTTTTTTTTGAGAAAATCACAAAAAAAATCACTTTTTGACCTCAAAAAGTTCAACAAAGCTAACAAAAATAATTCTGAGTAAAAAAATCCTAAATTGCTAGATTATGATGTTAAGACACTAACTTAGGGACGATTTTTTTATTTTTATTTTGACTAAAAAGCGCCAAAAAAGTGATTTTTTTTTTCTCACTTTTTTTCACTTTTTTTGTCAATATTGCAAAAAATGTTAGATTAAGGTTAAAACAAAAATTGTCCCTAAATTAGTGTCTTTACATCATAATCTAGCAATTTGGGAATTTTTTACTTAAAATTATTTTTGTTAGCTTTGTTGAACTGTTTAGGGTCAAAAAGGTGATAAGTCAAAAACTTCCTTGAGTCCCCCCTTAAACATGAAGAATCCCAAGTGTGGGAAAATGTTGGATCCAAAACATAATAATGATAACATTGCATGCTTTACCCTCAATATGTATTTAGTCTTGCTATGAGTTTTGGGCTCGACTGCATGTTGCCCAATATTTTAAAAAAACACTATCATAGCTCTACCAATATGGGTTCCATCAATCCAATCTTATACCCAAATTACCTTTTTTTCAAGCTCATGTTCGGCACAAAGCTCAATTTAAATGATATGCAGGTAATTTGTGTCCTATTTTAGATTCCAAATATCTACTGTTCTAACCCAACTTTTACAAAAATAAATAAATCAGTTGATAAAGGGGTCCTAGTGGGAATCGAACCATGGACCTCTGCATTGTAAAGCATGTAAGTCAACCACTAGACTAGTGAGGGGTGAATAGGCCAAGACATGATTTTAATCTTTCTTATTATTACGGAATAAAGCTATACTACTGTTATGATCAGTACATACAATAATATTATCTTAAGGGCTGCCACACACATGATCGTCAACTCTGAGAGGAAAGTCATGTGGGTATTTCCACTTCTGCATATCGATTATATGTGTAATTACAAGTAATTTTGAATATGATGATTTTATTTATAAATAAAATAGTTAAAAAACAAATATTTGTATGAAATTTCATTTTGTCTGTGTTTATGACCGTTTTGTTGTTATTGTAACCCAGTTCCCAAAGTCAAGTCATTAACGTTATCAGCGGTGGAACTTCAAGATTTTTTTCAACTAGCCAGTCGGGCAGGTAACTCACATAATTTACCTGCCCGACAAAAATTCCACCAGCCCAAGGTTTTGTCATAATATTTTGCAGCAAACAATTAAGAGCAAGACTACTCTTAAACTACTATTACATGTTTTTGTCTTTTTTTACGATGTTCCACTGTAACCCTAGCCCGTAACAGCTCCTCGTATTCATCATGTTCATCACTCCAATACTCTCTATAATCTTCTATCAACCTGATCTCCTCTTTCATCATGACACACGATCATCTGATGATGAAATTACCCTGAATTTACTGTTACTTACACTTTGAGCTTTAAAAATGTTACCCGCCAGTCGGACGGGTACCTTTGTATCTTTATCCGCCCGACACGAAAGTTACCCGCTATGGGCGGGCGGGCGGGTCTTATTTCCATCGCTGAACGTTATACCAGTCATATCAAGTCAGGCCCCCAATTTTTTTTTTGTGTTGCCCACATTGTCAAAATATATTACTATTTTCTGCTTCATCAAATTGTCAAAATATTACCATTTTCTGCTTAAAACTATTTAGTTTGCTTGAATAAATTGGTTTTAAACTGTTATCACACTAGAAACATTAATCAAATTGACATTTTACAATTTTTTTCTTGACATGAGCCATAATATTTCAGTAATATTTGTCAGCAAAAAAAGAAGAAGAAAAGAAGAAAAATTGACTGACCTACCAATTTCAAGATTTTTGGCACTTGTAGGCAACACAACAGTATTTCTTTGGCCTCATAATAGGACATGCAACTGCTTGCTTCAAGTTCTAAGGTTATTATGATATTCAACAGTTGAATTTTGTCACGATTGTGTAGCACCAGGCCACACATTTTTTCTGTAGTTAACATTTGAATAGGGTACGGAAACATCTACAATAAGGGAAAGATAGTTGAAACACTTGACACAACGTATCATAACTTACCCAGTGCCCCTTTCTTATATCCTTCACCCCCCCCCCCCCCCCCCCCCCCCCCCAATCAATATGTAGGGGCGGACTGTCATGGCTTCTGATACCATGACTTGAATCAACATTGTCTGGGGGAGATGGGTGTTTTTTTTCACTTAAATCGGACACAAAGTGTATCAATCTTTTTGTCCATGATTGAAGTTGAATCGAGCTAGTTGAGTCAGCTAGTTCTGAAACCTTCATCCTCGTTTTTACCCCAGGACGTATCCTCTGAAACCGTCAGGCTTGGTTGACCCAAGGACATCTCCTCTGAAACCGCCAGCCTTGTTTGACCCACGTACGTCTCCTCTGAAACATTCCACCTTGTTTGACCCCAGGAGGTCTCCTATGAAACCTTCAGCCTTGCTTAACTCCAAGACATCTCCTCTGAAACCTTCAGCCTGGTTTAACCCCGGGACGTCTCCTCTGAAACTTTCAGCCTTGTTTGACCCCATCACAGAAAACATTTCTAGGTCACAAGTGGCTCACAAGACACATTTACGTGAGTCTTTCTTATTTTAACCACCTAAATGGGTCAATGTGACTCAGATCACAAGTACATTGACTCTCTTGTGATGGGTCATTGTAATCCCGAGAATGTAATGGGTCATTTGACTCAATTTTGTGTAGTTACTGGGTCAAGATCGATACTTGACTCACTTGAATTTATAACTAGGTCAAGATCGCTGTGAGTCACTTTCGTGTTTTACTAGGTCAAGAACGATGCTTGACCCGGCTGTATTTTTCTGGGTCACAAGCGGGGTCACTTGACCTATTTGACGTGAGTCACTACTATGTAACTTACCTAGATGGTTGAAATGACCCAGATCATGAAGTAGGCCTACAGTTACTCATCTGAGATATGACAATGGGTCAACTAACATACTTGCTTATGTGACTCACTTGATTATGCGCAAGTGTGTCAAGATCGAGTCAATATGAGTCATTTGACTTACTTGCTCTTGTGCTGGGTCATTCCAACCATGAACGTAAACAGGTAAACTGACTCAGTTCTGTATAGTTACTGGTCAAGATCGACATCTGACCCACTTGTATTTTGCAAGTAGGTCAATATCGATATTTGACCCACTTGCATTTTACAAGTAGGTCAAGATTGATAGCGGGCGCTGTGTAGCGCGAATGGCATTATGGGAAGGGTCCCAGCCAACATCGATCGTGGGCCCACTTTGGGCCTTCATGGGACCCTTAATATTTTGTCCACTTTGGCCTGTATACGGACCAAAGTGGACAAAACATTAAGGGTCCCATGAGGGCCTACTGTGGGCCCACGGTCGATGTTGGCTGGGGTGTGCATCAGCTTCTTTAAAAATAACACCATGGAAAGTAGATTTCGTAAGGATATATATATCCATTTTATTAACATGATTAATTCGAGACGTCACTCACTAAGTGATTGTTCACAAACCAGATACATGGGACCCTTAATATTTCTGAAGACTCACTTTGCAGTTTGTTGAAATTTAAATTGTGTTTCAGTCATGTACTTTTTGGTTTGATCCATTTTTCAGTTTGACCCATTTCATCATTGGTGTGTCAGTATGACTCATATGATTTCCAATGTGTGTAACTACATGGATGAAAACAAAGACCTATGAAAATGGGGTCAGTTTGACCTGCTTAGCCATGTCAATCTGACTCATATGAGCGAGCTGATGTGTCTCATTTGGATTTGAGGCGAGTCATGTGACCCAAGATAGTGAGTACTAGTCATGTGCAGAAACTCGTTAAATTTGAATAACGTGTCATATGACCTATATACATGTGTTGTTGTGACCTACTTTGTAGGTTATTTTGACCTATTATATGTGTGTCATTTGACCTACTGTATTTGCCAAGGGTGTAAATAGGTGGATACTCACTTACGTGAGTACCGATGATCCATTTAAAGTTTCCTTTGATGCCCTCAGCCTTGTTGGACCCCAGAACATCTTCTCTGCAACGCCTTCATCAACCCGGTTTAACCCCAAAACGTGACCGGGGGACATATCTTAGAATCATAGATGAATTTGTATTACATTTTAGACCCCGTGCCGTACAGAGAAGGGGGAGGGGGTAGTATGCAGAACTTAATTCAACCTTAAATATTTGGTAAAGATCATTACTGTCAATTCCACCTGTCTTAGAATCAAAAATGTCATTTTAAATACTATTTAAATCATGTTAGACTCCACGCCGATCAAGGGGTGGGGGGGGGGGGGGGGGTGGGGGGGGGGGGCGGGAGTAGGCAAAACTTGTATTCAAATCTTTTGTCTTCCTCACCATTAAAACGTAATTCGTTTAAAATTGTATTTTTGACATTTAAAAAAACCCCGTTTTTCTCCAAATTTTGTTCCTACTAGCACAACAAGTAACACCCTCGTATTTCTGCCATTTCGATAAATGAACATGATGAACTTTTTATCGTTTAAAGTAATCATTTACGTATATGGCACGTGTCCGAGAAGTCTTAATGTCGCAGGGTCTTGCATTAAAAGACAGTGGGGTGGAGAAAATGAGCTTTTATACACAGCTCTTTGGAGAAAAAATTACATAATCGTCGATATCTCGAAAAGAAAATCATTCCTTACACATTTTCTTTTTTCAAAGTAACTTTTTTTGGGCAGCCTATATGCAAATCTTTTCTTAAAAAAAAAGAAAGAAAAAAAACAAAACAAATTATATATAATTATAATCCTCCAATTAGTCCTACTTTGCTGAATGTCAAATTGACTGGAATTTAATTATATTTCATGTCACATCACCACCATTCCCGCCGGAACACCCGTCCCCCACCCACCCCCATACACGTAAATCACTTCCTTAACACTTTCCACGCGACAGGCGTCTGCAGACGACATTCTAAAAGTTCACAAAATGTTTAAAAAAACATATTGTATTGACTTTCAATTCAATACTCTATTTAGAATCACTATGAGAAATGCATTGAAACAAGTACAAACATGCCTAGTCTTGGTTCTGTTATCCTTGAAAATTGGGAAAGGTTTCTGAAAAATCTGTTTTGTATAATGGCATAACTAATTGCCGCGAGGAAAGTGTTAACCTTTACCCATCCCAAAAGCACTACGACTAACAACACGCCCACCCAGTGAATGTCTTTCGCAGCAGGTCTTTCCCGGTCCGTGTCAACTATTTTGGGGGTTTTTCTCAATTTTTACACTCACTATAGTCATCAAAATGTGATAGGCGTTAAAAGAAGTGTGGAATAAATTTAGTTTACAATAAAAATATTGCCTGTTGTATCTCGAATCATGCCAGAATCGCTGCGCCATGAGCTGGGTTTTTATTGACATAAATCCTTATAGACAACGTACAAAGGAAGAGGGAGGAGTAGTTTTTTTTTTAGATATGTCGACTCGGCCGTTTTAGTGAGAATCGATGACCTCGATAACGGTGCGTGGTTTGTGCCATGCTCTCTAATGCTCTTGTTTGACCACAGGTCTTCGCTGATCATTCAGCTTTTACACAAGGAGGATGGCATTCAAAAGGCCTCTAGCCCGGGGGGGGGGGGGGGGGGGGGGGGGCAGTCAAACATAATGTTGTACACATGCGTGACCAAAAAAACGCGTAAAAAGGGGTGTTTTTTCAGTGTTGGACGCGTCACGCGCGTGACGCGTTAAGGGTATCAAAACGCTGATTTTCAAGAAAAAGGGTGGCTTAAAATCCCGGCTTAAAATACAGGTCGAACGTGTTTAGGGTAACTTATTTTGTTCCCCGTTAAATAGACAAAACTTGTTTAGGGGTCATATTCTGGCAAGAACTTGTTTAGGGGTCAAAATTTGCAAGGAAAGCGCGCTAAAAAACTTGTTTAGGGGGTAATTTTGCTTGCAGGGTAAAACTTGTTTAGGGGGTGTCTGGAAAAAATTTGGTCACGCATGTGTACACCATTATGTTTGACTGCCCCCCCCCCCCCCCCCCCGGGGCCTCTAGTTAACAAGATTTTTTTAAAGAGTACTACCAGGAGTTTTTGGTATGAAATTATAAAACTAGACCGTTTGTAGTTTACTTGAGTGAAGTCTGCAATATTGATCATGTGTTAAATTGCACTTTGAATCCAAGTTATAGTGAATTTAACCGTTTTTTTCTCTAAAATTGTATTTTCCCATTTTTAATAAAACACCAACGGAAGTGGTCGGGATTTATCAGTTTTCCTAATATTGAAGTTAATAAACAGCTCCTTTGAAATAATTCAAATTTTGAATATTATTTGACACATATAATACCTAATTTACATAATTTATGCAAGATAAAACGGGTTTTGACATTTTGCATCACTTGCCGGTTTAATTTACATGCTGGAATCCGTTAGAAACATGGTAATTGCTATGTGTAATTGGAAGATTGTGAATGTTATCTATCTGCAGGTGAAATCTGAATAGCAGTGATAAAGTAATATCGTGTTTACATAGCATTATATGTAGGTTTGCATCATTTTGCCATATGAAACAAAATCTTAAAAGCGTAATGCGACTCAGCAATACTGATGCACAATACAATACCATCAGCCCAGTGTTGTGTCTTTTGTTCAAAAGAAAGAACTCTATTGATTCAAAGTTTCGAACTCACGTCGCTCATATCTTTGTCTTGTAGTCTTTTTAGCCAGTCGGCAGAAACCATAATTATCATGAATTTACTAATATCAAGAAGACTGTGAAGTATTTTAATTGGTATTTGTGAACAAACACGATATTACCTAAGGTTTTGTTTTTTTTTGTAAAATAAATATCAAATAAGCTAGCTGGATGAACTAGTAGTTCATTTTATTTTTATTATTTTATTCTTTTATTATTATTTTTATAATTTTAATCTTGGTGAATTCAAAGATATTTTGATTATCGTGATAGTCTGTGATGTGATGAACCCCCGGATGAACCAACACAATTATATCTACATCTACAAATTGGATAAAACGGGCTAAGTTGATCCTTACCCTTCCATGCCTTTGTTTTTGTATGAAAATCAAACGATAAATTTGATCATATTATATTTGTTGGTGTTAAGGAGGGGGGGGGGGGGGGGGGGGGGGGGGGGGGGGGGGGGGGTCTATGTTATTTTCACCAATTTTGAAAACAGATTTTCTCAGGTTTACCCCTTAGAGTCATATATCAAATTGAAGCTTAGGTAACAGCGTTTCAAAAACGTTTCAAAAAATGCGCGTTATTTTGATCTGGTTGCTATGGTAACCAGTCAAGGCCTCTGATTGGCTAAACACTGGAACAAACGTAACTAGCAAACTAAATGTTGCATGTTCACCATACTTTGGTAGATGATGTATGGGAACAATGCGCACAAACCAATGAAGCCGGATTTTTATACGGTTGCCGTGGTAACCAGGACTGACCAATCAGGTAATTTTACGTTATAATTCAAATTTGGAAAGATAAATTGAAAATCCGGCTTCATTGGTTCATTCCATTATTCAAGCTTATTATCCATTCCATCCATTGTCTAAAACAACCCAGCCAAAATGCATAAACCAGGCCCACCAGGCAACATGTTCATAAAAAGTAGGCCTACCATGTGGTGTTTTGCTACAAACTATAACCATTGTTGTACTAACAAGGAAATTAAATTGCATCCATATTTAACAATCTGATGAAAGAACATGTTTTAGTATAGGCCCTTGATCCCATAGGCATAATATGTATAACATTTGATCAACATTCCTGAATGGGAGAGCTACCGTAATATTCGACCTTCCCTCAAAAATAATTTCATGACCGGACGATGTGGCAATAAATGTGTATAACTTCGATGCTGGTCACGAAAAATCATTGTGGCAAGATCCCTGGTCACGTGCTGGTTTTGTAAGAACACACCGGCAACATGACAAGAAAATAATAAATCGTCGGGATCCGCCTTCGCCGCCGTGCTTCTTGAAATGCCGTACATTTCTCTTATATTATTTTGCAATTAATTCGAATGTCATATTTCAGAGGAAAAAAGGCTGATTTGTATATAAGTATAAATTAAATTTCCAATGTTTAACTGATAAAACAACTCATTTGGTACAAAATAAAGACAAAAGAAAAAGTGACCCCAGCGAGATTCGAACTGACGCGAAAATAAGTCTCACAATTTATAGAGGCCAATACCTTTAAACCGCTCGGCCACGGTCAGTAGCAGATAGTTCTTTCGACGTCAGATAATTAAATAATACCTAGGCCTAATACTTATTTAAATTATCGTTATTTCCCAATGGGCTATTCCAGACTCCCTCTATGAAAAGTATATGGAATTCCACAGATCAAACTTCAAAAAAGTATGGAATTCCAGATCAAACTTCAAAAAAAGTATGGAATTCCAGATCATTGAGATCAAACTTTAAAAAGTATGGACTTGGCGGGGGAAAAGTCTGAGCTCGGAGGGCGGTGCTGCTGCTAACTGCGCATCAACTCGGATGGTACCAGCACAATTTCATTTTTTGGCGCCCCCCCCCCCCCCCCCCTAAAATTTTGCTGGATCCGCGCCTGACTTTCACTATATCAAGTGCCAATTCGTTAACGTGGTTAACATGGTGAGTCGACTGGCTACCCATTAATTGTTCAAAACTATTCTTGCAAACAACCAATTATCAAATATGTGGTAAATGCGATTTTAAAATAAGCGGATGTCTTAGCTTAATTAACGAAAAACATGTAGTTGTCCTAATTAGAAGAGCGTCGTATTAAACCTGCAAATAAGCTGACATGTCATTTTTTAGTCAGGAAAAATGGAAATCATGAACAGATCAAACTACCAACTTTTAAATAAATCAACAGCAAAGAAAGTCTGCAGCCATAAAAAGCTCTATAGGGACGATTATTTTACAATGTGAATTCGGTATTTTAAATTACGCCATCACAGCGATAGACAGAAGAGCGCAACCTAAACACATCCTTTCTTCTTGAGATTGATAAAAAATGTTCAAACTAAGGTGAGGGAAAATATATGAAAATGGCATAAAAAACACCTTTTATTAAAGTCAAATACTGATGAATCCACGCTTTTATATGTTAAATCTCGAAGCAGAACGTATAGGCCTACATTATATAATATAATACCAGCATCTATTAGTATTATCCATTGGGTCTTATAAATGTTGGTGTATTATTAGTAGTTGTTTACATTTAAATTTAAAAAAAGTTTGGAAATTTGTATTAAATGCTATTTTTTGAATATTTTGTGATATATTCATATTGTGAATCATATTGTCACGAATAGAATATAGGACATAGCGCCCTCTCTCGGTAGGATCAGTCCATCCCGGCTAGCGCTGTTGTAATACGAGATTATAATTCAGATTGATTGGAGCATCCGGCCGATTAGGTCGTAGTCTGTAACATGGATGAATAAAGAATTGTGTTGATCTTGATCATAATAGAATGAAGCGAGTTGCTGCTACCTCTGAGGTCTATTTCCCCCGTGACAAAGAAGAAGTATTAGAAACGTCACAATATCAATGTAAAAGCCGATGTGTTCTTCATTATAACGATACCTCATTTGTAGCAATCACTTGTTTTACAGTGCTTAGCCATTATATGCTTGAGAATGTTGGGAGATCGCATTCATAATATGCCAAATTCCCCACTATTTTGCGCTCAAAATACATTGTCGTCTGTTCAATGAAGTGTTACATTGACCACTACCGTACAGAGTATAATGCTCTTCATGGTGTATCAGAATGAACTGTACCGTGTTTCTAAAATACCTAAAAAATACAAAATGATTATTGTTTTAAACATTTAAACACCTGCAATATAAAGGGGAACATGTTTCCTATAATATTATGTTAATTTCATTGAGATACCTTTTTTTGTTCTCGTGTGGCAAGACATAATCGAAAATCGATGAAAAACGTGTTTTCAATTTCAATCAATCCTCTCTACCACTACCCCCAACATTTCAAACAATGTGGCAGTGGCACACACCATAAGCAATATTCAAAACTCCGCCAAAGAAAGGAAAGTTAAAACCACTCAAGCAGAACAAATCCCGTTTTTTTTGCGGATTAAAAATCCAAATTTATCTCCAAATTTCACCCACAAATGTATGCAAATAATAAATAGTGATGTGAAAAGTTTAGATATGGCGACCAAGAATAAACCCTGTCCAATGGACGGATGGATATCTCAGGTAGGGTTTATAGTAATTTCATAGATTTTTTAATTTGATCATTTCGACCAAAATTGAAATCTACCATCTTTACCAGAAAGTCTGTATTTTCCATCAGAAATGTCCGATTTTCAAAATTTAAAATTCTTATGAAAGCTGGGCGTATATGTGAAAACGGTTTGAACAATATCATTCGAATTCATACCGAATAATACTACCTCGGTACAGTTCATTCTGATACACCCTGTATTGACTTTTGAGCATAAAATAGTGTTGATTTTGACACATTCAGATTGAGACCTCTCCATGTTCTCAAGCAAGTGGCAGAGCACTGGAACAAGGTATTGCTACAGATTGGGTATCATTGTAAAGGTAAACACATCAGTTTTCCATTGATATGCAACACAGTATGGAAATATCCCGAGATATTTGAACATTTTGTGATTGAAAAAAAAATCCGAACTTTTTTGAGCAGTTTATATAATATAATTTGTTGCAAAAACAACATGAACCAAACTATTTGAATGTTCCTGAATATTTCTCTCTTGGAGTAACTCTTGATCAATTTGATGCAGTGAATTGACAATCGAACATTTGATAGCGAATATTTTTTTATTATCAGCCTGGCGTGTTGTCCGACATTATATGATTATACAAATATTGGAAGCAATGCAGAGAGGTCCAAATGTTTCATTATGTTCAATTTGTAAATAATGGAATTACTCTCTCAATTTCGATACTCTCATTATAACATTATTAATTATTATTGAAAATAACAACAGGCAAATAGATAACCTTTGAACAGTATCGAAATGTGTATACAAGTTTTGTGAATAATAAGCCAACAGTTGTTCAACGCAAGAAAATAATAAAGACTCAGCCAAGTCTTTGAGGTTTTTATAAGGGACGAAAAACCAACTAACTCTCCATAGATCTACTGATGATAATAAAATGAAAAAAATGTGTTACGAAGTTAACTAAATTTGGCATCTTCTAACTGTTAAATAAGTCAAATTGTCTTCTTGTGCACTGAGTTTTCGTGTTTCATGTGATGCATTATGTCACAGAGTATACGGTATCTTGTCTACTTTTAAAAATATGAGATTTTGACAATGTTTGACATAATATGAAACAATCTTTCGAAAGATCCCATTTGAAAAATCTAAGAATTATACTTTTTGCAAAAACGAGCATAATAGGCCTATATTTTACAAACTAATTTGCTCTACAGGGTAAGTAAAAAAAAGGGTACTCTACTTTGGGATTTAATATCTTAAAATCTTTGCAAATATTTCACAGATTTGTAATTGTGGCAGGTGGGTTATCTCACTAGCTTTCTAAAGAATTTTAGTTGGTTGAAATTGATGTGGTCAATATATATGTTATGCTCATTTGCGTAAAAGTGAACATTTTATAAACCGAACAAGATTCGCGATACTTTCTCTTATAAGATCTATTGAATTCCACTACTGAAACGGTCCCCACTCTAGTCCGAACTGAGTCCGACTATCACAAAAGCCATAATTTGTTGTTGTTGTTGTTGCTAAATTCGTGTAATAAAAACTCATCTTGACTGTGGTCACAGTATAAAGAGTGTAGATATTATGGATTTGGTATTACAGCAATTTTTCTGTAGTGGTGTAGGAGCCGAGTTAACTATACCTTAAGTGTTTTATTTTTGGGTAAAAATAGCTACACTCAAGGAAAAAAAACTTGGACAATGCGATGTATCCTAAATGTAGCCTAATTACAATATAGAAATTGGAAATAAATCATATTATTTATATCACGGCATCTATGACGTCCTTTATCACGTAAAGTATCACGTCATCACGGCATCACGTGCATTATCGTGTCATTTATCACGTCTTCACGACATTTATCGCGGTATTTAACACGACATTTATCACGTTATCACGGCACGACGTTATCACGGCATGTCCCTTCAGAGCCACCGTAATTAACCAACTGTAAATCAAGAAGCCCGAAATGATAAGCCCAGTCTACCTGTAGTGCCATTTCCCAGATTCCATGACGAGTTGAAAGAGACCGATAACCAGCAAAATCGATATCGATCTCGCTAAGGAGTTCAGATGTTCACAATGGAAGCAGAATTTTTTCCCTATGCACAACATGCAAATTCTGGTTCCAGCATTAACCCGGGAGCACCGCAACACTTTTAAGTTTTCAAAACTGAATTTTTGCTATTTTAGGTTGCTAATGATTTTTGAAGACTTTATAACCCCTAGTATCACCCCTCTGCTGGATACCTATCAAAATATTCACACAGCACATTTTACAGGGGGGTCAAAGTTTGGTTTTGTACAGGGAAGTATAGGGAGAGCTGAACTTGTTTTAAACCTGGGGTGCATTTCTTTGTTGAAAGGTGTATCATGATACATTAGGTATTAAATGATAGCTGTATATCAGTATTATTTTTCCCCATGTTTAAACCAGCATTTTTTATAGCTTATATGATGTAATAAATCAATTTAAATACTTAATTATAGGGCGCCCTCACTTGACCTGTCACAAAATATATTAAATGTATGAAATGCCATTAGTGTAGTAACTCAATTATCAGTGTTTATCATCTATAAACCATGTGTTCTCTTTGATAAATATGTATTATGATAAGTAAACATGGCTTATGGAGAAATAAAAAGTTGAATCAATGTTTTTTCGACCAATAGAGATGGTTTATCACATGTAAAAAATGTGCATTGACTAAATACATGTATGGCTTCCCATATGCAAGCATGTTGTATGGATATAATAAATAGTCCATCTCAGATCAGAGTCCAAAAGTAAAATGCTGTTATAAATGGGCATTGCAAAAGTGATTTTGTATGCTTAATATTATTTTAAATACCAATAGTTTATAGAATATGCCAAATTTGCTCACCGGGGGTGCCACTCCTCATGCCAAGGGGTCCCATTTAGTCATGGTTAATTAAGACTGTCCAATATCAATTTTTTTTTTTTAATTGTGTTTTCATTACATGTTTTTACACATATTAAGAGTCATTTTCTCATTTAATAAAATTGAATGCCAATAGTTGATATGATCTGCCAAATGTACTTCCCGGGGTACCACTACAAAGCGGGGTCTATTCAATAACAGGTTAAATGATTGGTGTTTTCATACATTGGTGTTTTCATACATGATTTGTATTCACACATACATGTATGAGAGTCAGTATTTCCCACTGAATGCCATAAGAACATAACATGTGCCAAATATGATCCCTCAGGGGTGCCACTCCTCCTGAGAGGGGGGTTATATTTACTGGGTTTCGGTGGCCCCCTACCAAAAAAGGTACATTTTAAAGTTTTAAATGTTTTCGTTACATGTGTTTACACACATCGAACGTTATTTCCACATTTAATACAACTTTGAAGGCTAATAGTATAAATATTATCTGCCAAATGTACTTCCCGGGGGGGTACCACTTTCGAGCGGGGTCTATTCAATAACGTGTTTTCATTTTCATACATTGGTATTTTCATACATTATTTCAGACATATTATATTTACACATAAATGATAGTCATATGCTATTCTGAATGCCATAGAACATAAAATGTGCCAAATATGCTTCCTCAGGGGTGTCACTCCTTTTAGAGGGGTTATATAAACTAACTGTTAAGCTTAAGACAGTTCAATTTCAATTTATTTGTTTTTTATTTTATTTTAATTTCCTTTTTTTTCACAAATATTAAGAATCATACGAATGTGAATGCCAATAGTTGACATTAATCTGCCAATTGTCCAATTTCAATGATCTTGGTATATCATTATCCTGAATGCCATTGCCATTAGTACATAAAATGTTCCATTTTCTCCTGGAGGGTACCACTCTCAAGAGCAGTCCTAAGGGACCGTTCATTATTTCGCCCGCAGGATTCGAACAATAAAAATCCAACAGCTTCCGAGGCTTCACCACCTTGACCCCCACAAAAATGAAATTTATTTAATCATGAAAGTTTATTCAAATTATGCGATGTATTTAAACTTCAAATATTCATTTAACATCGGGATTCATGGGATTATGACAGTCAAATTAGTACAAATATAAAAGCTGTTTGAGCCGTCTATGCGCGCATGTGCCTACAAAATTAAGTTTATTGTTTTAGAAAATCGTTTAGAGCAAAAATATATCTCAATCATGGCAAATTTAAGTGTAAACGTGCACTGTTATCATGTGAAATATGATGATCCTTTACCTAAGTGGATTTAGATATGTGCAAGCTTTTGAATTTGTCCCTCTCCTGTACATGTTTTAAGCAGGTTGTGTGAAATATAAATGATGAAAGATATTACTTACTACGACATTCTGTGCTCCATGCTCTTTCCACTTAGTAAGATAATTTATACATGTTATATCGAAGATATTCTCAGACTTAAGGATTTGTAAATCATTGTGTATGTGTATGTCATGCTATCTTCTTGTTATCATTAAAATATGAGAAAGAGTATGGTAATCAGTGGGACACTGGGTAAATACAGGTAATTCTAACAAATATGGGATTTCACTTAGTCCTGCACTACATGTACATGGTGTGCAGATATAATAAACATCACAGAAAATAATGTGAGTTGTCGCAACAGTTATTATAAATATTATTTCACATGGCACAATATCTCTTATTTGTCAAGGAAAAAGAATGGTTAAACAAAAATAAAATACCAACATTCTTATAACATTTATATGGATCAATCGATGTAAGACAAAACATATCACAAAATATGGAAATATCATGAAATGAAACACATTTGATACAATTTTCTAAGCATATGAGGAGTAGAGACTCATGATATGAATATCTTAGGTTAATTATTTCTTTCATTCCATATAGACTGTAAGAGCAATGCGAATATGCAAAATACTGCATTTTAAGGACTGTTTTTAACGAATAAATAAAAACAATTTCTTACATGAAAAAAGTTGTTAGATATGAGTTCCCTTGTCTGATTTCCTTTCATTTGAATCCCATATTTACATACTTTCGTCGAGGTTCCGATATGACCCCCCCCCCCCCCCCCCCCTGAATTCCTTGTAGGGGGGTATGTGTGAAACTTTTGTGGGGGTTTCCCGGAAACTGGTAAAACTACTTATTATGGGCTACCAAGTTACATGGTGCAACCGAAAATAGCATGAAGTATAACAAAAAGTGTCTCGGTGCTCCCGGGTTAATGCTCCTGATATCAAGAGAGCGATTATTGGACAGTTTTGGGGGGTATTTGAGGGGTTAAGACTCATGATAGGAAGATCTTAATTGAATTTTTTCTGTCATTCCAAGATAGATATGTCATGGGCAACATATGTTCAAGAATTTTTGCAAGATTTAATGGCTTTGTAACATTGTAAAATGTGGTTGTCTTCTTTTAAGTCAAATTGTGTTGCCGAATATGCAAAATACTGCATTTTAAGTACTGTTTTTTGCAAATAAATTGAAAATGGTTCATCATACATAAATAAAGTGTCTAGATATGAATTCCTTGTTTGATTATCTTTCATTTGAACCCCATATTGACATACTTTCGACAAAGTAAAAGTTTGACCCCCCCGGAGGGGGGGGGGGGGGGGGGGGGTCTGTGTGAAACTTTTGGGGGGTATCCCCGAAATTGGTCAAACAACTTATTATGGGCTACCAAGTTACATGGTGCAACCAAAAATAGCATGAAGTATAACAAAAAGTGTTGCGGTGCTCCCGGGTTACATTGGTTTATTGATGTTTTGAATGAAACGAAAACTGGTAAAACTGTCAAAATTTAAGAATTTGCATGAATTATGCTTAATTAAACCCATTGTTTTAATATATATGGCCAAGATGTTTGTATTTATGTCTGGAAAAAATTGTTTATAAATAGTCGCCCAAATCTGGCATCCGTACCTATTCTACATTTAATTCTATAACATAAAATACAACCAAAATGTATGCAAATTTCATGCAAATTAGATGGAAATACATATTTGTGCAAATCACTACAGACTGACATGTGTGATATGGAGGAAAGGGTTTTCTATCAATTTATTATCAAATTAGCTGGTAGTACCTTTCCCGGGGTACCTTTATCAAGTTCAAAAGGGTGATCCTCTATCCTTTCCTTTTTAGGTATCCCCATGACATCTCCTTTGCGGCTCTGAGTCTTGTTTTTTACCAGGGAATCTTTGTTTCCGATCTCATTGTATTCCGGGATCTTGTATGGTAAATGTCCTTCTCCACCCGGTTCTTTCTCTGTTATATATTGCCAATTACCAGGATTACCATTGTACAGATGACGAGGGCCCATTCCCCACGGCCGCACACATTGACATTGACATTGCACATTGACAATTGCTCTTCCACTTGCTTGTATCGATGTGTTATTTTGCGCATTCTTTCCGAACTTCACTGCTCCCGCACCACCTGGTAAAGAAACACATGGACATCTAACATTAAAGCAATGAGCGGTTGCGAGCGAGAGTGTATACTTTTCAGAATTGTTCTGTTTCCTTGTATGATTCGCTTGAATCAAATTAAAAGGTAAACACTACACATGCATGCTGCTGACATGGTTGAAGATTCCATTGTTGATTGATCCGTGCCCCAAAATACCCTCCTGGACAGTGGCGTAACTAGACTTTTCATTTGGGGGGGGGGGGGGGGGGGGGGGGCAAGAAGGGGCAGTGACTTGAAATTGGGGGGGGGGGGGGGAGCTCCTAAGACAATCCAAGTGCAGCACCAGCGGCATCATGCCGCGCTTGCGCGGACGGGTGTCTGAGGGGGATGTGCCCCCCTCCGAAGCTGATTTTTTTTGAAATTTTAAGACTGAATACGCGCGATTTTGTGTTTTTTTGTAAATTTCATTTACAGCTTTACTTACTGATTTCATTTGGAGGGGGGGGGGGGGCTCCCGCCCCCTCACCCCCCGCTGGTTACGCCACTGCTCCTGGAGCCCCCTCCCTTATACAATGAGACGACATATTATTATGTGATCTTTTTCAAATTTGTATACATATTTTTTTCTCTTTTATAATGAAGTTTGACTATAACAGGAAATAATTTCCTGAACTCATGATCATACAATCTATTTTGACTGTATTTTCCGTTAAAAACCATCACAGCATATTACTAAATTAGAGTGGAAATCTGCTTCCAATTTTTAAGGAATTTGTCAACATAATTATTTGTTTCGATTTTCATCATAAAGCATTCCGTAGGGGTGTGTTCACGTGTGTACAGTTGCGGTTGTTACCGGAAACATCAACGGGTGAAACCGGTAATCATGGAATTCTATCATACCAACGAAAAACACTCAGAAAATAATTAACTGTCCTGGTACCAGGACAACTTATTTCAAAATCTGATTTCGAAGTAATATAGGAAACATATTGTTCTGTAACTAATACAAGATGGTTATAAATGTAATTTGACCCAAAAGTTGCATTTACATGCCTTTAATTTGGAACTTACTGTGTATGTCTTCAGTTTGTGTGTCCTTGTGCTGCTTCGTCCTTTCGTCCTGATTGAGACGTAGAGTCGCCCCATCTGAGTCATCGCAGATAGTGCGTTTCAGCTTCAGAACTTCTTGCTGGAGACTTGTAACACGTCGTTGCAAGTCATCATTAGCTTTAGTCAATTTCGAGACATACTCCTTTCTTTGAGAATCGTAACGTTGCCAATTTGTATAATACATATATGCCATGACGATGAATTCCATCGCCATGGCATATATGTTTAACTTTGTATTTTCAAGCTCTAGCATGGCTAGTCGGTCGATGGCGCTGGCAGTATGATTCTGAACAAATAAACAAACACACAAACAAACAAATAACGAATAAGTAACGGTAAGGTATAGGCACTTAAGATATTTAAAATATTTGGTATTAAATAACATTAAATAACATTAAATAAAGCAAAAAATAACATATTGAAAAATAGACCGACTTTGATACCGTAAGTCATTGGTCCCATACGATGACATCACTAATTTGAGAAGTTTTTAAAGATAAAATATTTTGCATTGGTCTTAGACCACTTTTTTATTTTTCAATTGTCAAAAGTTTGAGTTTCTAAAAATATTTAAAATGTTAAGTTGTTGGTTGATATAGGCATGTATTTATCAACTACAATCACTTTCACGTGTTTTTATTGAATTCTAGCCCTCATAATCTTAAACAGAGCCTCACCGTTTTCCTAAATGCTGCTGAAAGATGCTAGCAATATATATTTTGCATGAAAACAGCCATCAATTTAGTAAAATAATAAATTAAAAACCGCCCTTCTCTTCACTTTTCGAAGACCAGTAGTGCTACGAGAATCTAATACTTAATTTTAAGTGGCCTTACCTGCCCGTAATCATTAGGTTACTTAATCATTATGTATGTACCGTACTTATTATATTGCATCACCATTCATTTCATTCAATATTTGGTATTTAAAAATATTTGGTATTTAAAAATAACTGACAAATTAATAAGTGATAAAATAATAAGTGACAAATTAGACGACTTTGATACCGCGTCAAGTTCATACAGATAAAATACTTTGCATAATCGGTCTTACCTAGTTATCATTTCGATTACAGCATGGTTTTGTACTCGACATATTGAAGTTCGTTCGAAATGGTTCGAAACTCTCCGAATATTGCTGCGTTCCGATGCTGCACGGTACTTTCGTGTATACTGTCGTGGCCTATAATTGCAACCTGGTATTTATATTCCCCGGCCCGGCCAAAAATAATTAACTAATCACGGGAATTTCCTGGACTTTTTTATTTTGATCTCCATGTCAGAAGAGGGGGTACTTCTATAGTTCGCCGCTCCACAGACAGACGATGCTGGACACGATTTGCCTAAATTTGCGTATCGAAAAAGTTTAAATATCCCTTTTCTAGGTACAATTAAATTAAATAATCCCAAAACCAATGAAAGTTGTATAAACAACTCCAGTCTAAGCAGTTCTAAAACAAGTCTGGTAATTTTAAATTAGTCACATGCGTAGGTCGAAATGTCATGCTGCTTTTTGTGAGGCGAAATGGTAAAAAGGGATATTACGGTATTATAATAATGCGGTTACCTACCGTTTTTTCGTACATTTATTATTACTTGCTTCCATATACATCATATCCAAATTATAATACAACAACGTTGTAACAAAATAGCAAATGTACTCAAACTCATTATGGAAACAAACGCATTCTCAATTCAGCTTCAAAAGATTTTTTTTGGGTGGTTCTGTATCTAAATTTACTAATACAAAGTTAAGCAATTATTGAAAAGGGGCGGGGTCAAAAATGTTATAGCCATAGCAAGAGGGGGGGGGGGGGGGGTCAAAAAGGGTTGATGTACATGTACCAAAAATAAAATGTTCCAGCACCGCCCCAACTCCCACCCCGTCCCCAAATGCACCCCCAAGCTGCCTTACAGTTTCTTGTTATAATTCCAATCATTAGTTTAGAGAAGCACTCTCTTTACCACAAAAAGGGCTTTTATACTTTTTTGTCATGCTTTCAAATGTAGTAACCAGAAGAAAGGAACCAAATGCTGATTATTCTTGCAACTAAATTACTATAAGGTACTGGCTTACACTTTCCACGCGGCTACTGGTTTTACCACAATACAACAGATTTTTAAGAAACCTGTCCCAACATTCAAGGTCTATCCAACGAATTCCTGAATCAATAATAGGCATGTTTGTACTTATTTTAATGCATTTCACAAATTACGCTGTATCCTACTGTGACGTTGGATTATTACCATGTATCCTAAAAATATTAATCTTGGTAAAATTACGCTGTATCATACTGTGACTTTGGATTATTACAGTGTGTTCCAAAACTATTTGCTGTGTCAAATTGCATGAGTAAATTATTTGTACGTGCATATGATGACGAAAATAGTTGGCATGTTGAGTCAATTTAATGTATAATACTTTGGCGGTTTGGTGCGTGGTGGCGCGTTTTGATTGCTTTTTTTTGTATACAAATGTAATATTCAGATTGTGCTGTGAAAAAATAATCAGCATGTTTTCGGATTAGTTATGTGGTGTAGAGATCAAATTAAGTTGTGCGAAGTTTTGTAGATTTAAAAATAGTAGCAGGCTATTGGATTGTAGTCTGTTCATGGCGTGTTTTAAAAGTGAGGTGTTGTGTAAGCCAAGTTGCATAAATTGCTGACATTTAGAAATGGTGGAGATAATGCTTTGTACCTGTTAGGCCTACTTGGAAATCTCCTGTTTTTACACTTATGAAGACTTGGTAAAAACGTAAACATCATGTATAATGCGGAGTCAGGATAATAACGGTAGCATGGCATTATGTGTATATTAATTGTAGGCAGAACGTATCGGTTGGTAGCAGAGTGGCGTAAGGATAAACGAATCACCTTATAGTAAACGCCCAATTATGGTTTACTGATTTTATATTGTATGCTTGAGTACGTTTTATAAAATATTCAATACGGACGTGTAGATTAAGATAACTGAGTTAACAAGTTTGGGGAAGGCAAAAACACTCATCTTACATTTCTTTTCCTTCCTTTTTTTTTTGGGGGGGGGGGGGGTCAAGCTGAGTGTAAAGCCAATGTATGTAGGAATATTTAGGCCAGTCATTACACCAGGTGAGATAAGATAGTGGGGATCTGTTAAGCGAGAGGTTTCAGGTACAATCAGTGCAAGAACAGACGAACAGGGAGTGGAGTGCAAGAAGAGACGGGCAAGCCTCGCTTTCAGACCACTCATTTATTACGTAAAAATAGTTATTTGAAAATAATCTTATGTAAATATGATGTTATTTTGACCATTAATATTGTATTATGTTGTATGTATGTACTTTTATCAGTCATAGGTGGTTACTGAGGTGTTATAAGGTACTGGTAGTCGGAAGAGTAGTCGGACAGTAGTAGGACGGGTAGTAAGACGAAATTGTATTAAGACGGTGTGGAGACAAGTTATTTGACCATGCGATATTTGACATTTAGACCCTTGACAAACCATTAATTATCATTGGAGTTCATGTTCGAAGTTGTAACCTTTTGGATGTTTTAAATTAACCTGAAGTTGTGGTGACTTGGAAGTAATTAAGGAGTTTGAGCGTTACCCAGAGTCCACTCTTGTTAAATTTATTTTTGTAACATTGTCGTCGAAGAAGGAGAGTGAAAATAAACTGTGAAACTTAGAATTTGTTCAGAGTCAAGTGTTTGCGCGTTAATAATAGAAAGCGTATAGGTTCCATCCCCAACGAACCCGGGCGCCTTAAATCCGTGTACAGGTTTCCTGTTCCTCAGCCCCAAAAGAACAGGTGGTGTCAGATCTAGATATACTGCACGCTTTGTTAGCGCTTTTCCCAACCCGCGACAGGTACCTACCAATTAGGTCCATTAGTTTAGGAGTTGTGATGCAGTTGGATAATACCACTCCATATAACATGTATACGAAGATTCCGTTCATTTAATTCAGTCAAGATTTTTTTTCAAAACGGATTGAAATGTCGCCCTCTAAAGTTCGTGATTGGTAGATTTGATGATGATGACTACTCTAACGTATGCAATGGGTAAACGACGTATCCCCAACTTACCCGTAACTTATATCAGCGTACACCAAAGTATTCTCGCATTGGCATACATACGCTCAGGCGATACGCCATGGTGTGACAATGCCCTTCAGGTGATACGCCAAGGTGTGTGATAGGCGGCTAGGCCCATATCGTCAGCCTGCTTCGATAATTGCCTAACTCATTTTTTCTAGTTCTTAGAAAACAACAAAAGTATGAAACCTGTTACCTGTGTACCTGTTACTCATTTTGCATTATTGATGGATTGATGTGGAATGAGGTTTTTATTGTTGATGTGAGTCTTGTATTGTTGATGTGACTTGGATTAGTGCATCCATGCACGCCAATTGAGGATTGGCGTGCATGGATGCACTAATCCAAGTCATAAAGAAACAGATGAACACAGCCATACAATAATTTGATTAATTCCATGGATTTGTCAATGCAAATTCAATAATGCAAAATGAGTAACATAGTGGAGTGGTCTGGTGGCTCTTTTGCAACAAAACTCTTAATTTATCAACACTTTCGATTGGTCAATGACTTAGGTATTATAACAGCATGTGCATAAAGTAATGAAGTCATGATTTATGCAAAAAACTCAATTTTGCTGAAAAGTGAGTTAGGCAATTATCGAAGCAGGCTGACGATATGCAATTCGTTGGGAAGTTGGACGTTCAATTGTCGAGCTATTTTTGTATACGTCGGCATACGTTCAGGCGATACGCCATGGTGTGAGGGCCTTACACTCAAACAGGAAGATACAATTACAAATGACTGCAAACTAGTCATTGGCGATAGCGTTCGAGCTACATTGTCTTCGTGTACAATAATAAGTTTCATAACGCGCTTATTCGTTACTAGCTGGTATATGTAGAAATAATGAAAAATTAATCACAATTTTGACGTCGTTCATCAACACACGACACCAATGTTTACAATCGTTGGCCTCGCTTTCGTTATGATTAGTGACGTCACATGATCACATCGAGTATGTCTCCCTCTTAAGACTTGAAATCGCCAATGAATAACGGCTATACACTACTAACAAACATAATACTGAACCAATACCCAAGCATGTTTGAACTGAACCAATATTAGGCATGTTTACACTTATGGTAATGTATTTCTCATGGTGATTCCACATATAGGGTGAATGGTGATGCAATTCAATAATGTTGACATATTATAAATATTATGTGACATTTTGGATTTGTCGTCTGCAGACCACTGCCGCATGGAAAGTGTTAACAATACCATTGAGCCCAATTTAATTCCATGAGAAGTGCTCCGTTGGTGATGCAATCCAACATTTTACAGCCCGGCCTCATCGCACAATTCCAAAAGTCACCTATACGCTCAAGCCCAACGCACTGATATCGCATTGCAAACTTATGTTTCTATTTTGTTGAATCACCCTGTCATGTTCCGTGATGCTCTGTGAATTTTCATCAGTAGTTTGCCAGTCATCCTGTCTCGTTTTTACTTAACGTACGCGACGAACCGATTATATAATGATCACACAAGCTTGCGATGCCGCGCACAAATGCTTTATTTATATTGAGTATCATAGAAACAAATGATTTGGGATTGCTTTTATCAATCAACTACACATTTATACCAGCACGAATTGCAACTAATGATCACATTGAAGCTTTCCGCGCGCAATGCTTTCTTTATTGATATTGAGTACATGGAAAATGTGATTTGGGATTGCTTTTTATCAATCATCTACACATTTTTACCAGAACGAATTGCAACGATGAATAGTTACCGCATACTTCAACAATATTAAAAGGTAAGGCGGACAATAGCAGAGAGCCCATTCTTCTCTCAAACGGATGAATTGAACCAGACGTCGTTATATAATATTGATGTGTGGGGCTAGCTTCGCCTATTTACAACGAGTTTGTTACTTTCCCAGCTTTGAAGAATGCCGGTGTAGTCATTTAAATTTACATTTGGTATAGAGAAGAGTGACTGAGGTAAATTAGTGCCTCACTCAAGACCACAACACTCAGCGGGATTCGAACACACAATATTTGAATTGTACGCAAGTGTTAGTGTATGCACTATCCACTGCGCTTACACGTGCCAACGAAGAATGAATTAAACAACTTTATTGAAAAGTTGTTCATACATTCAGTATGCCACAACTGCTATGATGAATAGCATGAATAACGAAACTTCCTTTAACGAATATTTTTCCCACGATGTCGTCAGCAGTTTTGCACTCGTTGGTGCAAATGCCACCAGCTACAACGATAACAGCGTTGCCGAATTCGGACCACCCGCCATCATGATTCGCTCCATATATGGCGTATTTGGATGCATCTTCATCGTCGGTGTTCTGGGAAACATGCTCGTCTTGCTCGCTACGTGTGGACGTCTGCAAGGAATGCAGAAGACAATGCGGGTGTTCATCGCCAATTTGAGCATTGCCGATATGCTCTTTCTAATCTTCTGCATGCCGTTTTCCGCGTCAGTTTTCACGTTACCCTCGTGGATATTCGGGGAATTTCTGTGTAAATTCGCCAGCTTTTTGATGTACGCTTCCATGTACGCGAGCATCTACACCCTCGTGCTGATGTCTCTCGATAGATTTATCGCCGTAGCGTACCCGCTGAAGTTTGTCGCAATACGGACGAAGAAAAACTCGGTGACGGCGACGATCCTTGTATGGATATTCTCGATCGGATTCTCCATGCCTTATTTGTGTGTCTTTCAGACGGAGACAGAGCACTACCCAACACATAGCGAAACCTACTGCAGTGAAAACTGGCACAGTAACACGCAACGTCGACGATTCCACGTGTTTGTGTTCATTACGGGCTACGCGTTACCCCTCGTAGTCATCACGCTCGCCTATATGCGCATAGTGAGCGTTTTGTGGCGGAGACTCCAATTCCTCACGGATGTCCCAACATATGACGGACGAAGGACTACGAACATCAGCCGCAAGAAGAAGAAGGTGACTATCTTAGTATGCGTAGTAGTATCAGCATTTGGAATATGTTGGTTGCCGCATCACATCATAAATCTATGGATGGGATTTGGAAAGTTCCGACTCACGACGGCCACAATGATTTTTAAACTTTTCGCGCTCGGCATATCGTCGATGAATTCATGCCTTAATCCGGTGATCTACTGCGCCATGTCGGATAATTTTCGGAATTCGGTGGGGAAAGCCATCGAGTTCCTATCGTCCAGAAGAAAACGAAACATGATGGCCACTAGACACAATCGGAGTGTAAGGACATCGAGACGAGGTTCGGGTCGACGAGTTCGAATCACAGGCCCTGATAAGCCGCATCAAAGTATATGTGATAACGTTGACCGCAATGCTAACACTGGTACAGAGGGCGATCGATATTGTATGGCCACTAGAAAAAAGGCAACATCGAACAACGTTTATGTTTGAATCAGCTAGCTGAGTTATTAATAAATTAACTTATTGACACCGTTTTATCGAGAATATAGTGTCCTACTGAGTAACATTGATAGTTGAGCTCCATTACAGAGATAGTGCCTATAAATTGTGGAACTAATGCTAACACTTTCCACGCGGCTTACTAGTTTTACCATACAAATCAGATTTTTCAGAAACCTTTCCCAATTTTCAGAGAATATCTCAAGAATAACTGAACCAATACTAGACATGTTTGTACTTATTTCAATGCATTTTTCATGTTGATTCCAAATATGGTAATGAAATTTAATAATTTTGAAGTTTTTAAAACATTTTGTGAAATTTTGGAATGTCGTCTGCAAGATGCCTGCCGCATGTGTTTCCTATCACAGGCTACGATTAATCTTGTTTACTATTCTACGTTAAATGCTCCTTTTGCGTGCATCGGGTTGCACTAATCCAAATATAGGTATAGAAACAGTAATGATTTGGGCCCTACAATAAAGGCTGCTTGGAGGGATGTTTGAGTAAGCAGACAATGTTATCAGTGAATAAGTAACAGAATGGCAGCTATAAAACATGAAACTGTTAATGCTGTTCTCTGGTGTAAGCTTAACATTTTCCAACCCAAATAGTTTGTAGTAACATTGGGATTGAGAAGATTGACATTCATTCGGCGATTTCTATCTATACCACTGTAATTGTCGCTGAAATTAATTCCAACATTAGGCGACGTAAAACACACACCCTGTTTTACTGGACGGTCGGTCGTGTTTTTTGTGTGTTTTTTCAACCTAAATATCACCAAAATCTGCACGAATCTGGATTTATAAAACAAATTTCGACATATTTTCGGCCAAAACCCGGTTGATTTTACATGATTTGAGAAAAAAATGTCTACAAATATTCTTCAAAAACACAAAACGTGGGTCGGTCGGGCCTGTAAAACAAGGTTGTTTCATTGCCTTACTGGCAACTGATCTAACATCTTCGTGTTC